>OX387922.1:4428423-5628423 GCA_947578465.1 Thera obeliscata | reverse complement strand
TGAAAATCGTTGGCTCAGTTTCCGAGATCCTAAATATATATATTATATATATACAAGATTTTCTCGTTTAAAGGTATGAGATACTTATATTACAATTTCTCGTCAAAGCGATACTAGTTTTTTGATTGTATATATTATATTTGTCTGTTTTTATGATAAACATGCGATACTGCTTAGATACCCTTTAACAATTTTGGCTTCGTATACCTACTAACTGGGGATTGAAAATGCTTTAAGTTAACTTTTTTTGCCTCTTCATTTTGGAGTACCTAATACTTTTATTTTAGTCTGGGTCGTCCCGCAGAGTAAAGGCCTCCCTCCCTTTTTTCCACACCTCTCGATCTTTCGCTACAGAGGGTCAGTCTTTCATATGACAATCGAGATCGTCCCGCCATCTTCTCCAGGGTCTCGTATGTTAGATTGCAGTAAAGTTAGGGCCACGCAAGAGTAGTTTTGAGCACAGCTATAGCATGATTTGTGCGTTCGCAATTACCCAATACAATGGCGTTAGGGCACTAAATGGGAGGGCATCATTCTGTGAGTGAGTGATTCCTGCTCGTTTGTTTCATCCCGGTACGACGGGCAATTTGCCACGGAATGGTAGGTCGGCCTGTATTAGTAGCTTATTAGTATAACGAGCTATGAATTCAATTGAATCGTTATAATATTAGGTTCTGTCATGCAAATTGTAGTACACGCTGAAGTAAAGTGTTCACCACTTATCAACTGTTGGTTGTACACAAAGGTGTAGGTAAGTACTGGTTTCATACCACGCAACACGCGATTTGTAATGCAAAGCGGCATTGAGTAATTTGATTAATATTCAAAGGATAAATTGCGACTGAGCAAGTAAGTTCTGTCGTTATCAACCTGCAGAAGTTTACCTCTGGACACAATTTCTAAAAACAATCCTTTGAGCCTTCTTCTAAATTTTAAAGCAAAATAGTATGGTAAAACTTTATTAATTCATAAATATGACTCTCACAATAGGCAAATTTAAATAAAAATAGGAAAGCTATAAAGGCATAGCAATATACATACAATATACATAGCTCGCAGAACCGACAACTGCAGACCGCAGTGGGATGTCACAAACATTTCGAACCTCGAATGAAGACCTCGACCCACAGTGTTTAGGTACCTACCTAGATGTTCTTCTACCTATTAGAAGTATAGTCAAGATGTATTTAATATAAACACTCGGATATCATAAGAGGCTGCTAAAATAATGTACCAGGAGATAGGCATCATCAAAACGAGAGTTACGAATCCGCTCAAGCATGAATACGGCAAAAACTTGTGACTACGGCATACCTATATGTCCAGTCCAGCTATGGACTTATCCAGGCTGATAATAACTGTTCTGAAACTAAAATGAAATCTATTGTTATACCTACTACTATTGTTGTGTTATATTATACTACTGATGTGCTTTGAGTATCTATCGATAAACTCAAAGGCCGGGCCTCTCGAGTAAAACGATGCTCAGGTAAACATAATAACTAGGTTGTTAGGATCTGAGCAGGGATATCTGTCTTTGACAACGATCCTATTGTTGTTGTAAAGACAATGAAGCAAGATCGATCTTCTAAAGCTAGCTGCTTCATTTTATGTCCCTACAAGCACCTCACTTTAGATCCAAACTGCAGTGTTCATTATCAAAAACAGACCTCAGTAATGATTTCCGTTTCTTTCTGTTCCTATCTCAGAACTGTTACTATAACCAGGTACGACGGCTGGTAATCGGACGTCTTTTAGACTATACGCTCGTTAAAAAAATAATTAAAACGTGGATGGTTTCCGTAACCATGCTGGCACAAATTATCAACACGTTTCCGTTGACCTTTCGATTCCATCTGTGAACTTCACACAAGTAGAGCATATGCGCTAGACAATAATACATTGGAACTAACAAGTCTATTAGATTCGTGACATAAATAAACGTTGAAGAGCGTTTAGTCAATGTCTACGGCCGGCTACCGGGGGCAGATCAATATCGGTATGAGTAATGGAAACTGGCTGACCATCTGTTGTGAGTAAAAAATTGAATCTGTGCTATGAAATATATTTGTAAAATGTTTCAGCTCACTTGAGTCATGTGACTAGGAGAGTGATGGTTATGGATGTGGATGGGTATATGAGCAGAGGTAGACCAAAGAAAACATGGATGAACTGTGTGGAAGATGACATGGATAAGAGAGGAGGGAATGCAGAGGAAAACATGTTGTGCCGACCCCACATAAAGTGGGATAAGGGCAGGAAGAAAAAGAAAAAGTTTCAGCTCACTTGAATTCTCATAAGCAATCTCTAAATACGTGGTTTATTTGAAAAGAGAGTAATTGGTTTTCCCAGGAAACTTCCATTTCTCAAACGTGTTTCTTATCAAACACGGTATTCGTGAGAACCCTACTGGTAAACAACAATATTTTTCTAAGACATACACGCTGTAACTTGCTCCGTAACTAGATCTCGTTTGCTCATTTTGTTATTAAAAATCCGACCCATGTCGCAAAAACATTCAGCTTAAAAAAACAAACTCAACCATTTTATCTCGTTTTAAACCAAGATTAAAAACCTACGTACGAATAAATAAATTTTCATCCAAAAAGAAAGCGCAACTTATCACAAAATTCATAAATTATAACGTACAATTTTCACTGAAAAATTACCCGCTAGTATGTTTGCATCTTCTTTTATATGTCACCGATGGCTCCAAAGCAAATTGAGACGTAAATTATGTTCGTAAAAGTTATTTTTGTGCGGAGTGTTGTTGAATGTGACGTTGTAACAAATGGTTGTTCCAATGGCAGTATGATTGTAAAAATAGCTCTGTTTTGGTCCAAAGTGTAAGCGGGAAGAATTTAACCGAATCTTCATAATATTTCATATTTATACTGCTGGACATCTTCTCTTATGCCACTTCCTCTGATCCTGTGCTATTCGCATCAACTTCCACTGCTTGTCGTAAGCTTAAGATCGATTTACTAGTCCAAATCTAGTGACGCAGCCAGCACTCTTATATGTTTTCCATCAGCCAGCCTTGGGCAAGGGCTTGTTTCCAATTTATCCAGTAGATTCTCCAATCCAGTTTTCTTTCTGTAACAGTTTTCTAATAAACAAACAATAAACTTGCCATCGCGTTATAGTGCCGGTAAAACTATAAATATCTATATAAAAACCAGCAATGTTACAACATTGAATGGCATGATGACGGTAATTGATCAATCTTTGTCTTGCTGCGTCGCTGCCAACTCTAACATCAGTTGTATAGTTCTTTACACCGTTGACAGAACCAATACGATATAACAAAGAAATAGATTCAGAGGTTGGTCTATATTTTAAGTCAGATATTTTTATTGTTGTACTTATGTCTTTATTAAAACTGAAACTCATGCATGAATGGGTTCATGTCATTCATACCGAGATATCACAGTTTTGAGACCACCGTGCCTTATCTGAGCTGTCAGCGCGTCTCACGGACGTGGAGTCATCAATCGTGCGCGCGCGCAGCTTTCCAACCATTCCTCATGCTGCAGACGATATCGTCTAGTTATGAGGTTTGACGGCGTCGGGCGGTTCGCGATAATTAGTTCGCTGTCGAAACGGTGTCAGTGTAATGGGAGTTTTTGGGAAAAGTAAAGCATTGACAAGCTTATCTTTATCATTTAAATATATTAGAACAGTTATTCACGGTTATTATAGAACAACTTGCTTGTGCAAGTTGAGCTCATAAATAGAGAAAAGACCCTCATCAGGTCTAGAACGTTGGCACCCGAGAACATCTAAGCATTATTATAGGTAGTTTATGAGACTATAGCTGGAACTAGTGAGATGCTGACTAGTCAGAAAGTGGCAGTAATCTAAATTTGGCGTAATGTAACATTCATAGCGGCCATGGCGCGGGAGGCGGGGCCAGATGCTTGGCCACGCGCTATTGGCCGTGATATTTGCGCGTTGCGGGAACCTTCCGTGTCCAAAATATTCAAATTTTGCGCGGCTTTTGATCTTCAAGCCGCATCCATCAATGCATTTTCCTATTTAACTCTGAAACCCCCTCATCAGCATATCTTGTAGGCTGTACTGTACAATAAACGAACAGCTGGTGTATTGTTTTTATTGGGCACTATGCGTGATCCTACCGATTCCACATCAGAAGCCGTGAAGTGAGGATGCTAGAATCTCGAACTTTCCAATCGACGCCGACGCCGCGACGCTTATTCCGCAATTGAGCGGCAAGATGTCCGCGACTGCGCATAACAATATGGTAAATAATTTAGCAAACTGCACGAACAAGCCTGCAATCGAACAAAGTCACACCAACATTCTCACGTATGTACTCCGTAAAAACTCGGCAGAAATATGCACATAAAACGAGCTTCCGGCATCCAGCGCGGCCGGTGGCGCGGTGGCGGCTCGGGGCGGTGATGGAAGCATCTAGCTGCGAGTCATGGCTGTAGGTACCTGCCTAGGTATATCGCCGTGGAAAATTTGAAGACTGCGAACTCTTGTACCTTTTTTTTCTCGCAGCTGCGCGTCTGGTACGATTTCTTTGGCGAATCGAAATCTCGTTTTGCTGGTGACGTTTCAATGCATTTTATTCTCTCGACCGACACCAACGTTGTTTTTTTGTTTGCAGGTGTGGTTCCAGAACGCGCGGGCGAAGTGGCGGCGAATGGTGACAAAACAGGAAAACAAGATGGCGGAAAAATGTTCGCCAGACGCGTCGCTGGAAATGGACATGTATCACGGTCCCATGGGCTCCATCCAGTCGCTGCCGCCACACAGCCCACAGTACAGCGTCATGGGCGGCCCCCCAAGCCCCAACTCTATGGACTGTCCATAGCGCCAGCTTTGCGCTTTATGAGCGCAGTACGAGAACCATATGTGGGGTATGTGGCCTTGCTTCTAGCTCGCTGGAAGCAGAACGGCTCACTTATATGTCGCATCAGACGTCTGGTTCTCAATATATTTAACTTTAGATTGACAAAAACAGTGATAAAAGTGATGGCACATTGATGGTTGTGGAAGTGTATTTTACAAACATACCTTGTCATGTCTCAGAAGACAGAACTTCTGTTTGGGAGGATACATACCTACCCATACAAAACGTGTTGTGTCGGACTTTATTGGGATATTCGAATCTCCAATTTGGCCCTGACGTTGTGCCGAGTCTCAGTGTTAAACCTAACTCTACCTATTGATTAGTACGTTGTCTCAGTGTTAACCTTACCTCTTCCTATTGATTAGTACCTAAAATTGACGTGCACTGTACTATGCCTGTTCTGTCTGTACCTATTATTCAGGATTCATGTTTCTTGCTTTGTTGTACGTTAGTTTATTGGCGTCTAGTCAAGGACAAATCTGTTGTCGGAATCGTTGAAAAACACGTTTGAGTTGAGGCTTTTTGCTTTAATCAATCAAACTAGGCAGTTTTTGAGTAGAAGAAATAAGTGATCAGTTTTTCAAAACAGAACCATCACGTATAATAGATCCTGTTATAATGAGTTCTATGCTCAAGCATGTTTCTGAACTGTTCCGAAAAAATTGTCTTGGCTGTATCATTCGTTTTTCAATATCCGTCCTGTTTGTAACATTTCTGTTGTACGGCTTCATTCCAGAATCATTGTATTATAGTTCCTCTTTGTACAAATTGATCATAAGAACAGGAACCGAACAGAATACAACTTTAGCAGCATATTATGCTCGAACTTCTCTGTTTCGTTTGACGTCTGTTCCGGTTTCTCAAAGGCTTTGTTATATGAGTATGTGACGTAGATGATATATCGGAATATCAGGTGTTACCTTATCAGTGACAACAATTTTAGTGAAGTGAGAAGACAACTAGCAGTCATTCGAATAAAAGTTCGAAACAACATGTCGTTTGAACTGCGTAAGCTTAAATTGCAAAATAATATACCTAACTATAGATTTATATTAATTTATTGAGTAGAAGGTAGCGATTCAGTTCTTTGACACCATACTAAACCAGTTGATGTTGGCCTGATTTTTTGCAAGTTGTATAGATGGAGTGGGTATAAATACAGGTCAGTGTGGTATGGTAAATGAAAAGAATAACAAGCCTCTAAAAGACAAACACTCTTAGCGAAAACTAATGTAAATACAAATATTATACCAATCTTTAAACTGGTACCTTTTCGTTACTTGAAATTCTAATAGTTGTTATCTATAAAAATAAATCGAGCGTGAAAATACTCTCTCAAGTAGATGAAAGCCCTTTTTGCCTAGTATATTTAGATATACTGTAAATTGTACATTCATTTTGTAGAATTAAAATACAGCATTATTGTAAATCACTTGTTAAAGTACCGTTTAGTACTGCTCGTAGGTAGTACAACCATGTTAAATATGAAGTTAGAAATCAATAGGGCTTTTTGTAGTAACTCAGTATCAATACTGTAACATATTTCTTAAAAGGCATTGTTACGGAGTATAGAAAGTCTGTCAGCCGAGATATTTTTCAATATAAAATCTCAATACATTTCTTTTGTAAATATTTCTTATTGTCGTTTAAGTATGGTGTTATTGGAGAAAGGGTTGTGAAGCGATTTCAAATGTACTAGTTATGATCAAAACGTCGACATATTAGACAATCGGTTAAGTGAACCGAAACAATAAAGATTCGTTTTAATAATATATACTATTTATTTATTGAATTAATTATATTTAAATTATTTTTTAAGCTTAGAGTATGTAAGTGATAGTTGGCTGATGTGAAAATTTCCATAGAATAATTGTATTAATTAGTTTTGTAGCGTCTATAGCTTAAACATAGTGATTGGCCGGGAATAAAACTATTGGATCATTAATTTATAGAAACGTAAAATTCCTCATGTCATGAATATCTTTATTAGTTACTTATAATATTATTCCGGCTAAATCCACGCACTGTTAGTTCCTTTTGTAGATTTATTGTAAAATATCACAAATAAAATATAAGTAAGTAGTCGCATAATAATAACCTATTATTAAATAGAGAATCTCATTCATTACCATTCGAAAATGTAAGGCATCGTCCGATTATTTATTCAAGTTAAATTCATCGGGATTAGAAACTGTAAAGTAAAAACTCTGTAGAAAATGGATTTGTTTAACAAAATCTACGCATTCTATACGAAATGCGGCGGCACGAACCATTTCAAATATAAAATTATAACCTGCGACTCAGATATAACAATCTGTTAATTAAAATATTCCAACTATACCTGCATGTATTTTTATTTTATGACCCGTTTATGTAATAAAGATGATTAAATTGTTAATTATAGTAGTTACCTTCATAAACAGAATATTCAGAATATTTTTATGAATATATGTATGTACATTCAGCTTAGCTTATTTAATGGTGACATCAAATAAAGACACACTCACATCCTCAGCATAAAATACTCACATATTAATAAACACACTGCAGTGTGTTTACGAACACACGAGAGAATAACAACCTAACTGAATTTGTAAAACGGAAATCAATTCAGGGTATTATATTGCAATAGGACTTTATAACGGCTCCTGTTCGCAGACAGTCGCACGCTACGGCGGCGGCCTGAATGCTTCGGAAGCTCAGAAGCAAAGAGTTACGATCTGTCACATTATAGGCGCGTTGCGTACGAAAAAGGAGGTTGTTATGTTGTTTTAATTAAAACAATAAATAAGGCCGGGAGCAGCTGGGCCGGTGGGTGGTCCGACGAATGCCTTTTTCGAAAAATTCCTTGCTTTATCAGTAGGTGGACCATCTAACCGGTGCAGGCCTTAAATGTTTCATTTGGCCCGAACTCGCTGTCTCGACAAAAACAGTGTAAATAAATAAATAAAAATAAATAAATATTGTGGACAATCCACACAACACTATCTAGCCCCAAATTAAACAGAGCTGGTACTATGAGAACCAGATAGCTGATATAATACTTAAATAATTTATTTTTGTAAATATAACTTAGAATGCAATATAACACCCAGACAGAGAAAAACATCTGTGTTCACCAAACAAATATTTGTTTGAACCCACGACCTACGGCACAGGGCAGAGCTACTACCAATTTTGCTGAGAGGTCAGTCAAATGCGTAAGTAAACCCTACTAACTTACAAAAACATTATATGCAGAGGTTCCGCTTAACATCAGGTGGACCATCTAGTTATTTCGCTACCTTCGTCAGCAGTGGATTTCTGATTGATGATAATGATGGTGAAATACTAGCTCATAGAGGTACACAGTCGATCGTATTGACTAGAGGTATATGCAAATGTTTCCAAATCGAGAAGTGCGCAAAAGTAGCGTCTTTGAGGCACACTTTAAATACTTTCATCACACTGGCACTGGTTCGAAAGAGCACGTGACACGATAAGAAGAAGGCTTATTGTTGTTGCTGTATTGTTTTTAACCCATCTCTAAAGAAAATCATAATACAATTATACTTAATGTCCCAAAAGTTAAAAATCAAGTGAAAGAAAGAAAATGTAGAAAATATATTTATTGACCACAAAAGCATAAAATAGAAGTATTATAACAAAATTTCACACGCTCAATTAGGTCCCTGGCTCAGTATTTAATACATTATTTAACAAATAAATAAATAAAAGTTGTTTATTTCAGGCACAATTTATAAAAAAAAAACAATACACACAA
This sequence comes from Thera obeliscata, assembly GCA_947578465.1. Taxonomy (NCBI): domain Eukaryota; kingdom Metazoa; phylum Arthropoda; class Insecta; order Lepidoptera; family Geometridae; genus Thera; species Thera obeliscata. Next base: position 5,619,778 of record OX387922.1, on the reverse strand, counting down.
AATATTTTACCGCACCACAAGTATTTGTCGCACCGTGTAGGACACATGACGCCAAGTGGGATTTGAACCCCGTTAGCGCATCCCCTCGACACGGGGATGCGCTAACTAAACCACGTCACATAAATAAATAGGTACCGTATAATTAAGGCTAGGTTCAGTAGCGCTCCCATCGATAATAATTATTTCAAGGGCTATAGGATGATAATTAAAAATATATTTAGTGCAAATTGTTGAGCAATTAGGCAAAGTATTTTAGGGAGATATTCCAATCGCCAAGTGGAATTAAGATTCGAAGTACATCTGCGTATCAAGGTTAGTTCGACTCCCACTCATTTCATAATATAATTTTGGATATTACATAGGTTTTTTTCCAAATACTAGGTAGAGTGCGCACAAGATAACTCTGCACGTGACTGATGGCGAAAAATGACAAGAAAACTGACTGGAAATATCTAATATAATATCTCACAATCAACATGAACTTGCATTAAACGCAATGCAAATTAAACGGACTTTAGTAACTACATAGTCACAGACAATATACAATTTGACGGATATTCTGACTGTTTAGACTCAGCTGTTTGTACACAGATCACTATTGACTCAAAAAGTGTATTTACCCAGACTAATAGATGATTTTGTTAATGGGGGTGCATAAATTCAAAGTGGCATCCACCAAGTTTGCTCACTGGTTTAACTCTGTTTATTTAATTTATTTGAGTATGAATTAACTCTTAAATCCGCGAGGGGTTCCAAAATCTGTGTTTGGTTAATCGGTCTATCGAGTTTTGTTTACATCGTATCTCTCAACATCGTAATTATAACAATAACATATTGTCACTTAAACCTAATCGTACTAACACTGTTAAATACTGCGAATGAGCAGGAGAACAAAACCTTTTTGTGAAAATCTCGTTCTACTACCATGCCAATTTTCTTCAAGCAGCGTTGCTGGGTTTCGGCTTAAAGGGGGTGAGTGCCGGTGTAATCACCTACATATTTTATGGTCTGTGTGCCTCAATTTGACGGACACAGGGCAGTACATTATGGGGCACGTTCCTAACGTGCGTTACAAATCAGAAAACAATACAGATCTATCCTTATATTGTTGTAAAAAATCTTGAGTATCGTCGTCATTTTATTCAAGTATCAGTTCCGATGTTGACGGTAATTTACCGTCTAACAAAACCAATTTTCATAAATAATATTGAACATCTGGACTCGAAGTACCCTTGTTTCTTATAAAGCTAAAGATTAACCCTAATTGGATGGTAAAAGACACGGATAGCTCGAGCAGCTAGCGATTGAACAAAGGGTAGAGCCATGAGTATTTCTCGAACGTAAAGGGTGTATATTTGTGGCTGCATAACCCGGTAGTGCCGCATTTGATACACCAATGTTTCAGGTGTCTATAAAATAAAAAAATAAGAAAAATGTGGCCTAGTCTCGTGACGGAGGTTATTTGCCACCCTCTCCTCCGTCATGCTTTGAACGCCACTAGGGGTCAAGTAGCACTCGACGCTTCTGTGCTACGCTAAATAAGGCTACGTACGATCATTTAGAAATGCAAAGCAAGTTAGATCAGCTTATGGAGGAATCTATGGTATAAAAAAGCTTAGTTTTATTTTTTTTATCGTATTACATATTGAAATAGCTTGATTCGTTCTAGAACTCTATATTCTCGAGCTTGATTTCTCAAATTATAAACAAACCACAACTTTTATAGTTTATAATTTAGTCTTTATAGTTGGTATTTGCACTAAAAATAATTCCGCACATTCTTCAATAACGTTTAGGTTAAGTTAAGTTTGGTTTTACAGCTGATTTACAAAGTAAACATAGATTTAAATACTATCTTTTAACATTGGAATATAATAGCTTGTAGATATTTATATGAAGAAAATAAATAATTTGAAAGCAATCATCATTGGTGACTGAATAGTGATTGAAACCGTGTAGTTTTTATTATAGGCAGCTGCAGAGTGACAGCACGAGCTCAGGGGCCTAATTCTCAGGCCGATCTCGATCATTTTGCAATTTTATTTTATTGCTTCTTTTCACAACACCGCACTTTTTCTACGTTTTCCGTATATCGTAGCTGTCGAGGCTTCTACGATGAGGTCGTTGATGTATTACTCAAGGAAATCTGCCATTCTCTCTTCGAAAAGAAGCAATAAGATAAAATTGCAAAATGATCGAGATCGGCCCGAGAATAAGGCCCCAGGGCTTCGCCCTTAGCCGCTGGAGATCAAGTAAAAACTAAATATACGGTATTCTTGTTCGGACTCCATCATGAATTTAAGTCTTGGAGGCAGCTTTGGTCGCTATCACAAAAACTGGTCTCGAGGCACTGAAGAATCTGCAATCCCGATACCCATTGAAGGGGGAGAGAGATGAAATACTTCGTTATAAAGGCGAAGAAAGGGAAGGCGGTATACGTATAGGCATATAACGGAATAGGTTTTCGGGTCCTGTTTGGTGCCTTTGTTTTTGATATAAATAATTCTTGGTAAAGAAACCCGGTCGCATCGGAATAATGGCTGGCAGTTCGTATGTAAGAAAGTATTTATTCGTGGAGATGTATGATTGGAAAATAAAATAATATTTGCTTTTCAAAGAAAACATGACTCATAGTAACATGAGAACTAAATAAAACCCTGATTGAAATGCTCGGGTGAACGTTGACGGCGTTTTCATAAGGAGAAACGATTTCTTTTTACCTTCAAACATCCTTTTATCACCTATGTAGCTCAACGAACGTGTGATCGTTTGCTTAATAAAAAAAATACTGATCATTTTTATGAATAATCACAATTCTATAAATCCAGTTTCGAATTGTGCGCATTTATTTTATTACTTTCACAATTTAAAAGAAAATTCACATTTATTTATAGAAAGCATTTCATTTTGTTGCGATTAAATGTAGCTGCAATTTAATAACGAACACCAATTAATTCAACAACAGCGTAAACTGGTTTTATAATAATATTATCAGTGAATTAATGAACGTAACATGCTGATCTGTAAATAAAAATGCGTACAAATAATAAATACCGTAAACATAAATATTATTTTATTTTATCATAATCGTCATCATCAACTCTGAAGTCTACTGCTACCACAAGCTATGTCTGGCTCTGTCTCTGGTTCTGGTTTTGAGTCTGTGTGAGTGTTGTATAAATAAATCCTACGTCGAAACGTCACACACACAGTATAATACACTGGTGCCAGATACAGAGCCAGCCAGGGTTTGTAGAGGGCCTACTGGGCGAAGGTTTTTTCAAAAACGCGCTACTGATCCCGGTCTAATCCTATTTTTTTTCATGTTTCTAAAAGAACTGTAACAATAACAATCATAATAGCTTAGAGTGAAAGTGAGTGAGTGAGAGGAAATAGTTGTACCATAAAATTCAACCTGACTCATAAAATATATAAACTTTTTGTATTTGAAAGTCTTTACAGCAAATTATTTAGAATGCACAATAGTGTATTGTAATGTCAAAGTTGTCTTTTATCTACTGATAACGTAGTGGTAGTGACTTAAAAATCACTTTGAAACGTCTTAAAGCTATATAGGTGAGTCTAGGTGCTAGTTCCACGCAACCATGCCTAGAAGAACAGGCAACAAACTACTACAACTAATCGATGAGAAGAAAGTCTTTTCAGTCGAATATATTTTGTTTAATTCAGCAAAGGTAAATATTTCTCCTTGCAACTATTTAGGCATCTTTTACCAAAGGCGCTATTCGTTACGCACACACACCCAGTATACGAAGGCTTAACTAATAGCTTTTAAATCCTTCTACATAGAGTTTAAGTTTGCGCAACAGCCATGTCAGGATAAGCTGGAAGAAATGGGAGCATTGAGATCGTTTATTTGGTTTTTGTACGCGTGAGCGTGTATAAATCATGTTCATATTAAATGTTGCGTGCAGTTTTAAATTTTTGGGTGTCGGTTTCACATGTCGGATATCGTGTGAAACGATCTCACAGACGCACATTCTGAAGAAAATACGGTAGTTATAATATATTTTCTGTCACTCTCCCCATACACGAGAAGAGATGACGGGAGATGGACGAAATCGGCCACAGAATGGTGGCCAAGGAATGCTCAAGGACCTAGAAGACAGGCAGACCACCCGTTGGTCGAACGACATTGTTGCGAGTGCTGGCAAAGAGTGGATGAGATTCGCGAGGGAACGGAAAGAGTGGCGCAATAAAGAAGAGGCCAACACTCAGCAGTTGGTGCAAACGGGCTGAGATGATGTTGAAGAAGTTTCACAAATCTCTTACAATCGAGACGACACAGAGGTTTTAGACACAAAGGAAACTAAGCTAGCTAACTCAAATTAAGACGATAATCACCGTGTAACCACTTTTCGCTCGCACTCTTAGGCCTTTTGAAAGATAATAGGTATATATTAAATCACTGGGCTAGGCTGGGGTCCCTGAGAGACCAAGAAAGGGATAGATCTCGTTACCTTTAGCCTGGGGATTACTTACCTTGGTTACCACTCTGCGTCAAATTCAGACAAAACGTTTTGGAAATGTGTATTTTGTACATTTTGTAAATATTTGTTTAATTGTAAGTTTCTTTGTGTAAATAAATATTTGGAAATTAAAATAAAACGTAGTTAGAATAAATTATTTTGAAATATTACCTGTTCTCGGATAGAAGTGCTGTTTCAGGAGACATCAGACGCGCTATTCAGGGAAGACCCACAATGTTATCTAGGTTTTCTCTCGGGACAATGTAGGGCACTTTTCTATCGACATCTAAAGGGCTTGTTCCACAATTTTTCATTTTTTCAGGACCGACAAGGAACCCTTATATTTCTTTCTTCAGGAAAAAAAGTCACGGTGTGAGGCGCCGGCGCCGTGCACAAAAACTAAGTCAGAAATAGGTCGTGGCCAATTCTGCTTCCGGGTAAATGAACCGAATCGAGACAAAAACTTCTTGCAGTATAAGCTGGGTGATGGCCGGGGGCTTAGAATATTTTTGTGAACTGCCGACACCTTCCGACCATCGTTTCCTTTATCATTAAGACGCTGACACCGTCAAACAAATTGTCACTCACTTTTCAACGTTTTTGATGAAGACCTCTAACTGACAACAGAGTCGCAAATAGTTGTGAACTCAACTGAAAATTGAAATATTTAGAAACACCCAATAAACATACGTGCTACATCCTACCGAGTACCTACCAATATTAGATACGACCCATCCCTTCTACGTATAGTTTTTTTTGTAGCTATAAATTGGACTGCCATGCATCTCTCTGATAGAGAGTGAAGATGCAACCTAATGTAGTAACCTAACTAAGTGTTATAAAAAATCCTTTCTCCAAATATGTTTCATCCCGGAAATAAGGGCATGAGTGAAAACTTGCCCTTGATGTTGTACAGATCATCTACAATAGATGCAGAGGTCTCTTTTTTTGTAAATGGTCGATGGATCAAACATTATTGATCGCTTTATACAATCGGCTCGTGACGACATGGGCATCTCTCCCGGGAATTTCGACACTTTTTTATGCCCTATTTTTTATCCACCATATCTGTATTAGGTATATCAACTTATTCAAGATTTTTCGAAGATTAAAGAGGTAGTCAGAGCGGTGACTAAACATTTACATTCACCACGTTTGCAGCATGTATTTGTAATATCGTTGTCTCGGTAAGCCTAAAATCAATTTACCTAGATTCCAGGCCTTTGAATGGAAATAAGATACATAAGAGGATAGCTGCATAATCATCGGCCTGAAAAAGTCGTCTGCTTCTCAAATACCTACCTCTCTGAGCACGACGTATTTTTATGAAAAATGGCTGTGAGATTGCATCCTGAAAATATCTCACAATAACAGAAAACATTACAACGGTAAGGTTTTACATTAGGTACATTCTAATAGTAGGTTAATTAAATAATTAATTTTAATTTATGTACACAATGCTAGTGCTCTTAAACGGCGAAGGAAAACATCGTGAGGAAACCCGCGGCTTAGTCAGCTCCACACGTATTGACCATGTCTTTCCTGTGGATTAGGCCGACTAAGCTGTCAGGATAGTATAGGTGCTGGGCAAGCCTATTCCATCTAAAATCCTGTCCCAGGCACTATAGCGTCCCGTAAGTAAGGGTATGAGTAATCACCAGTTGCTCCTGATCCAATATAAATCATCTACAAAAGATGCAAAGGCCTGTCTCTCTCTACATTAGGTAGAATGAGACAAACAATTTGAAAACATAAAATCTACAAAAAGAGAACATAAATTTACGATAGATTTGATCGATTACTAATAACTGGCAATTGAAAGTTACCCTTTAATTAAGCAGGGTGTCGATTGACCGCAAATCGCTTTTTTTTAGCGACAGAGCACGGGGTGGTGTCACGAATTCATTTGGCATTTGTATTACACTGCACAGTAACCATCATCCCTCTGCAGAGTGTTTCCTCGTTGCCAGGCAATGTAACTCGGATATCAGTACAAAACTTTTACGGCATCGCCAGTATAGGCACGCTGTAAAGTATACCTTCCTGAACTGAGTTTCGGTTTATATTTGCTAAAAACGGTTCTGTTCGGTACGCAGTGGTTTATTGTTACTAGCCACGTGGCGGGCCCCAGTGAATTCTCCCGCCCCTAATGTAAGGGTCAAAAAATAAGCCAAAACTCACGTATCGCCCTTTTAATGAACAAAAGACCTGGAGAGTTTTGGGAAATAGCGCAATAGGTTCGTCGGCATTGTTATAGAAGATCTTTGTTATACATTTTCCCGTGGCTTTATTTTGCGTTGTAATAACCATTATTTTGTAGCGTGGGCGAATAGGTACCTACTGTAGGCTTACCACTAGCTCAGTCTGGCTCTGTCTCTGGCTCTGATTTTGTGTGAGTGTTGACTAAATAAATTCTACGCTGAAACGTCACCACAGTATACTATGCTGGTGAGCACTCACACAGACTCAAAACCAAATCCAGAGACAGAACCAGACAGAGCTTGTGGTAGGCCTGGTGATCCTTAAATAAAAAGATAGTCTGGGTATAAATCGCTAAACGGATTAGATTTCATCCGTAGGTATCTCTCATCATTCCTGAAAAAGCCAACTGAACACAAGCCTTCCGATAGGTATATTTTTGGATGATGAAAACTGATCAAGAGTGATTTTGAGTCCTCTCCATCCTCCAACTTCCTGCGATATTTAACAATGTCGTCGGTCCATCGTGTGAAAATGTGTTTGTTCTACATTATGTCTTCGGGTTCGTAAACGAGAAAATGGCCACCTGATGTTGTGCAATTGCCTCTGCATACAACAATTCCATTTAGTTGTAAAAATCACGTCAAAATATTGCTTGACATATAAAAAAATAATCAACATTTTAAAAAGCTAGCTACTGATTTCAAAAATAACCCTTGATATAAATAAGGATTACATTATTTTTTTCTAGTTATTCTCTCTAATTGTCTCTCTATGTAAGAAACTCAAATGAAAATGGGCTGGTCACGTCGCACTTATGAACAACGATAAATGGAAAAAAAAAACTAACAGCATGGCAGGACAACGTTACAAAAGGAACAGAGGAAGACCTAAAGAGAGATGGATAGATGAAATAAAGAAATTAGCAGGTGAAGACTGGATGATCAAAGCGAAAGAAAGAGATGATTGGGACCAATGGGAGGAGGCCTTTACTCGTTAGGTTCTCAATAGTATATCATCTTATTTAAATTTAATTGCATGATTTTTGTATAAATTACATTCAAAAATTAATTAACCTTCAGTAACTATAAAATAATGAAAATGTATGTATGTAATTGAGAAAATAAAAGAGGCTAGATTATATTGTATTATTATTATAAATAAGGATGAGATGTCAAAGTAAAATAGATTATTTGCTCTAGTAAACAATATTTTCTTGGTTCAAAGCGGTCACCTGCGTCCCTCGCGGGGTAGAAAAATTGCCCCCAATATGTGACTCATAACGTAATCCAATTAATTAGACGTTCTGTTGCACAGCTAAGTTGATGTCAAAGCAGTGCAGGTGTACGTACGTATCGGCAAGTTTTCGGCAAGTTTTATCATGCGCACTTGATGTGCGGGCAGGTTTTTCCGCAAGTAGGCCGCTGGTGGGCCCTTTTTGCGTGACCCTTGACACGTGTTGCTCGAACTTTTTTAGGTTCTACAACACGCCGGTTTCCTCACGATGTTTTCCTTCACCGTTTTGAGAATACTGGCATAGTGCACATAAATTTTTCGACAGAAAAACTCATTGGTACACGAGTGGATTTGAACCCACGACCTTCGGATCGGAAGGCGGGGCCACTACCACTAGACCACCAGTGCTCTCGTACGTACGTATCGTACCTGCTCATTAAAATTTGTTAGCAACGCGTTGATCGCAGAGGGATTAACGAAATAACCTTAATATTTGAGGTGTCTAGAATCAAAAACAGTTAGGTGCAAAGTTGAAAAATATTGGGAAAGCGAAAAAACATATAATTTTATTTTTTGAATGATATTGTTATATGAGTCGACTAACTAAATATTGTTATGTAAACTCGACTCGTAAAACAATAATCAATACTGTTAACATCTTACAATACTAACTAATTTGTTATTGAGTTACATGAAATAAGATGGGTTTGATACTAATGTTAATTTTCAAGTATCATTTTGTACGGTATTAAGCTGCATTTTATGCAGCATTGTTTGCTAAATCCATACAGAATTGAAAACTGAACATTGTCAACTTTTTTTTTTCAATTTTTGTTGATTATCTGCGTTTGATTCTGAAGGCTTCATCTAAAGCCTGCGCACACCTAAGTCGCTGGCAATGGCGATCAATGAAACGCTGTTAAATTTGATTTGACAGTGTTTCACTGATCGCGATCTCCAGCGGCCTAGGTGTGCGCAGGCCTTTATCAAAAACATTGAAGGTATACTATACATAACTTCATACTTCATAACCCATTTTAATTCAACAAAATCAGTTCCCATGCAAATCAGTTTACATATCCGATAACCATCCTAATTAATACGACCAACAAAATCTTTTCATCGAGGCATTAGCTAAATAACAAAGCACACAAAAAACACCGAATATCATGGCGAATAAACACGTTAAATCACGTAAAAACAAATAGTTGTTGAGGGTATGCCGACACGCGCCGGCCGCCGTTCGTACGAGGCATGAGGGGATTCACCAGCGGCCATGTCCACGTCCATACACTAGTAATGAACGCGTGCCTATTGGAAACCGTGAAATCTGGAGGACGTCACACTGAGCTCAAGGGCTCGTATGTCTAAGTACGTCAAGCATTCAATCAAATATTAGTTTACATTTTATTTGCTGGGAAAAAACAGTAATTGCACTGTACCATGTAAATAAAAAAATAAAAAATAAAAATGCTTTTTACTTCTTGCATTTCCTAATTTATTACCATTTCGTTTTATTTGGTTAGCATGCATACTATAATTTATTAGTTAGTACTTACATACTTAATTATAATTATATTTCTTTCACTGTACCATGTAGGTAGAGTACGTTGTTAAATAAAAACTCACTACCTTTGCCCAGCAAATAAAATAAACAAATATATTATTGAATACTTGACCCTGTGAGATGAAGGCATTGGGGATGCCAACTAAAATCGTTGGGATTAAGGATAGGTTGCTTTCTTTAATTTAAAAGAAATACCTATAGCGAATCGGCTTCCAGCCCACATGGGGTAAAGGTCACCTTCAGACGTCGCCTATCAGCAACACTGAAACTGACTGACACTGAAGAGATAGCTCGTTATTACGAAAAATATTTTCATTAAGAAACGATTAGGTGTCTCATCAGGGGATATACAAAGTATTTTTATAGCCCTTAAAACGACTTAAACTAATCTGACTATTAACCTCTATAAAAAGCTAGTTTATGTACAAGGTACCATAATCCGCGATCCGATTACGATATTTTTTTGTAAAACCGCTGGCAATAGCCACGTGTAGGGAAATAATAAAGTTGGATAATGAAGCGAGCCACGTGGCGGCGCGGGCGACGTCGGTGCGCCGGCCGCCCTAATGAGAGGGCGCCGTGCTGCAACCGCATGCGACGCGCTGCCGCATGCCGCATCGCAGCGCTCTCTACTCACTGTATACAATCAAACTGCTCCAGTAGGCTGTAGAAGTGCATTATTATAAAGCACTTCTACCATAACATTGTTGGTACCATTAGAAATACCGGCTGAGCACCGGTGGTCTAACTGTGTTTATTTCCCCACGAATCCGCGATCTTGCACCACCAGTGCTCAGCCGGTGATCTAATGGTAGCAAGTTGGCAACCCTCCCACCTTGCAATGCCAAGATCGCGGATACTTGAGGAAATACACGGTTCAGCACAGCGCGTATAACAGTGTATTTCCGGAACCACTCAGAAAGTTTTTACTCTCTGCGTTCCTGAGCTGGTGCTAGTAAATCATGCACGTTATTGGATGTGCTGAGCCAATTACCCCACAATATTGTGGTTCTTACAGGCGAAACCGGCCACTCAAAGATAAATTTGACCCAGAGCTTGTCGTGCATGCAGCAGACATACTTAGGCCTCAATTTTTAAAATTGGCAACTTCGGTAAGTATGTATATAGTAAATGCGAGTCAAGCAATAAAACGTAGGTAAAAAAGACCCTTAAGTGGTGTAAATAAAGACACCTAAACAATGTCAAAGATGATCAAAGAATGGTCGAAGAAGGCATCATTTCAATTCATTCAGTCGATTAATCAAATACGGTCACCTGCAGCATAGAACCAGCCTTTTTTTGTTTTATGTTGTGTTGGTGTGTCAAAACTCTTAATCCAATGGTTTAGAGGCGATGATCGATTGTCAGCAGGAACTTATTGAAAGGGTTGTGTTGGGCTCGGAAGCGAGCGGATTGACGGCGAATAAAAAAATGATTATTTTTTTTTAAACAGAATATTGAAACGGCTTTATAGATTACTAAGTACTTATGGTTAAGGACTCGCTCTGAATTATTAGCTTGCCATTAAAAAAAAACTGAATTCCAACCAGACCATTACATTCGGAGTTAAGAGGCAACAGAGAGACACCCCACCCACTAAGCAAGTTTGAAGCCTTAGTGATTAAGGCTTCAAATTTGCAACACCCGCGTTTTTCGGTGGACGGTTAAAAAGAGGTAAAATCGGTAGGCTGTTGCTATTGTTGGCTGTATTCTCACTTCTACACCCTTAGATGTCCATATCCAAATCATTACTAGGCTAAAGCTTATTTATTAATTCACACAACACTATTTAGACCCAAATTAAGCATAGCTTGTATTATATATGAAACCAGATAAAGAATAGCTACCTACTAAAAGTCCACACATTAAAGATCATGATAATCATCAGCCTGATGAAGTCCACTGCTGGACATAGGCCTCCCCTGCACATTTTATGCCAGGCCAGGCAGAACGATTCTGAGCCCTTTCAAACCATCGCCTTCCCGTGATCTTAACAATGTCGTCGGTCCATCTGGTGGGTGGGCACCCTACGTTTCGTATTCCGGTTAAAGATAAACATTTAAATTTTTGGTAAAAGTTGGTCAAGATAAAATTTAAAATCTACAGAAAATGTAGATGTCTTCTAACTCTGTAGCCCAAATTGAAAGGTGTCTACGCGTACTTGAACTTTTTTATTTTAGATACAAAAGGACATTTTGTTAGTCAGCACTGGAGCTTATCAGCGCGGGGACATCTCGAAAGGGTTCTGAGTTCTGTCCGACGAAGGCCTATTGAAATTCATTCACACGAGAGCCGATAGAGATGCTTGATAACAGTGCGTTTTGATAAGCAATTTCCGCTTGACTTTACTTTGACGAGACTAAACTTGACTCGTCCAAGCCAGCTAATTTGTTTTTTTTTTGCAAAAAATATAAAATGCAATGAAATCAGAAATATTTATTGCATAACTGTTGTACAGAAAAGATCTTAATGTCTATGGCTAGGTAGGTACAGTTTTCTCAGTTAAATGGTTATACATTTTTGTTGCTGAGATATATGGACTTTTGTGGTACATCGTGTTGTTGATCTGTGGCATTACTATGTTATATTTATGATTGTTGGATATGAAGTTTACTGGATAGTTACATTTTTATACAGTAAGATTACGATTTACTATATGGAAATTTCCTGTAAGCCTACCACAAGCTCTGTCTGGCTCTGTCTCTGGTTTTGAGTCTGTGTGAGTGCTCACCAGTGTATTATAATGTGTGTGACGTTTCGACGTAGGATTTATTTAGTCAGCACTCACACAGACTCAAAACCAGAGCCAGAGACTATGAAGTTTAATAAAAAAGACGATGAAGTTTTTAAAAATAATACTTGCCAACTTATTAGTTTTTATCGCTTGCAGAATATTAAATATCTGCCATTTTTACTGAGTATTCTTTATTATTACAGCAGCAGAAATATAAGCATAAATTTTTAATCAATTCTAGTTCTGTATATCTTCATAGGATACCTAGGTTTTATTCATTTATTCCTATTTTATAAATAAAAAATAAATGAATAAAACCTAGGTATCGTATCGAGTTGGTAATAGGTACCTACAGTGGATCAGGATTAACTTTTTTTCATTAAACTTGGTATTTTAAATGAATGCCGCAAAAATATATACGTTTCCTCATTGTTGAGGTTTCAGAAGAAAACTGACTCTAGAAAGTGCTATTTAATTTTAAACACTTAGAAAAAATGCAAAAAAAGGGTACCCGCATGCACTGACAGTAATAAAAACACAATAATAAGAGAGAATTGCAAAAAAAATAACCCTTAATCACTTACGGTACTGAATGCGTGTAATTATGAATGTAAAACGCACCTTATAAAAACATAGTGTCAGAATCACCAATGCCACCGTGAAATTGATAATATTTCATATTATTTGCCAACTACCCTCAACCCTCGGACTGACTAGTTGACACCCTATAAATACTCATTTTTTCTGATGCGTACAAATAGTAAGAGCCTAGCGTGGTCAAAACGGAACTTAAATAAATAAATATTCTGGACAATTCACACAACACTACCCAGCCCCAAACTAAGCAGAGCTTGTAATATGGGAACCAGATAGCTGATATAATAATTGAATACTCATTTTTACACATAAACATTTATGTTCACCACACAAATATTTGTTCTCGGTGGGGATCGAACCCACGACCTACGGCAATAACGGGGGAAATATCGCTTTTTCAATTATATCACAAGGATCACTTTGAAATGTCTAGAGCTAGATGAATCTAAGGTGCCAGTTCCACGTGACCACATCACATTCTCTATTCTGTGCTGTATTTTCTATTTTTTAACGTGACAACGTCTTAAAATTCGATGGAGCCGGCTGCACGCACGAAAAAACATGACGTTGTGCGGCGTTACCTCGCTCTGAGGCGTTCCATTTCGACATTGTCACGTTCAACTATCGTCAGTGAACCGACTTTACAGACAACCGATTTTTTTTCTATAATAATGTTAGTAGTTTTAAGAGCGTCTTAGAGCATCGCGGTGGATGTCCATCTACCATAAAAATACACAATCTTTTTCATAGTTTTATCCGTTGGTCAAAATACATTTTTCGTGAGTGCCGGGAATAAGTAGATGGGACTCGGAGCTCTCTGTCTCTCTCTGTAAGGGGCAAGAAAAAGCTGTGTGTTTGCAGTGGGCGCAAACGTGCTGAAATGATGATTTCGTAGTAAAAATAGTAAGGCTAAAAATCTACTGATTAAATAAAAGTTCTCGTGCCTGTTTTGGTTCTGTTAAGGTTGTTCTATTCCCATACAAACAGATGTTTATCATATAAGAGCGATTAGACTTGATTCGCTGTCTTTCATATCGGTATTTATTTCGGACAAACTTCATTAAGTTGAAGAAAACTGTGATAATAAAAAAATAAAAAACGGATCTGTGTGAGTGTTGACTAAATAAGTTCAACGTCAAAACGTCACACACACAGTCAAATGCACTGGTAAGTACTCACACAAACCAAAACCAGAGCCAGAGCTCATGGTAGGCCTACAGTAAAACGCTGTCAAATATCAACGTCTGTCATATTTGACAGTACTGATCGTTGCCGCAGAACGCTAAAATGTATGCATGGCATAAGGTTTTAATTATTGTGAAGCAAGTCGCTGTAGCTTATGACTTGCTGCGTAATACCTACTGCTGAAGCGCGGTGCTAAGGTAAGGGTTGTTTGTTTGCCGTTTTTATATCTCGCATACTTTATTTGTTTTTTTTTTGTACTTGTTATTGTTTAAAAACAATAACATTTGATTTGACGTTGTGAATAGCTCTTGTAATCATTGCTGGCATAAGTAGTTCGTTATTTTTAACACAAAAATATGTTTAAACAGTTGTGGAGTCGGAAAATGTTTGTTATAAAAAACTCTTTGCTGCACTTACGATTTCGAAAGTCGCTGAATATAAAGGGGACAGGAGGAAATGTAGGGAAGGCTTTATCCATAGTAATGGACTTTTTCAGGCTAATCTTTATCAATAATTCATCTTTCTTATTAGGTTTCTGACGCAGTAAAATAATATCAAAGAAACAAGTAGTCAACCAAGTAGTGCGAACGACTCCGATTCGGCTCAATCTTAACATTTGACAGCGCTTCACTGACCGCCACCGCAGAACGCTTAGATGTTCGCAAGGACTTAGCCATACTACATCCTTACATAATAACAATTTCTTAGATCAGAATGGCGTGACAGGATCATATTTTTATTTGCCTTTATCGGAGGAATTTATTTATAAATCGAAAAAAATGCCCTGATAGAAGTAATAAATGCCGTATAGTTTGTTAGCGCGTATTCATCAACCAATATAGCCACCCTGGAGGACCGTTAATCGGCTTCTCTAATAACCTAGACTAATAGATTCAATAACTAAAGTTTTATAAAGCTGTTGATCTTCTTAGAACAAATAAATAAAAAAGAAACACAAAATGCGAATCGCATTTAACTTTCAGAATATCATAATTTCCACAAAACGTGAAAATTAAATAAATGAAAATTAAATTTGTTAACCTGTTAATAACGGCAATTTCACTAATTTTCGTATATTCGGATAATTTTCGTATGTCGGTGTGGTTCGGTGCAGTAATTGGCGAAGGGTGGTCGGGTGCGTTGTGGCATATGTGCCGCCCTCGGAACGTCATTATCTGCAATCAAACGGAATGTGTGCCTGTCAAATATATTTTTCATGCTTGTTATTTTTTTGAGCGCATGCTTAGTCTCAGAGGACATAAGCGTGAGGAGTTGTTTTTTTAAGGATAATGTCTGGGTGTGCCTTTGACTAAGTAGCCTTCTCGGACGTTCACAGGCTCTTGGAAAATAATCATCTTAGCCAGACATTTTGTAAATGTAATAAAAATCATTACTGAAAATTACTTTTATTTATTTACTTTACTTTACTTAATTACTTTTTTTTAGTTAAAAAATACTTATTCAATACCGCTGCTAAGCGTATAAAGCGCTTCGTTTGATACTATGTTTTTCAACAAATTTTGTGTAACGCTTGCGTCTTTCATTCTGTTTTAGTCTATCAAAGGCAGGCTTAGCTCGTGGAACTGACAATCGCTGGGGAGTAAAAGTTCATGAATGGAACTTCAAACCAGGACATCTCCTTTTTTGTAGTACCATTCCTCCAAGCTTCGGATCCCAGGATTACGGTGGATAGAGAACATCATCCGTCCTACAATGTATGGGCAGGCATATGTCAAGCAGTAGTCTTTTTCAGACTGATAATGATGTAGGGGTAGCTGGATAATTGGACATGCACTGACAGTTTTTAAGAGTTCTGTCGGTACACGCCATACATTCACTCTGACAGGTATAGAACAGGAAGCACCTGATTGAGCTTCGCATCAACAGCTCGGACAAAAGTTAAACTAACGTGCTAATGTTTGTTCCCGCAGGATGGCGGAAGCAAGTAATAAACCTAACCATCCCCAACCGAACTTCTAAATAGAAAAGTAACAATTTTAACTCGATGATTATCATATCGTGTGTCAAAAACCATAAAATTAAGGATAGGGTTGGGACCACTGAACGGGACAATTGCCCACCATTGGATGCGCTGTGTGACAATGACTTCATTAGTGGCAAATTGCATAGTGTGCAGTGAGCCTTATGCTACTTGAGTGGCTTGTTCGTTCGGGGATTTGTTTGATATATTGCTTGATTATATTGTTGACGCTTGTTTGCAACCTTTGTAGTTTTAATCGTTTGTAATGGAGTACACATTGTGTATCCTATATTATAGAACGCCTATGTTACGAGAGAGCAAACACTGATATTAATAATGAGCTTACCTACCTCTCATGTTCTAGAATGTATGCTCATTAGCCTCAGCCTTCAGAGGATTAAGCATGTGATTTCAATGAATAAGGTTACATGCACACTAAGACTGCTGACTGCAACACTAAAACTTCTTTAAAAGAGAAAATATTTTTTTTTGTACCTAAGCCAATTGAGTAGGTATTTGTTTTAGTGTTTTGACTTACAGGAACAGTGTGGTGATACGTCTATGCTAATATTGATCTAGCATAGTGGTCTTTACCTACTCGAGCTATTACCAATTGCATATAAATATGCAATTGGTAATAGCTAGACCACTTGCCCACAGCCCATGTATTGAACCCACAACCTACTGTATAGTACGTAGGTTGCACAAAAGTGTCTTCTTTGATCTTTATTCTAGATCACGATAAAATTTATCGATTTGATGAATTCAAAAATATTGATGACACAAACAAATGCGTCTAAATGACAGTTTAGTAGTTTATCAGTTTATAAATAAATTACCTACGTAAAATACGGTTCACACATCTATCGCGATCCGGCAATCAGTGAATCGCTGTTAAATATGACAGCGATATTTGACAGCATTGCGCAGGCCTTTATCATTCGCTGTTGGTTCAGTCAGATCAAAGGTAGATTCGCATTTCTGGCTTATCAAGAAATATTTCTTAAACCAGCTCACTTTAGATTGAAATTTTAAATCGTATATTATTTGAAGTTTCATTTGGAGCCACCAATATTTGCAAAACAAAGTTCCAATACCTTTGACAAATCAGAGAAAACGGGTATCTAATAACCTTAAATTCTGATTACTAACTGTACAGTGGATACCTACTACAGATTATAAAATTGAAACGACCGGTACCAGCCCTCAATTGATAATAAATCAAAGTGCACAGGTGGGTTAGCTATCTTAGGGGCAACAATGTAGGGTGAGCCTTTTGTTACAGCCCTACAGTAACAGTCAAGCGTTACTCGGAGCAGATTTCACAGATTAGCCGTGTAAGTAGGGTTGCCACTCGATAAGCCGCTAGGGCAGCTACAACGCTTTATGGGATTCGGAGTCTTAACTTTTTTAACTCGTCTCAGATAAAGAGTGTTATTCATAAACTCATACGCTTATATTCATAATGGCTCTAGAATAAAACTAGATTTTTTGCCTCAAAAGCACCAAGAATCAAAAACATTTTGCTGAAGCATTGGTTCTGGGTGACTCCCTAGGTTACCTAGGCTGGTTTTTAGTATACCCACTAGTTTAATTTTGGTTTTTCTGTTTGTTTTGTTATTCGTATACTTAAACAACATTTTATATTTTATTTTATAGTTTCTACCTTAGTCTCTCGTTTCATACCACGTCGCCTTTGTCATGGAAATTGATAAGTACTTAAGTTCCAATTATCTAGGCAAAAAAATTTTAAAAGTCCATAATTATTTTTAAATTATCAGTAATAATATGAGCACTGTTTGATTTCCTAAGAAGTCTAGTCGACTATGCCGGCAAGATGGCATAGGTGCCGGGCAAGCCTATTCCATCTAAAACCCCCAGGCTAGTGCCTGGGATGCTATAGTTAGCGTCGCGCAAGTGGGTATTAGTTTTCACTAGTTGCCCCTGTCGCTATAAAACTCATCTGATAATGATTTCCTAGCCGTTTACGGCTAGGGCGACTGTAAATTGATGGACATATTATTGTTTATTGTTTGAGGGCTTCGTTGTTCTGCCCTCTGATGTGCCCTAGTGTGGCTGATGTACCCAATTTTATTAGTGAGAGCACATTCAGGGCACGTCAGAAGGTACCCCGCCAACGTAGTTTAAGGAAATGGCCGCTGGTGGACGCCTTCAATTCGTCTCGCCTTCTGTAGAGATCGAGTCGAAGCTTTTCCTTGAACTCGATCACATACACGTGGATTCACCGTCTCCACTCCGTACGCTGGGCTGCATTCTCCCGCCCTGAGGGCTCAATCTTGCATCACTTCATGGTGTCTTTTCAGAACGTCCTTGTATCTTAGGTACTGACCACCGCGTACCATACTGGAGTTCTAAAAACATGATGCGCTTCGCCACTCTACACAAATACATCCACAATAATGTAAGGGCCCATTTTATTCTACAGCTCACAACCTAAACCGCTATTTCTTAAACATTTTCAAAACTACCACATGCATGTAGTGCTGGCAGTTAAAGTTTGTTGACAAACTGATTTTTAACAACTGCTCAAGAACGGCTGCAATGCTTCGTAAAATCTGGGATTTTTAATATTTGAACCTGATATTTTCAACCCCGTAATCTAACTCAACTTCTTGGTTCGTTGCCAAGACGTTGAAACGGTTCGAAAGCTCGAATATATTTTATCCAGCCTTGAGAGAGCACTGGTGGTCTAGTGGTAGCGGCCCCGCCTGCCGATCCTAAAGTCGTGAGTTCAAAGCCAGGCGTGTACCAATGAGTTTTTCCGTTGATAATGTGTGTGCACTATGCCAGTACTCTAAAAACGGTCAAGGAAAACACTGTGAAGAAACCGGCGCGTCGTAGAACCTAAAAAAGTTCGAAGAACACGTATCAAGCGACACGCAAAAACGGCCCTCCAGCGGCCTACTTGCGGAAACTAGTCCGCACACCAAGAGAGGATCAAATAATTTTTATCCAGCCTAGATCAATCGATAACCTGCAAAACGTGATGGTAGCTGAGAATACAAATATTTTCGCACGAAAAAATGTTAACGAACTTTCAACGAACACCAATTTAACTTTATTAACGTGATCAAACACCCCTACCCTCTTCGTCCACTGAGCTGGCATCCGTCAAATAACCGGATAATTGGCTGATGCATTTAAAGCATAGGCTGAGTCTATTAATACAGGTACTGTACGAACAATTTATAATTACTATTAATACGGTTACCGTACGAACAATTTATAATTATTAATACGGGTACTGCGGGGGGAGGGGGGGCACCATTCTTTAAATTAAGTAGGTATAAAAAAAAAAAAAACCTAACAACCTACTGTTACTTTTGTGACTTAAGTCGGAGTGCCCCGAGTTTGAATCTGGATTTTTAAAACACTACAGTCGCTTAAAAGGCGTAGTAAAGTTAAAATTTGGGTTGGCTTTAGTATTGTTAGGGAAGAGGAGGGACGGGGGAGGGGTCCTCTCTGCACTGACATGCACCATTCTTGAAATTAAGCAGGTATAAAAAAAAAAACCTAACAACCTACTGTTACTTCTGTGACTTAAGTCGGGGTGCCCCGAGTTTGAATAATATCCGTACGAATAAATATAATTTATTCATCCAGCACCCGTACAAATAGTCACTTCCTAAAGCATATTTATCAGTTACCACAAACTTTATTCAATATTTGATTACGTATGATTTGACAAACATCGATAAATACAAATATCATGGGAGTCTCGTTTTAGTATGGAAATACCTGTGCTAGGTATTTCGAAATCGCTCTTAGCGGATTTCTAGATTATTTCCAGATCGCTGTAAGCGATAAGGCCGCCCTCTATTACCGTGACTTTATTTGATAAATATTGTATCTTACTTACCTAGTGTGTCATGGTAATGAATAATTAAGAGTTATCTATCTCCTGATAGAGATCTTAAGGCATGGTACTCTCATACATCCTAAATTTACCTTCCGTTAAATACTCTTATGAATTTGTTGTTTGCAACAAGTGGAATCAGCTCAAGACTTCACTCCCAGGCAATGTTGTTTCCTCTTCCAAAGCTCATCTTCTTGACTTCTGAAGAGCATTAAGTGAGGTATTATGGAAGACCATTAATTACAATTTAATATAGGTAGAATACATGAGCATTTATTATTTTAAATCAGCTTACATGTTTGAGATGGTGAATGCTGATAAAGATATTAAAATCAAAATCAAAAGTATATTTAAGGATCACGTTGAAACGTCTTAAAGCTAGGTGGGTCTAGATGCCAGTTCCACGTGACCAAGCCTATAAGAACAGGCAACAAACTACGGCTTATTTATATGTAAACATAATTATTGGACTTTTTTTAAAAAATTTCATTGGGTGTTGGTTTCTGAAATTTCCTTTAGATTTGTGCTTTTTAGCAGACAAAATGTGTCTTTTAATTCAGATTTGATTGAGAAAGGCTTTTGTTTTCTCTTCCGGGTAAGGTTTCGGCCTGAAAAATAAATGCCATGCGCAAATATTTGTGTGGTGAACGCAGATGTTTGTTCAATTCATTCATTCAATCTTGAGTTTTACTTAATATTTATTATCTAGGTTATCGTGTTATACTCTATTTATTTTTATTATTCTATTATAATTATCTGTATGCCTCAAGTTGATGGACAGGGCAGTGCGACGTAGAGCACGTTCATGACGTGCGTGACCTACGAAGAAATGCTTTGTTATAGGTGATGTTTAACAATTAACATCAGGTGGGCCATATGCTTGTTCCATCAGCTAGTTTTATAAAAAAAAACCTGAAATGATTCAGAAAAGCTTCTTTGAAAAATACCAACCGACTTACTTATCCACTTTGTTGTAAGTAGTTCGTCAAATGATGTCCGTAGCTTCGTACATAACATAAGTACCTGTCTGCCACCTGCCATCCTCGCCAGCCGACTTCAACTTTTTCAAAGACTACCGACATGTGGGTCCTATTCTCAAATATTTGATCGAGTGAGCAAAGCGAACGAAGATCTTACAAACAACTTGGGCGATTTGGCATTTTATGTGCGTATATATGTATTTGTGTATGTTTGTCCGACGATAACTTTTGAACCATTGATCCGATGTGCATGAAATTTGAAATTTACTAGCTGTGCGCCGCGGTGTAACCCGCGATTAAAAAGCATGCATTTTTCCTCTATTGACTGGCTCTCAGCTCAGTTGGAAGTAGCTCTGCCTTCTGAGCCTTAGGTCGTGGGTTCGATCCCCACCGAGAATAAATATTTGGTGCTGAACACAGATGTTTGTTCTCTGTCTGGGTGTTATATTGTATTCTTAGTAGGTATATATTTACAAAAAAAAATGCATATAAGTATTATATCAGCTATCTGGTGGCCATAGGACAAGCTCTGCTTATTTTGGGGCTAGATAGTGTTGTGTGGATTGTCTATAATATTTAATTATTTATTTATCCTTTTCTGTACCCCTAGCACGTAAAATTTCTTGAAGGTCGATTGAGTAGTTAGGGCGTGAAGTGTTAAAAACAAACACACAAACGAAGAAACAAACAAACTGACTGTCGCATTTTAATCTGCATTTATTTTATATTATTAGCGGGATTGTGTTATAATAGAGAAATGTTATAAGTAGAAACTGAATTATAAAAATTTCAGAGATTGTAATTCAGTCTCACCAGCCTTTTTAAAAAATAAAAACTAGTTTACTTGCATAATAAATAAAAAAATATACATTATTACACCACCCCACAAAAGTTATGTTATTACACTACACCACATCCTAAGATCTCTTGGTACTTAGTGATATAGAGGCGCTCGTAACATGGGCTCGATATAAAAACCCTCAGAATAGGACCCTATTCAGTTTGAAACTTGCATGGTCACCTTCCAGCCCGCAATCATGGCCTCCTCAAAATAATTTTACTCGTTCATAATTTGTAGATAACAAAAAACTACCGACTCTCGGATAATGTAATTATGTATGTTTTCCACGAGTGTGAAATGACTAGTTCAATAGGAGCAATCCGGGGCGGGTCCACATAAAAAGATACGATTCATTTTATAAAAAAACAATAGCCTCTTATTGAATCAGAAAAGAAATGCCAGTAATTGTACGCGTTTTATAAAGAATTTTCGTGGATATAATTCCTATTGTTATTTCTATAATCGCTTGAGACATTTACATAACAAGTGAAGTTTAAAGTAACTTGAGAAACCAACTTCAGGGTCAAACTGCTGAACAGATTTTGATAAAACTTCTATGCGATCAATCTAGACAAAGAATAGAATAGAACAGTATAGAACATTCTTTATTGCACACCTTAAAACTAACAATGGAAAAACAAGTAACAATAATTAAACACATACTTATGTACAATGGGCGGTTTTATCGCTGTTTTCTTTCTTCCAGACAACCATATTACGTTTATGATAAAATAAAATCTAATCGGTTCAATGACGAACTTATGCGATGACAAACATAAAAAAAACAACTGGTACAACGGTTAAAAAGACAAAAACATTTTGGGCGTTATTAATAATCCTGGCGTAGCGTTGGATTAGTTAATCCGTGTTTTGTCACATTTGCTCGAGTTGACAATTGCATGTCAATGCAAGAGACAAAACACGGATTAACTAGTCCAACGCTACGCCAGGATTATTAATAACGCCGTTTATCTATACAAGCTTTTCACGAATTATTCCAGTGTTGTAGGTACTGCTTCATCTTTCAGCTGGTCTACTCTTGAACACGATTCCGATCCCAATCTTAAGTTTTGAAGGAATTCCGTCAAAACTTAAAATTGGGATCGGAATCGCGTTCAAGAGTAGACCGGCTGGTCTTGCCAATAAAGGTAACATAATACCATGATTATTTCAGCAATGCCCAAGCTTGAAGGCAGCCGCCACAATATCATGTTCGAAATGTCTGTTCCAACCATTGGCGTTCTTTGCCGTCATCACTTCAACATCTTTTTCAAATCTGTGGTCTTGACTCAAAATCGATCGAGGTACAATTTCAATCATAATTAAAGTAAAAGCCAAATATACTTATAAACGTTATTTAAATTTAATAATTGCTTAAAGCTAGCCCTGTCACTTTTTGTTATTAACCCAGTGGTAAGAGATGGCAATAGTTTATGCACTGTTTATCTTTTGGCATACTTTTATAAGTAAGGCCATTAGTCAATAGTGTCAAGAATCGCTTTGAAACGTCTTAGAGCTAGGTCAGTCTATGTGTCAGTTCCACGCGATCAAGCCTATAAGAACAGGCAGCAAACTACGGCTTGGTTCCAACCGTTTTTTGGTTAAAACTAAATTTAATACCAATGAAGTTACAGTGCAGTGCCAATCGGATATCCAGGTCTAATAATAAACTGAATTGTAAGGTTTATTTATCAATAGCAGAAAGAGATGAGCCGATGTGCAATATTTATTGTCAACAACTGTACATAGTTTTCCCGTGATAAAGAGAAATATCGTATGCAACACTGCGCCTAAGTTTTAGAACTCAAATTTTTTCACGCGTCCTCAAATATTTCATACATGCTATGCGTCATGACTTCGTCCGCGTGGAATAGCGTATTTGGGTAGCATTTTTAATTTGCATCGGAATCATCGGATCTTTTTCGGCAAGAAATTTTATGATGACTCCGTAAATGTTAGACCAGAAGTCTAATATTTTGTCTCTAGTTGCAAACTTATAAATCACTCACATAACCTTACATATTCAAACTTACACCCCCTTTTTTATTGTCAAATAAAATATCGCTGTCATATGTTACAGCGTTTCACTGATCGCCATCGCCATCACGCTAGATGTGCGCAAGCTATAAAAACCAGACGTTTGTTCGCTAACAAAGAGGGCTCGAGTCTTTCATCGCAAAAAATGCGGGAAAGTCTAAAAATAGATCCACTAAAACCACGGAAGTTTTATGCAAAAATCGGAAAAATGTAAAAAGGTTGGTCCAATTAGTATTTTATGCGAGTCATCTCGAACCTGAATGAACCTTGCAATGTATATTCTACATACAATTCCGTACCTCCACTTTAGACCCGGTAGTAGGGTACTGGTTAAGGCCGAATTTCCAGAAATCTTTTTCTAGACTATGCACATTCTACTATACACATTCAAACCTGACAGGTGACTGTCTATTTTCGCTTGTCTGGGAAAGGCCTCTGACTTTTCGTAATAGGGATCAGTAGTAACTTTAATCGGCTAGCTATTTTTTTTTATTTAACCTATTTTCTCCCACTGCTGTGCAAAGGTCTCTTCCAAAGAGTCTCCCGTAGTTAGGTATATCTAACTAAGGGGACGCATGTATATTGTCTGTTTAAAATACGAATTTTGTACTCTTCGAATACACGTTCCTATTAGAGCTTTGGATCGATACGAAATACGAACAATAGACAGACGGTAGTCCACTACTACTTAGAAAAGACACAAACTCTCCGTGATTGCTTCTTGTTCTAGCTTACTTCTTATACGTAGATGTAGTGAGAAGGTTGGTCTAAAACATTTTTGTATGGCGATAGAAATATTATACTTATCTCTGTTTTACAATTAGAGCACGCGTTTGATCGTGGTTTTTAGTGCTTTCTATATAAAACATTCCCATTCTAAACTTATTTATATTTAGCTGATGTAATGCTATTGGAAATCTATTAATATAAAAGAAAGTCGTGTTAGTTACACCATTTATAACACCAGAACGGCGGAACTGATTTGGCAGAAAATTAGTGGGGAGGTAGCTTAAAACCGGGAGAAGGACATTGGATACTTTTTATCCCGAAAAAGTAACGGGAAGGGGTGTTACGGGAACGGGCGAGCGAAGCCGTGGGCGGCCACTAGTAATAAATAAACAACGAATTTGCCGATTTTGATGAAAATTCAAAATTCTCAGTGTCGACTGGTTTGCGCCAGCTCTTGTGATTTGCACCATCCGTCGTCTCCTTCAGGCGGAATCGATTGAATATCTCAAACGAAGACGCGTTGAGCTAAAAATGAAGACTACGGCTCATTTATCAAGCTATAGTGTCGAATTCATTATGAAAACGTCGGGCTTCAGTCATTGCTATGGATATGGTGTATTTTTAACCGACTTTTAATAAAAAAGGAGGAGGTCTTAGATTCAGTAGTTTTTTTTTATGTTTGTTAAAGCATTACTTCGTCATTTATAACTTCTAAGATAAAAAAAGATTTGAAAAAATATTTTTTTATCTGAAAAGTATCAGTGGGGCGAACACGTATCTTTGTAGCAATCAAATGCTTGTTGCAATTCTCAGTTTTTATATGATTGTGAGCTTCGATTGCAATAAAAACGAATACAAACAAAGCCTTGTGTCTGACAAGCAAGGATTGCAATTCATATTCGTTTTATAATGCAATCGAAGCTCAAAAACATGTAAAAACTGACGATTGAAACAAAGATTTCATTGCAACAGAAGATACGTGATCACCCCGCAGATTGATCTCATAGAAATTCCATCAAAATTGGGTAAGCCATTTGGCCATGAAGTTGGTTTCTCAAGTTTTTAAACTTATAATATTTGAGAACTCTTTGACATATCCAACTGCGGCCTCAAAGGTTTCAGTATTTTCAGGCATCGAGTGTGTGCCCAATGTTCAGCAGTGGACTTTTTCAGGCTGATGATGATACAAAATACAAATACAAAATACTAATTCTGTGAAACATGATAAGGTGTGTATGTCTGCAATTTTGTCTTTTTAAATTCGGTACATTTTAGTCGTGAAAACGTTACAAAAGGATATCAAATAAATGTTCTATTACAAAACTGATTGTCCGGTAGCGCTGTAAGAACCTTTAGACGATCACCAGCATTTAGACCATATTCGAAAAAATGTGCATTTCTCCAGCTTCCTCATATGGAAATTGCGAATTCTGAAAACGCCAACATTTAAAGCATAATTGGAGCAATCATTGATTTGAAGGAAAATTTAGCAGCAAAAAAAACAACGACTCTATGAGACTTTATAGGTGTGTTAGCTGGAGAGCGGCTCCACAGCTTCCTCATTCAGTGTGGGCAAACGGCTAACGATAGAGCTATATAGTAAACGCCAAATTTTAGAGCATAATTAGAGCACCCGGCATAAAAAAAATCAAGTCTCTAGCTCGAAAACTCTTTGAGTTAGAAGACTTTAACAACGTGTTTGCTGGGAAGCCATTTCTCCAGCTAACACATGTGGATCTCAGGAATGGCTATAGCTAGAAAGTTGCTTGATATCTCCAAATTTAGAGCAAAAAATATCATGGATGCTCCAAATATTTCAAGTGTCTAGGTTCAAAACTCACCGAGTTAGAAGCTTTGATGACTGTGTTAGCTGGAGACACGTTTGTCTGGCACGCACATGCAACATCTGAGGATCTACAATAGCTACAGATTCGGTTGACGTGTCCAAACCGAGCTATGAATTAGAGCACTCGGCTCCAAAATTTTGGACTCTCTAGGACAAGTAGTTTCCTAGTAATGAACAAAAGAACATTTTGCCGCCAGCATTTTCAAATGTATGTTCGCACCCGTAAAAATGCGGCGTTGCCGCTCTGAAAGTTTGGTATCAGCGTAGGAATTTGAACGTTATTCGGTTTATTTTAGATCGCGATACGAGTCATTTTCGTATGCGCTTAGCGGTTTTGATTTCTGAAACCTCAAACTCATATTTTCTCTTTTTGTTAGGTTGAGAGCTTTCTCTCTATCTATAGGAGAATTGTGTGTTGCCCGTTCTTGTTCGTTTTATAGTTTCTTTAGTAATGCGTGTCTTTTAGGTATTCTTAGAAAAAAAACTTTATTTGGTTCTGTAAATAGGTACCTGCTAGGCCAGTGTTGATGATTCTACCTACTCTGCCTGTTGTTAGCCGTCTGTTCTCTGTGTTTTACTGTATTCAGTCAGGTTTTTATGAGCGTATCGAGTAAACCAGGCGGACGGAAAATAGGTATTTACTGCGGCTTGCTAGTTGTGTGCGTACTCACGCACACTTGCCATCTCATCATGTTGTGCCGACCCCACCTGGTGGGTAAGGGCAGGAAGAAGAAGCACTTTTTGGGGTTTTTTGTTTCATTTTCAACTATATTCCTATATTGTGAATTGGACATTATAAGTTTTTGAATCCAAGATGGCGGCTTCATTTTTTTTCTTAAAAAATGGATATGGGTATCGTTTAATAGGTTTTTGGGGGCTCTAATTGTGAATTCGACATTATTTTTTGAATCCAAGATGGCAGCTTCATTTTTTTTCTCAAAAAATGGATATTAGTATCGTTTAATAGGTTTTTGGGGGCTCTGGTTGTGAATTCGACATTATTTTTTGAATCCAAGATGGCAGCTTCATTTTTTTTCTTAAAAAATGGATATGGGTATCGTTTAATAGGTTTTTGGGGGCTCTGATTGTGAATACGACATTATTTTTTGAATCCAAGATGGTGGCTTCATATTTTTCCTTAAAAAATGGATATGGGTATCGTTTAATAGGTTTTTGGGGGCTCTGATTGTGAATACGACATTATTTTTTGAATCCAAAATGGCTGCTTCCTTTTTTTTCTCAAAAAATTGATATGGGTATCGTTTAACAGGTTTTTGGGGGCTGCAATTGTGAATTCGACATTATTTTTTGAATCCAAGATGGCGGCTTCATTTTTTTTCCCAAAACATGGATATTAGTATCGTTTAATAGGTTTTTGGGGGCTCTGATAATGAATACGACATTATTTTTTGAATCCAAAATGGCTGCTTCATTTTTTTTCTCAAAAAATTGATTATGGGTATCGTTTAATAGGTTTTTGAGGGTTCAATAATGAATTCGACATTCTTTTTTGAATCCAAGATGGCGGCTTCATTTTTTTTTTTCAAAATGGATATGGGTATCGTTTAAAAGGTTTTTGGGGGCTCTGATTGTGAATTCGACATTATTTTTTGTATCAAAGGTGGCGGCTTCATTTTTTTCTCAAAAAATGGATATGGGTATCGTTTAATAGGTTTTTGGGGGCTCTGGTTGTGAATTCGACAATATTTTTTGTAATCTAAGATAGTGGCTTCATTTTTTTTCTTAAAAAATTGATATGGGTATCGTTTAATAGGTTTTAAATGGCTCTTATTGTGAATTCGACATTATTTTTTGTATCCAAGATGGCGGCATCATTTTTTTTCTCAAAAAATGGATATGGGTATCGTTTAATAGGTCTTTGAGGGCTCTGATTGTGAATTTGACATTATTTTTTTATCAAAGATGGCGGCTTCAGTTTTTTTCTCAAATAATGGATATGGGTATCGTTTAATAAGTTTTTGGGGGCTCTGATTGTAAATTCAACATTAATTTTCGAATCCAAGATGGTGGTTTCATTTTGTTTCTTAAAAAATGGATACCTATGGATATCGTTTAATAGGTTTCTGGGGGCTCTGATTGTGAATTCGACATTATTTTTTTATCAAAGATGGCGGCTTCAGTTTTTTTTTTAAATAATGGATATGGGTATCATTTAATAAGTTTTTGGGGGCTCTGATTGTGAATTCAACATTAATTTTTGAATCCAAGATGGTAGTTTCATTTTATTTCTTAAAAAATGGATATGGATATAGTTTAATAGGTTTTTGGGGGCTCTGATTGTGAATTCAACATTATTTTTTGAATCCAAGATGGTGTCTTTTTTTCTCAAATAATGGATATGGGTATCGTTTAATAGGTTTTTGATGGCTCTGATTATGAATTCGACATTATTTTTTGAATCCAAGATGGTGGCTTCATTTTTTTCTTTAAAAATGAACATGGGTATCGTTTAATAGGTTTTTGGGGGCCCTGATTGTAAATTCGACATTATTTTTTGAATCCAAGATGGCGGCATCATTTTTTTTCTCAAAAAATGGATATGGGTATCGTTCAATATGTTTTTGGGGGCTCTGATTGTGAATTCGACATTAATTTTTGACGTGATAACGTCTTATAAATCGATGGAGCCGGCTGCACTCACGAAAAAACATGACTCATGCGTCGTTACGTCGTTTCGTCGTTCCATTTACCTGAGCCCGAGCCCGGGTCGGGTAATGGTTAAGGGTAAATGAGGGTAAGGGTAAGGGTTCGGTCGGGTTCCGGGTCCGGGTCCGAGAGTTCGAGCCCGAGTCCGAGTCCGAGTCCGAGAGTCCGCGAGTCCGCGAGTCCGCGAGTATTTTCTTATGAACGTTATCACGTTCAACTATCGTCAGTAAACCGACTTTACAGACAACCAATTTTTTTTAATCCAACATGGCGGCTACATTTTTTTTCTTAAAAAAACGGTTTTCTGTATAGTTGGTTTACTTACGATAGTTGAACGAGACAACGTCATACAGCTGTCCACGCGAACGCATCGCTCACTCAAAAAGGAGAAACAGATGTCGAACACTGCCGAACGCTGAGGCCGATTGTGCTTCTTTGGCACTCTTTCCACGCTCTCGTTTGCATTGCGTGTATTTGGCTCTATTGAATTATAAGACTATAAGATATAAATGATATCTATATCCATTTTTTAAGAAAAAAAAAATGAAGCCCACATCTCGGATTCAAAAAATAATGTCGAATTCACAATCAGAGCCCCCAAAAACCTATTAAACGATATCCATAACCATTTTTTAAGAAAAAAAATGAAGCTGCCATCTTTGATTCAAAAAACAATGTTGAATTCACAGTCAGAGCCCTCAAAAACCTATTAAACGATACCCATATCCATTTTTTGAGAAAAAAAATGAAGCAGCCATCTTGGATTCAAAAAATAATGTCGAATTCACAATCAGAGCCCTCAAAAACCTATTAAACGATACCCATATCCATTTTTTGAGAAAAAAAATGAAGCAGCCATTTTGGATTCAAAAAATAATGTCGAATTCACAATCAGAGCCCCCAAAAACCTATTAAACGATACCCATACCCATTTTTAAGAAAAAAAATGAAGCTGCCATCTTGGATTCAAAAAATAATGTCGAATTTATAATTCGAGCCCCCAAAAACCTATTTAATGATACCCTTAACCATTTTTTTAGAAAAAAAATGAAGCTGCCATCTTTGATTCAAAAAACAATGTCGAATTCACAATCAGAGCCCTCAAAAACCTATTTAACGATGCCCATATCCATTTTTTATGAAAAAAAATGAAGCAGCCATCTTGGATTCAAAAAATAATGTTGAATTCACAATCAGAGCCCCCAAAAACCTATTAAACGATATCCATATCCATTTTTTGAGAAAAAAAATGTAGCAGCCATTTTGGATTCAAAAAATAATGTCAAATTCACAATCAGAGCCCCCAAAAACCTATTAAACGATACCCATACCCATTTTTAAGGAAAAAAATGAAGCCGCCATCTTGGATTCAAAAAATAATGTCGAATTTGTAACCCGAGCCCCCAAAAACCTATTAAACGATACCCATATCAATATATTGTGAAAAAAAATTAAGCTGCCATCTTGGATTTAAAAAATATTGTCGAATTCACAATCAGAGCCCCCAAAAACCTATTAAACGATACCCATACCCATTTCTTAAGGAAAAAATGTAGCAGCCATTTTGGATTCAAAAAATAATGTCAAATTCACAATCAGAGCCCCCAAAAACCTATTAAACGATTCCCATACCCATTTTTTAAGGAAAAAAATGAAGCCGCCATCTTGGATTAAAAAACAATGTCGAATTTATAATCCGAGCCCCCAAAAACCTATTAAACGACACCCATATCAATATATTGTGAAAAAAAATTAAGCCGCCATCTTGGTGTCGTTTCAAGTGTCTAGGTTCAAAACTCACCGAGTTAGAAGCTTTGATGACTGTGTTAGCTGGAGACACGTTTGTCTGGCACGCACATGCAACATCTGAGGATCTACAATAGCTACAGATTCGGTTGACGTGTCCAAACCGAGCTATGAATTAGAGCACTCGGCTCCAAAATTTTGGACTCTCTAGGACAAGTAGTTTCCTAGTAATGAACAAAAGAACATTTTGCCGCCAGCATTTTCAAATGTATGTTCGCACCCGTAAAAATGCGGCGTTGCCGCTCTGAAAGTTTGGTATCAGCGTAGGAATTTGAACGTTATTCGGTTTATTTTAGATCGCGATACGAGTCATTTTCGTATGCGCTTAGCGGTTTTGATTTCTGAAACCTCAAACTCATATTTTCTCTTTTTGTTAGGTTGAGAGCTTTCTCTCTATCTATAGGAGAATTGTGTGTTGCCCGTTCTTGTTCGTTTTATAGTTTCTTTAGTAATGCGTGTCTTTTAGGTATTCTTAGAAAAAAAACTTTATTTGGTTCTGTAAATAGGTACCTGCTAGGCCAGTGTTGATGATTCTACCTACTCTGCCTGTTGTTAGCCGTCTGTTCTCTGTGTTTTACTGTATTCAGTCAGGTTTTTATGAGCGTATCGAGTAAACCAGGCGGACGGAAAATAGGTATTTACTGCGGCTTGCTAGTTGTGTGCGTACTCACGCACACTTGCCATCTCATCATGTTGTGCCGACCCCACCTGGTGGGTAAGGGCAGGAAGAAGAAGCACTTTTTGGGGTTTTTTGTTTCATTTTCAACTATATTCCTATATTGTGAATTGGACATTATAAGTTTTTGAATCCAAGATGGCGGCTTCATTTTTTTTCTTAAAAAATGGATATGGGTATCGTTTAATAGGTTTTTGGGGGCTCTAATTGTGAATTCGACATTATTTTTTGAATCCAAGATGGCAGCTTCATTTTTTTTCTCAAAAAATGGATATTAGTATCGTTTAATAGGTTTTTGGGGGCTCTGGTTGTGAATTCGACATTATTTTTTGAATCCAAGATGGCAGCTTCATTTTTTTTCTTAAAAAATGGATATGGGTATCGTTTAATAGGTTTTTGGGGGCTCTGATTGTGAATACGACATTATTTTTTGAATCCAAGATGGTGGCTTCATATTTTTCCTTAAAAAATGGATATGGGTATCGTTTAATAGGTTTTTGGGGGCTCTGATTGTGAATACGACATTATTTTTTGAATCCAAAATGGCTGCTTCCTTTTTTTTCTCAAAAAATTGATATGGGTATCGTTTAACAGGTTTTTGGGGGCTGCAATTGTGAATTCGACATTATTTTTTGAATCCAAGATGGCGGCTTCATTTTTTTTCCCAAAACATGGATATTAGTATCGTTTAATAGGTTTTTGGGGGCTCTGGTTGTGAATTCGACATTATTTTTTGACTCCAAGATGGCAGCTTCATTTTTTTTCTAAAAAAATGGATATGGGTATCGTTTAATAGGTTTTTGGGGGCTCTGATAATGAATACGACATTATTTTTTGAATCCAAAATGGCTGCTTCATTTTTTTTCTCAAAAAATTGATTATGGGTATCGTTTAATAGGTTTTTGAGGGTTCAATAATGAATTCGACATTCTTTTTTGAATCCAAGATGGCGGCTTCATTTTTTTTTTTCAAAATGGATATGGGTATCGTTTAAAAGGTTTTTGGGGGCTCTGATTGTGAATTCGACATTATTTTTTGTATCAAAGGTGGCGGCTTCATTTTTTTCTCAAAAAATGGATATGGGTATCGTTTAATAGGTTTTTGGGGGCTCTGGTTGTGAATTCGACAATATTTTTTGAATCTAAGATAGTGGCTTCATTTTTTTTCTTAAAAAATTGATATGGGTATCGTTTAATAGGTTTTAAATGGCTCTTATTGTGAATTCGACATTATTTTTTGTATCCAAGATGGCGGCATCATTTTTTTTCTCAAAAAATGGATATGGGTATCGTTTAATAGGTCTTTGAGGGCTCTGATTGTGAATTTGACATTATTTTTTTATCAAAGATGGCGGCTTCAGTTTTTTTCTCAAATAATGGATATGGGTATCGTTTAATAAGTTTTTGGGGGCTCTGATTGTAAATTCAACATTAATTTTCGAATCCAAGATGGTGGTTTCATTTTGTTTCTTAAAAAATGGATACCTATGGATATCGTTTAATAGGTTTCTGGGGGCTCTGATTGTGAATTCGACATTATTTTTTTATCAAAGATGGCGGCTTCAGTTTTTTTTTTAAATAATGGATATGGGTATCATTTAATAAGTTTTTGGGGGCTCTGATTGTGAATTCAACATTAATTTTTGAATCCAAGATGGTAGTTTCATTTTATTTCTTAAAAAATGGATATGGATATAGTTTAATAGGTTTTTGGGGGCTCTGATTGTGAATTCAACATTATTTTTTGAATCCAAGATGGTGTCTTTTTTTCTCAAATAATGGATATGGGTATCGTTTAACAGGTTTTTGATGGCTCTGATTATGAATTCGACATTATTTTTTGAATCCAAGATGGTGGCTTCATTTTTTTCTTTAAAAATGAACATGGGTATCGTTTAATAGGTTTTTGGGGGCCCTGATTGTAAATTCGACATTATTTTTTGAATCCAAGATGGCGGCATCATTTTTTTTCTCAAAAAATGGATATGGGTATCGTTCAATATGTTTTTGGGGGCTCTGATTGTGAATTCGACATTAATTTTTGACGTGATAACGTCTTATAAATCGATGGAGCCGGCTGCACTCACGAAAAAACATGACTCATGCGTCGTTACGTCGTTTCGTCGTTCCATTTACCTGAGCCCGAGCCCGGGTCGGGTAATGGTTAAGGGTAAATGAGGGTAAGGGTAAGGGTTCGGTCGGGTTCCGGGTCCGGGTCCGAGAGTTCGAGCCCGAGTCCGAGTCCGAGTCCGAGAGTCCGCGAGTCCGCGAGTCCGCGAGTATTTTCTTATGAACGTTATCACGTTCAACTATCGTCAGTAAACCGACTTTACAGACAACCAATTTTTTTTAATCCAACATGGCGGCTACATTTTTTTTCTTAAAAAAACGGTTTTCTGTATAGTTGGTTTACTTACGATAGTTGAACGAGACAACGTCATACAGCTGTCCACGCGAACGCATCGCTCACTCAAAAAGGAGAAACAGATGTCGAACACTGCCGAACGCTGAGGCCGATTGTGCTTCTTTGGCACTCTTTCCACGCTCTCGTTTGCATTGCGTGTATTTGGCTCTATTGAATTATAAGACTATAAGATATAAATGATATCTATATCCATTTTTTAAGAAAAAAAAAATGAAGCCCACATCTCGGATTCAAAAAATAATGTCGAATTCACAATCAGAGCCCCCAAAAACCTATTAAACGATATCCATAACCATTTTTTAAGAAAAAAAATGAAGCTGCCATCTTTGATTCAAAAAACAATGTTGAATTCACAGTCAGAGCCCTCAAAAACCTATTAAACGATACCCATATCCATTTTTTGAGAAAAAAAATGAAGCAGCCATCTTGGATTCAAAAAATAATGTCGAATTCACAATCAGAGCCCTCAAAAACCTATTAAACGATACCCATATCCATTTTTTGAGAAAAAAAATGAAGCAGCCATTTTGGATTCAAAAAATAATGTCGAATTCACAATCAGAGCCCCCAAAAACCTATTAAACGATACCCATACCCATTTTTAAGAAAAAAAATGAAGCTGCCATCTTGGATTCAAAAAATAATGTCGAATTTATAATTCGAGCCCCCAAAAACCTATTTAATGATACCCTTAACCATTTTTTTAGAAAAAAAATGAAGCTGCCATCTTTGATTCAAAAAACAATGTCGAATTCACAATCAGAGCCCTCAAAAACCTATTTAACGATGCCCATATCCATTTTTTATGAAAAAAAATGAAGCAGCCATCTTGGATTCAAAAAATAATGTTGAATTCACAATCAGAGCCCCCAAAAACCTATTAAACGATATCCATATCCATTTTTTGAGAAAAAAAATGTAGCAGCCATTTTGGATTCAAAAAATAATGTCAAATTCACAATCAGAGCCCCCAAAAACCTATTAAACGATACCCATACCCATTTTTAAGGAAAAAAATGAAGCCGCCATCT
This sequence comes from Thera obeliscata, assembly GCA_947578465.1. NCBI lineage: Eukaryota > Metazoa > Arthropoda > Insecta > Lepidoptera > Geometridae > Thera > Thera obeliscata. Next base: position 5,584,875 of record OX387922.1, on the reverse strand, counting down.
TGGATTCAAAAAATAATGTCGAATTTGTAACCCGAGCCCCCAAAAACCTATTAAACGATACCCATATCAATATATTGTGAAAAAAAATTAAGCTGCCATCTTGGATTTAAAAAATATTGTCGAATTCACAATCAGAGCCCCCAAAAACCTATTAAACGATACCCATACCCATTTCTTAAGGAAAAAATGTAGCAGCCATTTTGGATTCAAAAAATAATGTCAAATTCACAATCAGAGCCCCCAAAAACCTATTAAACGATTCCCATACCCATTTTTTAAGGAAAAAAATGAAGCCGCCATCTTGGATTAAAAAACAATGTCGAATTTATAATCCGAGCCCCCAAAAACCTATTAAACGACACCCATATCAATATATTGTGAAAAAAAATTAAGCCGCCATCTTGGATTGAAAAAATATTGTGGAATTCACAATCAGAGCCCCCAAAAACCTATTAAACGATACCCATACCCATTTTTTAAGGAAAAAAATAAAGCTGCCATCTTGAATTAAAAAATTAATGTTGAATTCACAATCAGAGCCCCCAAAAACCTATTAAACGATACCCATATCCATTTTTTGAGAAAAATATGAAGCCACCATCTTGGATTCAAAAATTAATGTTGAATTCACAATCATAGCCCCCAAAAACCTATTAAACGATACCCATATCAATTTTTTGAGAAAAAAATGAAGCCACCATCTTGGATTCAAAAATTAATGTTGAATTCACAATCAGAGCCCCCAAAAACCTATTAAACGATACCCATTCCATTATTTAAGAAAAAAAATGAAGCCACCATCTTGAATTCAAAAATGAATGTCAAATTCACAATTAGAGCCCTAAAAACCTTTAGAACAATAGGTATCTACGTTAACAACTTTTGAAGAAAAAAAATAAAACGTTTTCCGGAATAGAGCCCCCCCACTTTTCTTCATAATTATCATATTTATAATATTTCCTTTCGCTTTCCCGTGAGTATTTACTGCAGCTCGCTATAGATAGTGCAACCCACGAAGGCGCGCCCCACTATTCCTCCTAACCGTTTATAGTATATGTGTGCAAGCTTCCGTCAATGTTTGAGTGTTATCGGTACACACTAATTACCTATGAGTGCACACGCACACTACAATTAATAGACTACGGTTGGCGACTGCCGCTCGGAGCAAACTCCCCGCACCCCGCGAGGGGCGCGTCTTCGTGAATTGCACTATCTATAGTTATGTACGTACTCACAGACACAATGATAGTTTCGCACGATGCCATTTACACCTAGTGTGACAAGAGCAGGTAACTCATGATTTGAAAACATTGTTGGTTAGTTGAGAGACTTAGAGATATAATTTCATGATATTTAAAACTAAAAATAAAAAATCTGAAGTCAGGTTTCTTAATAAATACATATTTAAACTTAAACTAACCATTATAAAACTTTTCTTTGGTGTTTTTTTGTTTCATTTTAACCTATATTCCGCTTCTTGAGCTACGTAATGAGTGTTTAAGACATGAATCCTAGGGTAACTATTTACCAGGCACGGGCAACACACAACTCCATCCGACTAACGTTCAAATTCCTACGCTGATACCATACTTTCAGAGCGGCAACGCCGCATTTTTACGGGTGCGAACATAATATTTGAAAATTCTGGCGGCAAAATGTTCTTTTGTTGATTACTAGGAAACTACTTGTCCTAGAGAGTCCAAAATATTGGAGCCGAGTGCTCTAATTCATAGCTCGGTTTGGACACGTCAACCGAATCTGTAGCTATTGTAGATCCTCAGATGTAGCATGTGCGTGCCAGACAAACGTGTCTCCAGCTAACACAGTCATCAAAGCTTCTAACTCGGTGAGTTTTGAACCTAGACACTTGAAATATTTGGAGCATCCATGATATTTTTTGCTCTAAATTTGGAGATATCAAGCAACTTTCTAGCTATAGCCATTCCTGAGATCCACATGTGTTAGCTGGAGAAATGGCTTCCCAGCAAACACGTTGTTATAGTCTTCTAACTCAAAGAGTTTTCGAGCTAGAGACTTGATTTTTTTTATGCCGGGTGCTCTAATTATGCTCTAAAATTTGGCGTTTACTATATAGCTCTATCGTTAGCCGTTTGCCCACACTGAATGAGGAAGCTGTGGAGCCGCTCTCCAGCTAACACACCTATAAAGTCTCATAGAGTCGTTGTTTTTTTTGCTGCTAAATTTTCCTTCAAATCAATGATTGCTCCAATTATGCTTTAAATGTTGGCGTTTTCAGAATTCGCAATTTCCATATGAGGAAGCTGGAGACATGCACATTCGAAAAACACTTTTCTTTTTGAGTTATGCAATATGAATGTTATCGACTAGTATAAGTATTATAGATGTGATATATTTCTTATCCAACTGTTCGCGTCGTTCGTGACTCGGCAATAGTGAGCTTTGATTGAAACGTTACTGCTGACCACTTGTTACTGCTCTGACGGTATGTCATTGTGCGCTATGACTATTATACTATTATAATGAATGCACTGTTTAACTTAGAGGCAGTTGCAAATACATTCCTGCGCGTCATACTAAAAAAAAAATAACGGTAGCATTACGTTTTTTTTACAGTTCTGCATGATTGTCTCTATAAATCCTACGTCGAAACCTCACATACACAGTATAATACACTGGTGAGCACTCACACCTACTCGCCAGACAGAGCTTGTGGTAGGCCAACTGCATGATTGTCTCTTTGTACAACTATTGTGATTCAAATATCACAGCGTAAACAAAATGGAGATTCAAATAATATTACTAGGCTATTCAAATAATGCTGTGTGCAAACAAATTGGATTGCTACAAGACTACAGTTCTCATTTATGCCTGATACTTTTAGCGGTTCGCTACAAGTCTCATGCCACTGATTTCATGTCAATTGATAGAGATGGCAACAAACTTGGCGTTTTGCTAAGCTAAATGAGTGCCATGGACCATTAAGTATGAGGATTCTTAAATACTTCGATACCAGTGCGTTGTTTCATCAAAAGTTTGCTTGCGAACTTTTTGTAAAATGGAACTTTCAAACTTTTATTATTTATTAAAAATAAACATTAATTTACACAAAAAAAAACTTACAATTAAACAATTATTTACAAAATAAACAAGAAACAGTTTAACTATCAGACCGTTACAAACGATCTAGAGATGGCTCAACTGATCCAAATCAGTACCAGACGGAAGCGTCCCCAGGACGCTGGCGGCATTGCCACACTAAAAATTAACCATTTTTTATACCTATTTATCTAATTTGGCACATTATTGATTATGTAATAACTTTACATAGCAGCTCCACGGTAATATGCACTTTGTAGTCATTCTGAGAGATTTACTGATATATCATTATTGATGATTGCGGCTCTATAGACCTACCTTGGTTTTTTGTTGTACTTGACCATCATGATGCGTGGCCTAAGTAACATGAGATTGATAGGTACCTAAGATACAAATCCAAAATAAACTATTGTATTTTCAAGTATGTTTTAATAACTAATATGAATTATTAACAAAGAAACTTCAATTTAGAAAAAAACTAGTATAAAATCTTTACAAAGTTATTGACAATAAAAAACAACTTTCTATCTATTTGCTATCCGCTACCATCGAAAGCTAACAACATGTCAATTTGCAATGTTATTTTTAGATGCTGTGAAGGTACTTTATTATTACTTTGAAGCGTAGCGTGTGCTGTCTTTGAAACTTTTGCTTTTGTATTATTCCTTGCGTCTCACTAAGTGAAGTGGACCCACACGAGCTTCATTGCTATTTTTTTTTTATTTGTAAAAGGATCACAAGAAAACGGTAGAAACCAATCCGTAATCTACTGTCTGTTCTTCTAGGCTTAGTCGCGTGGAACTGGCACCTAAACTTAACTAGTTTTAAGACGTTTCAAAGTGATCCTTGTGTTAATACTGAATAAATACATCTTCGACTTTGATTGATAAAATTTTGGTCCGTGAATGATCTGCATAGCCCCATTTCATCACTAACAATAGTATCACGCTGACTCCTACAAAATACGTCGCTCAAAATGTAAAGATGTGCTAACTCACGGCGGTTCCAGCAGTCATACCTCGCCTTGCGTCTTCAGCCACAATGAAGAGTTAACGTGTTAGCCTGATTGAACGATTCACGTTCACATGACATCCGGAATTCGGTGGCTGGATGGTAGCCGAGATGATGCCGCAAAATTGTGAAGGAATGACCGGTACAATAGCGTGTTCAAAAAAAGAATAATGGTAGAATAAGATTTTGAACAAGTAGATTATTAGTGTGTATGGGTGTCTGCTTGATGTACCACAGCATTGCTATTCAGCAGCATCATAGCCTCTAGGCTACGCTATATAGTAATAAATAATAAATAAAGACAATCCACACAACATTATCTAGCCCCAAACTAGGCAGAGCTTTACTTATATTTACAAAAAAATATGTACATAAGTATTATATCTGCTAACTGTTTCCCATAGTGCAGGGAAACATTATCTAGCCCCAAACTAGGCAGAGCTTTACTTATATTTACAAAAAAATATGTATATAAGTATTATATCTGCTAACTGTTTCCCATAGTGCAGGGAAACATTATCTAGCCCCAAACTAGGCAGAGCTTTACTTATATTTACAAAAAAATATGTATATAAGTATTATATCTGCTAACTGTTTCCCATAGTGCAGGGAAACAGTTAGCAGATATAATACTTATATACATATTTTTTTGTAAATATAAGTAAACTTAGAATACATCCAGACAGAGAACAAACATCTGTGTTTTCACGGTTTTTCGGGTGTTTTCAAAGTTTCGATACTTGTACCTTCATGACACTGAGTACCCTAACTGTATAGTAATAAGGCTTTAGTGCGTTCCTAAAAGCAGTTCCAATCAGAGTAATTTGAATTATAGTAGAAATTCCTTAATCATTCTATTCTATTCTATGCTTTAAAAATATCACTCAAGGGAAAACGCGACCGATTCTACGAGTGTGTACAGATTTTCACTTTCATTTCACATTTTTTTTGTCTCCCTTTTTTTGTGTCTTTTTTTTTATGTCCAAATTAGTTCATGATTTTGCTTAAAACTAAAAATAATCTATAACTAATACACTGTTATAGTAAAAATAACCATGATCACACACTTCGGACAGATATTATAAATATTCTGTGGACGCGAAACCGCTCAAGGTATGCAAAAAATAAGGAATATCTTTGTTTATGATTTAAATCAGATCTTAAGTCGCCAGCTTCCTATTGCAATCCATCAAATGTGGTACTTTAAAAAGGGTCTTCCACGGTCTAATGAATTACGGAACAACAAACTTATGAATGCCAGCTTTAAGTAAAAGTTTGGCTCGTATCTGTGAAGCTATACGGTTCATATTTCAATAACTATTACTATTTTATTAGCAAAAACATTTGCACTCAAAGCTTCACGAGAAGGTAACTAAATCTTCAGTTTACCGTTTAGTCTCTGGTTATTATTTTTTGTTTGTAGAGCGAATAAATCATTAAATATGACATATTTAATTCTTTGAGGTAAATATGCGACAAATATAGTTCCCCAGACGTAAATGTACTCTTAACTGCTATAAAGTCATATCAGGAATTATTTAAGTTGAATTTTATCGCAGGTTTTAAACTTTTTTATCAGACTATAATTCACAAAAAAACCGTTGATAAAAAAAAGCTGGAGCTGTTTGCATTATAAATAAACGCATGCCTCTGAAGGCAGGCATCGTGGCAGTTGAGTCAATCTGTAGATATTTTTCTAGACCCTTTTAAAACCTAATAAAAAATCTTTCAAAAACTAAGACTTACAAGTCTCTTAAAATGCATTCATGTTATTTCTACTTTAGGGATTTTAATAGCAGTTTGTTCGCGGGAGTTCCTTTGTAATCTGACTCTACCCGCCGCCGCCGGCGCCGTCGTCGTCGCCTAGTCTCCACTCAAGCGCAAATCAACAAAAAAATGTGACATCCTCAAAATAATCGTTTACAACTCCTGGGGTTGTGTTGCCAGCGCGACCAAACCAAACCCAAACCCAAAAATATCTGTATTCATTAGTATCTCAAGGATCACTTTGAAACGTCTTAAAGCTGGTTGAGTCTTAGGTGCCAGTTACACGCAACCAAGAAGACCTGTCAAAAGACCAATACTTTTGAAGGCTTTGGAAGGGTTTTTTGGCACATATCACACGTGTATCGCGTAACACTAAAGGCACCCTTTGCCGACATTTTAATTTGTGTTACCATACATGTATCAAAAACCTCGAACTTGGCTCAGTGGGGTTCATATCTTTTGTTGACCATCAATATGGTCTATACCTTTAACTGCGTTCGTTGCACTTACTTCATAAGACTCTAATATCATCACAGACAACTCGTACTAACCCACTGCTGAGCATAAGCCTCCTCCCTCAGACGCCTTTCTTGTCGGTTTTGGAACTTTTGCATCCAGGCTTCTCCTTCGCCAAAGATCCACCAGCTGCCAAGTGTTGTTTCCGTGGAACTAGATCCACATACTATATACGTACATACTACGTACTAAAAATAATAAGTGAATTATAGATGTCATTAAAATAATAAAAGGTAATAAAAAGTGGAAAGTATAAAATCCATACGTTATAATTCATTTCATTGAATACAATTAATAGCAACCGTTTGATGCCTAGTTCTTAAGAACGAGATATATAATAAATACCTAATAGATAAGTCTGAGATTGGGAATGATTGCAAATAATAACTAATATAATAGGCGACGACTGATCGAAGCGACGCGACGCGTGCGTGACCCAAGGGTTGGTGGGTTGGGTATCTGGCGTAGCGCATTAGCATTGCTATTCAGCGTGGCAATGCCACCAGCGTCTTGGGCACACTTCCGTCTGGTACTGATTTAGATCAGTTGAGCTATCTCTGGATCGTTTGTAACGTTCTGCAGATAGCTTAACTGTTCCTTGTGTATTTTGTACATTTTGTAAATATTTGCTTAATACTAATATAATACAAATCAAGTTCAACATGCGTTTTTAGAAGTACCGATGCGTTTTTATTTTTTTTTCTAAAAGAATAAAACTACTTCAGACGAGGAGTATAAAATTAGATTGAAAAAATAAATAAAAAATATCTTTTATAAAATAATGGTTCACTATTTTCATGTGCGTTCATAGTTCATGTATAGTACAAGCAATACAATGACCGAATCGTTTAAAAAATACATTTAACAATCTGTCATTTTTCATTCAATTCGACTATTGCCGAACTGAAACTTGGAGCACAATACAATAGCATACATCAATTTGTAAACTGTATAAAAAAATTGCTAACAGCACAACGTTATCCAGCCGTGCCAATAAAATGGAAAACGAAAAACTCTAAATTGGACAGTCGAGAACGTTTAGTTTTTATATTTTTTAACTCAACTCTCGCCGTCTCGCGTTTGCACCTCAATTATTTTGATTATTCATTTTTATAGTCTAGAGAAGCCTTGTTTTTGTGTGGTAATTTGTTAACGGTTGCTAAACATGATTATTGTTTTAGCATTAGTTTACCTACTACTTTGGAAAGTAGTAGTAGGAAACGAAGATTTGTTCTGGACTTAAACGAAGTTAGGTTCGTTGACTGGCGTCGCGATGTGGAAGACTGAGTAGTTTTTTTTATTTGTTATATGTAAGTAATATAAATATCTTATTTGCATAACTTTATAAGTTAAGTTCATAAGTTTATTTATTCATAACACGGTTACACGTCAAACGATTACTATAAAACTGTATTGAGGTAGGAATCCTCCTTACCTATAAGTGTATGTGTTGTCCCAGGCACTGTTGCGTCCCGTAATTAGGGGCATGAGTAAACACCAGTTGCTCCTGACGCTATACAAATCGATTACATACAAATTCGGCATTTGTATCGAAATTCGATACAAATGCCTATTTTTATTAAGTTTATTAAAAACTCTTTGTTTTTCAATCCATATCGTCCCGCTTCTGACCGACGCCGACGGTTTCCCTCAAATCCCTCCTACATTCTTTTTTAGCCTTCGATTTTTTGCACCCTCGTTCGAAAGCATCGAGATCGTCCCTCCATTGCTTTCACCCCGCTTTCTTGCTCTTTTTTATAAACATATTTTTTAAACTGTCTCATAAAAAAAGCGTTGCAAACAAGCCAATTTTAATCGGTAAAAATTCAGCGACATATTTTTAATAGAAAAGTTTAGGGTTTACATAATTTGCACTAAATAATAGGTTTTGTAAAACCCGACACCTCTATTTCTTATTTTATTCCCTCGGCTGCACTCCTCCTTTGATGCTATTCCACACACTGTCTACTATATTCAATTTAATGTTAGCTTTCGAAAGGGTTTCATTCAGCCTCCACTCCAAAGCGTACGATGTATAAATACAGTACAGTCATTCGTTGCCGTCGAGAGAATATTGGAACGAATGCTAGCCTGAGGGTGGATAGAATGAATTCCATTTGTCTTGTAAAATGTACTCGGTGTTGACAGTATGAGCATTAACAACAGTAGGTAAGCATAGATAAGGCCTTTAATTTACAAGGCACATGAGGTCAAAGTTCGAATGAGTGAGAACATTAACTACCTCAAAGCTAAGATCATCAGCAGCCTGAAGAAGGTCCACTGCTCGTCATCGGTCTTTTCTATACATTTTCAGAAAAAACGATTCAGAGCCATCTCCAATGTCTTAGATCCAACCTACGTTTTGAATTACGGTTTGTGGCTATCGGTTCATAGGCTAGGTACATGACCTGCCCATTACCACTTCAACTTAATTCATCTGCGAGCTTATTAATTAAGCATGAAACTTATTACCCACCTTATTATTATTATTACTTATAACCTTGGTTCTTCTATGGATTTTCTCATTGACTATTTTTTTTTTTTACTATCTATTGAATCTAGCATAAGTTTGCAGTATGACTATTGTTGCATGGATAAAATACCCCAAACGGGTCAGACAGCCACAAAAGCAACCCAATAAAAATCTCACTAGTGCTCTATTTTTAACGTTGGTTAAGGCTGTTAAATCAGCCAAAGGTCTTAAGGTTAAAGCATCATTCCTGAACGTCAAGAGCATTCAAAGTTTGTTATGTTCAATCTTTATAGTATATTTTTAGTGATCATAATAATTTAAATCACTTAAGCCTTGCATACATCTCAACGTTCTGCGGTGGCGATGAGTGAAATTCGGTCATATTTGATGCAATACAGGGTTCCTATGGCGCTCTTAGGCTACAGAGGGAATTTCATGTGACTATACCTATACAAAAATATTAGTTATTTGTTATAGAAGAGTGCAAAGCTGTTTTTTAACCGCGTGCTCAATTTTGATGACCGAACAAGCGAAGAATTCTAATATTTAACCACGAGCGTAGCGAGTGGTTTAAAAGTTAGAATCTTAAGCGTTGGCGAAGGAATCAAAAGAGCACAAGGTGAAAAATCTTTGCACTCGAGTGCAACACGTAACTTTTTATCCCACCTCAGCGAGGAAATGACTAAGTGCAAAAAAGAACATGGCCCGACTAATAGGAACACACCAAAAAGGTTCCGAGTATGAGTTTTAAACAAATTTAAAAAGGTTGTATGATAAATTCGGCACCATGGAGGTAGAAGTTAATAGGTTGTGTATTCACAAACTTAGTAAATAAGCTATTTTAAATTCAAATTTACTTTATCCTCTAGCGGATAAAAACGGCTTTTGCAGTCAGATATTGAACAGCAAAAACACACTTTCAGTGCTGGTGGGATGAAAATCATTGTTGTTGTTGCCGTCGTCTCATCGGTTCTTCCCAACCAGTGTGTTGAAAGGATTCAAGTGCGCCTCGGAGAGGCTCTTTTTGTGCACTCAACACATGTTTTCGAATTATTCGTTTCTTAAAATTTAAAAACATTGTAACGCTAGGAACTTTTAAAATTAACGCGATCGTTATGCATAATTAAATGGATTTAACGCTGTCAAAAAAACGAATAACCCATCTCTGAGCCTGTGCCTGTGCAAAGTCAATATTTGTAAATTGTTAGCGTATTTGCGAGGCTCTGGTCTGAATAAGCTTTCAACTGAAACGTTTTAATTAACACCAGCAGATTACACGTACGAGTTTCATGTGTAAATTATTTTGGACTGCATGTGCTTGCCAAAATAGAGTGAGGCGAGGTAATCGATTTAATTATACACTCTACCGGGATTTATCATAAACGTATTAAAGGTATTGTGAATTTAAAACGCGTATCGTAGATAGAACTACTTCTATAACGTAGACAAGTTTTAATTAAATACAATATATTAGTTTGCTAAGATATTTGTAATTCGAATTATGTTTGTTTCGGCGTTTTTCTCTCAAACTTTAACCTTCGTCAGACCATTTAAATTTATTTTATTGACTTTCAACCAGCTTTTAACTATAACTTAGAAAACATTCCGCAATAAATTATGCAAATGGAATAAACCTGAAAAGGAATTGCAAACATAAAACTCATGTGTTTGGACACAAATCCATCCGTCCGTGTGCGTCGTAAAACCGCCAAAGATAATGAAAACTCGGTTTTCTCAGTTGCATTTCAAAATCGATTCTGATCTGAGTCGAGTTTATTCACAGACGTATAATTAAACAATCAACAGTATACACTAAAGTTGTCTCGTAAATCTAAAGTTATATCAGGATTAGAATTAAAATGAAATGCCAAATACGATTTGTTTTTGCGGATCTCATCTAGCTTCGTATTTTAAAAAGAGTTAATGTTGTGTGGTTAGTGCCATGGACCTAAGCAACGAGAAAAGCAAGCTATCAAGTAGGTGATAGGTTTCGAGTATCATATTCTGTAACCTATCTTCAAGTATGTATTTAAAAAAGAAAATGCTTATCACAATAATCACTCGCGACGAGAACCCATAATCAATCAATCTATACTAATATTATAAAGCTGGAGTTTGATTGGTTGTTTGGTTGAACGTTGTTATTTCGGGAGATGCTAGTCCGAATTAAAAAAAATATTTTTGTGTTGGATAGTCCATTTATCTAGGAAGGCTATATAGGCTATATAACATCACTCTACAACGACCCGTGCGAAGCTGAAGCGGATTGCTAGAATATTATTATAAAAAGCAAGTGTATATCCGTACTGGGTTTACTCTATCACTGCCAATTGGGATCTGCTCCCCGTTGTGGTGGTAGATTCCCTTTGAGTAAGGGAAATCTACCAAAAGTTGGTTGGCAAAAGTTTTGAAAGTTTTGTCTATCCTTTTCTATCACATTTACGGATTTTTTTACCAATTCTACATTTTGCCAAAGTGTTTTAGAACATAATGTTCTTAAATATTCCAGAATGATCTAGAATATTAAAATATAATATAGCGACTTTGTAGTTCATCATCTAGAATGCTCCTAAGCGTTCTAGAATGTTCTTTAACATAACTGGAATGATCTAGAATAATCAAATTGAAATCTAAGACTTTACCCAGGCAACGTTGGTTTCTCTGCTCAAAATAATATATAAATGAAGGTCTACACTACAACTACAAGCTAGTTTTTTTTATATAAAGTGTGAAATCAAAAAACAATGATAAAACATCGAGCAGTCGTATTTTACTCAATAACAATAGTTCTCTTCGAGGGCAGTAAATAATAAACTTCCCATTTCGAAGTCATAGCGATCCCAAGCCGAGAATCAGGCAGTCCGGGCACCTCACTAAAGTAATTAACCATTAAACAATCAAGTTTTACTGCATAACAAAATCCCGATCGGATAGGTGCTTGCCGGTCGACTGTAAAATCCCCCACTATAAAAAGTCCACTATAATTTGTGCAGTCATAAAAAAGGGACGAGATTCTGTAGGTCTGTAATCGGTATCGCTCGGCACTAATAGGTCAATGTGTCGGTTTGAATGATTTTACTAAATCAACATTGACGATCTTTTATTTGAATTTCTGCGCTAAGTTGTGCCAAACTTATAGGGCATTCAGGATGGTATAGGTGCTGGGCAAGCCTATTCCACCAAAAATTTTGTACCATGCACTATAGCATCCCGCAAGTAGGGGAAAGAGATTCTGCAGGTCTGTAATCGGTATCGCTCGGCACTAATAGGTCAATGTGTCAGTTTGAACGGTTTTACTAAATCAACATCGACGATCTTTTGTTTGAATTTCTGCGCTAAGTAGTGTCAAACTTATAGGGCATTCAGGATGGTATAGGTGCTGGGCAGGCCTAATCCATCTAAAATCCTGTCCCAGGCACTCCAGCGGATAAAAACGGCTTTTGCATTCAGATATTGAAGAGCAAAAATACACTTTCCGTGATGGGAGAAGGAAAAAAAAATTCACACCTTCAAGGTATCATTATTTTATCTGGGACAAAGGTCAATTCGGGACAATATAACAGCTTTGATTTCCAAGAAGGCATATTGTTGAAGACTATCTTTATCCTAGACAAGTGGCCGCCCGCAGCTTCGATCGTCCCGTTACCGTTCCCGTTAAAAAAAACATATTTCTTCACCTTTTAAACCTTTTCTGGACCAAAGACTCAAGACCAAAATTAGCCAAATCGGTCCAGCCGTTCTCGAGTTTTAGCGAGACTAACGATTCATTTTTATACAATAAGATAGTTTTTCGCTCATTATCGCGTGCAAGATAGCGATCAAGTTTGTAGCGTTTGTAGGTGACGACATGATGACAAGACCTGTTAGTAACTAGGTAACATGAAACACGGATCGCCGCTTGCAGAGCCCAGCTTATAATGTGGTCGTGTAAACAGTGTCATCATCGTGGACGTTCACGTTCAAACAGCTACCGTCTTGGTTCATTGAAAACAGGCGCCACCACAAAGAAATGTGAATTCGGAACATTTTGTTTTAAAATAAATTAATAAATATTATACAAGGTGTACCTAAATATGTGTACTATCCGAAGGTGGGGGGTTTCAGACCACAATGGTGATCAGTTGTGGGGGGGAGAAAATTAAAAATTCCTATTTTCAGTTTCCCATACAAAAATATTTAATTTCATAATGCCTAAATAAATTGACAACCCTATCCTTGTAACCCCTTGACCCCTTGACCTACTACCTCTGTAGGTCTACTACTACTACCTACTACCTCTGTAGCTGAGTTTAGGGTTGTCACTTTGTATAAAGTCAGCTGTTCATGTTGAAACTTCGTTGCAGTTTTTTTCAGAGATACCAATCGAATTTCGAAAAGTCGTAGAACAAAAGTTGTTCCCCGGGGGGTGGAAATTCACCCCCCTTCGGGATAGTACACATATTTTGATACACGTTGTAGACAATCCTCACAACACTATCTAGCCCCAAACTAAGCAGAGCTTGTATTATGGGATCCAGATAGCTTATACATTATACTTATATACATTTTTTTATAAATATGTACATACTTAGTTGTACAGTCGCTGTAGCCGAAATCGGCCAGGACGTTATATATTATTATTTACAATATAACACCCAGACAGAGAACAAACATCTGTGGTTCACGACATAAATCGACTCATCCGTAGAACAAAGTCCGATCTGCAAGGTTGGTAGTTTTCAGTAGAGGATAAAGAAGTTGTTTACTCTTAAACTTGTTTGTAACTCTTAAACGGTAAGACTTGGCATTTTGATTTTTTGGTATGTTGTAACAATGCCCCTACCTTGTTAAATGGTATGTAAAGTATATTTCTTATCTTTTTATATCACGAGATAGTGGGTTCCATATCAACATAAGACGTTTTATGGCGGAATAACGAGGGTCCGTAATGAACATTATACGTTGTTTTACGGAGACGTCTGAATTAATTGGCGTTCCATATTAATATGGGTCATTTTTTGTTGGAATTATCCATCCCGTAAGAGTCCTTTGTGATTATCCATCTTTAAATATTTTAACTGTTTCGTGTGTATTTTGTAAATTTTGTAAATATTTGTTTAATTATAAGTTTATACGAGTAAATAAATGTATAAACTTTATTTTTAAACATAATATAATAGCTATTATTATGACTGCACCTCCATTATAGCTAATTAAAAATAGGAAATTATTTTTTTAAATGGTTCATTAATGAATAATCTCAAAATAGATAACATTAAACATCTACCAAGACGAAGCTCTATTCTTAGCAATAATTAAACTGTACTAAAACTGCCTTGGGGGCGTAATAGTTAAAACTTAAAATAGTAATTAAATGGCATATCGTATCACAGCATGCTGTTAACTAAGTACTATGACTACTACACAGACATAAATAAACAGTCTTGAAAAAAATATATTCAGCTCTATCAAAAATAGTAAAAAAATGAAATAAAAATATTACTTACTTATCCCAATAGGTAATCGACCGATTCCTCAGAAACATCAACAGTGGTGTAGTTTGGCAAAGAATTAAAATATGGATGATCCTCTAAAGGAATTACTTCTGGGTGGCCATTCAATCTTTATATTTATCAGCAGGAACCATAATAGGTATAAAATATGCAGGTTTTAGTTCAGTTTGTACCGAATCACTAAAATATTGTATTCAGGTTTAGTCAAGTCATATTTAAAAAACAATTAGTTGGGATCACTACCGTTTGCATGAACTTTTTGAATGTAGGCGAATCTAGGCGATAGCGATAGCGATCAGCTGAAACGCAGTCAAATATGACAGCCATATGTGACAGGGTTTCAGCTGATAACCATCGCCATCGCCTAAATGTACATTTCCTAGCACAATATAGCACTTCCATCGTACTTATGCCACACAGTCTTTAGGATACGAGTTGAAACGGCGAAAATATTAAATACCATAGTTTGGCATACCTACTTCAATCAGCGGAAGATAATACTTAAAAGTATGTATCCTATTATAAGGTGTATAGTTTTATCGGAATATTTGATGAATTTCACTGCATACATAGCTCGATGTCGCAGTTACCATAATTTTGTGAAGCAGTCAAGCTGCTGTGGGAGAGATATTATATCAAGGCATTTGTAACGGCGTTTGCATGATGGCCCCATTGTTTTTGTATACTGCTTTTCCCTTTTTTCGTTATATATTTCATACCTAAGTTCTAAAAAGCATTTACGTTTAAGGTCTGTCCATTCTTTTAGGCACCTCTGTCGTATTCTAGTAGAATTAGAAGATACCTCTATAGTGGGAAGTTGCAGGCGAATTCATAGTGCTAAATGACGATAAAGAAATCATAGAAAGACTGTCCAAATGATAAGGGCAGAATAATAAATAGTAGGAGATGGCATAGGAGTTGGCACTGACAGTTAACCAGCGTAGATCAGTGGTGCCTACGAGGCATTGCTTTGTTATAGGCGATGGTTACCACTTAACATCAGGTGGGCCATAAGCTTGTTCCATCAGCTAGTTACATAAAAAAAAAAAACTTCTAACTGCTTGAGTTTTCGAAACGACAAGGCACTTCTTAGGAAAATGTAGGTACTTGGTGGATTGCTGAAAGCCTCCTTGGCAGACGGATCAGACGTGACATTCCGTATTAACCTGTCGCAGGTTAATTTTTTGGTCCCACCATCTTCATACAAAACTTCTTCCCATAAATCAGCTAGTTCTTAACTGATTTCTTAAGCACCAGGAGGCAAAGGTAACGTTTGCTGTATCATGCCGTTGTCATCAATATTCACAACCGAAATCAAAAAAGCTATATAATTATTAATGTAATTGTAAGACAGATGTACCTAGCAACTAATTTTACAATTTTTTTATAAAAATCTTCATATTTGACGATATTTTTACATGAACAACGTCCTAACTGATTTCATTATCCCAGTAATAACGTCCCATCTTAATATCGAAACAACAAATCGCATTATAGATTCCGTAGAAAAACGGCCTATATTCACATGAAACGCTTAAAAGTTCAATAATGTTCGCATAAAATTGTCCTAATACTTCATAAGACCTCTACTTTTTACTGTTTATTATTTCAGAAAAAATTATTACCATGTGTATATGCATTATGCCAATCGTATTTTCGCACTAATAATGTGTTAATAGACCTCTCCATTAAAAAACGTCCTTTATAAAAATCGATCGCAAAATGTCTAAAAATATATTTTTTCATACAAAACAATTGATAAATTATTTTTTCATCACACTGATAAAAAACCAAGCGCACGACATAAAAACAACCTCTTTCCAACAAACAACGACCGGTCTGACGAACGGACGGGCCTCCCGCTCCCCGCGGTCCGTCGCTTGATCACTCGGTGCGATTTTATGCGGAGCCAATGTCAGATATAACGTTATTCGATTCTATATTTCCGAAACTAAATAAGATACAAAAATTCTAAAAACGCAGATCTGTAGAGTTTGTATTCCTTATCTCGTCTAGCTATTTAACTCATTTTTGCTCTATGAGCACATCGAACTCTGTTCTACGGCTACGTCGAAATACTTATTTGTTCTCGGTGGGGATCGAACCCACGAGCTACGGCAGAGCTACTCAATTCAAGATTCAATAAGCGTTTATTCAATACGATACAAGAATCACTTTGAAACGTCTTAAAGCTAGGTGAGTCTAGGTGCCAGTTCCACGCGACCAAGCCTAGAAGAACTATACTACCAACTTTCTACAAGCTTTGCTAAGTTTGGAACCAGATAGTGCTGTGTGGATTGTCTATAATATTTATTTATTTATGTACATATAGTACTTACAACACTTAGCTGTAGAAAATAGAAAGAAAGCACCCAAGGCACTATGATGTCGACCGGTCCGACAGACTCCATTCATATATGTCTTCCAAATCCCATTACTGTATTGTTAACATGTACAATAATAATAATTTATCGACCAACAACGAAGATCTCAAGGGCATAAATACACTAAAAACAAAAACATTTACATTCAAAAAGAGATTAACAGTGAAATGAAGTGTTAATTACTTGGAAGCATTGAAAAATGGTCAACATATGTTATATAAATAGTCATAAATAATGCCTCGAAATTCAGTTTAAATAATAATAAGTGCAAGAACAAGAATTAAAAAAGAATGACCGCGTGTTATTAATTTCGTGGCCGGCTGAGGTGTGAGATGAGCTCACTGTGGAAGCCGTGGAGATGCACTGCACTACACTTAGATTTGCCAATTTATATGTTACTAGCGGCATGTCCCGGCTTCGCGCGGGTGGACATTTATTTTTGAAACACATAAATATAGCCTTTGTTTCTTAGGGTGAATTTAGCTTTACAAGGGTGAAATAGTTTTTGAAATCAACACGATAGTTTTTGAGTTTATTCATTACAAAACATACAAAAATACAAATCTTTCCTTATTATAATACTTATTAGTATAGATATAAAACAAGCGATCCATTTTTTTATATGCAACGGAAACACTAGCATACATTAAACAATATTTATAAATATTTTTTTTTACAGAGACTGTTATTAGTTACTGCCAGTGACTTTATTTGAATGCAGAGAAAGCGGTTGGTAAATTGTAAATAAAATATTGTGGACTTTTTTTATACAATTTCTGAGCCAAACTCCACTTAGTTCATGACACGCTCGAGGTAGGATAAAAAGTTGAAGGAATGCCAAAATTCAATGACATTTTAAACCAATGTCATTGAATTTTGGCATTCCAAAAACTAAAGCGTCCGAACTTCCGAACCACCCCAATTCTAGAGACCTGGAAAATGTGTATGTTCTAGTATTCTAGTATGTAGTTCTTTTAGTATGTATCTTCTAGTATTAGTTAAGTGCACATTAAAATTATATTGGAAGTTATCACCTTGAGGTCAAAGTTAGTTAGTTTACAAGATATTTATAATACCTACATGCAGTTGGAAACAGAGTTCAATATTAATATTTCTAGTCCACTGTTCTTTTAAAATGTTGTTTTATTTTTATTCAAATAATGGCTCTTAATAATAGTTTTTGTAATAGTACACATACAGTTGTAAATTAAATACCTTCTTACTATAAGTTATTTATTCACATACGTGTTCCACAATTATTCGTAGTATCGTTTACACTTGTTTTTGTATAACCTTGTACCTTGATTCCAAATAAATATATTTTGATTTTGATTTTTGATTTGTTTTATAAAACATTGCGTCGACGCACGTCTAAGCGTTCTGCGATGGCGTTCAGCAAGACGCTGTCAAATATAAATGTTATTTTTGACAGTTGAGCAGAATGCTTAGGTCATCGCAAAGCTTAAGGATTTCTTAACAGTAACAAATAGTGGAAAGGAAAACAAAGTGTTTTAATTTAAAATAAACATAACTCTGCTCCACGCCTTTCTTCGTCCAAACTCGATTCCCAAAGCAGCGTTTGACTTACGGCTTAGGTTTAAATAACTGCCGAACACTCATTACATTTCCAATCGAGTATTTGCATAACTATTGGAATCGAAGTTCGAGCGTTGCTCCAGACAGTCCAGACTGTGTGTTTTGTCTGATGTATGGCCCTGTTGTACGTTAAATGAATTCGCGTCCACTTTTTTGGCGGCTTGGGTGCTGGGTTTTATGATTTGCAAACGGTCTTCAGGGTTTGATTGAAATTCCTTTGGTGTTTATTGTTATATCAGTAGATATTTTTGTTGCAAGCTCTTAAATTTTACCTGCTAAATAAATAATATGAATGCAAAGAATACATACACGTTTTAATGGCTCCTTCTTCTTAACGTGCCAGTTTCTTTCGAACCAGTGCAGTGTGGTGAATGGATTTTAAGTGCGCTTTCTTTCGTGCACTTGACACATATTTTTAAGCTTATTAGGTTCTAGGACATGCCGGTTTCCTCACGATGTTTTCCTTCATCGTTTGAGAGTACTGGGATAGTGCAAATAAACTTTTGGACAGACGAGTCTATTATAGGTGCCTATTTAAAATATTAATGTTCAATTTAATTTAGTGTATTTATTATTTTTCCTGTACAATGAAAATACTCCCTTTCTATTCCTGAATGCCTGCGCACATCTAGGCGATGGCGATGGCTATCAGTGAAAAGCTGTCGAATATCGCTGTCATATTTGACAGCCTTTCGTTCCATAGCAGATCGCTTAGATGTGCTTAAGGCTTTACGAAAATCACCGTGAGGTGGCGGCGGCTGCATAAGTTTCGTGTTCCTGTCCTGTCTGATTCCTGAGCAATTTCGAAAAATTCTAATATTTCAGCTTATTGACCTAAGTTTTATTTTAGTATATCTCTAAACGTAGATTACGGTTGCAAATCTATCATAAATATTGTATTGTTAATTTTTACGGTTCTTCGTCCTAACATAACACTCGAGCTCTTTTGTCTAAATCAGAGTTCCGTAAAATGATCTCAAACCCATTGTATGTAACAAAATTATAAAAATGTTTTAATTTATGGTCTTACCAACACTTAACAGTCACCATAAGGTGTCAGGGTCATAAGGGCCTGCAAACGCATTTTATAATTGTGTCGAGTACAATTTGCAATCCGTATATTGATATTATAAATGCTGTAGTTCCAAGGACTACCTACTTCAAGCTGATGGTGATCTTTTTGGATGGTAATGCATAGAATGTCTGATTTCTAGTATAAAAGTAGCATATTATAGAATATAAATAAAAGTAGTATAAAGCCTAGCGCAGTCTGTTTTGACAATCAGTGAAACTCTGTCAATTATCGCTGTTAGGTATATTTGACAGCGCTTCACTGATTGCCACCGCAGACCGCTTAGATGTGCACAAGGCTGAATTTCGAAGTCCAATCTATAATTTTAGCCTCTTTCAAATTTTCGATTATCACTTTTGTACAGAACTCAAACGTTGAGAACGTATTGTATTTTTTTCTTAACGCTACTGTGAATTTCGGAGATGGCCTCAAACGGGCCGGTGCGGTGCCCCATAACACTTGAAATTAAAAAAATAACAATTTTATTGGACACTCGAGCGGCCTCTATTATTCCAAGTAGCAAAAAAATAAAACATCAATAGACCAATAAAAGTGGGATTTCGTCTTTATTTCTGAAATTAAAACTGTAGGTTTCTCGGAATGGTGAGTTTGGTTTCTCACGATGCTGAGAGACGAATGCTCGACTCTCGATAGAGTTACTACGCCTCTAATAAATTGTTGATTACAGACAGCGCTATAAGATTGTAAAAGTATATAATATGTTTTATGACACTCGTAAATGCATGTGTGTTTTTGTGTGTGATTTTTGAACTTGGATTATTTTACCTACTCAACTGGACTGTTCTGTGTTTTGACGCTTTTGTGACGTCAACAATGAAATTGATGCAAGTAGGTAGGGTACATCGGTAAGATACATGAAAATGTAATCATTTTGGTTTCTTATTCACAGATCTTACATTAGTTAGCCGTAACACAAACAATGGAATTTATCCAGATATAAAAATAAAATAAATAAACATAGACTTTTATTAAACTATAATTGAATTATTTATTGACTATTCACGTTATTACTATAGTGAATTTGTATGAATTGATGACAATAAATTGAAAATTCAAAGTAAAAAAGTAAATTATGTTTCTCGCAATTTTTATATTTTACGAACAGTAACTGGGGGCTAATTCTCGGGCCGATCTCGATCATTTTGAAATTTTATTTTTTTACTTCTTTTCGAAGGGGGAATGGATAATTTCCTTGAGTAATTCATAAACGACCTCTTCGTAAAAGCCTCGACAGCTACGATATACGGAAAACGTACAAAAAGTGCGGGGTTGTGAAAAGAAGCAATAAAATAAAATTTCAAAATGATCGAGATCGGCCCGAGAATTAGCCCCCTGATTTCATCCGATATCGAATTGGAGAAAGATGAAAGCTCATTCATTCGACTTGTTTTAAAGCTCGCGGACTGTATCATACTATATTCTTGTATTTTAATAAATTACTGCCAAATTAATCAGCTTGTTTCCATTAACGATGTCCTTTGAACTGAATTTAAATGCAGCGCTGATAACTCGCACCTCTTTTATTCGCTCATGATAAATGGATTATTATTTTGTGCAAAATAATTAAAAAATATTAACCATTATTTAAATCTATGCATCATTATTGCTCAAATCCTAAACCTATATTAGGTATATAGGTTTAGGTTATCGGTTTACGGTGTGTGTGTGTGCATTATTAGGTTAATTATCCAAGAAAAAAATTGTTGTATAGTTTTTTATACTTAGTTGTATTTTTGCTAGGCGTGGCGATGACAGCTGAAGTAGAATAACAACCGAATGGTGGCGAAGAACCGGCTACAGAAGCGCAGAGCTCCCTGCAGCAAGATGGATGGACGACATAGTCAGGGTCGCAGGGCGGCAATGGTTTAGACTGGCACAGGATTGAGGTAGATGGCACTAACTAAGGGAGGCCTATACCCAGCAGTGGTTGAAGTTGGGATGTGTATGATGATGAGTTGTTTTTGTAAAATATCTTGGTCTTATACAAAATAACTTAGTGATGCTGGGTTCGTATAGTGTTAATTTTTTCGCTTGGTTTGAATGACTTAGTTAACCTAACGATTACTGAAGTAACCTACTATTTTGCAAAAACCACTTGCTAATCGATATCGTTACACTCGGTAGCCATCGTCGACAGTACATAATCACATTATGTAATTCTTGCTCCCATTGATATTTCAGAGAGAGCATGAAACAGGCCATTGATGGTGTACCACCACAGAACAATAGAGAATGGAGTAGAATGGCCGGAAAAATGTCGCCAAAATGTTCAAATTCGACAGTTTTGTCGAGAGTCATTTTCTCTACCCCTCCACCCTCCTTCATTTTTCTTAGAATACTCTTATTTAGTGATATTTGAAATAAGATAGTGAAAATGTAGAACTGGCGACAGAGGCCCATACAAACGGCACGTGATCGCTATCCTACTGTATTCTTAATCCTGCGTGTACCACATTCATAGAATAAAGATGGTGCATATAGGTACCATTAATATTCTCTCAGCGTGCTTTGAGCTGTATTCATTACCAGTTGACAATCTTCGACATCATAATAAGACTTTTTGTCCTTTATATCCTTTACAAGACATTAATAACTTTTTGCACAAAGATTTAATGATCGTATTATGGTAGTGTAATAATGGTGGGGTTGGCTCGGTGTGTTGCCTTCATTACGAAAGGAATTGTTTAATGAATTGAAGAATATTATTCTTTTTATGTTGTTTTTATAGATTAACATCATCATCCAAAGCCTGAAAAAGTCCACTGTAGGCCTACTATCAGCTCTGTCTGGCTCTGTCTCTGGTTCTGGTTTTGGGTCTGTGTGAGTGTTGACTAAATAAATCCTACGTCAAAACGTCACACACACAGTATAATGCACTGGTGAACACTCACACAGACTCAAAACCAGAGCCAGAGAAAGAGCCAGACAGAGCTCATGGTAGGCCTACTGTTGGACACAAACATCCCCTATACGTTTCCGGGAACGATTTTGTGCACCCTCGTTCAAATTTTTGAGGTTATCACAATGTCATCGTGGTCGCCATTCAAAAACCTTCATTCCTCAATGGATGCAGTTTCTAGGAGATATTATGATCTCATTGCCGACTTTGCTAATTCTGTCGTTCTTCTTCTATAGATTTCTTGCTTCTCCAGTTTTTCCCTACTAATTGAAGCTACCTAAAAAAAAGCAAGGAAGGTTGACTAATTAGTAACTAATGAAATTGTATGCATACCTACCTACTATAACATTGCAGTGCCCAATAACTAAGCTAATTATTTGAAAAAAGCTATTTATTGATGTAGTACATGTTAGCAATGAATAAATTAATTGAATTGAATTGTGGATCAATTTTACTCTCTCTGCTCTCTCTCTGACTGGCCTCTCAGCTCAGTCGGTATCAGCACTGCCTCCTGCGCCATTGGTCGTAGGTTAAACGTCACGGAGAACCAATATTTGTGCAGTGAACAAGATGTTTGTCCCCTGTCTAGCTAAGGGTTAGGTTAGTTCTATCCTAAAGTTTTTTTTTTACAAAAAAATGAACATAGGTATTACTTCCGCTATTTGGTTCCCATTGTACAAGCTCTGCTTAATTTGGGGCTCGATAATGTTGAGTCCACAATAGTTATTCAATAAATTTAAATTGTATCACTTTTCAGACATTCCTATACTAAATGGTGTAGCAATGGCAATGTCATTTCATGCCAGCTAACAAATTTGAAACTGTGATTACCTACCACAAGCTCTGTCTAGCTCTGGATTGAGTCTGTGTGAGTGTTCACCAGTGTATTATACTGTGTGCGTGACGTTTCAACGTAGGATTTATTTAGACAGCACTCACACAGACACAAAACCAGAGCCAGAAAGAGCCAGACAGAGCTTGTGGTAGGCCTACCTGTGTACCTATACTGTCAGAGGCTAATCCCATCAAAGGTAAAGTGAGCTCTATAATGATGACATGGGTTTAAAATCAATAGGGGAGAGGACAGTGAACGATTCACGTAACAAAACATGACACTAACTAATTAGCACATTGTACCACGGCCTTCAGCCTCCTACCAATGCTCATGTGGTAACCAAAGTCCATTTAATAAACAATAACCCCTTTTGTCTGCGTGCAGCTGTAGTTTTTTACCATTTAAATTGAAATTTTCACACCTACAAGTGTGAACATTTCAATTTAAATGTGAACATTTCGATTTAACTACTTTGCGAGCTCTTCTGCCACTGAGTGATCTGAACTCATTGTACATTTTGTATTTACACTTTACTATATAAGTGAAATGTAACCAGACTTACTTTAGTAGTAGTAGAGCTCTTTGTGAAGGGCTCGTCCGGGGAAGTACTACCACCATGCCTATTTCTGCCGTTAAGCAGCATTGCTGTGTTTCTGTTTGAAGGGTGTGGGTGCCGGTGAAATTAATACTGGCACGTGAGGCTGAACATATGTATGCCTAAAGCTGATGGACGCAGGGCAGTGTATCGTTGGGCACGTTCCTGACGTGTGTGACCTACGAGGCAATGCTTTTTTATAGGCGATGGTTACCATTTAACATCAGGTGGGCCATCTGGTAACACTAAATACGCATTTAAGCAATATGGAGATATTTACAAACCCTTTCAAATGACCTAGAGAAAATTCGTCTGATACCTATCATAGAAAAGCTTTTCAATAATATAATAATCTTACGAATAGATTTGAATTCTTCAAACTTTATCTACCGAAGGTGTTGGCACCACTTTCAGTAGATAAAGTTTTAAGTTGTTTAGTTAAACAGATAAGTTTGACCGCTGCCTCTGAACAGTGTCCTAACTTTTGAAGCGTATTATGCAATTTTAAATAATAAGATGTTTATTTTATATTATTATGTGCAATTGCTACGGTATTTTTTACTTAGTAGGTATAGGTGTTTCCCTAAATTAAGGTTTGACATTTAAAGCACAGAAAAAAAAGTTTTACAAACGCAATGTTATACTGATCAGAAAAAAGGAGATCAGTAAATAATGTTCGAAAATATGTGTCAAGTGACTGAAAGAATCCTCGTTGAGGCGTACTTAAAATCCTTTCACCACGCTTGGTTCAAAAGAATCAGTGACACGATAAGAAAAAGACTGATCTCCCAAAGCCAAATTAAAAAAAGTAGCTTAATGATCTAACAAAATACTACGCAATTGATGAAGGCACCAAGTAACAAAACATGTCACCCTCTTCCAAATAATACAGTAGATCACTCATCGCATTGCTAAAACGGGAAGCAGCATGCACAGGATCGGGACTCGAACCTGTAACCCGAGCCGTGGATCATGCGTTTCGGCTTCTTTGTAACATGAGCTGCGCCTGCGACCGTTCATCGTGACACCTGAACCCAGCACGTGTCGACAGCACTGATGTTTGAGAAGACACTTTTCTGTAATCACAAAGTATTTTTAACTGAATATATCTTATACCTTTAAACGAGAAAATCTTGTATATATACATATATATATATATTTAGGATCTCGGAAACTGAGCCAACAATTTTCATGAAATTAAGTATACAGGGGTTTTCGGGGGCGATAAATCGATCTAGCTAGGTTTCATTTTCAGAAAAGACCCGGGTTAAAAGTTATTTTAATAATAAAAAAATTTAGCGCCATCTCTTGTCGAGTAGTCGAAATCACGAATTAGTGTCACGGAGAACGCCATCTATTGAACTTCTACGTAAACACTTGACACAAAAGTTCCGCAAATTTTCATGAAAAATATTAGGTATACAAAAATATTATTAAAAAACCGAGCAAAGCTCGGGCACACCAGCTCGTATATTTTAATATAGACTGATTAGTTTTATTGAACTATAACTTAAACAACAAAATAAAAATTCATTAAACCTTAAAAATCTAGCTAAAGTGGTCCATATGGCATGGTGCATGGTGCCAAGATCGCTGACTGCATTCTCACGTTGAATAGCAATAGTATTCTCTGTGCGAAAAAAGAGCCAGCCCTCTTGTCACCAGTGGCGTCGACCAGTCGAAAGCTCAAAGTATTTTGAGCTTTCAAACCATAATTATATCGATGGTTCACACACAATTTGCCGTGCAGAGTTAAATAAATAAATAAATATTCGGGACAATCCACACAGCGCTATCTAGCCCCAAATTAAGTAGAGCTTGTACGATGGGGACCATATAGCTGATATAATACTAATATACATTTTGTTTTGTAAATTCATACTTAGAATACAATAATAACACCCCGACAGAGAAAAAACATCTGCGTTCACCGCACAAATATTTGTTCTCAGTGGGGATCGAACCGACGACCTACGGCGCAGATGGCAGAGCTGAGCTGACATGCCAGTTGGTGGTTGGTTGTTAATGGTGGTTGGTTGTTGGTGGTGGTGGTTGTTTGAAGGAAATGTTTAACAGTTTTAATAATATTAACGCTGTTACCTAAAAATGATGTCAACAATTGTTATAACATTCAAAATTCAAATTCATAATACTGTTTATTCAGTTGCATCACAAAGACCACTTTAAAACGTCTTAAAGCTAAGTGATTCTAGGTGCCAGTTCCTAGAATAACTTAGCTTTAAAACGTTTCAGAAATCAGAATTTGGAGAATAGGATTATTATCTTCAAGAACATTTTGTTTAAATAAACCAAAGTCTTGCTTAATTTTATTCAATGTAATTTGAACCTTACCCCTCTGTGTTAGAGGATAAAAGTGACATCGTCAATCAACAATATTGTAATTATCGTGGTATAACGAGATGAAAGCTAACGGCGTCTATTTTCGGGAGTCGTTGATCATACACACAGCTCGAAAGTTAATCGAACATGCCGCAATTATTTGTAACTATCTGCTTTTGCGGTTTCATTCGTCCCGTTCTCTAAGCTACCTCCCCACCATTTTTTGCCAAATCAGTCCAGCCGTTCACCAAGAAATAAGACTTATAGACACACGCATAAACACAATAACGCCTAGCTGAACTGATCCAAATCAGTGCCAAACGGAAGCGTTCCCAAGACGCTGGCGGCATTGCCCGCTGAAGCGCCGCGTCAAATACTCCGGCGTTTGAGATTTCTACTCTTTGTGGTACTGGATCTTGCGTTGCTCTTAACTTTAAGGTTATCAAGTTACAAGCATTGTAAACGACAAAACAAATTCATACCATACTACTTAACGGGGGCAGTAGCAACAACATTTTGAGGACTGTTGCAGACAGCTGGTCGTCTCCTCTGTGGAAGTGTCTTGTACTGAGGACAGCACATGTCAACGACAGTGTTTAGTTTTTCTGTGAATAATTATTTAATGTACTAATACTAATGGATTTATGTGGTCCGTAATTAAACTATTTTTATTTAATGTTTTATTATATTTTGACTTTGGACATCATTATGCGTGCTAAAATCAAGTAGAATTAATCACCGTCCGTTTAGATAAAATGTTGCTAGTATTTTTTTATACAACGAACCGATGGAGCAAGCAGATCTTGAGTGGTAACCATCGCCTATAACAATGCATTGCCTCGTAGGTCACGCACGTCAGGAAAGTGTCCTTCTATGCACTGCCCTGCTTCCATCAACTTGAGGCTTACAGATGTTCAGCCTCACGTGCCAGTAGTTATAGCAGCACCCACACGATTAAAATCGAAATACAGCCAAATTCATTAATGTTCCTTTTTTACCATTCTTATTAGAGAATAATGTTTGCTTGTATAACTATTTGTGTGCGAGTATTTTATGTAGGTGCGTACCTACTCTTAATTATTATAAATCTGTCGTCGGTAATCCGAAACAACACTATGTTTCTTTTTTATAAACACAATTCACACGAGCAAGTGCTGGGGATGTTAATTAGACGAGTTAGTTCCGATTTGATATCACGCCTGGCTTAGCCCAGACTTTATTTTTCCAACTGTAGGCCTACCATAAGCTCTGTCTGGCTCTGTCTGGTTTTGAGTCCGTGTGAGTGTTGACTAAATAAATCCTACGTCAAAACAATACACTCAGTTATAAGCACTCGTGAGCACTCACACAGACTCAAAACCAGAACCAGAGACAGAGCCAGACAGAGCTCATGGTAGGCCTACTGAACATTCCAACAATTTATGTTACACACTTTAGTTTCTGAGCTTATCTTTCTCTTCTGAGCAAAGTTTTAGTATTCTAGCAAAAGTTTATTATTCTTGCTGTGATTTGTAACCAATCCCATAATTGGTGTTACTTATTTTTACAAAAGTGTCAATATTCCCAGGATAACGTTTTGACGTTTCTCTGACTACCCTCCGTAGACAGAGTGCCTTGCCTACCAATAGGCTTATAAGATCGCGTCTACCGTGAATACCTACTGAAATAATAATAATATCATTAGCTTTTATAAAATGTATTTTTAGTTGCAGTAAAAAATCTATAGTTTTTATTAATTAGTTATCAACGGAAGTTAGTTGATACGTTATCTCGACAATCGCAGTACTTTGAATGCATTATTGTTATAATATTAGTTTATTTCATTTTGTTCCCTGTTAAAAATATTTATTACTTTAGTTGGAACACCGTATCGCTAATGCTTTGACGCAACGGCGTCCTCATTCGGTAGCGATAGAGTTGGAAATACCTCCTCAAACGAACACATACTATTTTTGAATAAAGAATTTGTAATAACTACTACTGGCTAAAAGTTATCACAGAAAAAACATGGACTAGGCTTGCAAGAGATCGATATGATTTGTAGGGGTTAGACTTTAGATTAGAGGGTGACAATCTGATCAGTGTGTGAGAGAAGGGGACAATCTGATCAGTGTCGATACAGTTGCAGGAATCGTAAACAATTAATTCATGATGGTCCTTCAGCAGTCATTAAGCTTAGCAGGCCGCTTAAGGCCAGCGCACATCTAGGCGATGGCAATGGCGATCAGCTAAAACGCTGTCAAATATGACAGCGTTTCAGCTGATCGCCAACGCCATCACTTAGATGTGCGCAGGCCATAAGTCTGTTGCCCTGTGTATTTGTTGACATGAACGTGACAGTGACAAGAGACAATTAGCGAGCCGCTGTAAAGTGTTGCTAAAAATTATGAATGAGAGGGTAAAATACAATAGGTTACTATTAAATACAATTGATCCCTTTACTACGGAAGCAAAGCCACATACTAGATTTACACACTCCGAGACGTATAGAGGTGTCACATTCCGAGAAGACGTTAGGCTAAGCGCGGGGGGGTTACACCTGCTCTATACATTTATTTTTTTATGAAATTAACCTAAACATTATGTTCATTTCATATTTACAATACATTAATTAGCGTTATCTGCACATCGACAGTTTGTTTACCCAAATGTCTTGGAAGTTGCGGCTCGTATATAACATGTGCTTGTCCACGTTGTCTCACGGGCGCGGTCAAGAAATATCAAACACACACCATATTATGCAAGTGTTCACGTAAACGCGGTAACGCAAATGCGGCGAAAAGGGGGTATGTATGCCCCGCTCGCGGTTTTATCAAACTGTTGGTGTTGTTTGGGTGTGTTCACAACGAACTAGCGTTCAATACACGCAAAGCTTGTATTGAGTTTTATGGGGTGACTAGTCTTACCTTGGGTGGAGGGTACCATTATTATTTCTGATTTCTAGGCTTGGCCACGTGGAACTGGCATCTAGAATCACTTAGCTTTAAGACGTTTCAAAGAGATCCTTGTTATTCAACTGAATTAACATATTTAGACTATACATACTTAACTTTCAAAAGAAGCACTAAATTCACAGGGCGCTATATGTATGTTGTCCCAAAATAAGAAAATCCCGAGAAACAGATACCTGAAAGAATACATAAATACCTTCTTTTATAAATATAAATAGCTTTTGGTAAAACAATGACAGACATTATTACGAGTATATAGAAACCATGTCGTCGCCCTTTCTTTGTTGGGGCTCGTATTATTTTTACTATGAGCTAGTGCTGTGTTTGCGACTTTTATCTAGCCCCAAATTAGGCAGAGCTTGTAGTACGGGAACCAGAAAGCTGATATATACTTAGGTATATACCTTTTTTTTTAATATATATTTAGAATACAATATAACACCCAGACAGAGAAAAACATTTGCGTTCACCACACAAATATTTGTTCTCGGTGGGGATCGAACCCACGACCTACGGCGCAGAAGGCTACTACCTACCAACTGAGCTGGAGGTCAGTCAAAACTTTGTTCAAGTTGTATATTTTATACATGTTATTCCTTTTGCTGGACGCTTATAGAGATGAATCACTTAAATCGAATATTAAGAAAAGTTACAAAACACCCAAGAAACAGTTGAGCTATCTCGAGACCCGTTACAAGCGATTTTAAATTGTTATTGTACCTAAAAGATAATGTATTAAGGAGGGACTTACAAATATCAACGCTTTTTGGGTACCATTTATGGAACCAGGAATCATAACTTTAGATATAACATGGTATAAAATTAAAGATGATATATTCATCTATAGTAATAGCCAACAAAAAATGGGCAGTCCTATACAACATTTTCACATGAATATATACGTTTTTACCATAGCAAAAATCGCTAAAAATACCGAAAAATGGGGTCTGGATAGGTACATAAATATAGCTAAATCCGCTGAATAAGTAGCTTAGTTGCATTTTTCGGAAGTTTATTGTAGGAGCGTACTCAGTTCCCCAACCATATGTAATCCATCAACCTTTTGCTTGGTTTTGGTGTGTTATTTTCATTTTATTTAGTATTTCGACAAAATCATTCGACTTATATAAAAAAAAGTAATTTCAATTCATTGCCTACCAAACCATCAAGTATCAAGATTATTTGAATAATGCAGAAAATGGAGCGTAAATGGGAATGGGAATGAAGCCGAATTAGAGAGTGTCAAAAATGTAATAACGTCCTTAATGTTTTCCTAAGAAGTTCTGGCCGCTTTATAACTCTATGAATCTTATCAGTGACGCGCACCTCGCCTTGACGGAACTGTCATGCAAGCGTAGGCCGGTAAGGGCCAGTAACACACATACGTTTGCTAGTTGCCAGATTGCTTCTTCTTCTTCTTGTTCTTAATTTTGGATCCATTTTGACAGTGTCAAAATAAAATAGTTTTTAGTCAAGCCCGTCAATAGACAAGTCGGCTGTCACTGGCTTTAAAGAAAACTATGGCGGCTTTTGTAAAACCATCAGAAACATTTACGATCAAATCATGATATCACTTATTACACTTTCATTCCAACTGCTCCTACTTTGGGCTAAGACCTCAAGTAATGTTGGTTAAAATACCACAAATTACACAGCAGAACTCAAAATAACACCAGAAAAACAATTAAACTGAAAAAGCTATGTGATTTCCCAAAATGACAGAAAAAGAATCCTCTGTCGGGTTTTAAAACGGGAGCCCTGCTTTAGTCTATATTCTGAGCGGAAGTCAAACGTCAGATTGCCTATTGACGTGATACAAAAACGAGACCTGTGGCAGCACGACCACAAAGTGTTGCTGATTCCGAATCAATCACAAAAAGTAATAGAATTTTCACTGGAACATTGTTGCCATACACCCAAGGTATCTCCGCTGTTTTAAGGAGCTGGCTGAGGTGAGGTTAGCAGGGAGACAATGCACAATACACCCCAACTCAAATTAGAATTAGTAGAGCTTTGCCAATTAGGTACATAAAGAACCAAAATGAAGAATTTTTGGTACAAGATAGACAATCTGGCGCTCGGCTTCTGTAAGTTTTGAAACCCGACGGCTAGCAACCGGCGTGTGCTGGGACTTCACCGCATAGGATTGACACCTTCGGGTCGCCGGATCGGTTAACCGAATTCGGAAACTTTATAATAAAACCGGACGTGTGCTGCCGGTCTTATAAAGCGATATGGAAGCTTATAACTTTTAGACTTTATTCACCCACGAAAATAAGTACAGAAGTAGGCAACAAATATTGCACATCGGCTAATTTCCGCTTCTTAGAGCGCAATATGCATCAGAAAGAGAACGCAGAAAAGCCTCTCTTGATTCGGATGAAACTTTTTTCAGGTTTAACATAACACACAACCTTTTCCGTTCGGGTGCCCGCCGCGCCGCTTGCCGCCGGCTGCTCCCGTTTGTCAGCGTGTACTGAGTCCTGGCTTGGTACAGTTAGCAAAACAAGCTTGTTGTACGAAGCTTTATGAAAAATTTAAACTGAATTTTGTAACAAACTAGCATGTTTTATCATAAGTTAAAAAATCAAATCATAATTATTTGTAAATGTTTCAACATTATGATTTATGATTGTTTCACGCAACGGCTCGTTATCAGTTCTTGAACAGCATGAAAGTATATATAAACTGTATTTTTACTATTGTAGTTGTTGTGCAGTAAAAAATACATCAATTTTTTTTTGTATTTAAATTTTAGTAGTTGGAATTCTATCGACTATTTGAGATTAGGATTTTGAATCTGTGACTGGCAAATACATTAATTTTATTTTTCTTGTAAATAAAATTATTATTAATGTTGCTAATTTGATTAGGAAGAAGAATCAAAAAACGTTCAGTAGTTGAAGAAGAGTATAAAAACGTCATACTTTTACACAATAACGGAATAGGTTCTAGCATTGGAATACCATAGTGTTGTGCCCATCCACGGGATACACTGCTCTGTTCTAGCGATCCAACGTTTTAGGATGTGAATCATTGTTCAAACACGATATCACAAATTCGTCGTCTCTCTTCCTGCAGTTGATATTTTGATATTAGAAAGAGATAGTTGTGCACTGTGGTCGGGCCGCGCTAAAAGCATGCCCGATGAATGCCGAATTCTTATTCGCGAGCAGCGAGCGTAGGCGTGGCAACTTTGAAGACACATCGTCGGTCGCCCCTCAGATGTCCGCGAAGCTCCAACAGTGCCGCGTTTACATTTACAACAGTTGAATGCGTCATTTGTAAACTGTTTGACAGCGTATTTTACCGCGCAGCGCCAGTTCACGCTACGAATTAGGAGGTAAAATTCAAATTATGATCTAAGCGTGATTTGTAAATAAGTGTCAGCTGCTCGTAGAATTGTGTTTTTTTAGATGTTGAAGCTTAAAATTTTTTGTGCTTGTATAACTGAAATTTACGTTTCGCAATAATGTTTTTAATAATAAATTTAGAATTTTCCTACCTAAATTAAAATTAAAATTCTAAAAGTCGTAAATAAGTGCCAAAAATACAGACAGAAAATCCTACACTGTTACCCGTACGCAGGAAGTGGCGGGTATCACTTTCGTTGAGCTAATAATTGTGTAAGGTTTATTGGCTCCAAGGCCAGTCTGAATGCCTATTACGTCTGTGAGATATGAGTTGGCGTAAGAAGTAAATAAACATGCTATAAATACTTTTTAATCCCATAATTTTACCTAAATCGGGATCTTACAATTTTTCCTATAGAAACAGAATTGTTTTATTTTTTATTTCTGTAATTGTAGTAAATAGATATAGTTGCATCCACTTTATAAAAAAAAAACATTTATTTAGACATCTGGAAAAATGCATAGTCCAAAAGTTATATAAATTAGGTTTTAATCCCTCTTTTTAGTACAAGCTCTGGTTAATTCGGGGCTAGATAGTGTTGCTTAGAGATTGATACAAATATTTTATTTACCTTATGTAAAATCATACTTAAGTAAAACTTAATTATGGGACTGATTAGATTTCTTGCCTTTATTAGTACATGTGGTACTTATTACCTATTAGTGTATCTATTAGTATATTATCTACCTAGGTATAGGTAAAAAGTAAACAGGCCTTTGCTATATAGTAGATGATTCATTTTCTGATCATAATCACTCATGCCCCTACTTACGGGACACTTCAGTCCCTAGGACAGGATTTTCCAACTTTGAAAAAATATAAAGTGAAGAGAAACCCGTGTTAAGTTGTATTCCACATAGAGTACAGTCGGCTGCACTAGAATGTTTACCATTCTCAACTCTCATAGGAGTATTGCAATAATACATTTATAAGGTTGAAATCAGTTGAAAAGCCGGTACACTTATTTAATTTAGATAAATTTAAATTCATTAATAATTAAATTTAGAGATTTTGAGAGACTTAGGCACAATACAATGGTTTAGCACTCGCACCCTAGCAGTTCTAATTTATTAGTGTCGTAGGCTTGAAGCTCCTGGGTTTGGGAAATATTAGAAACGCAAGTTTTGCTTAAGGGGGTACGATTTCCATACAAACTTAATTTACACAATTATGGGCGAATAAAGTATTAATGTACACTGAAATAGCTGTAATAGGCTTTTACAGTGGTCCTTATTACCGGCCAGTTATATAAAGTTGATGGAGTGTCAGCCGTTGGTCGTGGCAGTCGGGGCTTCAGAAAAAAAACTAACAGACTTTTACGACTATTTTGAGACATATGTTTTAAGCTCATTCACGTATTCAATGCCGAGTACCCGTTAGAAAGAATGACGAAAAAATTACTTTTTTGGTTTTTTATTAATATTTCTGTTATCCTACAGTTTTCTCCAACTTAATATAACTGGCCGGCAATAAAGACCACTGTGAAATTCTATTACAGCTATTTAAGTGTACATTTATACTTTGTTTGCCCATAGTTGTGTAAATTCAGTTTGTATCGGAATCGAACAACCTTAAGTACTTATAGTTGTGTAGATAAAAAAAGTAAAAAATATGTTGCCGCTAAAACCGTCTGTGTAGTAATAGTAGTATCTGTAGCATGCAGATTAATATGGGGAAAAATAAGATAATTATAATTTATGTTCTAGAAAACTCTGTCTATAAAACCATTTCTATAAATTATACAGTTCAGTAGTAGTAGAGCTCTTTTTGCGTGGCTCGTCCGGGGAATTACTACCACCATGCCTATGTCTAGACGCAGGGCAGTGCATCGTAGGGCACGTTCCTGGCGCGCGTGACTTACAGGCAATGCTTTGTTATAGGCGATGGTTATCAGGTGGCATATGTGAAAAATTATGTTTGTGAATCTGACTTTTCTAAGTGCATTGTATTACCTATGGAAATAAATGAATTGAAATACATAAATGCTTGTTCCATCAGCCAGCACAGAGAAAGCACTTAATTGTATAAACAAATGCTTTCTCTGTTATATTCTAACTAACCTAAGAAAGACATTGTCCTACGAAGGGTGGTCTTATCGCTTCTTGTAAATAATAATAATAATAATATAACCTCTTTTATTTCCTCAATTACATACATACATTTTCATTATTTTATAGTTACTGAAGGTTAATTAATTTTTGAATAAGTACCTATAATTTATACAAAAATAAATATTAACAATAATATCAGCAATTAAATTTAATAGTACATTGTTACCTGAGTGTTGAAAGTCACGATTTTTGAGTCCCGAGACGGGTTTGGCCAATGGAGCTTGAGGGACTTAAAAGACTTTCACCCGAGGTAAACACTGTGCTTTTCATTACGAATACAAGGAAAGTAAAAATAAAAACATGAAAAAATTTTTTGTGAAAATGAAGATTGAATTGCCGCCATCCCGGTTTTTTTTTTCTTTTTCTCTGGCGGGCCTTCGGCTTCGGTTCGACAGCATTATTCAGCAATTATTTTCATTCTCATAATTTAAAAAATGGTAAATTGATGCTCAAATCTATGTTATTTTAAATAAATAGTTGAAGCTATATATTAATCAAGTAATTTAGAAGATATATTATTTTTTAATACTATCTTTATGTTATTTAAATTTAAATTTTACATTGCGCTCTAATTAGACTTTTTAAACTTCTTACCGTTGTAATGGGTTTCCAACCTACTTGCTGAATAAAAAGTTGGAATTTGGTTCAACGACCTCCTTGCAGTTAGAAAGACTTTAAAAGTTGGAACATGTTTGAATAAAATAGAACTTGTTTTTTTTTTATAATTTGACAGCTGTCAGTAGAAAGCGATTCTCCCTAGGGCTGAAAGTTTTACTTTCAATTAGGCCCCTCAGGCAACTTCAGACCTACTTTCAGAGTATGAGTAATGAAAATAAGATTATATACTATTGAGGACCTCTCAACGAGTAAAGGAGCACGAGTGCTTCTTGTAATTACTTACAGAAAACTTTTGATTTATAATAATAACTAGTGAAATCCCGTGCATGCGACTTCGTTCGCGTTAAGCTTTTTCTGAACAAACTTCAACCCCCGCTGCACACCTTTATGGGTTGAGTTTCAAGAATCCCTGTCTTAGTGCACCCCTACACTACACCAGGAATCTACTCTCCAACATTTCATATTCCTAGGACCTTTAGTTTTGGCTGTGCGTTGATTGTCAGTCAGTCAGTCAGTAACGTAAGAGTTTTATATATTTAGATATCTAAAGTAATATAAACTAAGTACCTATGAGTTGGTAATTACAGTAGTTTTTTTGCAGTCAAACGCATGCGTATATTAGGTAAAAAAAAAATTTACAGGTTACTTCTAAGCTTTGCTAGAGCTTAATCTCTATTTCGTACAGTATCTTTCCTGAAAATATAGATAGCAAAGATTCGAAACTAATTTGAAGTTTCCGAATTGTATACATTCTTGTGCAGCCGACTGTACACTACTGCGTCTAGTAAATAGTATCATGTTAGAGTGTTGTGTAGAGTTTCACTATTGCTTACAATATAATTAAGCCTGTTTAAAAGTAATTAAACAGTAGGCCTACCACAAGCTCTGTCTGGCTCTGTCTCTGGTTTTGAGTCTGTGTGAGTGCTCACCAGTTTATTATACTGTGTGTGTGGCGTTTCGACGTAGGATTTATTTAGTCAGCACTCACACAGACTCAAAACCAGAGCCAGACAGAGCTTGTGGTAGGCCTACGGGTACTATTTGAGTAGTTTAGATACCTAGATATAAAAAATACTTACCGACTGGCCTCTCAGCTGCGGTAGTAGCTCTGCTTTCTGCGCCGTAGGTCGTGGGATCGATCCCCACCGAGAACAAATATTTGTGTAGTTCTTCTTCTTATCGTGTCACTGATTCTTTCGAACCAAGTGTGGTGAAAGGATTTTAAGTGCGCCTCAAAGAGGCTCCTTTCGCGCACTTGACACATATTTTCGAACTTTATTTGTGTAGTGAACGCAAATGTTTCTTCTCTGTCTGGGTGTTATTGTATTCTAAGTTTATAAATATATTTATAAAAAAAAATTATGTAATGATTTTATCAGCTTACCTACTAGTTCCCATAGTACGAGCTTGGCTAAATTTGGGGCTAGATAGTGCTGTCGATTATCAACAATAATAATTATAATTTATTTAAAACTTAGGTACTTACAGACACATAAAAGCTTAAAGACAATTTCTAGATAAACTAAGCGGTCTTATCGCTTAGCAGCAATCTGCATTCAAGTGTTAGATGCGGTGGCGATCAGTGAAAAGCTATCAAATATGTCAGCGTTTCACTGATCACCACCGCAGAACGCTTAGATGTGCGCAAGGCCGTTATCATGTTATTGTAAGTTTCTTTGTGTAAATACACCTTAGACTCCAACCAAACATTTCCGAATTAGCAAGAGACACGAAATTCTGGCTAAATTTAGCTTTTCAAAACCAATTCCGAAAATGTCCATATCTCAAACTGATAGGCCTAGCACAAGCTCTGTCTGGCTCTGTCTCTGGCTCTAGTTTTGAGTTTGTGTGAGTGTTGACTAAATAAATCCTACGTCGAAACGTCACAAACACATTATAATACACAGGTGAGCAATCACACAAACTCAAAACCAGAGCAAGACACAGCTTGTTAGCCCTGCTGAGCTTGGTACCAAATATGAAAAATCGTGTGATTTTTTTCCATTAATTCCATACGCTGAGCTACGTAAAAGAAAAACAACCCCATTTTACAAGGGTAGCTGGGGAGATAACTGAAAAAATATGGCTCCATTGCTAAACTCGGTAAGATATTGTAGATACCTACAAGTAAAACGCCTCGAGCTATGAATAAGGAGGGACATACGAACATGTCGACGAAGCGTTATGCTTTTACATCCGCGTAAGTATAAGCTGCATTCAGACTAAACATATTGTTGAACAATATGTTCAGTCTGAATAGCACAAGATTTGCTAATTTGGGGATTGATGACGTTCTGTGAAAATGTCGGCCGATATTTACTTATTGTCAGTCGCGTAGGTACAGTGATCATAAGTAATTTTGAACCTTTTTGTTTCTTTGACATTGATAGATGTCCTTTAATATATCAACATACTTTAAGCTGGTGGGTATCTGGCGCAGCGTATAAGCATTGCTATTCAGCGTGGCAATGCCGCCAGCGTCTTGGGGACGCTTCCGTCTGGCACTGATTTGGATCAGTTGAGCTATCTCTAGATCGTTTGTAACGATCTGCAGATAGCTCAACTGTTTCATGTGTAATTTGTACATTTTGTAAATATTTGTTTAATTGTAAGTTTCTTTGTGTAAATAAATATACCTAGTACTACATACTTTAAGGATTTGTTTTCTGTCATTTTGGAAAGTCACATAGCTTTTTGATTTTAATTTTGGTGGTATTTTATCCAACATTATTTGAGGTCTTAGCTCAAAGTGTTAGCAGTTGGAATTAAAGTGTATTATGTGATATTCTGATTTGATCGAAAATGTTTCAGATGGTTTTGGAAAAAAAAGCCATCTTTTGTTTTCAAAGCCAATTAGGGTTGGGCCGACTTGTCTATGACTGACTTGACTTGACAATAAAATATTTTATAATTATGTATCCTCACTACTCGACACTGGCAAAATTGATCCGAAATGGACAGATGCCATTCATTAAAAAGAAGAACATACATTAAAGGCCTGCGCACATCTAGGCGATGGCGATGGCGATCAGCTGAATTGTACGCTGTCGAATATGACAGCGATATTGACATTATCATCTTTTACTTCATATCACAGCGCCATCTAGTTTAAAGTTGGGAAACATGGCAACAATAAAAGCTTTAATTTACTTTATCTTATTATTACCGCTACATTTCTGAACAGGATCTGTTGCGTTAATAGGCATGACGACTAATTTTCAAAATCTCTTCTATCATATTCAGAAGTATCTATTATGTCAAAAATATATCATATTTCTGTAGAAAATTAAGGTTTTTGTGCAATAAAAGTACATTTAAATTTAAATTTTCAAATTCACGCCAAAACGCTCGCTGGTGTCATGGCGTCTGTTATTACGTCACGGCTATTTATATCAACAGTAAACATTGGTGCTTTTGTACTAAATCAGAATGACGTCTATATAACCGTGACGTAATTCGCTCTGACCGGTGTTTAAGCCATCATGGCGGATTGTTGTATTTTGTAGATTTATTTTAACAAATAAATTATTAATCTCGACATTAATAAGAGAATAAATACATTTTTCAAAATCTTTGAATCCTTTTTCATTAGATCAGATAAATATTTTGGCGATACTTTATTACTGTCTTCATGCCTATTCTCTTTCCCCTAAAATATTTATGCCTCCCCCACATAAGTGCGTTTATCCATGTGATCATAACGCGTGCGTTTTTTGAAGTACCTAAAATCTTCATTGGGCGTGCTTGAACCTTTTTTGAGGTGAGAAAAAAACCAAAGAATTAGCAACACCCATTAGAAGATTTTGCCAAAAGTTGGGGGGCTCAAGGGGGGGGTTGAGGGGGAGTCAAGGGAGGGCGGGGGAATAATTGTTTAAGTTTGTATTGAGTACTGTGTGAACGAGGCTTTATTCGACGAGCATAAAGGCGTTTGATGTCAGATTTATGTTTCTAATGAAGGGGATCTACCTTGGCGTAATATTATTATAAGCGTTCGAAGGCTTAATAACTTGCACTGAAATCCAGCCTAGGATCTTTAAGTTTAAGGCTGAGGTCGTGGCGTAGCGTACCCGTGCAGTGAGCGACCAAAATATATATAAAAAACATAATTATGATTAGAAAAGTGAAACAAGTTGTAGTAGTAGTAGAGCTCTTTGTGATGGGCTCGTCCGGTGAAGTACTACCACCATGCCTATTTCTGCCGTGAAGCAGCATTGCTGTGTTTCAGTTTGAAGGGTGTGAGTGCCGGTGAAATTACTGGCACGTGAGGCTGAACATCTGTATGCCTCTAGTTGATGGACGCAGGGCAGTGCATCGTAGGGCGTGTTCCTGACGTGCGTGACCTGCGAGGCATTGCTTTGTTATAGGCGATCGTTACCACTTAACATCAGGTGGGCCTATGCTTGTTCTATCAGCTTGTTACATAAAAAGAAAAAAAAAACAAAGAAAGAAATATTTTAAACTGACGGTTAGCGTTAGGTACTTTGGTATCAAATCGGCTTTTACGGCCTTTTCTGACAAAAAACACCTAAGGCTGTATTCAGAAACAGCTTGAGTTCTGAAACAGTGCAGGCTCAAGCACTGTTACTGAATAAGTATCTTGCGCGGTGAACTCGAGTTCTAAAGTATATAAAGTTTCCAGCTTTACTGGTTTCTTAGTTTTGGAAGTATAATCCACTAAACCGATCTAGTACAGTCTTCTTGTCAGCTGCACTAGAATAATATTCAAATTCCGAACTCTCAGGATGTATTGCAAATACATTTACAGGCCAAGAAATAGAAAATCATGAAATCGGCACGATCTATAATATTTCTAGCATTTAATAAATCCCAAACTATGCGGAGCTTGTACGATGGGAATCAGATAGCTGATATAATACTTAGGTATATATATTTTTTTGGAAATACATTATATACTTAGAATACAATAGGTATAACATATGTGTGCATTAAATAAATACTAGTTGGTAATCGAGCTTCGCTCGGAATTTTTTGCGGTTAATTTGTATTTTTAAGAAATCATAAGAGTCATATTATTAGCTTTACTGGTTTATTCTTACTGAAAAACACCATCTGCTGGACATGCTTGCAGTTAGTTGCTCACAATCGTCAATAGATGGCAGGAGCAGTCACATATTCAGTTTATGTTTTTAGTTTTTTTTAACGAACAGATTCATATTCTGAAAATGAATCCTAGCTAAATCGATATATCGCCCCCGAAACCCTCTGTATACATAATTTCATGAAAATCGTTGGCGCAGTTTCCGAGATCCTAAATATATATATTTATACAACATTTTCTCGTATAAAGGTATAAGATTAGTCCTCGGTGGGGATCGAACCCACGACCTACGGCGCAGAAAGCAGAGCTACTATATACCAACGGAGCTGAGAGGCCAGTCATTTGCTCTGTAAATGTCCATTACAATGCTACAATACCACCCATTAAGTTTCGAATTGTATACATTCTACTGTACGTTATAGGTAGGTAGGTGAAGGACCGAA
The DNA here is from genome assembly GCA_947578465.1 of Thera obeliscata. Lineage (NCBI taxonomy): Eukaryota > Metazoa > Arthropoda > Insecta > Lepidoptera > Geometridae > Thera > Thera obeliscata. The sequence goes on along the minus strand of OX387922.1, from coordinate 5,544,200 downwards.
ACAAATCTTTGACTGCTCGTAAAGTCTTGGCAACGAGCGAGCTTTAAAACATAGGGGTGTTTCTGAAGAGGGTAACGAAGGGTAAGAGCGGGTTGAAGCGCCTGACTTTCTCAATATTTCTATATCTACATTTTGCTATATTGCATTAAAGGGAGAGTAATGATGGTTTGTTGGTAGTAAGCCTCTCCTTCCGATCCTGCGATCGTGGGTTCAAATCCAGTCGTGTATCTATAGATATTTCTCTTCGAAAAATGTATGTACACAATGCAAGTGCTCTCAAACGATGAAGAAAAACGTCGTAAGAAAACCTCGGCTTAGTCAGTTCCACAGGTATTGACCAATTGACCATGTCTTTCCTGCTGGATTAGGCCGTGTGCTGTAAGGATGTGTTTAGGTTTATTCCTTCTAATATCCTGTTCTACGCACAGTAGCGTCCCGTAAGTAGGGGAATGAGTAAACAGCGCCCCTGACGTTTTATAAATCATCTAAAATAGATGCAAAGGCATGTTTCGATCCTTTCAGTAAAGGGATAGATACACAGTGCCACAGAATAAATAATAGATACATGTTTCCAAATGGCTTTGATCTTTTAGACTTTTGATCTGTGGTACCTCGCGCTTTAGGTTACGGGTTCGATTTCTAAGGACAATGAATGTGTGATGAAAAGTTGTTTGGTCATGGGGCTGGATGATAAATTGATTTTAAGAACGAATGTGGTGCTTACAATATATCTGTTTCTCCTTGTACAAGCTTGTTTTAAATTTGTGGCTATGTGGATGTATAAAGACACCAATGTATTTTTTAGTTTCTCCGACATGCCAGGTTTCTCATGATGTTTTTCTTCACCGTTTCAGAGTAGGAATTGGATAGTGCATTTACATTTTCGGACAGAAAAACAAATTTGTTCCACGACCGGATCTGACCCCATGACTTTATTGATCAAAAGGCTGGGGCTGCTACCATTATAACACTAGGCACTTTTAGCAAAATTAATAGTTATATTTAAAAAACGTGGGTACACCTACTAAATGAATCCTAAAACTATCGTTCGAGAATCAAAGTCAAAGTTTCGACCAACTTCGGAAAATCTATTTTCAGACGCTTAGAACTTCGAATTTAACTTTTTAATTGATTGAAATTGAAACTTATTAAAAAACTATGACCCAGATCGAGATAATTTTTGCCGCATTTTCTAGCATCTCTCCCGGGAAGTTAAGTTTCTTTTAAAAGTTATTATAAACTGAAGTATTGGGTCAGCCATTTCACCGCCCCCAGTCGTTCAGCCCGTGTCTGTGCAAACTAAAATCGATCTAAGTAAGGTAAACGAGAGCTATACCTAAAGATACGCCTGAAGGCGAATCAATTTGCTTACAATCATAGACTTACGAGTATATTATGCTAAGTGATTCGCCACTATATTAGGTGTTATAAACAAGGCGTCCCACGAGTATGCCACATTAAGGCCCAGATGCATAGACCGCACTTTGACTTTACTTTGATGGAAAGTTCTACTTTCAACCAAAAATATATTTCATAGTTCTGTCAAGCTCTTCTTTATTCAAAATTTTGAAGGTAAACTTCGATAAACAAAGCTTACTTTGCGAAGACTCCTTTGCTGTAAAGCAAAGTCACGTCTATGAATCTCGGCCTAAGTCGTAAAGTACCTTTAATATTTTTTATTGATTTTACAGTGTTTACTACACTTAAGGAAATCGCAAAGAGGAAGGTCGCGGGTTCAAATCCCGCTCGGCTCTTAACTTTTGGGACATTATAAAAATCTTTGCGATTACCTTTAATATTGTGAATGGAACATATTTTGATTGAAAGAAGACATTATTTGAATTTATAAAACTTTTTATACTGCCTTCATAGATATTACATTTTTATTACATGGGAATCGAACCCGCTACACGATACAAATAATCACCCTGTAGCTTTATCATACTTCATCATATGCATATTTTTTTGCTAAATAACTTAGTGTCAGAAATTAAAGGAACACCATGAATTTTAACATTTGATGTGAAATCTTGTTCAGAAAAATGAATAGCTGACTTTCCCGTTAAGGTAAAAAAACCATGAATGCAGTTTTAATTGTTTTTTAAATTTAAATAATGTCTTCTTTCAGTAAAATGTTCCATCTACAATTAAAGGTACTTTCCCTCCATGTGGCATACCCGTGGGACGCCCTGTATATTCTATTCACCTTCAGCCTATACAGCCCTCTTGATTGCTGTCCGTCTAGTGATGTAAATACAACTACTGAAATCGATAAGGGCACATGGAAACAGACAACTAGAACATTCTAAAAAAATACGGAATAGTTTCATGAACCGATTGACAATAACTTTTTTACGGTGAATATTTTGCAACTGCTACCACTGGGGCAGTGCGCCATTGTTGCCACGTTTCGTCTGCCACCCGCCACCTTTCGTCACGTTTCGTCTACAGCAACATTTCTATGCGGGTGCCGATGTTGCTGGGATTTGTTTTCTGTCATTTTGGGAAGTCTTAATCATTTTAATTGTTTTTCTGGTGTTATTTTGAGTTCTGATGTCCAATTTTGGTGGTATTTTAAACAATATTATTTGAGGTATTAACGCAAAGCGTGAGCAGTTGAAATGTTATATCCTGATTTGAACGAAAAATTTACCGATGGTTTTGAAGAAAAACGCCACTATTTTCTTCATTTTCTTCACACTTGACTAAAGACTATTTTATTTAGGTAGTTGGTAAAATTGACCAATTGGACAGATACCATTAATTAAGAAGAAACGGAAAATTTGGCGTTTTTATTATTTGTTTTATGGAACCCGTTGCTATTTTTTAATTCCTGAAACGTCATCTCATGGTCTTTTAGCGTTTATGGGCTAGTTCGTCACTGAGGTGGACCTTAAACAGGGACCTTTGCTTGCCCTATCAACTGTGTTTACGACTCGTGTATTACGCGGTTTTACTAACGAACCAACGAGTTGGTTTTTATTGCGTTCGTACAATAAAACCTTAGCTTTTTGAGCCTTATCAAAACTAACGGCCCTCATAAAATAATATACTGTTGTGGTTAAACGTATTTGATAACAAAAAAGTTGTTATTCGTTGTTGATAAGATACAAAGAGTGGAAGTTGATTTTTGATTTTTAAATGCTCCGTGTTTGTTACAATTTTAAAATATGTAAAGCCTTAAATAATTAGTAATAGTTATTGCGTTATATTGAAAATGCAAGTGTTATAGGTACAGTGCAAGTGCTCACGCCAGATAGTATCACTTACATAACGGTATTTGAGTAAGTATTAGGAAGCGATATTCGAACAACTTCTATAAAAAAACATTTTAGATCTTGTAACGATAATCTAGCAATGAATAGGTACATTAAACATCTAAGAGGTAAATTCCTTTAAAATTCAGTAAGTAAAGTTTCAGAAACCGAAAAAAAACCTTTGTTTTATAATAACAGTTTTTGTAAATAATGAATATTCTGTTGTAAATGAAATAAATACAAATGAGTAAACGAGGGACGCTGTCAATAATTACAAAATTAAAAGTACCTACGAGTCTCTGATAAACAAAAGGTTTATAAAAAACTTAATTTGTACAATCTCACACCAGATTTTCGTTTCACGTCATTAGAATACCGCATAATAATCAGAAAACTTAGACCAAACGCGAAAATACAAGAGAGATGCTTATAGAAGCTTCGAGCTTTCGTAAAAAGCAGAGGCGCACTAAAACAAAGTTTTTTTATACAACTAGCTGATGGAACAAGCATATGGCCCACCTGATGTTAAGTGGTAACCATCGCCTATAACACAGCATTGCCTCGTAGGTCACACACGTGAGAAACTTAAGAAAATAATAATGCAAAAGTTATCAGGTAAATTGAAAAAAAAGCTCTGTAACTAATTCATAACAGGGGCAAAGAAAATAGTTTGATGTTGAAGTCAAACACCAGTGTTAGGCTACAATAAAATAGTTATTACTTAACAGCGATAAGTAAAGTTAGTTGATTGCCAATCAAAATCTAAGGACAAATAAAACTTTTTACTAGTAGTTATAATTTTACTTTATACAGTGTTAGTGGCGATCTACAACGGGTTATTAGTCTATTTTGCTAGTGAAACATACAAGTGTATATCTAAAGTTAAATTGACAACGTAATAAAATAATAAAAAAATATACAGGATTATTTTTAGTTTGAAACAAAAATTGGTATCTTTAAAAAACGTGGTAAGCTCTTATGCTTATTTGTCACCCGACTACTGCGAATCAAGGAAGCCGTTTTTTTTATTTGACTCGCCTCTCAGCTCAGTTGGAGTAGCTCTGCTTTCTGTGCTGTAGGTCGTGGGTTCGATCCCCACTGAGAACAAATGTTTGTGTGGTATTCTATGTATGTATTTACAAAAAAATAAAGTATTTAAGTATTATTATCAGCTATCTGGTTCCCATAGTACAAGCTCTGCTTAGTTTGGGGCTAGATAGTGTTGTGTGAATTGTCCGCATTATTATTATTATTATTCAGATATTTAATTTATTTTCTTAATTTTTTAGTTTTTTACAATATAGGTATAATTATTTATTTATTATTACTATTATTATTTTATACACTGATAATAAAGGGAGAAAGATTATAAATGGTAAAAAGGATTTATAAAGAGGTTGTTTTGGCTACATTTTCAGTGTCATTCTCCCAAAACCACAGAAAATTCCAAATGTTTTTAATAAAGTTTATTTATTTAAAATATTTATTTTTATTACCTTAGGATTGGCCTTCTGCAAAATTGGCTGTTTTTGGATCCAGATGTTGCTAAAGAAATTGTAGATAGAGTAAAAAAACTATAAAAAGGCAGGCACCTATAGCTATACCCACACTCCGAGCATACACATACAAAGACAAAGACGCACACAATAAGCTTCACGGATATACGGCCTCAGGGATTTCTTTTTATATGTTACGAAATCCCAAAGAGATATGTCTGTCTACAGAAGGAAAATAAAATAAAAGTGCATACATAATCAAAGACAGACCATTGTCTCTTGGTATGAGACGGCATTAAACGTCTATACCTTCCCATTGTATACCGTCGCAGATTTGTGAATGTCGGGATAATAATAAATGATATGCTAAGAAGCTAGCTTTTGTTTGAATAAACTTTGTAGGTATATGCTTATTTGTGGCCTTTTATATTTATTGGTCGGTTCGTTTCATTCAATTCATGCACTTATTTAAGGTTATTTAGCTGGAAAAGTACATAAGAATGGTGAAATCTATCCATTGAATATAAAATAAATTACTTTAGGATCTCGGAAACTGCGCCAACTATTTTCATGAAATTATGTATACAGAGGGTTTCGGGGGCGATATATCGATCTAGCTAGGATTCATTTTCAGAAAATGATTAAATCTTTCCGAGTTCAATAATTAAACATAAACTGATAATGTGACTGCTCCTGACATCTATTAACGATTGTGCCATCTACTAACTGCAATCATATCCAGCAGATGGCGTTGTTCAGTAAGATAATGCCAATAAAGATAATATGACTCTTATGATTTCTTAAAAATACAAATTAACAATAAAAAATACCAACTGCTAGTGGTGTGATTAAGTAACAAACTAACATTCAATTTTGTTCTCTGTTTTATAGTGTTGTGTATTTATAGTGTTGTGTGTATTGTTCAAAAATTTTTATATTTTTATTTATATTTATTCCATCCATCCAAACTTCAAGTGGGATAAAAACGTTTAATAGTTTCATCTTTGTCACCAGCTTTGCTGCAGCATCCAAAGCGCCGAGCGACGACTCAAGAGCCACGAAATGGCACTAAATGAAGTCAATAGCGAGGTGGGGGCAAACGGGGTGCAGAACCTTGTTATTTGAGATAGAGACTCGTCTTCCGGTAGCAGGAGTGACCAGGAAGAAATGTTGAAAGAACGACACAGCTCGGAGGGGTCTCCTGCGACTCCAGACGAGTGCGCCGGCTGTGGAGGAAGGATCCAAGATCGGTAAGCTTTAACGTAACTTTTTGAAACATGGAGTGTGACTTCATTTTATATACCTGCAGTAACTGCGGTATGACAGATCAGTTTGTCTATTCTTGATCATCTTAAAACAAGAGCAACTTCTTACTTATGCCCCTTATTCCGGGTGTGCTGTGTGTCCTTTTATTTCTATATAAGGTATTAGCTGTAGGCGTTCGATAAAACGCTGTTTAATACATATACTTAAGTGATTTGTACTGGCTCTTGATCTAAGAATGTACGATTCTCATTTGTTTCTGTAGGTACTACCTGCTTGCAGTAGACCGTCAGTGGCATGGATCATGTCTCCGCTGCTGCGAATGCCGCCTGCCTCTGGATTCTGAACTCACCTGTTTTTCGAGAGATGGGAATATCTACTGTAAGGAAGACTATTACAGGTGCGTGTTTAAGATATTTTTTTTTAAGGATGCATCTTGCAACCACTTCCTTATTCTCAAATAAGGAAGTGGTTGTAAGATGCATGCTTCATGACATTAAAGAATATTTGAATTGTAAAATGTAATTTTTTTTTGAATTTTATTTGTTGACCTGTTTTTTGACATCAGATAATTCCTGAGATATTTACTACATTCGATGTAAAACGTCATAACCAGATTTTAGGAATGAAAATGTATTCTTACAAGCCTCAGTAAGTAGGTGCGTACGCAACACTACAATTGTTTACGGTGAGAGGTGAATAAAAAAATAAAAATAAAACACTATTTTTGCATGGCACCTTTTTAACCCACTTTTACCTAAAAAAAGTAAAAAGTGGGTCAAAAAGTCTAGCTCAAAAGCATAGGTGCCTGGAAAATCATAAAATTAAACCTGTTACATATAACCAGGAAGGTACATAAATATATAAAAGTTAGTTAGTTTTTTCATAACGTGGTTAAAAATAAACAGTAGCATTTTTAGCGCCTTTCAAATTTTTAATAGCGACGCGTTCGCCTGTTTTGCGGTACTTTGCTATAAATAAGAAGTATTTATAAATTGATATCGAAAAGTACTCGTACCTACTATCAGGAAATGTGTTCCTGTGTATCATTTATTCAGAAATCAGAAATCAGAAATATTTATTGCATAACTGTTGTACAGAGAATATCTTAATGGTTTGGTAGGTACAGTTTTCACAGTTTGTCCGTTCCGAACTTACGTATTTAACTTGTTCATACTATTGCCTACGAAGAAATCTAAAGTACTAACACAAATAGTCAAAGAGGACCAAAAACCTACCTACCTTAAAAAAAATTAGAATTATTTCTCTCAATTTTGCATGTGTCTTAGTTCGTTGCTAGGTAGGTTAAGTAACTACGAGACTACGAGTCTACGTATTCTATTTTGGAACTGCTAGCAAAAAAATTAAGGGCTTTTTCTTCAGATGCTTCCTATATTACCTAAGTTCACCTCATACGCACTGCGTACGGCCTTAATTTTTTTCTCGTAGTTACAAAATACTGGCGTTAGTAATAGATTGAATTTGTAAAGTTGCATAGCGAGCGTGTTATCTTTAATTTTATATTGTGTACCTACTGGCGAATTATGATACTTGAACTTGTAAAATACGGATTATTGCACTAATAGATAAGTTTGTAATCGGGAGTTACCATCAAAAAAAAATCGGGTGTTATTAAGTGTCGGGTTTTTTTTACAGCGTTTTTAGGTAACAACGGCGGATTACGCCAGCAGCAAGCAAAGTCCTTGCCGTGTGGCACTACTGCTTATAGTAGAGGATCCCGCTATACAACGACCTTCACCCATCTGTTTAATGGATGAAAAGTATCTAATATTATTTATTGTTTTTTCTTTTTTTTTTTGTATTTTATATTTGTTATTTCATTATTTTTAACAGCAGTTGTTGGAAACACCGGTCTCAAAGTCGGCCGTCGAATGGCCCGGCTTGCGCCGTCGTGTCAACAAGTTGTCTTCGTAAAAGACGTAGTTTGGCCTGTCACTCATAGTCACACGCACTTGTGGTTTTCTCACACCTGTCCGATTGTTTGGGTGGGTCATATATTTTTATATCAAACAACGCAACGTGCGCTAACATCCTATTTACAATATACCCTACCTTTTCAAGTAGTACCTACATAATATTATTTTCATAATATATTCAAGCGCACTGACTGACGTGAGCCATCTGAAGGTCGTGCAAATAGCGTATGCGCCGGTTAATTCGCGTGTTCGAGACACGGACACTAGCTAACATTCCGTTTTGCCCCGAGCCTCGTTTTGCCCCAGTCTCCCCTACCTCCTACAGTAATGCTTTTTTTTGTAAAAATAGGACAATAATGTCGCAGATTTCTACAATTTAATTTGAACGAGATGCCATAGAACAGTACAGACGGGTTTGTGTACATGTGCGTGTCTAGGCATGATGCAGCATAATATTTTTCTTCCTCTTAATATGCAGTACTAACAGTTATCTAAGCTGTGCAGTCTAGCAAAGGGAGGTTTTATGTTCCACATCGTCAAAGCTCAAACATAGTACGTACATTACATACTATTAGGTTTTGGCTAGTAGGATCACATTTGTGGTAAAAATATTAAGTCATTTATTAAGGAAAATTATTATTGAACTTGCGGATCGCTTCGCACGGGTGTAAATTTGAAAAAGAAAAAGAGGTAAAAATGCTGGGCAGGATCCAATTTTATTGAATATATTTTCAAAAAAAATGGCGTAAACGTAGCGTATACCTATGTCTTCCGGGGATAGTGCAGCATTCTTTCACAGTGCAGCATTCTTTCATTCTTTCACCGTGGGGGTGAAATAATTTTTCAATCGGTCCAGTCGTTTCTGAGCCTATTCAATGCAAACAACACTCTTTTTAACCGACTTCAAATAAAGGAGGAGGTTCTAAATTCGGTTGTATTTTTGTATAATGTTTGATAAAGCATATAACAAAATTTGTTTTTTTTTGGATCTAAATTGTAATACTTCCAGATTGGTCCCATAAAAATCAGTTCAGCAGTTTGGCCAGGAAGTCGGGTTTTCAACTTTTTTTAACTTTTATTCAGTTTTTACAGAATCCATTCGCACCAGTCCATTGTAACGATCAAAGTGGTTGCTTTGTATCTGATCTATGAGTTGTTGACTGCACATATTAGGATAATTGATAATAATCATAGATTGATGTCCCTCGACGTTTACACAATCGGGGATACCGTTTGTGTAGCATCAAGGGTCAAATTGGCATAATAATGTCGCACGTAAGCCCCTGCGTTGCCAGCATATGGTGTAATTGTTTGTATGGGCTAGTATGACATTACACAAGGTATGTCAAGATGGGTTTGATGATTATACGTGATTGATTTTGCGGAGGGTCGCTTTGTAATGTTTACAAGTTTACGCCTTTTGGTTTTATGTGAGAATGTCTACAAATGGATTACATCTCCGGCAGTTCCAACTTCCATCATATTTTTAACTGTAGCCTTTGATTATAGACGAACAAGCGGCCGCCCGCGGCTTCGCTCACCCCGTTCCGGTTACGCCCCGTTCCTGTAACTTTTTCGGGATAAAAAGTATCCTATGTGCTATTCCAGACTATCTATCTTTGTACCAAATTTCATCCAAATCCTTATACACGTATTTCAATTTCTATATGATTTGAGGGGTATGGTTATACAAAATTCCTTGTTTTTAAAATCTGTTGTTTATTTTCTCATCCAAACATAAATTAACTTATTGAACATATAATAAAAGCATTAATTTTACTTTGTGAAAGTAAAATAAATGCTTTTATTATTATTAAATAGTTTTATTATGCATACCTAGTACCAATCCACTAATCTAATCTATGTAAGTTAACTTAATTTAGATATGTGTGTGCGCCCTACGCAGCACCCGCAAATCCTGCAAAGTGAAATAAAATGTATTGGACACAGCAAAAATATCACGAATTTCGCCTCTCTACGAAGCACCTTCAGGAAAATTGACTGGCGTTTAATCTATCACAGTAGTAGGACAACGAGTAATAAAGAGATCAAATCTTTAAATATCACCCACGATTTCCAATACTGCTTTAGGTTGTTCTGCGTGAAGCGCTGCGCCCGCTGTGGCAACGGGATCACCGCCAACGAGCTGGTGATGCGCGCTCGCGACATGGTCTACCACCTGGCTTGCTTCTCGTGCGCCGCCTGCGGGGTCCAACTCACCAAGGGGGACGTGTTCGGTATGCGAGACGGCACCGTCTACTGCCGCCCGCACTATGACTCCGCCTGCATGGACGAGTACTGCGAAGACGATGCTGCCAGTGTGTTTAGGTAAGTCCACCGGGTAAGGAATAATTTTCAGTCCGGATAGGTTGCAAATTTTTCATGATAAAAAAGCATACATTTATTTAGCACTCATAATAATCGGCAAGAATTTTAACAAGAGAACTTTACCGAGAATGGGTCAGAAAACTATTCTTAACTCGAAGAGTTCGAAGAAAATCTAATATCAAATACAAATAGATCAAACCAAAGTAAACGATGGATATCGGCATTCTATTGCTATTTCTCAATGATCCTAATAATTGGACTCCGAGCGAGTTTGAATCTGATATAGAATCGGAACATTCCATTCTGATGGGATTTATGAATGGGGTTTTATAAAGTCGTTCATAAAGCTTGTTTACACATGCTATACAGGTGCCAAGTGCATAGTGAAGGGGACTCTCCGTCACAGTACTACCCCGGACCAAGTACAAAAGGAAGGCCGAGGAAAAGGAAGCTCGCTCAAGGCTCTCCCGAAGATATGCAAGTTCAAACTATGAGGATGGCAAGCACAGCATTAGGTAAGCAAAGCTTTACAAGACGTATAATTATTGACGCAAAGCTCCGCGAACGTAGTACTTAACACTCAGCGAACTGTAACTATACGAGTGCTTCAACTTTGTCAGTAATTAATTTGCTACTTATGGTCTACTTATATAAACTTACTAATTGATGCGGTTTCCTAGTGTATTCGGCTCCCTTACGTCACATGTAGACTACCTTTTCCTATTTTATCGAGTCTTGACTTAAAATTTAGCAGAAACCTTTCGACTCTCACAAGTGTAACCAAGCGGGCCTACCCTCAAGCCGATGTCCCAGATGTCAATTCATCCCGTGCCGTAATCACGACTAATGAATAAACGTCGCCCTGTCAAAAATCATTTCGTCTCGCTCCGTCGCGGCTGAATTTGGTAAGTCTGAGCGAGAGGCCTGTGTTTCAGTGCGTTGGACCGGTACCCGGGGTCGGCAGTCTGAATTATTCTTTATAGCGTTGAAATGCGAAGCACTCATTTTGAGGTGGAATCAGGCTGTGACTTCTCGACCCGATTAATCATGGCGCTAGATTGAATGAACCGTAAACGCTAGTTTTGATTGACAGGGTATATTTATCTACGATATTTTAGACTCTAATTATTTTTTATTAGTAAGTTACTACCACTAGTATTAAAACTAAATGTATAGAAACTTTACTTTGGATGCGGAGTGCATAAGCATCATGGTGCGATGCAAACCAAAACAAAAAACTTCATTTTTCAAAAATTACCAAGTAAATAGGAAATTAAGGCATCGCCTCCACTAAAATAAATTATAGATCTTCGGTGAAACGAATACATAATTTAATTAAAAAAAAACGTGAAACTTGACGAAGTTAAATTTTAGGGTAGTTTTGCTAGATTTAACACTAAAACATTAGTCAACGTAATTGAAAACAAATACAATTTCGCCGAATATAAAATAGATAGGTACTTTATTTAACCTATATTGTCCCACTGCTGGGCAAAAGTCTCCCCCAAATCTTTCTAACCGACTCTATCCATCGCTTCATGCTGTATCAAATAGATACTATAAAAATAGAAGTATATTTATACTGTCCGCTAAATAACGGTATTGTTGGCAACACAGCACCCCTTGAGTCTTGCGCGTGATCAAAATGAAAGGGAACTAAGTGGGTCCTTCTCACCTCATCGTGCTTTATCAGTACGAGATCATTGATTGAGAATATTTGACATCCAGTCGTTTGATGCCAGTATTTTGGTTGAACAGTTCTGTTGGCCGAACTACTGGAGTTTTTCCCACTAGCTCTGCTACGAACAAAGTACACGCTATCTGGGTAGTATTTATCTAGGTTCTTGAACAGTTTTTTTATTTTAAATTACTCACCTGAAATAAAATAAACACCAATCGCATTTTGCACATTTTTTTCATTGCAAAATGTGAATAATGTGATTATGTTTAAGTAAGAAATTTGAAATAAAAACTGTTCAGGAACCTGGATAAATACTATACAAATACAATTATTACAATAATATAGTGAAATTCTGCTTAAATTAGTAATAATTTTGATACAAACGTAATACACGTTTGTATGAAAATTCGACCTCTGCCGGCCTCTTAAGTCCCACTTAACCAAGTTGCACTTGTACTCATTTATTGATACTTTTTTGTAAAGATTTTGTTCAATATCTTAGATAACGGCTGTCTGAAAGCGTTTACAATTAAAATTTAGGAAATCAGAATGAATGCCCGAAACCACTCACCCCTCTATTTCAGACAACTTTTTTGCCCCTAAACCGACAGGTGATCTGCGGTTTATGTTTAACGGAAGTTTTTTTTATTGCGGTCAAAACTGTTAATACACTATTGTTTATTGATAATCATTTGAGTTAATTTTGGGGTTCGTTATAGATTTTAATTAGAAGTAATCAAGATAGATTTGATCATTGGTTTTTTATTGTTTTAAATGTCTGTTTATTTCGGTGTTTCTTTGTAATACTTTTTTATTTGCTAAGGGCTTTTTTTATGATTAGAAATATTGTTAAAACCTTTATCTAGCTACTATGCCTTATAATGTCCAATGTAGGTAAAAAATATAAGTAGGTATGTTGACATTTCCCAGTTTATTTGTGGACCTTTTGATTTGTGGACATATGCTATGTATTCCGAAGCTCTAACTTGATTGCGACAAATATGTCAACACATCAAGGTACCAGCTTTCGTTTCCATACGTATTATTTTACAGCGTTCAAGATTTCTTTGATGTTCACAGCAACTAGCGACAAGAGACAGCGATTTTAAAGAACGCTCAGGTAGCGGTAAAGCCTTGTGCACATCTTGATCTCCTGCAATGGCTATCAGTCGGGTATACCTAATATCGCTCTGTCTAAGTTCGCGGCAGTTTGTGCGGATACACGCAAAACCCTATGCTGAAACTGATCGTCATCGCAGATTTTTTAGATGTTCGTAGCGGAGGGGATGATTGAAGCAAAAACAAATATTTAAAGTGACAAAATCGTTACAAATTAAGTCACGTAACACCCGAAACTAAAGCCATAATTTAGAAACACTCGGTAAAAATAAAAATATACTTGATTTGCACTTTGAAAATAAGTAAGTGTACTCGCATTTTGAGATGGCAATGTCAAACAAACGTAAAACTTTGCGTAAAGTAAACTGAATGAAGTGACAAAAAAATCTGATAAACAAACGGACTTTTCATTGTTTGGTTAAGATATATTGATGGCAATAGTTTAAATTGTTTTTTGACGTGACAATCGTCTTATAATTCGATGGAGCCGGTAGCACGCACGAAAAAACATGACTCATGCGGCGTTACCTCGCTCGGAGGCGTTCCATTTAAGGCTGGTCTTAGTCTCACGCCGACGGCACGCGCACCATCAGCGCTGATGACCGAGATTAATGAACTTCTAGGAAGCGTTTTTGAATGACGCGTAGCTATCAGCGCGCACGCTTCCTAGAAGTTCATTAATCTCGGCCATCAGCGCTGATGGTGCGCGTGCCGTCGGCGTGAGACTTAAACCAGCTTAAGGCTTGAAGTGCAAGCGAGAGCGCGGAACGAGCGACAAAGAGGCACATTCGGCCTCCGCGTTCGGCAGCGTTCGACATCTGTCTCTCTCCTACTTGAGCGAGCGATGCGTCCGCGTGGACAGCTGTATGACGTTGTCACGATCAACTAGCGTCAGTAAACCGACTTTACAGACACCCGATTTTTGGAGTTTACTCCTGAAGAATCGGTTTTTTGAAATAAGGTGCCCGGTATGAGAAAAATGTGGATAGTAACATCTACTGAACGAATGACCTCGTTACGTTTTTGGTGCGCAACCTATCTTGCGCAACTTTCTAATTTGGTGTGAGCAGTCACAGATAAGATAATACTATACTAGTAGAGCAGTGCAGCTAGATTGTGGGTAGTGTGTACCCTTACTTTGCCTTTAAGGAGTAAACTCCAGTCGTGCGTCGGAGCTGACACACACAATTTTTCTTTGTAATGTTTAATATTATGGTGGTGTTGAGAATGCATTTATAAACCGCTCGCGCTTCAGATTTATGGCACACCTAAGGCGGCGCCTGTACGCGCAATAAAACACGTATATAGCTCTATAGCCGCATAGCTCCTTTATTTTTTTTATAACCGATCGTTAATATCGAAGCCTTTACAACCCAGATGCTTTATTACAGAGTTTTTAAGAGAAAAAACATTTTTCGACTCCCTAACATGTTAATTTCGACTATAAAATAAAACATTTACTTACGGTAGATTCGTTGTGGTATATTTTATTGAGGAAAATACTAACGACTGCTTTTACTGACTATCGTTCTGGCTTGACGATTGTCTTTTTTCCCTCCAACTTATTCACTAGCCCAAATAACATATTACAGAAAGAGTAATAGGTAAATGTAATCAGTTAAGAATAAATAGGTTTTTATCTCAAAGAATATATTTAACAGATGTTAAGGTTGTTTGATTTCCATTAATACTTAGTATTTAGAGTATAGTTCATCAAGGGTCACGCAAAAAGGGCCCGCCAGCGGCCTACTTGCGGAAAAACCAGCCCGCACTTCAAGAGCGGATGATAAAAAAATTGCCGAAAAAATTTAGAGTATAGTTATGAGTATCGTCAGTATTTTTAACTAAATTAATCGGCATATCGTGGAACCTAAAAAGTTCGAAAATATGTGTCAAGTGGACGAAGCCTCTTTGAGGCGCACTTAAAATCCTTTCACCACACTTGGTTCGAAAGAATCAGTGACACGATAAGAAGACTAAATTGACACGCGAGCATCGCAAACCACAAATTAAATCAATCTAAACTCTATATGCCACAACAGTTACTTACTGGAGGAGCATTTCGCAATTACTTTAGGGGCTGACAACAGGCAAACAACTTCTAGTGTACACAGTTTAGTAAAAATATCATTTTCATTCAAACAAGTTTTCCTTTTCAAAGATTTGATTTTTTAGTTTATTGCTTTTATATCACTTTAACTGTGCTGTTGGTTTTCGTATAAATAACATGTTACAGAATGTTACAATTTCCGAGCGAGAAGTTGTTTGACGACTGACAGCACTTTAACGCACTGTGGTGCCGATGCCGGCGGCGGCAGTTAGCTTGATGCCGATCAGATATTCAGATATTATTTCGAACAAAGTTTATTTGATTGCCAACTAGTGTAGCAAGCATATAGATTTAGATTTAGAGTATCGCAGAATACTGAAATAAAAACGGAATCCACATTTCTGCTTATCTGATATAATTTTTTTTTGCTTTCTGCTTATCTAAGGGTTTATTATTTAATCTACAGAATAACACTACACGTCGCATAAAAAAATTCATCTTAAGACAAGCCTAAAAAAGAGATGGATATATTTTATACGAACGGAAGAAGAATCAATTTATTTAAAGACAAATAGATACTATACTCTCTCGAGCCTCCTCTACAAATTTATCTTTTATTATTTTATTCTTAATTTAAAAGGACTTGGGGTCGCACAGATTTATCTTTTTAAAATGTTAAAATTTTAATTAAGGACTTATTTTGGATTCGTTTAGTATAAATATAATTTTGAACAATTTCGATTTAATCAATCAATCCAAATCAACTTAACGGTAAAATACCAAGTTACGTTAGAATTGCATCTCTGATCGTCCTGGCAAAAAAGACTTTGCTCTGTTAGAACGCTTGGGCGAGACCACATCCTATTATTGCAATCAGATTAATTTCCTGTCAGCAACGGAGTCTAGAAACGTTTGTAAAAACTCTAGGATGTGGCTTCTCGGTGTGCGGCCAAATTGGTGGAGATATGCTCGAAATGTTGGGAAAATTATTGGAAAATCAATGCACGTTCGGATACAATTAATCCTACCTGATAAAAATACCACAAGCAGTAGGCCTACCATGAGCTCTGTCTGGCTCTGTCTCTGGTTCTGGTTTTGAGTCTGTGTGAGTGTTGACTAAATAAATCCTACGTCAAAACGTCACACACACAGTATAATGCACTGGTGAGTACTCACACAGACTCAAAGCCAGAGACAGAGCCAGACAGAGCTCATGGTAGGCCTACAGTTACCCATTCAAAGGGTGACCGCCCGGAACGTTGCTAAGCATCGTTCTAAAAACGAGCAAAAAATTGATAGAAAAATATACATACTGTGGACAAAATTTTTGTGTGTAAGTATCACACTAAAATATTTATAAATACAACATTATAACGAGTGCGTTTGTCGTACGTTTGCGAGAAGCCCAAAAAACGAACCAGCGGATCGTCCACTTTAGAACTTCAATCGTACTTTTAAAAGTCAAAATATGACAGGGTCATCGTTACCAAAATTATTCACAGAGCAGGGGGCAAACCATTTACAAAAATGTCATAACAAATAAATGTTGAAATGATGAATGTCCCGATAATTGTACGTATTTTGATCTGACGATAACTAGTAATGGACGGTCTGTTTTGGGGTAAATAGAGTAAAGTAGAGACTATAAGGATGGCTCATACTAATATTTGGGTTCCCTAATAGGAAAATAGACAAATACCTGTAGCTCTCGTCAATGCGCTGGTATTGCTATTGGAATTCGTCGGACTACCATACCAGAATATTTTATCAGTCCAAAAAACTAAGCACTTAATTTTTTAGCAAATAACGAATTTAAATTGAAGGATTTGTATCAGCCCACACATAACAAGTAATTTATTGCAAATTAAAAAGTTTGTCTGTCTGATGTTTACCTACCTATAATAAAACGGTAATAAGTACGGTTATTACATACTTTTATGTTTAACTGTTTAAATTTTACACAAATAAATACGGCCAACATAGGACAGAACCCACTACATTCTGGAAATCCTTTAAATTCTCGTTTCATAAACCTGGGTGTTGGTACACAAGGATACGCATCAGATTATAAACTGCTAGCTCTTATGTCCTTGCAGTAAGCGTCATTTTTCTTTGTTTTTAGGTAACTTGAGCTGCGTCCCACTGCACACCGAAACGAAAGCAGCGATGCAAAACAAATTAATTATCAAATTCATAATTAAATTTATTAGACGGTTTGAATACTTTAAACGAGGGTAACCATTGTGAGAATCAATTTAGTTTTTTTTTGTTTCCTATATTCGGAAAGGTGTTACCAAGTTTTTGGAGTTAATTAATTTATAGTAAATTAATAGGTAGGTCAACTATCATAATAGCGTAAATTTTTTTTCAATTAGCTTGGGTAAATTGGTCAGATATTTTTTTGTCTGGAATGTTGGTAATAAAAATACGTAAAGAACTTACCAGACCATGTCGTCCGTAGAAATTTCCCCAAAATTCAATCGAAGAATATATTAGGGGGTACCTAATTAGGAACTTCCCAGAAAGGTTGCTCCTCGATAGTTTATAGATTTCTTCAAGCGAGGCAAAATCGGCTTCCTCATGCTCGATTTACTTATGTGAGCAAGAATCAGTATGCGCATTCTGAAAAAAATTGTTTATACATTGGGACCAGAATATTAATGTTAATAACTTATATACGCTGGTCTTCCGCGGAGGCCGTTGAGGAACACACAGGAATAACACTAAGAAGATACAGTACCTACGTAAAGTGGACCTTTTATGTATGTGTGTTTCTGTTCTCTACCTCTTTTCTGATACAGCCAACGAAATAAGGAGATTAACAATATAATGGCTGCTTCAGGTTGCGATTTTGACTCAGGATCCAGATCTTTATTTTTGTTTATACCTATGTGCGACTGTTATCGTAAACATTAGTTATTGCCTTGCATATTGCCTTGTTGGCAATGAATTTATAATGAAAGTCTCTGGTTTTTCTAGAAGAACGATATGATGGTGGGTTTGTTTTCTTGCATTGCATGAGCTCGGCTGCTGCGTTCAATCTAGGTGCCCACCTATTTCTAAACATAAACAGATAGGTTATGGCTTTGTGTTCTACAGAACTCCTCCACCGCGGTGATCTCTCGTCTTCCATGGAGTCTCTCTCCTACGACTCCTCCGGAGCATCGCCAGGCAGCGTGAACGGGCAACCCGGGCGCTCCAAACGAATGCGCACCAGCTTCAAACATCACCAGCTCAGGACCATGAAGTCTTACTTTGCGATCAACCAGAATCCTGACGCCAAGGACTTAAAACAGCTGGCACAGAAGACGGGTTTATCAAAGAGAGTGCTACAGGTATGTCCAACTATCAAATTACATATCGCATTCTGCACTATAATTATATGGAAAACACGGGTATTTATCGCGATTACCTTTATTATTTCCCGACGTTTCGACTGTGTTGCAAAGCGCTATGCACTATAATTTGTTAAAGGTCAGTCAAAATACCCGGTCAAGACTTAATGATATTTCTTTTTCTATCAGGTTTGGTTTCAAAACGCACGAGCGAAGTGGCGACGAAACATCATGAGGCAGGAGACGAACGGAACCTCTGGCCACACCAACGGCTCCCTTCTCTCAGGGTCCACCCCCGTCGTAACCGGTTCCCTGCTTCTCTCCGATGCGCTGCAGAGCATGGAGGAACTGCGTCACACACCACACCCTCACACCATGGTGTTCAGTGACATGTACTGACGCACGTACTGCTTTTCCAGCCACCGATTAAGTATCATCTTTGTGAGTCCACTGCTGGACGTTTACCTAAGATTTCTAGGTTTTCAGTGATGTCAAGCCGCCTCTGTCCACTGACTTTCCACGACATTTTCAATCTAATCGGTGAATAGAGTTATCTATGGTGGTAATTGTAACATTTGAAATCTTAAAGCTCATTGCATAAAGATTTGAGGGATAAAGGGCAAAGACCAGATGCCAGATGAAAGAGTTCTCATTGCAATCACGCACGTAGTCTGTATGAGTGTTGACTAAAAAAATCCTACGTCAAAACGTCACACACACAGTACAATGCACTGGTGAGCGAGCACTCACACAGAGTCAAAACCATAACCAGAGACAGAGCCAGACAGAGCTCATGGTAGGTCTACTGGTGGGATTCACGGCCAAGGAAAACGTGCCTTCTCATACATTTCACCAGTTCATTATTATTACTTATTCTCCTTCTGGGTCAGAGTATTCAGAGTGGGTATCGCATTTAGCTCGCAGGTGGTGAAACAGGGCACTTATGTAAATAAAAAACACCTCGTAATCGGAGTTATCCTCATATGGAATTACTTTTCTAAAACCACGATTATAAGCTCTCTAGGGTGCATGGTTTATTAAGTCTTCCGTTTTATAATTATTGTTTTATTCTGTGTGTTACATAATTATACTTTGCAGGTTTATGCTATCGTAGTGTACTACGATTACCTACTTTTGACTTAATATGTAAACTATTTAACAGATCTCACGCTTAGTTGGTAATGTCTGCACTGTATAAATTATATTATAGGTTCGTTCCCCACTTTGGACAAACATTTGTGAAATTAACACAGGTATTTGTTCAGTGTTTGGGTGTTGTATTAGTGTGTATTGTATTAACAAAAAAGATAGCTTTTAAGTATTCTATCAGTAATCTGGTTCTCATAGTTAAAGCTTTGATTCGTTTGGGGCTAGATAATAGTGTATTAAAAAGGTAAAATATCTCACACTTCAGCTCATTGCAGCCAGCATTCCATTTATTTAAAATAAAAGTATTGTTAAGTATCTAGTCATTAAATAACTGTTTATTAATTATTATCATTTAATTATTGAAAATTTCGCAAAGCATCGCAATAATTAAAAGACGCATAGTAATGGCCCGAACACACCTAGTTCGCTGGCGGTAGCGATCAGTGAAACGGTGTCAAATATCGCTGTCAGATTTGAGATCTGACAGCGATATTTGACAGCGTTTCACTGATCGCTACCGCCAGCGAACTAGGTGTGCGCAGGCCTTAAAGAGTATAAGATTATATTACAAATATGCTATTCCGTAATATTATATATTATTGAAAATGTGCTTTTGAAATGTATTCAAATAACTTTAGCATATTACAATGATTTTATAATAATTAGTGATTACATTCGCATCACTACAGCCTCCAGCAAAAGAGGCATTGAGGGAGGAACGTTCTAGCCCGTCAATGCCTATTAGTTGTGGCCAAAGCTTGTATAGTATTTTTCCTAAATAATGCGAGGAACGTAAAACTAAGTAGGTAGTACTACTCGTATTAGAACTAATTTTGTCAAATACAATTACGACAAACAACGAACAACACTAAAGCTGGGAACAAATTATCGGACGCGGCTGACAGCCGCGACTGATAATAAGTGTGCTCAGTCAAAAACATCCAGCGAGCTAGATTTCTGTCGGACGTCCGAACGCTCAAGGTCAGCACAAAGTTACGTCCGCGGCTTACATCCGATAGTTTGCACAATTCAGTGTATATTCATTATCTAGATATCTATCAGTCGCGTCTGTCAGCCGCGTCCGTCAGCCGCGTCCGATAATTTGTTCCCAGATTTACAGTTCGATTTTTAAAAAAACCTTTGTTATGTTACCTCCTTGGTTGCCATGTTTCGGAGTAAAAGATCGTTCCATTTTTAAATTACTTGACAGATATGAGTTTACCTACTATGTAGTTTATCTGACTGCTAAACACAACAGGACACCAATTTCGATCTCGAAGGAAATAAATGCTCAAATAAATGCTCAAATATTCGAGCATGTTTGAGAAAACAACTAATAATGCCTATATTTTGGTATCTTGTTGCTATGATTTTGCTACATTTTTAGAGGGGCTATTTTTTCAATAGAAGGTATAATTATCTATCCGATAAAAATATACCCAGTGCGTTGTATGTCAGCCACTCACCAATCTCTTTTATATAGTTTTGTGATAATACCTAACGATCTCGAAAATCTTATTTGTAAATAAGTAGATACACAAAAACTGAACATTAAGTTTAGTATTCGACTATTCTTAGCTTTAGTATAGAAAACCTTTGCACTACAAAAGAGGATTGTACCTATTGTAGTGTACGTGGCTTGATTTTACTGTATTGCGTAGGTGTGCTAGGTATGTAACCGTTTAATATTATTTAAGATTTTCTCTCAATACATTCATAGAGCATTACAACTCTGCAAAAAATATCAAGAAGTGTAACGAAAATGTCAAGATTTAAGAAACTTCGTTTATCGTTTTGAAAACATAGTAAAAAAAAAAACAAACTTGATCCTTTTTTTCAATTTATCTCTTACTAACGGCCGCCCGCGGCTTCGCCCGCCCATTCCCGTTACTTTTTCATGATAAAAAGTATTCTATGTCTGTTTTCTGGTCTAAGCTACTTCCTCACCAATTTTCAGCCAAATCGGTGCAGCCGTTCTTGAGTTATAACATTAGTGTAACTTACACGACTTTCTTTTAGCTTTACGGCAAAGGTAAAGATATGTATAATTTAGTATCCCTTGTTTTTATTTATTTTTACTCGTATATTTATTTACTAGAACTAGAATTTAAGACATAAATTCCAAATCTGGTGATTAATTTATTATACCTTATTTTATTTGTAGACTGAGGTCTACAAAATCTTAGTTTAGTAGAAACTTATCTAAGTATACGAATGCAGTAATATATTGATTGATATTAGAAGATTGCTGTTGTTTTTTTTAAACCTACCTTAGTACCTTATGCAAGCAATAAGAAAATCACCATGTAAACATGGTACACATACACCAGTCGCTCAGCGAGCTATGGAGAGGGCTATGCTCGGAGTCTCTCTGAAGGATAAAATCCAGAACGAGGTTATCCGACAGAGAACCAAGGTAGTCCACATAGCCCAAAGGATTAGCAAGCTGAAGTGGCAGTGGGCCGGTCATGTTTGCCGTAGAAGAGACAATCGTTGGAGCAAACGAATACTAGAGTGGAGACCGCGTTTAGGTAAGTAGGATGCCCTCAGGCAAGGTGGGGCGACGACGATCTGCGAAATGTAGCTGGCAAGCACAGGAGGAGAAGAGCCGAAGACCGGGCTCAATGGCTCGTCTTGGGAGAGATCTACGTCCATGCGTGGACTAATATAGGTTGATGATGATTGTTTTAAAAATCATAAGCCGTAGCGAATTAAGAACGTTTAAAATAGCAAAACGTTTTTCATGTTATTTCAATGAAGTGGTCTGTTTTTAATAAGTTATAGAAAGACTGAGCCGACGGATCCTTATTAAAATAGAGATGCTTTGTCATAAATTTAACAAAACTATTTTAACAAGACGCTAGCGATTTCGGCGTCTATTGATAATAATCGGTGGCGAACGATTTTATCTTTACAGAATCTCTAGTTTCACTACTGTTTGATGTTAGGTATAACATTGATACACAGTAGATATATCTACTATGTAAGTATAAAAAGATAATACTAGATATACCCACAAGGCAAGCCTTACAAAATCAGTTTGACCACACACACGAAAGGCTAATACTAAAGTCAGTGCGACTTCAATATACCTAAGTATCTCTTGGTATCCCAATATCAACATTTCGTATGTTGTCCTTCGTAAAAAACTTTACTTCCAACAGCACTTCACAATTACTACTTACATTCTAAAACTATTCTAAAATATAGGGAGGTTTATAATATTGTAATGTTTTTGGTTGCCAAAAAGGTTAGCAGCCCTGTCCTAATGCGCAGCAAGTTTCTCAAGTTTATAATCTGTGACAAGTTATATTTTCAGTTCAATTTCTAAGTTACACAAGTATATTATGAAAACCTTGGACATGGATTACCATGTACCTAGGTCTTCTTTTTTAAAAATATCGATAAAATGTGATTTCACGTTTCAATTTTTAATTTTAGATTTTAGATATTTGTTTCGCATGGAGGAACCTTTATATTTTGTGCAACCCCTGTCATCAAATAAAGGAGGTTGTAAAGATAAGACTTTTAAAAACAGAAGTAAAACCTATATAGTAAATCAAATAACAGAAAATAAAGACCATAATTTGTTCTGCCAATTTTTGACGGCAGAATCCAAGAAACTTTTACCAGTTTTTACAAAGAGAATATAAATACTCGAAGTTATTACTCAGGTGGTGTGGTGATAGTATTGTTTAACTGTTACAGTTATAATGCGTACAATGCGGACCAAGTCACCGGAAAAAAGGTTTAATAAACTAAAGCCGAGATCCAACGATGCGAACCCGGAAACTGCGCTGGAATATTTTCAGGTTTTATTCAATAGCATAGTTATCTTATGCATTATTCATTGCACGTCCTTATTGGTCGAAGCGGGGCCGCCGCCGTTGGACGCTGACCGTTTTTGCAATACAATGCGCGCCTGTCATGCTCGGCTCCGACGTGGAAGGCAGGCTGGGCTTCCCAAATTGATTGTTAATAACTTTCCAACTACGTATGTCTCATTTCCTACTTAATTGGTAAGATTTTCATGCGAGGGAATACGTTGGCGCCACAGAACATAGTAGAACGGCCATAAGGCCGGAAAAATGTCTCCAAAACGCTCTTTTCTCTATACAGATTAAGCAGTTTTTTGGGAGGGATAAAATGAAAATTGTCTTGTAGCGCATTAATTACTTTCCGAACAAGAACTCGAGCGACAAGTTAAAACAAAGACATACTTTCGTTATGTCCTCCTTCCTTCCTGTTTCTTGGAATCTACATGTTAGGTAGATTCTAAGAAACGACATTCAAAAAAAAATACGGGTTGCACTCCGGGAGTGCCGGCAGAAGTGAAAACTTGATTATTAACGTTGAGCATGTTTGATATTTTGGAATGGTTAGGGGGGGCTTGTTTGTTATTTGGCACGCTGTAACATACACGAACATTCGCGCAAGCGCCCTGCGCTGCCTAAACGAAACTGTCTACTCTCCATCCGTCTTACGCTTTTTCGATCAGGTCACGTGATCCTGACGCGAGTTTAAGATTTTATACCCATTACGAAAGTGCTCAACGCCGCTAAAGAAGTTTTCACTTCAATAAAATTGTGAAAATGTAAAACTGGCGACAGCGGCTCCCATACTAACGGCGCATGATCGCCCTACTATACTGTATTCTGTATTCTGCGGTTAGCGCTGTCATGTTATTGTATGAGAGAGCTGTTGTTTCCCTTATAGCAATTGAGATTACAAGTCAGCATCGAAAGAACCGGGAGACGAAGCGTAGGGCGCCCACGCACCAGATGGACCGACGACATTGTTAAGATCGCGGGAAGTCGATGGATGGATAGGGCTCAGAATCGTTCTTCCTGGCAAAGGGTGTAGGGGAGGCCTATTCTAATTCTAATTGTGTTGGAGGGAATAAGATCTGCACTGACGTCCCGCGATGCGGTGTATTGTGCATTGTCCCCCTGCTAAACCTTACCCCAGCCAGCCCAACTCCTTAAAATAGCGGAGAAGGACTTTGGCTTGGTGGTAGCAATGTTCTAGTTGACCTAATGTTGACTCAGATGTGGATGTGGGAGGCCTATGTCCAGGAGATTTTCAGGCTGATGATGATGATGATGATCGAAAGCAAGTAGATATCCATGGTCCCTGCTTCCCCCCATACATAGAAAACCGGTGTGATGATTATTCTTTCGATGTTTTCAGATAATGTGTTTGCGGTGGCATTCTCTGATGACCTATTAGAATATCGTGAGGCCTGGCCCCTTTTTAATAAAGCTGACAATTCGACATAATATGTCAAAAAGCGACAAAATTGTGGAATTGTCGCGCTTTTGTGACATATCTGTCACTTATATCAATAGCCTAAGCGCGACAATTCCACAAATTTGTCGCTTTTTGACATATATGTCGAATTGTCAGCTTTATTAAACAGGGCCCTGGCTTTTACATTATAGCCTATCTAATTATTTGTTATTTTAGATTTCAATTAACGTATTGGAGGCCCGAAAACTGGCATGGGCCAGCTTCCATTCTACAAACTCGTATGTTGTTGTGATGCTTGGTAAAGATAAACATAAGACCAGTATCAAAAATAATGCTAAGGAACCTTGTTATAGAGAGGTAATTTGCTTATCTAATTAAATTGCATACTAAAAAACTAATTCGGCAAAGTTCAAGTACTTAATACTTCAAAGTGTTTTGAGATAAAATAAAGCGAGCCTGCCGCGCGCCGTGCTACTGGTTAACCAAATAAAAAATATAAAAACAATTGTTTCGGTTTTGGATGGACACTGGTTTAGTCCACAGTCCACACTGTACCACAAAAAAATATGTTACCATTATATTTATTAACTGCCTTCCCAAAAAGATGTAAATTCTCAACTTAGTATTTCATTTAAGTAACATAGGACATAGGTAATATACGTTAATTACTCATCGATTACTTCTTTTCAAGTCGGTTTTCATTTTAAAGATTTCAGTTTGGCATTCATATACAATTATTGCGTGATAGTTAAAATAATGTTCATAGCATCTTATAATCTCTTTAAATCACGATATTCCTAATAATTCTTACTTTTACTAACATTATGTTATTTGAAGCGAAAAATAATTCAAAAATACAATAAATTAAATAATAGGATCTTCTATCTGGTTTATTTATTTTATTGCGCATTGTTTTTAGCCAGGCACGTCATGGTTCAAATATTTAGATAAATATAAGTATTCGTAAGTATTCATAGGTAGATAATTTCTCTAGGATGGGTTCTTGTACTTTCTGGGTATATACCTACTAACTTAGATCTTTTATGTACAGTATTTTCTATTCGAATGGTATGCAACCGTTCGAGAAGTTCAGCACACAAGTCTGTGGCTCGCAGTTATGGAGCCTAAATGCTGTGCCCCACCACGCTTGTTGGGAGAAACAAGTATCGACCTAGCAGCAATATGGGAACAACCAGGTCAGCATAGCCAATAGTCAGTGGCGGATTTGCAGTCTTGGCAGCGTTAGGCGATGTGCTGTCCCTTCTCAGTGACCATCATAATAGACTAGATACTTGCATCATGAATTTACTTTATTGCCAACTTTTATCTAAATCGAAATGAGAAATTTATTCTTCTTCTTTTCCTAAATATTAACTAAGCACAGTCTATACCGTAAATCCTAAAATAAGTGATCAAAGAAGATACTATACGTTGCGTTGCGGATCGGTAATATGAGCAGCCTTTTATATATTTAAGTACTTTGCATTTGATATATTTCTATATTCTATCCGTGATTTTTTTGTCTCGATTTGCTGCCCCTAATGTCTGGTGCCCTATACTGCAGGCCTGTAGTTGCCGTATGATCTTAAAACAAAAATCGGTATGAAGGTTTCAAAATATGACCCAAAGTTTTTTAATTAAATTGTCCATTATCAGATCATCAAGTGTTCCACAAATGGGCTCAGCTCAGTCTACCTCAGGAGCCAGAGGCTGGTGCTGTGGGTTTTCTAAAGGTGGATATATCCATTGTTTGCCGAGGTGACGCCCATGCCATGCCTGTGACTTTAAACCAAGATATTATATCGAAAAGGTAACAACCTAATCTACACTACATTACAAAAAGATTTGTAGTAAGGGTTCTAACTCACCGAGAAGCTATGATGACGTCCGTCACCAGCTTCATACGTAGCCACTACTACCTCTGGCTGCCAGGAGTAGAGATGTGAATAACGGCTTAAATTGTTTAACAAACTTTATGCTTACACTGAAGATGGATACGGCGCGGCGGTGGACAATTTTGCCATAGTACCTCGGTGAGTTATTGCTCTTTTAGCCTTACGCTTGGCAACATCACCAATTGGAAGCGTAGCCACAACCAACGGGGCACTTTTGTGGAGAGTGGAGGACTTGGAAAAATGGCGAATAAAATTTACACGAACAAGCTGCCTTTCACTCACTTGCGTCGCGTCACCGAGACGAGCGCGTATTAGAACTGATTAGCCACTGAACACTCCATTTGGCAACCGAGGTTCTCAAGTTTGCCGAGACATCTCCATTAAACCGGGGCTATGTATAATCAGGAATGACTAGCCGTAGCCGCAACCGTAGCCGAAGCTAGCCATAACTATGTCATATCTTGTTCTAGGGCTCTCTCACCCAGCTTTGCAAGTTCTGAGCAACAAACTGCTAATTATATTATAACCGTCTACGGTGCTTTTGGTATCCCTTGTGGAACCCAACGCCAAGGGGATCGCCGCTACGGAAAGTCACCTAGTACTTACGTCAAAGTTTCTTTCTGTGGACTGTCGGTAAGATGACTAGCGAACGCAACGTACAAGCATTAGTTCCCGTAATCCCAAAATCGGGGCCGGTGACTACGCAAACAATAAGTCATTTTGCGTTAAGCTGAGCTTGAAAACTCAGAATAAGCCCTATGTAGTTATTTACCACTGTATCATACCAATAGGTCAAATAGTGACCGGGCTCACACCACGCTAAAGCCTAGTGATCTTCCACAGTGTAAAACTGCAGTTCAGTATCGGAATTCCAATCCTGCCTACTCTGAGCAGATTTCTATAGTGGAAGCGTTCCCTAACATGTGCCAGCTCGTCAGGCTCGAAGTGTGCTCTGCAGAAGTATGCTTCAACAATGTGTTGGCCAGTGCTGATTTACGGCTTGGATTAATTTCACACGACGGAGAAAAAGGTTATGCGTCCGAGTTGAGCTATATAATTTGCGCTATTCTTTTTATAACTAGCCTCTGATAAATTATCTCAATTTGTTCAGGCTTTGTCCCTACATTTGGGCCTTCTCTGCTACATATGTACGGGAACGACTCGTCAAGCCTTGGCACCTCTGGGGAAAACGGTCCCTACTATAAAGGAGCTCTGCTTGTAGCTCTCAGAACTGTGGTCCCGTACTATCAACAAGGACTCAGAAGTACTAACGTGGAGCCAGTTACTCCAATGCATATGGTTATGATATGATACTTAATTTTCTTATTCATCTTTTTAATTTGACGTGTAACATCAAATTTCAAACTGAAATCGTAACCTTCATGCCTTCATGTGGGGTCAGTACAAAAGGTATTTCATAACATCTCTCATTTCAGTATTCACTTCAGACAACCCTAGTTGGATTGGGTGGATGGATGGATCTTTTCTTTTGGTCATCTCTTATATCCTGTAACATACACACATACAAAACATTTCATAACATAACATCTTTCCTTCTCTTGACCTATCACAAAACCCGCAAGCCTTTTGCTCCTCATCTTATAAGTCACTAGCGCCACTATAATAGCCTGGTATCATCATCTATACATACCCGCTCAATTTACTTTACTATTTCAGACAGGTCTTACGATCGTTTTGTATGTATTCAAAACTTAATTTTTTGTATCTACCTAAAATAAAGTATAATTGACTCTTTAGACGCCAGTATGTAAATCCATTTGGTTGTAGATAAATTATGGTAAGTTTTTGTTCACAGGATGACGTTTGGACGTGGGAAAACTTTTCAATATACTGTCCAATTTTGGAAATGTCCATGTTGGATAAACGCATTATTAGTAAATTTACAGGCGTAGCATTGACTGTTGGCGAAATATCCTGTGCATATCAAGATGACAAAGGCAAATATTACATGTTTAATAAAATTCTTGGACATTAGAGAATTACTAATAAAGCAGTAACTTTGTTTGTGGCTAGTAGATAAATGTTTGCATAGTATTGTAGACGTAAAAGTAGGTATAAATTGAATTAACTCAGACATGGGTACTTAATGATTTATATTTTATCGACATTCTGTAATTTATTTATTTTTTCTCAGCTGTCATGTTATAGGTTTTTAGATTTGGATAGCTAATTGTCCTTATATTTGTAGCCCTTGTGCTATAAGTTAACAATTTAACGTTAAAACTTTGCATGTCCGTCTCCGACGAAAAAGATTTTCAATATTGACCATACTTCAACCGAATAAAATTAAATACATTTCATTTCATTTTATTTCACTATACCATAACTACATAATTTTTAGTTTGTAGCCTTCATGCATTTTCTACTAATTTTTATGTTTTATTTCAGAGTTCATGTTGATGTCAAATGCAATAAGTAAGACGATGTTGATGTACCTATCTATACCCGTATAATTTTGCACTGTTGTTCATTATTCAATTAACATTAGTATATACTCGTAGCTATACTACCATATCTCATCAAAACGTAGTCTATCCACTATATACCTTAATGTTTTACAATTGGGATTTTTTAAAGTCTTATTGCAAAGTTCCTGTTCACTTGCATAATACTTATTGTCTTTTTAGTTTAGCTGTGGCATCCTCTAACAGGAGGGACGCATAGTTTTATGATGTTTTTTTTACTTATTTGTTGTTTTCGTGTTTTCTTTGTTGGACCTATTAATAAATCAATAACTTATTCTTCAACAGAATCAAAAAAGCTTCACTACACAGGCCCTTTGGGAGTTATAATGACCAGCTCCGACTATGGTCACATATATTTCAATAATGAATTTCCAGTGCTGCAGATGGCTACTTGTCTTCCTGACTTCAGGTTTAGAGTATTTACTAACAACATGGTCCGCGACATTGCAACTGATCTGGTAAGTCATTTTAAAACCATTCGCAAAAGGTAGAGGTAGCTTAGTTGCTAGGTATAGATAAACATACCAGATAATGGATGAAATCGTGGCTTTGGACATCGGTTTTGTCGAAGATTTGGCGTAGGATAAGGGCATAAAAAATTTGATGATCAATTATTCTGTGGATTTTAAATGTGCTATCTAGGTATTGTAAATATGACTAAGTAGATAGATTGAAAACTTTTTTACAGGGAAATTCCGTGAAGACAATCGAGCATAAGTTTACACTTGCAAAGTTTTCCGTTCTTGGTGACTTGGTTGATGAACTTAGCAACGCAGTCAACAATGCTGCAACAAGTTTAAAGAAGTTCCTTGATATAGAAGGTTTTATTTATGAGAACCCTGGAAGACATGGCGATTCAAAATGCTATGAGACTGAGCTAGATCACCAACAGCTTGCATTGCAAAAAGAAGAAATAGTGAGTAACTCACGTAGAGAACTACAGAGGGCTTATTTTGAGGGCTTATTTATTATGTATTTTACTATACCGAGGGCTTTTTTTGATTTTTTACCTCGTGCTCTTTTGAGTCCTTCGCTAACGCTCAGAATTCTAACTATTGATTATAATCTTTTGCTTGCCTCGGTCATCAAAATAGAGCACGCGGTTAAAAAGCAACTTTGCACTCTAGTATAACAAATAACTATTTCATTGTATTTTACAGAAAAAAATATGTCTTCAAATATCCAAAAAAATCAATGGTAATTCCACATTGAACTTGACGAATTTGATCAATAAAGCATCTAGAGACAGTTACAATGGTATCAGTAAGAAGGAAGTGAAGTCATTGCTGGCCGAGGCAAATACTCTGGTACAGAAAATCACCAGCCTTATCTTTACGGTAAGTTGACAAATATGGTGTTTTTAATCAAACTGCAGTCAAGGAACTAGTAATAATTGCTTAAGTAAGTAATAACTATGAGTGAAATAAAGTGTCTTTGGTATTTTTCAAAGAGTAGGCTAGGCCTTTTGATATGAAATGAAGTTATAAATAAATAAATATTAATGAGCAATCCACAGAACACTATCTAGCACCAAAGCAGAGCTTGTACTATGGGAACCAAATAGCTGACACATAATACTTTAATTCATTTTTCTGTAAAAACATTCTTAGAAATAGCATTTACGTTCACCACACAAATATTTGATGTCGGTGGGGATTGAACCCATAACCTACGGCGCAGAAGTCCAAGCTAAGAGTGAAAGAAAAGGGCCTTGAGTATTTTTCAAGAACTAGACGGGTCTGTCTGTATGTTAAGTACTTTGTTTTTATCAACAGTTTCCTGAAGGCTGGCCAGATATTGTAGTATGGTTGCTGAACCACCATTCCAGAGTGGGATACTCTAAGATTCCTTTAGCTGATGTAATTTTCTCTGAAATGCCGAATCAATGCGGAAAACACTGCGGTCGCATACAAACGATTTATTTCAAGGTACGAATCGAAACGAACACGCTGAATAGCATTGCATGCTAATATTCAACGTGGCAATGCCGCCAGCGTCTTGGGGACGCTTTCGTCTGGCACTAATTTGGATCAGTTGAGCTATGTCTAGATCGTTTGTTGTGTATTTTGTACATTTTGTAGTTATTAGTAAAATTTAAAGAACCTTGCAAGGCAGTGGGCCGGGAACGGGCTAAGAAATAAATAAATAAACGAGTAGTAGGTTTTATTTATGCTTAGGTTTTAGTAGTAGGTACATAATACTAGCTAATGTAAGTATAAAAAACAATCATTAAAATGTACATACAAACGTTACTATTGGGCACCCAATAATGGCCACTCACTACTATGTATACTACTATGTACTACTACTAAACTACAGAATCAAACTAGTACACACTATTTTGTATTTCTGCCGCTAAGCTGCGTTGCGGTGTTTCAGTAAGCAAACCAGCTTACGCCACCAGCTTTCTGATGGCAAGCTGATGCTTGCAACATCAGAGAATACAACAATATAAGTAAGAGCGTAAGATCGCTGGTGGTCAAGTGGTAGTGGCCCCGCCTTCCGATCCTAAGTTCGTGGGTTCAAATCCAGTTGTATACCAATGAGCTTTTCTGCCCAAAATGTATGTACACTATGCTAGTGCTCTCAAACGGTGAAGGAAAAGATCGTGAGGAAACCGGCATGACGTAGAACCTAAAAAATGTGTCAATTGCACGAAAGGTACCCACAGCACAGCAGACAGGCTTTTACAGTATTGCAACACCCTTATACAGGGTAAATTATGTATTGATTCAAAAACTAGTTCTAAGATCTGACACTGTTATATTTACATACATAAAAGGCAATAAATATACTAAATACTGAATACTGAAGGAGCCTCGTTGAGGCGCACTTAAAATAATTTCACTATATACACTTGGTCCGAAAGAATCAGTGACACGATAAGAGAAGAGAACAGTGAGCACGTAAATCAGAAGCTTCATATCGATTTCAGCCACTAAAATGTTCCAAGCACTTGAACACACTGGCAACCACTTGCACTTGCATTGTCGGTAAGATTGAGATGCTGGTATGGATGGGATCGTTCAAGCAGAAGGATATGTTCCAGTGCTGTCTGCCTAAAGCATACAAACTAAAGACAAAAGACTTCTGTATGTCTTTGAAGACCTCGTCGATGGTAAGATTTTTACTTCTGTTCCCAGTAGCTCGGTTGAACAGTTCTGTTCAAATCAAATCAAAAATGTATCTAATCAGTTGTATCACAAGGATCACTTTGAAACTTCTAAAGTTAGATGAGTTTAGATGCCAGTTTCACGCAACCAAGCCTAGAAGAACTGGTAACAAATTACGGCTTGGTTAAAATAAAAATTAAATAGCAGTGAAGTTCCAGTGTGATGCCACTTTAACTGAGTCAGACGTAGGCAAAATACTAAAGCAGAAGTTTTAAAGACAGTACACGCTATACGCTTGTTGCTCGAACTACTGGATTTTTCCCCACTTCTTTATCCTAGCACCTACCTGGGTACACGTGAGGCTATTTTATAAAAACACACCGACAAATCTTTGCCTCATCACACCATTACATCCTCATTACAGCCTCATTTACAGTCTTGTAAGCTAAACAGCCGGTGCCAAATGTTTATCTTCTAGGAGGCGAACCATTGGTAATTTTCCCAATTTGGTTTATTATTACAGATGTTACATTGCCGTGTATTCCTAAGTCGTGCAAAACTTAATGTTTACTCGGAAAATGGAAGTCCGCCGAGTCCATTTGTAAGGGTCAATGCTCTGAACTCTGTCATAGAAACAAAGGTTTGTTATTTCATGTGATTCTTAGGAAATAGCACGTTTTTAGATATCAAGTCATTCACACCAATCAATAACCAAGCCTCTGTTTTCATTCCAAACGATCTTGGTTTATTTTCATCTACGGTCTATGCCAGAGTGGTTTATGTCGGGCTGGAGAGGAGATAGCACTTTTTAAAATAACGCGATCGTTATGCATAATTATATTAGGTCTTTACCTATGAAATTGCCGTTTTGTATGGAATAAGTAAAAGTACTTTTTTTTTAACTTTTTTTATTTCTTTTATTCAAAGTTATCACCCATGCAATCGACGCATTTTTGCCAACGCATTGGCAGTTTATTAATGCCCTTCTTGTAAAATTCAGCTGGACGGGAGGCAACAAACTCTTCAAAGGCACTTTGTACTGCCTCTCGGGAATTGAATTGTTTACCCACTACAAAGTTCTCTAAATTTTGGAAAAGGTAATTAGTCGGTAGGTGCAAGGTCTGGTGAGTATGGCGGATGAGGGAGAGCTTCCAATCCCAGCTCTTGCAGCTTGGAGACTGTCTGATGTGCAGTATGGGGGCGCGCGTTGTCGTGAAGGAGCAGTGGGGACGACCGATTGACCAAAGCTGGTTGCCGATGTGCTAGCTTCTCCATCATTGTCTCCAGTTCTTCACAGTACACATCTGCAGTAATGCTCATGCCGTTTTGTAAAAAGCTGTGGTGAGTCACAATCGCCTTTAATTCCTCATTGTTGACCAAAGTGTCCGGACGACCACGAGCTTCATTTTTCAAGTCAAAATTTCCATAACGGAACCGAGAAAACCAATAACGGGTTGTGCGTTCGTTTGTACAGTTCTCTCTGTAAACGTTTTTAATGTTACGTGCCGTTTGTGTCGCATTGGTGCCACGACGGAACTCATATTCCATAATTACACGAATTTTTAAAGTATCCATTATAACGAAAAATGTTCAAAAGTAATGAAAATACAACGCTAATCAATAAACAAAAGACTGATTTTGTAAAAGGAATGTCATGTTTTTAAAACAAAGGTAATTTGAATTTAAAATACAAAGCCATTCCAAACATTTTTCTATTTGAAATGACCAGTACTGAAGAACGGCAATTTCATAGGTAAAGACCTATTATATGTGTTTATCGCGATTACCTTTATTAGTTCCCGACGTTTCAACCGTGTTACAACAGCCGTGGTCGCGGGGATACTCGCGGGGAGTCTCCCCGCGACCACGGCTGTTGTAACACGGTTGTAATCGCGATAAACACACGTTTTTTCCATATACCTACCTAATTATGGAGAGGAGATGTTAGAGGCTTAGGGTTCAACAGATTGAAAAAGTTGAGTCTTTCATCATACCGCAACTAGTAGAAAGTGGAAGCAAGTCCGCGGCCTTCTTTCGCCTATATTATGTTAAGGAGATAGTAAATTATAACCTGTACACGTACAGTGCAAAGTCTCATTGGCAGACACTGGAAATTAGTAACCTAGGAAGTACCAAAAGATTGGGATTCTAGAGCCTAATTCATATGATTTTTTATTTTACGAACATATAGGTGGAATCAAGTACGGTTACGCCTAATTGGAATGTCGTGCTCAAAATACAAAGCATGGCGTTTGTTTCTCGCAGTCGTCTGATGGTGTCTCCTCCAACTATCCTCGTCGAAGTTCTTGATAGTAATATGTCGGTAAGTCGGCCTTTAAAAAAACAAAAACCCTTCTATTGCTCATCAGGTACCTACATCATCGGGATCTGTAAAATATAATAACCTTTTTTTAAACAACTAGCTGAAGGAAAGAGCATAACCCACCTGACGTAAAGTGGTAACCATCGCAGGTATAATTGCCCCGGACGAGCCCCTCACAAAGAGCTCTAACTACTACTACTAAGAGAGTGCGATATCTCCTAACACATTGTTTATTTTACTCTAGGCTAGAACAGAGTTTATTGGCTGCGTAGAGATCCAGCCCGCGGTAGACGATAGACCACACTATGAATGCGCACCAAAGTTACAATGGCATGCAGTTCACAAAGGATCTGACAAAACTGGCGAGGTTTTGATGTCGGCGCAGCTTTTACAGGTACGTAGGAAGATAGTAGGTAAGAAACGTGTGCCTAGGCACTAGAAAGAGACATAGCAAAACATAACATTTCCCATTGCTGCCGTTTGCCGCTATAAAAGCTGCAGGAGTAAAATACACACGTCCAAACATTGCGATTGGCCTACGTAACTATAAACGAAGGTACCTGCCGAGTTGTTTTTAATTCAGTACCTAAAAAGTTAGTTAGTACTTATGTAAGGAGGAACTTATGTAGGTACCTAATTGGTAGAAATGTTACTATTATCATAGACTAAGGAAAACCCTTAGGCTGAGATTCATAGACCGCACTTTGCTTTAAACTTACAGCAAAGCAGTCTTCGCAAAGTAAGCTTTGTTTATCGTTAGTTAGTTTTGTTTAGCTTTGTTTTTGTCTATGCTATTATGCTTAGCGACCAAATACGAGAACCTACCTTAGATCGTCACTTTTACTTTACACATAGTTTAGATATGTAGCGTTACCATTGTAAACAAAGCTACATTCATATTGTTTATGTTATTAAAGCTTATAAAAGCTTGACCGAGTGACAAATTCGTCACTCTACCGTAAGACAGTCTATCGGAACACTCTTTCGTAACACTCGCTCCTAGCGCGGTCACGCTAACTAACTGTAATAATTATTCGTTTAATGTTAATTAAAAGAACACATTCAAAAATAAATCTTATTATTTAGCAAACATCTTCCACTAAATAGACGGAGATTAAAAAGCTAAAGATAGTAGTACAATACAAACTTCAACCAGAGATAAAAATTAGGCAGGTACCTACCTCTATAGCTATTCTGTGTCACGGTTCTAGTATCAAATTATTTTTTTTATTCAGTCAGACCAATTTTATATACGATCAGCCTTTACAAAGTTGAGTGGGAACAAATAGACAAATCATACAAAGCGTGTTTAATAAAATAAAAATATTACAAAGTGAAAACTAGAATGTTTAAAACGCCATCTAGCAGTCAAACTCTGTAGCTTGAACGGTATCTATTCAAAACAGAAAAGGAAATGCACTCATTCATTCATACGTTCATGGCACGTACGCTTAGTTACAATGAAGTACATAGCGGACAACCTAGATGTCGCTGAAATGCATGATCTTGCTGTAACATTAAGTTAAGTTATTTTTTTTTTATTTATACCGATTTTGTCAAAAAAAAACTTTTTTTTAAAATCATATTTTCTTGTATTTATTTGCAGCGGAGCGGTGTCATGGGTACATAATTTATAACCGCCTATTCTAATAAAATGCGTTGTACCTACCGTGTCATCGGAACTGAACCATCGCAAAACTAAATTTAAAACACAATCGTTCCCTATTATAGCGCGGCTCTCATTTTCGTGGTTGCGCTGTTATTTTAAAACGATTAAATAATTCAATGAAACAATCAAACTCTTCAGCGTAGTTTTTATATTAATACTTTTAGATTTTCCGGTAGGGGATGGACTTATTTTGTTAAATCTATTATTATTCCTAGCATTTGCTATGTTCCTTAGCATTTATGTTTTGTATTTTAGTGGCGTTGCCTAACATGTCATTCTTTTCTGCTAGGACCAAAGAGAATTTGGCAAAAAAACTATTTTTCCAAGGCCAGTAAAAAAATATAGTAAAAACACTATAGCGTTGCCAGAATGTTACTTTTCTAACATTTGAACCCTCTTACTTTTGACCCTCTCATGTTACCTCCATGTTACATCCATTGTGCAAGACACAATGAATAAAAAAAAATGTGTGTGTCAGCTCCGACGCACGACTGGAGTTTACTCCTTATAGGCAAAGTAGCAGTGCAGCTAGATCGTGGATAGTGTGTACCCTACACACTATCCACGATCTAGCTGCACTGCTCACACCAAATTAGAAAGTTGCGCAAGATAGGTTGCGCACCAAAAACGTAACGAGGTCATAATTCGTTCAGTAGATTTTACTCTCCACATTTTTCTCATACCGGGCGCCTTATATCAAAAAACCGATTCTTCAGGAGTAAACTCCAATAATAAAAATATTTCCCAGCAAGTAACAAATCTAAAGCAACGGAATGCATCCAAGAATGTTTTGTTTTTATTCAATAAAATGCCATAATAAAGTAGTGTATCGTTTTCCACATAATTTATGGTAATGTTACTTTTCTCGCGAAAATGCTACTTTTTGAGTTCTCACTCATGTTAAATTTGACTGATTTTGACTATCTGCCACTGGCAGCACTGCACTTTATAGACACAGTCTGAGTGAAAGTGATTAAAAGTGTCAAAACAAAATCTGAAAAACCTATAGGACTTGGCGGAAGGACTTTGATCCAAGCCAGCACAAAATTAAAAAAAAAAAAAGAGACACAGTCGCACTGTTGCCGTTTTAGCATTTTTAGTGCTAAATTTAGCATATTTCATGACTCTTTAGCATGTAAATTTTGCATCTAGCATATTGCATATTTTGGCATTTCAAATCAAAAGTCAATGTCAAAAGATTATTTAATAGAGACCGACCAGAGACATTATTTTTTATCTATGGTTTTCATTGAGGTGTGGCAACTCTCTGGATCAGGGACTTCCCTGAAATTAGTTTCTGATTGTTTTTACGTAACGAACGTTTCGCGTCCGAACCCCACTTGACTCTTGAATAAATTCAATTCATTCCATGTGATTTGTGAATGTGAAGTGAAAGTATGCCTCTTAGATATGAGCAACATTATCGTGAAGAATGAGAGAAGATAACGTCGTTGTGGTGCGAGAAGTAACTAAGTGCAAAAAGCTAGAATCGAGATAATCGCGTTTTAAAGTTTTTTTGTTCTTAAAATGAGTGTAACTTATCAACACTTATAGTTACAAAAGAGGTTTCTTCTTATAAAATATAGATAATTTTACCTTACACACTAACTGTCAACAAATTATTGTAAGTAATTATATGGTTACTGAGATACATAACAAAAAGTAAGTTAATTAATTCTGGCATACACATTAACGTAATACCTTGATTAAATATTACTTAATTATGATCTGTTGATGACTCTTACCGACAACAGAATTTCATTTCATTCAACAGCTTTGTATCTGCAAGAAATCACTAAATGACTTTAGTGAGCAGTGCAACCCCAAGACTTGAAGAATATTGTAAGTAAAGTGATTGAATTAAACTACTTAAGATCCCTTAGATTATTTTTGTAGACAGATTTTTGCCTCTACGGGTAGTTATGCACTTCTGACATTCTTGTATTATCTATAATTTTAGTAAAATCTACTCTTTTACATTCTGAGAAGGTACATAATGGGTTTCAAAACACTTTGGCGTCAATAACTCATTTTGGCAAAAAATGTCACTTAGTGACTTCTCGCACCACAACGACGATAAGCGAGTTTAAGGATTGGCTTTTGGATGGATTTTGCTAACATTTGGTGCGTAACGATAATTTTAAAGCCTAGAATAACATGTTAGGCTACTGTTCTACCAAAAAATTGTACACAGAAAGGTTAATGACAAAATTAGGATTTTAGCATGTTTTTTAGCATTTTTAAATACAAAAATAGCATTTTTTAGCATTATTTGGAGCAAGTTCTAGCATTTTCTCAAAATAGAAAACGGCAACACTGCACAGTCGAGCGGCTCGAGCGTTCGTTTTTTTGAAATTGTGAAGAGCATGAAGAATGAAGATTGAAGTCGATCGAGAAGTTCGATTTCAAATTCCGAAAGACCGATGCAAGTGATCATATTCGAAAAAATGCCGGGGGCCGGGATCATTACGAGAACACATTGTTATCGAAGACTGAAGAGGCCATCTTGCACCCATCACGGCCGCTGCCGAAGCGTTTGCAGAAGTAGGTAAGTAAACTGGTTTGGGCCAGTCCAGAAATAGTTCCACGGCGAAGTCTGCTGGTGGATGGGGATGGCACACACCACACCGCAGACGTTACAATGAGACAGTCCAGATTGCAATCGGTACAGTAACAATATCCAGGGAAAAGTGAGGTTATGATTTCAACTTCAAAGCATCCAAGAGTTCTCAATTTCGTCCAAGGATTCCCTATCACCCACTCAATTTACATCCCCCTAACGCTAGGCTCTAGCTGAGGTATTACAAAGATGAAATAATGTTTATTTCTAGAATGTTCTGTTTCAACTTTGCGGTATGAACTTCTACCTTCTTGCATCAAAATTGGATGAGCAATCTAGAAATAAGGTAGGTAGGTAGAGATCGTCCAAGCTTAAAATGCACGTCCCGCTACTCCAGTCAGTCAAAGTAAATTGTTCCTTATCACTTAAATTACTAGGATCATTTTTAACTACTTTGCTTTGAGTCAACGTTTAGAAAACGTGGTGGAGGGGCGTGCATTTTTAGACTGGTTTATCTATACTTAGTTTTCTGATGAGGATTTGTCTTGTACGGTAGTAAGTAGCAAGTTAACTAGCTAACTAGCTTAGGGACAACACATACGATTCACCTGAAGTTAAGTAGTACCGATCATTGCCCATAATAAATTATTACCTGAAAGGCCACAGGAACGTGACCTACGATGCACCAGCGTATGTCTACCAACTTGAGGTATTAAAGCGTCTTGTGTCAGTAATTTGTACACCCTTCAAATCGAAACACAGCTATGCTGCTTCATGGAAAAAATAGGGATGGTATCTTATTCTTCATATTTCTTTATAAGGGCTTCACCGTTATGTACTGTGCTTGTTACCTACTTTGTCAAAGTAAATAAATAAATTAATTTACATAGAAAAATAATGAGTTATGATTTACTTTATTTATTTACACAAAGAAACTTACAGTTAAACAAATATTTACAAAATGTACAAAATACACAAAAAACAATTGAGCTATCTGCAGATCGTTACAAACGATCTAGAGATAGCTCAATATGATTTTGGCTGCTATAAGTTAATAAGTATGTGTGTGTGTACATTTGTTCTCTCATAGCTTGTAAACTACTTAGGTATGAGAATATAATGAATGTTTAAAATCATTCTGTTTCTTCTTTCTGTCCTTATCTCACTTTATGTGGGGTCGGCACAACATGTTCTCCTCTATCAGTCGTCATCTCTATATTGACTTATTTCTTATCCATGTCATCTTTCACACTGTTCATCCATTTTGTTTTTGGCCTATTTTTACCAAATATCGATCTACATTCATACTCATCACTCTCCTAGTCACATGACATCCACAAATCATTCTATATGCAAAACAAACTAACTTACCAACATGAATCTGCAATTCAAGTTGAGGAACAAAAACAAGTAGATTATATCTTCGAATCTCTCAGTACTAAGATAGAGATAGATAGATAACACTTTATTGTACACCACAAGAATAGGACATTACACATAGCGAAAAACTAAAACTATAGCGAAGCACAATGGGCGGTCTTATCGCTATGAGCGATCTCTTCCAGACAACCTTTGGATGGACAGGATTTGAATAACGAGAAGGCGGTGCCATAAGGGCTTCTACACTATATATTATTATGAGAAATAACTAAGTACCCTAGTTATTAACTAAAGTAATGTATAAATTCTATTTATTCACAGGTTCCTGAAACTCTCTTGAAGTCTACAATTTATACAGTGGATGAAGTAAATAATGATGCTGGTACTACTAAAGAATCAATGACAGAAAATGTTATAGTAGAAGAGCTGCCTCCCTGTCTCAGACCCAAGTCCAACACTTACAAGTAAGATACCAAAAAATGGCCATAAGTAGATAGGTATAGGATTTCGGTATAACTGATAAACTCTTTAAATCATAATCCAACATCTCTGTTTTTTACCGGTCAAGGTTGGCTGGTAGAAATTGCTGTTTAGCATTAAGCTTTCCACACACATGTTATTGGTGCAATAAAGAATTAAATAAATAATCAGCTCGGAATATAAAGGGGAAACCTTGTCCAGCAGTGGACTTCTTCGGAGAAAGTTTCCTCTATGCATATCTAGGGAGAACGATTTTGGACACTCAATTCACCAACTTCCCGTGATCTTCACCTTTCCTCGGCTCATCATCATCATCATTAGGCGTCATATACCTACTTTGACGTACATACTAAGAAATGCTTGTGCTATGGAAACCAACTAGTTTATTAAATGTTTGCTATCATCATCAGCCTGAGTTTTGTCTTTGGTATGTTGAACTAAGTCATGGGCCACATATAAATGGCTTCAGGACAAATCCGCTTTATTTCCATGCATTTTTTCCGCCCGTGCTATGTTCGCGCCTGACGCCATTGATCTGTGACCCGTGCCTAATACAAAAGGGCACGGCTAAATAACGTATCATCATTATCCTGAACACATTAACTGCTGGATATAGGTATCCCCTAAAAAATTACAGGAAGGACGATTATCTGTTTTTTTATACAACTAGATGATGGAACAAGCTTATGGCCCACCTGATGTTAAGTGGTCACCATCACAAAGCATTGCCTCGGAGGTCACGCACGTCAAAGTGCCCTACGATGCACTACCCTGCGTCCATCAACTTGAGGCATACAAATGTTCCGTGTGAGTAATTTCACCGGCACCCACACCTTTAAAGCGAAACACATCAATGCTGCTTCACGGCAGAAATAGGCATGGTGATAGTACTTCCCTGGGCGAACCCTTCACAAAGAGCTCTGCTACTACTAAAATCTATCTTCAACATAAAAGTTTTATGAATGTTTTTCTTTCCAGACTTGATATTTACTGGTGGGGCTTGCGTGGCGTATCAGGGACAAGAAAACCATGCGCTGTCCTAGAAATCGATGAGCTGACTGTAAAATCTGACATTATAACCGAAGGGAAGTCTAATTGCAACTTCCCCAGTGGCCACTCTTCCCATATATTCGAAGCTCCGCTAAATGAGGTGTACTGCCCTTCATTGGTAATACGAATTTGCGATTGCAACACGTTTGGAAGGACCCTCTTCATGGGCACAAATGTGGTCAAAGATC
The DNA here is from genome assembly GCA_947578465.1 of Thera obeliscata. NCBI lineage: Eukaryota > Metazoa > Arthropoda > Insecta > Lepidoptera > Geometridae > Thera > Thera obeliscata. Next base: position 5,502,191 of record OX387922.1, on the reverse strand, counting down.
CTAATAAGTACATGGTGGACTGGCTACCAAAGTATGTAAGAGAAGCTTCTTTGGAGAGTGCATCTATCATGTCGGCAAATTTTTTGCGAGGTGTGTATTTGATATTCTCTTGGTTGAATGGTATTGGTACTACCACCATGCCTATTTCTGTCGTAAAGCTGCGTGGTTGTGCTTCGGTTTTAACACCAGTGCATTGTAAGCATGTTCATCAGTGCGTGAACTGAGAGGTGATGCTTTGTTAAAGGTGATGGTTAACATCACATGGGCTATGTGCTCTTTCCGTTTGCATAAAAGTAGTATTGATCTTGTATCATTATTGGATTGTTAATTCTTCAGGTGTTTTCACAACACAATTAGATCTGCAAGTGCCTCATTGGGCTCAAGGCTTGAACGAGACTAAACCCCTTAATCATAATGCCGGATACTTTAACGGCTCGCTATCACTGTGGCTTTCATGTCTACAAATAGAGATGGCAACATACTTATCGGTCTGCTAAGCTAAGTTACTGCTATAAGACTATTATGAATATGAGCTTCTTAATCCTACATGCATCTAAGTGTAGGTTGACTGAACATTTAAATAAAGGCATAGATCTGCAACTAGACGTCATAATTATTATTTCCTTTGTGATATGTTTTGGTAGATCATTTATTTAATATCATCTTCGTTGAACTTTAAACACTTAGTTGAAAGTAAACACTAAGTGAGGTTGAAAACAAACTCATGGTATATTGTCTGTCAGCTTCAAGCACCGTAAAAACCGAGAGAATTTTTATTGTTTTCATGAATTGAAATTGTGCTCTGGAGTTAATTCTTTGAGAGCCTGACACCTCAGTTGGTAGTAGTTCTGGCTTCTACGCTGAGGGTGTCAAATACGAGAACCAATATTTGTGCGTTGAACATGGATATTTGTCCTCTATCTGGGTGTTATATTAATGTGTTGTTAATTTAAGTAAGTAAGTTATGTGTTCACAAAAAAATATATATCTAAGTATTATATTGGCGATCTTGTTACCATCGTTCTAGCTCTGCTTAGTTTGGGGCTAGATAGTGTGGTGTGGATTGTCCATAATATTTATTTATTATGATTATTCTCCATAGCGCTCTGGTGTATTTTACTTCTTAATCGTAATCGTAATGAATACATTGGTAAACTTTGATATCAATGCAAAGCAGTTCATTATAAAAAATATCTCAGTATTTCTAGGTGATCTTTGTTAGTTGAAGTTCGCACACTTTCGTGGCTCTCATGGTTTTGTCGTAGCTCTGCTTAGTTTGGGGCTAGATAGTTGAGTGGATTGTCTAAAATATTTATTTATTGTGTCTCATATTGATGCGATTATTATTTTATTAATGCGGCGACCATGACGCAAGATAGTGAATATCTTGCTTCATGATCGTTTGGGTTTTGGCTGATTCTTCAGATCGTGTCACGGTAATGAATAGGAAAATTGTGACTGAAGAATCAGCCTTTAAGGCCTGCGCACATCTAGGCGATGGCCATGGCGATCAGCTGAAACGTTGTCAAATACCGCTGTCATATTTGACAGCGACTAAAAATAAATAATTGAAAAACGATATTCGAGAATGATTTCTCGATCCGTAGTTTCTATTTTTTATTCCAATTGACTTCAGTGTTCCTTCACGGAAATCTGTCAAGGCCTGCGAACACCTAGGTCGCTGGCGATAGCGATCAGTGAAACGCTGTCAAATTTGACAGCGGTTCACTGATCGCCGACGCCGGTGACCAAGGTGTGCGCAGGCCTTAAGGGAAGGCGTCTTCCGTAGTGGTAATGGTATGTCGTGTAATAAAGTAATACAGAGTTGTAGCTATATTTAATGGAGAGTTTCGCCGTAACATTAGAGAGGTTTATTAATTAGGTATATAGGTAGGTGAGTGACAGAGTGTTCGCTGGTGCCGAGCGAAAAATAAGTTACATTCAAATGTAGAAATACAGCCAGCGTCTTCTTCTTGACGTGTCACTAGTTCCTTCGATTTTAGGCCGGTATCAGTTGGCTATCTCTAGATCGTTAGCAACAGTCTGCGGATAACTGTGTAATGTGTGTTTTTAACAAAAATGTATTTATTGTAACCTGCGTAAAAAACAGAGTTAAACAGGCATTAAAATAAAGAAAACATGGGATATTAAGTGGGAAGTGGGATTACACTTGACAATTTTCTTATTTTTTATATTCTTTTATTTTGTGCGGATTGTCCCCAATATTTATTATATTATTATTATTTATTCTTTATTAGTTTTCTTTTGTAGTGGTTTAGGTAGATCTAAAGTATAAGTAATTATAAAATCCCCAAAACACTATAGCAGTATATATTTTAATTCACGCCTCTTTCTTAGAAGGGTAGGCAGAGATAACGGATTTCTACTTGCCTGATCCTGACACAATTCTTTCGTTCGGAGCTTCGATATGGGGTCCTCAATAGACGGGTAATAAAAAAAAAACTATTTTATTATTCAGGGCTTACAAAACTACCCGTGAAGTCGAAAGGATTAATTGGGGCCTTATAACGAGTCTATTCACAATGCATATCATTATTATTCATCATCATCATCAGCTTGAAGAAGTCCACTGCTGGACATAGGCCTCCGCTACACATTTCCAAGAAGAGCTCTTTCCATCCACTGACTTCCCGCGATCTTAACAATGTCGTCGGTCCATCTGGTGGGTGGGCGCCCTAGTTGTCGTCTTCCGCTTCGTGGTCGCCATTCGAGAACCTTTATTCTCCAACTAGTGTCGGTTCTTCGAGCTATATGACCTGTCCCATTGCCACTTCAACTTACAAATTCTAAGATCTCTGACCTTTGTTCTTCTAAAGATATCGTCATTTCTGATTCTATCACGTGTTGTTGTGAAACTCCTAGTCTATCTTTATTATTATTTTTAGTCATCATTATTAGCATTTATGAATGAAAAGCAGAAAAACTTTTAAAGCAGACAATTATTAGGTAAAAAAGGTATGTAAGCCTTTATGTTGGTTCCCTGACATGACATCTTGCTAGGGTTTTGGCATTGATAATTAATTACATTTTTCACGGGGTATTTTGTAACCCGTTGTATATCTTACATTTTTTAGCACGTTCGTACTCGTTTCAGTAAGCGACACTATTTATATAAAGAAAAACACCACGTCCTCTGAAGTAATTACGGACAGTAGTAAAATGACTGTCGGCAGCAGCATTCTCCAAATTCATAAAACCAAACCAGCTTGGAGAAAACTGTTTTGCAGAAATGATGAGCCGGATGAAGAAGAATTTGTTCTTCTTCCCTTGTATACAACAGAGAAAGAGAGTTCTAATTTGACTGCTAAACTTCCTACTCCTGCAACTCAAGATTGGTGGTTTCGCTTTTTCGATTCTTTGAAGGTGAGTCTCACTAGTTTTCCCATGTTTAATACATGTATAGGCTGAAGCATCTTGCTGTAGGTACTTGTAGTACCCAGATTTTAACATTTTTTTAGGTTTTCGTATTGCACTGAGCACGATATCCGCATATATCATCAAACAAAACCTTAAGCTTGCAATTACGCTAAGCCAAAACGAAACGGAAACTAGACTTGGGTTACATATTCATTACATTGTCATTTCATTGTATTCATAGGGTTAGGATTAGGACATTGATTTATTTGTATTTTTTTTTCTGACTGCTGTTTTATTGATATGACATTTAATTATTATTGTATAGCGTTAGTAGAATGAAGTTTTAATTTTATTACGTATGAATTTAATATAATTTTATGTTGTTTCTTACTTAAATGGCATGAACCCAAAATTTGCATCCCAGCTATGGGGAATGAGTGACACTTATTTATTATTTTTAAGATCTTTCATGTATCCACTTCATTGAGGCAAATAAATGATTATGATTATGATTACATTATGTCGGTATATCTAATGAAAACGTCTTGACGTATAAATATGTGATCTTGATAGGTCGTAAGCTAAATATATAGATAGACATAATAGAAAAGATAAAGAAAGAAAACCTCAATCATAAAAATGTATTATCATGTACAGTTTTTATGCATATCATTTTGGCTTTTATTTATTTATAAGTAATAAAAATAAAGTGGAATCGGGTAGTTTTGAGAACTAAAGGTAAATGGTAAAGTCTTCACGCTAGCGTTTTATCGGGTGGCCGCGACGTCTTCTACCCTCTGCGGGTATAGATAGATAGATAGATAGATAACTCTTTATTGTTCACCACACAGAAACATAATACAGGATTCATGAAGATTTTTGGCAAAACAATGGGCGACCTTATCGCTTTGAGCGATCTCTTCCAGGCAACCTTTGCATGGAAAAGAAAACAAAACATCAATTGACGGCAGTGTAGTTACACAAGTAAATGGAAAAGAAAATAACAGTTAAAGACCTATAACTAACTAGGACACATACACTACATACATAACATACCCACTTACTAATTATTTAACTGGTAAGATACTGTGCTATGAAACCTACCTAACACAACAATCTAAGCAATTCTAATACTTACTATAATATTTCTAAAATAATAAACTAATACATATGAATATTATAATTATGAATATAAATAAATATTAACTATGCCTCTATCTATGGGTATCCATCCTATGACTCTATTAGCCCACCTCTCAGGGTTCAAGCGGATCACTTGTCCCGCTCACTCCCACTTCACTTTTGCCACCTTTCGACCTGCATCAGCGATGCCCGTGTTTTGGAGCGCAGTGTGGTGTTTCGTACCCGAGCCGTTCTCCTCACACCTAGGATGCTGCGCTCCAACGCTCTTTGTCTAACACCTAGCTTAGTCTTCTAAGACTAAGCCAGTGACTACGTTTGGGCACCGTAGGTTAGGACAGGCAGGATGCACATGTCGATGAGTTCACGCTTAAGTGAAATGAAATGAAACGAAATTTTATTTGCCATACGTCAGTTACATATAAGAGCCCGCGCACACAGAGGGCGGTCAGGAGTTCTGAGTTCCGAGTTCCGCGTTCGCCGTTCATTACAATATACCGAGTCTATAACTACAACGCACACAGCGGGCAGTCTGACCGCGGCGGTCAAAGCGGAACGTCGCGTTCTAAGAGTTCTTTTCCCGCCGAGGCAAGGAACGCCTGAACGCCGCGATGTCTGAGGAACCCGGTAATGCATCTTATCAAGAAAATAGGGTGTTTTACGTCCTTTCACCACAATCAACTCCGAGACTGGAAACTGACTGACTGGAAACCTAAGAGAACATTACGAACACATTTTCTCCAGTTAGTATTTTGTTTTTCGATAGCAGGTTTTATGATGTTATACAATTCATTAAAACTGTTAATCGACATTCGAAAATAAAAATAGAATCTTTGTTCATCTTTAAGTAAATCCTGAAAAATATAACTAAATTCGCCTTGTTCTTATCGCGTTGTGTTAATTGGGTGCACCCAATACTTCCTTTTCTTTTTAGAAGCTGCTAAGCTCCACAATAACAATAGTTCTTCATCGGATGATGATCTTTCTAGTGACATGTTTTGCACGTCCAAAGACCCAAACGAAACTAGAACGCGAGAATTTTAACGCCGCTTATGTGCGTTGGAACTCTTGAGCGGTCAATGGTCACTAGAACGCAGAACTCTGACCGCTCTCTGTGTGTTCACGCTCTTAGGTAGGAGTGAATGTATCTATGCTTATAAGTATCTATAATACCTAGTAGGATGTACTTAATTGGTAAGCACTATACTATACAGTGAGGAGCATTATTCAGGCTGATCTATAATATTGTTGTTTTCAGTAAATTAAAAAATTCAATTATAAAGGTACCAACCTGACATGTACCTGTCTTGTAGTGTTCATATTAAGTAATAGTATTGTTAGTGTATTATGTCTTGTAATGTGTATATTAAGTAAGTAATAGTATTATTGTTAGTGTAGAAGCATAGTGAAATATTGATTTTTTAAAATTTGTGATAGTGTTATCGTTTTGGCTAGCTGTTAAGATAACATCTGTAGTAAGTAAATAAATAAATAAATAGATAGTTAGTTAGAATAGAGATAAACCCAAGTAGGTAGGTAAGTAGGTGTAGGTAGGAAGAAACATGCATTTGATATGGTGTCATCAAAAAACCTGTGTTGTGGATTTTGATCCTTCCTTCGGTTAATAAAGGTAAAAATGTGCTGTGACGTAATCGTCATTTGGCAGGTAGAAGTTGGGTAGGCTAGTATGTAGGAAGTTAGGTATTGGCTTCGATTAAATCTAAGAGCTCGTTCCCATTTGTCGGATGTCGGATCCGGATTTAAAATCGGGTGTCGGCGCCTCTGTTCACACACACACGAATAATAACCGGTTGTCGGCCACGGTCGAAGATAATGCCAATTTTAAGCACTCTACGCGAGGCGACTAAGCACGATGGACGTCGATGAAATTCTTGTTGTGAATTATTTAAGTAGAAAACGAAGATCTCTATCTTTATAATCATTTAGAGTTTTATCCCAAAAAACACCTCTTTCCAGAACAAGTGTGATCAATTGTTCGGGGTCGATATTTGTTTCAGCCCGTCCACCTCGATCCTAGGTCTCGTACTGTTGGTCATGACATCAGTCTTCGACTGTGGTTTATAATAAAAACCAAAATTTGATCAAAAATAACGTTTTTTTTTAATGGACTCAACAAAACTAACAAGATATTTTTCTTCATCCGATTGACGATTATTAGAACCATTGATTGATAGAGGAATAAAGGCTGGATTCTCGTCCTTACATTGCCCTAGTGCCGCCATGATGATATTTTTTTCTCGTTGAAGCCTATCCTGTAGTTAGTAGATAAGGTCGTGTTGTGCTGCGAAAGGTGTTGTTTGTAGATGCGTTTCAGGTTGGTTTGATTTGATGAGACAATAAACCTTCTCAATAGATGCATTCTTTTCTCGTGTAAGCTATCTGTTCAAACGGTGATGATTTCATGAACGAACAGGATGTAAGGGTGCCAGATAAAAGCTTTTTTATAATATAACTAGCTGTGAAACCCGGCGTTGCCCGGGTAGAATAATACATCGTAGGTATGTTTAATGGCATGGGCGAAATATATTTAAAATTAAACATAAGATGTAATCACATTAATACAATTAATTTATTAATTAATGAAAATAATTATAAATGAATCAAAAACATTTAAATGAAGTATTTATCTTTATTTTACATATTATATACAGCACATACATATATAATTATGTAAGTTTTTAATTTTTTTATTGACTCATTATTTCTCTTCACAATACTTGCTTGTACACTATGTCTATAGTTTTATTGTTTGGACTGTAAATAAACAAATTTCGAGCTGATCCAACTCGTGAGCATGCGACGTATAGTTGGCCATGTGAAAAGCAGGGTTCCTTTAAGTTAACGCCACAGTATTTAAATGTTTGGCCCTGTGCTTTATTAATAGTCATGTTGTAAGCCAACTTGACTGGGAATTGCAATCGTTTAAAGCTGAAGGGCAATCCACTTGATATTAGCGGTATTCGTGGTATAAATACTATCTGTCCTTTATCTTTACCTGTCATTATTTTGGCTTCAATGATGTTGTTCTGTAGTTGTTTGATACAGAGTCTTGTACCATTACACAATTTCGGTGAGTTAAGATTCCGTAATAAAATAACTGGTGAGCCAACTTTCAAATTAAGGCAGTGTAATGGCATTCCGGGAATATTTAATGAATTTAAAAATTCTGTAGGAAAATTGACACTTTCATCTTCATCAATCATTGTATCAATTGACATGTATATTTTTTCTTCCCCTGGAATCATTTCCTGGATAGTCCTATTGATATCATTGACAATGTCGTTTTTCGTTGCTAGAATTTCTCGCTCGCGTAACCATTCTGAATTGGTATAATTTTCAGCGATATTCGGGTATAACTCATTTATGAGTTGTTCAGGTGTTTCAACAATATTACACAATTCATTAGTCAATACTATTTGACCTGTATTTTTGTCTATTGGACCTTCTCCTATTTGCAAAAGTTTTTCAGAAAATTATTGTGCCCTTGCATTCCCCGAAACCCTGTGCTCTCATATTTGTTGTTAATTTGACTATTTTCACGTGTTCCCATATGAACGACTTTTTTAAGTAAGCGTTAATTTCATCCGCCGGCGTTGACTTTGGAATCACAGGCAATGTTTGACGAAAATCTCCTGATATTAACAACACACCTCCCATCAAATTTGTGCTGTCACGTAAGTCTTGAAGTGTTCTGTTCAGTGCTTCTAAAGATTTTCGATGAGCCATGGTGCTTTCGTCCCATATGATGACCTTGCACTGTTTTAATATTTGTCCACGTGCTGATGATTTTGTAATGTCGCATACTGGAAATTCATGATCAGCTATATTTAAAGGTAATTTTAACCCAGAATGTGCTGTTCGTCCACCATCTGTTAGTGTAGCCGCTACTCCCGATGATGCCACGGCGAGAAAAATATCTTAATAATACGTTAAATCAATATAAAAAATACATACTTGACGGATCTTCGTTTTATCACCGCACAGCTCGCCATAGGCAGAGGGCTCATCCACACACCTTGGAGCCGGCATGGTCACGCACCGTCCGGTTTCAGAGAAACTTCCTCCCGCGCACTCTAGGGTTGTGGAATAATCTTCCTTCTGCGGTTTTCCCTAGTGACTACAGTATGGGGTTCTTCAAAAAGGGCGTTTTAAAATATTTAAAGGGTCAGCAACGCGCGAGTGATGCCTCTGGTGTTGCAAGCGTTCATAGGCTACGGTAACCGCTTTCCATCAGGTGGGCCGTATGCTTGTTTGTTAACTTAGTTGTATAAAAAAAAAAAAAAAACACAACATTGTCTACATTGAGAAAATAACGACGCATAATGCACCCACATTATGAGTCGTTGTTTTCTAGAGTCTCTTACAGAAAGTCGAAGCAAATGTCGAACAATTAATAACGAAGATGACATTATATTATAGTAAGGACGCTGAGACTTGGGGTACTGTGCCTACATATGCCCAGGAATCCTGTTCAGGAATATTCAGGAATATATTTACAATTAAAGATTGCTGGCGTTTAAACGACAAGCATTTAATTAGCAGGATTTTTTAATCGATCACGTGAGCCAAGCGAACGAAGTCAGATTATCAGTCTGACAGCTTATATAGCATCAAAGTGACTGATCAAAAATAATACCATTTACAAATCTTTTTGGAGATAATTAATTGGCAGAATTCTAAAACTATAATTACTCCTTTGATTTTAGGGTCGTTCATCGGAAGAAAGTACTAATCTAAATAAAATAAAAGTAAGTAAACTTTGAAGAATTATTTTGTAATTATATTACAAAATAATGAAGAAACATTGAATTTGAAGTTGAAAACGATAACCCCAATTTATTGTTTTTTCCCCTAAATGAATTGTAATTAACTTTCTTTTGATATTTTCTTACATTATATCAACATTTATTATTATTATAAGAAGACTAGTTGATGTATAATTTCATCTCATTATAAAGGTTTAGCAAAATGTGATTGGTTTTATATGAATCGTAGGATCATTATCTCTACAGATTTGTGGTAATGAGACACACGCTCCTCTCAATTATTCATTGTTTATTTCAGATTTACCACTCTGAATTAGAAACTCAACCAGAATTTGATAAATTCAAAGATTGGTGCAAAACTTTAAAGCTTTATAGTGGCAAAAAATCGGGCATATCAGAAAAAGATGCAAAACTCCAGTGCGGTTTCATTAAAGTTGGTATAGCCATTTACAATTGGCCGCCACCTTCTGATACAGTGGTAGTTGACTCAAGTGGAATTGAATTAGTGAAAGGGTAATGCTTTGGTTTATTAAATTTTAAAATCCCGCTATGAGATCAGGTTCACATTTACATAGACCCCATTACTTACAAGCGTTTTTCAAAAGATAATCAGTGTTTAAGCAACTGTCATCTCTTACAATTTTTAGCTTTTTTGATGACCATCCTCTGAATGAACCAACAAAATATCTCGTAAGAGTCTACGTAGTCAGAGGAATAAACCTGACAGTTCGCAGTTTTACCGGCCGGTCCGACCCCTACGTTGTCATCAATTGTGGCAGTAAACACTCTGAAAATAATAACTACGCTATGACAAATACCTTGAACCCCGTGTTTGGGAAGTAAGTATTAAGTAATAAGTTTTATTGCGTGACACATGACCACGCGACAAAACGCTTTTCATTTTTCTTGTTGCGAATATCAATATAAACGTTTGCTTGATATGGGTGGTGTTAGCCCTCCGAGCTAAGACTTGGCTTATTGTTCAATCTAAAAATAAATTTATCCGTAAGATAAAAATATCAATCTCTTTTTAAGGCTTGTAAAAAACAAGTAGATACTGACTTTGGTTATTCGACGAACAGAGTTAGTCTGTAGATGGAAAAATCATTTGAAAGTGTATTTAAATAATTAAACGTAAGTGTTATTATAATTATAAGTTTAAAAAACTAAAGAAACCGACTTCATTGCCAAACGGCTAAACCGATTTTAATGAAATTTGATTGGGACAATCTGGACGTAAGAATAACCTTCCAAATAAAAATAAAAATCTAAATCGGTTCATAAATGACGGAGGCATGCAGTTACAAACATTAAAAATAAAAAATAAAAATGGCAACACCGATTTTAATAAAATTAAAATGGGACCAATCCTAAACCTTTCAGATAAAAAAATAATTTTTCAAATCGGCTCACAAATGACGAAGCTATGCGGTAACAAATATATTAAAAAAAAAAAACAAACCGAATTGAGAACCTCCTCCTTTTTGATTGGAAGTCGGTTAAAAATGTGTCAAGCAGACAACAACTTTACAACACTGGTTGATAAGTGTTGGTAAAAATATTTTATTTTACTAAGGATGTACGAATTCCAATGCTGCCTGCCTGAGGACTATCTGCTGACTGTCTCAATGTACAACCATGAAGCCTTGTCACCAGATGTTCTAATTGGAAGCACAACGATTGATTTAGAAGACCGCATATATTCAAAACATAGAGCTAGCGTTGGGTTGGCTACAGACTATCAAGTGTGAGACTTTAATTCCTTTTGGATTCTCTAGACAAGGGGCCTAATTCTCGGGCCGATCTCGATAATTTTGCAATTTTATTTTATTGCTTCTTTTCGAATAGAGAATGGATGATTTCCTTGAGTAATTCATCGACGACCTCATCGTAGAAGCCTCGACAGCTAAGATATACGGAAAACGTAGAAAAAGTGCGAAAAAAGTCGAAAAAAAAACAATGAATTAAAATTGCAAAATGATCGAGATCGGCCCGCAGAAAAACTGTATTTATTTATTTATGTAATTTATTTGCAAGTCCGGACAAAATGAAAAAGTCATCTTCTATTTTATTAACCACGCGAGCTGAACCAAAAGAAAGATTTATTGAGTGTAGCGTCTCTGTTTCAATAGTAGGTATGTCGGGGGGTGATACCCAGAAGACTGCTCAGTGTCTTCGACATTCTTGGGTGTGTGGACTCTCGAGCAAGTTAAGACTTGGTAGAAACGGAGTAAGCAACCCAATCTTTCATTTTAGGGTTTATAATAAAGCAACAATGATCAGGAAACTTAATTAAATTATGACAAATCATAAAAGGCCACGAGACTAATCGCATATAAAAATATCAGGATTATAATTATTATGGTTATTAGTACAGGTCTTGCCAAATGGAGGGACTGCATTAAACCATCCGCTATTTTGAAAGAAGTTTGTTTAAAAAATCATATGTCTGAACCAATATTTTTTGACAATAATACTGTAATCGTTAATGGAGTTCAATACAAAGATGCAGATCAAACAAGTAAGTTATACCTTTAATAATTAAGTATTGTGTGAAATCTTCGATGTTAAAGACAACTGCTATAGTAAGTGAGTAAAGTACAGCTGCTATAATAAACTCTTACGTTTAAGACAAAACATACATATCGGCCTCGGAGCGCAAAGAAAATATTTGTTTGGAACTTTTACATAAGTGGCAGACATTACCGTTTTGTGGTTATCATCTTGTGCCTGAACATGTAGAAACAAGAAGCCTTCTGAACCCTGGCGAGCCCGGGGACGATCAGGCAAGTAAAGTAAACTGGCATACACTGCGATCGTGCGTTCTACCAAACAAATACTATGTGTATACTTATGTACATATTCATTTCAAGCAAAATAAATGATTTGATTTTTACAAAAAGGTGCCAATAAACTAAAAGATATTTTTTGAGTTCCGGAAACCTTAATTTTCTTATTGTACAATCTGCAGGGTAAGATCCAAATGTGGGTTGATATATTTCCACTGGATACTGGCATGCATATTCCGTTGCCAGTGGATATTGCACCTCGAAAGGTGGAGGACTATGAACTAAGGTTGACAGTTTGGAGTGTACAAGGCATTCGCGTTATTTTACACCCAGAATATAAAAGAAAAGATGTGTACATCAAGGGGTTAGTAGATTATCAGATAGATGCATCAAACATTTCCGGAATTGGTTCGTCCGTGTATTAAAATCAAATACTTTTTTAGGTGGATTGGCAGTGAAGAGCAAGCTCAATATACAGACATTAACCACATAAATAGAAATGGGGAAGCCATGTTTAATTGGCGTATGATATTACACTTTCAATATCAGCACGCAGCAAAGACAGTTAGTACTGATTTACTAACTAGAAAATTGGATGAGTTTGATGAAATGGATATTAAACCAATTTGAAAAGTCCCAAAAAAAATTCAGATGATAAAAGCGGTTCATAAATTAAGGAGGTAGGAAGAGATAGTAAGCACTGGTGGTCTAGTGGTCGTGGTTTCAAATCCACTCGTGTACCAATGAGTTTTTCTATCGAAAAATGTATGTGCACTATGCCAGTACTCTCAAAACGGTGAAGGAAAACATCGTGAGGAAACCGGTGTGTTGTAGAACCTAATAAAGTTCGAGCAACACGTTTCAAGGGTCACGCAAAAAGGGCCCATCAGCGGACTACTTGCGGAAAAACCTGCCCGCACATCAAGTGCGGATGATAAACTTGCCGAGATAGTAGCGTAGCAATATGGATCTCTGTGCTTGAAAAAAAAAAAAAATTACAATATTTATTATGCAACTCCATCTATAACATGTCATATAAAAAAAATCGGATGTAATTTAGGATTTTTCTATGATCATTCTTTTTGGACTCTTGAATGCGCTGCTTGTGCACTGAAAATTTTACATATTTAGATTGTTGCATAGACGCGCACAGCCATACAAGGTTGTTATAAAAGGCATTTTGGTAACAAAGAAAACAAATGTAAATGTTGTGGCGCTTGCCGTTACGTTTCATGAAAAGATAAATTCAATTTACAAGTGTTGGAAGTTCATAAATGTAAAGACAGGGTAGTTCAGAGTTCTTAGATCAGCAAAGAATAATCTGCAGCTTTTTTTTTATATTTTTAATGATAACAAATAATACACTTTAAGTTTTATATTGTACCATATAAACTATCGACCAACTCGAATGTTCAAATCACATAAGTAAACGAGCACTTATAATAGGTACACAGAATATAACCTTAGTATAATACGCAGTTTTGTTCAAGTAACCTACCTTACCTAGTCATAAATAGCAGCGCCTGCACTCATACATTACGGCAACAACATAGCCCTCCTGATAAGTGGGAGACTACAATAATTAGTTGGCCTATAGAAATCGGCTCTCTCCCGATCTCGCTCAGCAGCCTCTTTCCGGACTAAAACCGTCTCACAGAACGAAGCCACAGCCATCCACGCCGTCTCATCTGCCAGCATAGCCTCAACTACGCTGGACAGAGATAGGTCCTGCCCGATCCTGTCGACCAGAATCCTGCGCTCCTCGCATCACGCTGAGCATTGCCCCAACGTGTGCTGCGCAGAATCACAATCCGACCCACGATGATGGCATAGTGGCGTCGGTTCACGTCCGATCCTACTCAGATACTCACCAAAGCATCCTTGCCCAGTGAGTACCTGAGTAAGGCGATAGGTGACGTACCCATGCTCTCGTCCCAGCCAGGCTTCGAAGTTGGGCGCAATAGCACCGTCGATGCGCTGGCGCGAACTTCGCGGCTTGTCGAACCGCTCGCGCTTTTCTACGAGCGCACGTCGGCGCTCCTGCACCCACACTCCATCAGGCCAGTTCCACTCCCATCATAAGACCGGAGCACTTATAAACGCTTGCTGGATGCAATCCTTGCTAAGATATCAAAAGGCGGAAACCGCGCCAAGATTGTCGTCGAAACGATATCGTCCGATACCCTCGTGCGATACGAATGGCTATAGGACGCTATAGGCTGTTGAACAACATCCTATAGCGCCTAACACCCGCTAGTCTCCCTGACAAGTTATCTGCATTAGGTAAGCAGAGCGGAGAGCTACTTTGTTGGTAAATCGCTACAAATCAATCAAGCAATCCATCCATTTATTAAAACCATAGGAACTTGAAGAACACTTAGTTACGTCATAAAAATAACATAGAAACAATAACATTTTTGAACATACTTTGTGGAAAAAAACACATTTTACATAATGATGCGGCTGTAGGGAGGCCTTGTCAACAATAATTACTACACTAGGTTTCTACTCCTAACATGTCAAATTGTTGCAGTTGTTCAGGGGCTTTGTCAATAATTGAGCTATCTATTACAGCAATTTTGTCCATGTCCATTGTCCACTCCACACCTATTGGTAGACTTCATGCATTCATTTTTATCGTCCAAATAATTGTTGATTCTGTTGTATGCTTTGTGGGTTAAATTATCATTAATACATTTTTTAAATTTATTCTCATTTAAATCTAGAATTTCTGCAGGAATTTTGTTGTAGAATCTTACCGAGTCTCTCTTAGTGTGACAGGCTGTCACAACTCGCCTAGGTGTTAAAAAAGTTGACTTGATCTGAATAATAATTCATATTTTCTAAACACGATGCGCAAACAGAAAATTATTGCAACGTTTTGAGAGTTGAATAACCATGCTATTTGAGAAAAATTTGGAAAGCAAAGCACATAATAATAAGAAATGATATAAATTCAAACAAAGTTTTGATGAAAAACTTACTTTTCGCATTTTTTTGTACACAACCGTCGTATTTTCGCAAGAGCGCCTCGTACGTTGCCGACATGTACTAAGTCGTGTGGCGCGTATCGAAAGCGTCATGCAAGCGGTATAGTCAGCTTGCTACCTATAATAGGTTGGGAGAAATCGTCTTGTCACAACTCACCTCTGTCACAACTTAGCCAGGTCCATATTGTGTACCTAAAGCGCACATTGTTTCTTTCTGTCTAGAGCACCATATTTGAAGAAAATGAATATAATCACACTAGCCATCCGCCCCAGCTTCGCACATTTGTAATTTTTTCATCCTTTTTTATATATCATCGTGGGTCGCCAGTGATATTATATTACATATGAAGCCGCATTGTGCTCACAATCTTCTTTGATTTAAGATGATTTTGAAAGAAAAAGGAGCATATACTGAAGTGGAGGAGCATTTGCCACCTGTATTAATATTGCAGGTTATTGACAGTGACGCTGTTTCCAATGATGAGTGTTTAGGTAAAGAGCTTTTACCTAAGTATACCTACCTAAATAATATTAAATTTGTTAACATATTCATTATCTTGATATCTCCACTTTCGATGGTTCTTCTATTTAATTATTAAAAGAAAGAACTTTAAATTAGTCTCATTAAAATTTGGTGAAGATCTGATCTATTTTTGGGAATGATGAGCAGAATAGCCTCACAAAATGTTCGCGAGGTCTACCGCTCACAGAAGCACTAGTTTTTATGTTCGTGAACGGTGTGCATTGATTAATTTGTTAATTGTACAGGATCAATAACACTCGACCTAAACTCAATTCCAAGGGGATGCAAACTGGCCAAGGATTGCAAATTGTATGCATTAGACATCTCTAAAAGGGTGAACCTTTTTACAATAAGGAATGTTCGTGGATGGTGGCCATTAAAAAGGGTGGATCTAAATATTGGAGCCACTGCACTGAGTGTAACTATTATTAGTATTTAAATATATATATATGTAGGTCTCTAGGCCTTAGCCCAATTTCGCACCCTGCTGGGTATCAAGTTGATACTATCAACCTCTTAACCGTTTATTTAATATTTCAAACTGGTATCTGATTATAATCTAGACACAGGCGTTAAAAGACACCTACACAAATTAACCAATGCATATCAGTTATTTAATTTGTTTTTAGGGAATGATTGATCTGGAATTGAGTTTAATGCCGAAAGAAATGGCAATAATACTGCCAGCTGGCTTGGGTCGCGATCCGCCGTTTCCTCTTCTAGACCCTTGGTATGACATTTTTCGTATTTCATATTGTTTTTATTTATTTCAAAATTCAACAACGCTTAAAAACTTTCAGTCGCCGCGAGCCATACCAACAAATGGAAAGGCCTTCATTGCTGGAATCAATCTTGAACAGTGGTGTATCGGAATGCGTCGTCATTGGAATCATACTTTTAGCGACGATTGCTGTTGCTTCGTACTGGGAATTTCCTAGTTTTTTAATTAGTTCATACCTTTGACGCAATAAGTGAACCCGTTTTTGTTGACATAGTTTCAGTTTATTTGGTTGAAATTTTAGTTATTTTGTACTGAATCCTCAATGTAGCCTTCGGCGACTGTGCTGGATTTCCAGCCTCCATGTTTTTTAAGGTTGTCATGTTTGCCCCAAAATCGGCTAAAAATGTTGCTGACGTTCGTTTTTAACGATATTCGGTATACTGCTCACAGTTTGGTAAATTCAAATATGTTTCTATCTGCTTCGGTGTACCTGAGATTTTATTTTTACCGATCACTTGTTTATGGCATTTTCCCTTCTGATAGTTAAGAAAAAAAACGGTCCGTTTTTACATCACTAGGCCTCATTTTTTTATATTTCTTTACTATTTGTTTTAACTCTTCTTTTACAACAAACGAGCGCTTAATATTTGTTTTTGTGTTAGTTCGTTTTACAAGTAATAATTGGCCTTGAATTTCAATGTCTTCTCAAATTTGAGAGCGGCAAACTCATACAATTTTCAAATTTGTACGGCATTTTATAGTTTTTCGTTTTTTACGAGTACTTTATTTCCTACTTACGCCTACTTAACAAGACTAAATAAATTATATTTACAATTCTTCTGTTTCGCATCGTGTCACTGGTTCTTTGAAACTAAGTGTGGTGAAAGGATTTTAAGAGGCTCTTTTCGTGCACCTGACTCCAATGTTTTCGATCTTTTTAGGTTCTAAACAATTCATACGTCTGTACTTGATAATGCGTACAAAATGATAAAAGGGCCGTGTTGAAAGTCTGCTTCAGTTGATCGCAACACGCATGTCTGAAACAAACGCTGAAACCATACGTTACTTCTGTAGTGTACTACTTCATTCACAGTGCGATGACCACGGCAATCGTTGGTGAAAAGTAAATACTAAAAAACAAAGCTGTTTTATTATTGTTTACGTTTTAAATTTCGAAATCTTGCTTTGATGTGGACAGATGTAAGTACTTTATAATTTTATTTGCATGATTTGTCATTTTTATGTAATTCAAACGAGAAAGTTACAAATGCTTTGCTCAAATGAGTCATAATTTAATCTTAAATTGGTTAACGGTATCAAAAAGATCCGAGTTTAGTCGTGCGCGTGAATACCTAAACCTAATAAATAAATAGCAATAAATTGTTGTCAGATAAAAAATAACTATTTAAAATTATTTATTTAGTTATTATGTGTATTCCCATACCAGGATTCCGTATTATGGGTATACCAACAATACAGGGAATCCTAGTATGGGTCAAAGTCAATAAAACTATGTGGTTATGATAGCCGTTGGCTGAATTTAAACGTTTTTTGCATAGCTTTTAACTATGCTGAGATCGACGTGTCCTAATTTTGTATGGTTTTTCTGGGCGATCCATTTAGATGAGCTAAAATCTTCCGAGTCCATCTTCTTTTTTTATTGACTGATGCTACATAGACAGACACCCAGCCGCGTAAGGATGTAACCAAATAAACTGTTAGAATGTTCCCGCGAAATGCTTTTGTAACCTTGGAAAATCAAAGTTCGTCATTTTATTGATTTTTCAGTTCCATCCATCATTCCGTACACCCCTCATCCCTAATAGCAAGAAAATATTATTATTATTCACGTGAATATGTTTAACAATATTTAAAAAATATATGATAAAAATTACTAAATTCACTAAACATTCCAATAGCGCATTCAAATTGTTTAATAATAATCATTAATTTGATAAGCATTATTACAAGTCAAGGTTGTAGTGTGTGTGGCTTTAGCTAACTTAAATTACATAGTAAAAAAAAAAACATAAGTATCACAATCATAGCACAAAACATTCTAAAATAAAAATAAATAACAAATTACAAATCACAATCCGAGTACGTACATTTACATTTAACAAGTCAAGTCTTCTCAATGAACTCCTCGTAACCATAGAAAGTGTTACTTATGAAGTGTTGTTTGTACATGAACGACTTTTTGTGATTGAGTCCGTTTAATCAAGGACTGAAGCCGTAGCTTGCACGTTTATCAATATATTTAAGTGAAGTGCCATAACTTGCCCTTCTTATTAACTCTTTCAAATATTTAATGTATGTAAAATTTGATGCTCATTTGTGTGATGATAATTTAGATGTTTGTTTTTTGGATGTATTCCCGTTGTCCCGGTGGTCGTGCCCCCGACCCGGGGACAGCGAGACGTCATTTTGATTCATTCCCATTGTCCACGGTGAGCAACGGGCCAACGGGAATTCATAATTTCACGTGTCGTTGTGCCCGTTCGATCAGCCATCATTTTTTTTTTAAATGAATGTTTTGATGCGGAAAATATAATAAATCAAACAAATTTTGTATTGTTTTTGTCGTTGAATTTGTATGGAGAAAGGCGCATATGCGCATGTATTTTGGCGACACTTTTTGTTCTGTGGTTTTGACACTGTAGAAATTGGCATTTCGGGGTAAAACGGTTAGTAGTTTTAAAATAGTGGGTTTTTTTTTCTACCAATTGCATTGTTTAATTTTCTGCAAGATTGTTAGTTTGGTATCTTTTGTCAAAACTGAAAGAAAGAAAGAAAGAAAGGGGACATAATTTTTAATCTTTTTATTTCATTATTCCATCGGGGACAGAGTCTGGGGACAACGGGAAATATTTTTAATAAAATAATGAATTCTCGCTGTCCGCGTTCACCGGAGATATGCTCATCGGGGGCAGGAGAATACATCGTGTTTTGTTGCCTGGTCGTAATTAATATTGTATTTTGAGTATTTACACAAATCATCCGTTTATACGCGGGGATTATAAAATATTAGCTATCTAACCCATATAATTTTATTGTATTTTATATTTAAGTTATTACAATTGTTCATGCAACATGAAACAAGTAGCAAGTCCAATGGCCAGTAGATAATTACAAGGCGTCCCTTCAAACTTTACCGAGGGTGTGGCTCCATTTGCTAGATGAATGATGCTACAGTTGATAGTGACATCAAATTACCATAACAGCTAATTGGTTACCTATCCTTGTATTGTTTAAAACAATTTATTTGCGAAAAAAATAGACACGCTAACCAAAACTTTGCAACATGTTATATTAAATTATTATTGTGTCTCTAGGCATGTAGTAACATATAAATATACTAGGCTCACCATTGTAATCTTCAGGCCCGTAGATCTTTTTAGATCTCTTTAGATTCTGGAATTTGAAAATTTGATCCACACCAGCCTGTACTCATCAGACAGCGACCCTGACCATCTTCCGGTTGGTTGCTATACCAGTACTTACAGAGCCTTACCAGCTCAGGTGGTAGTCCCGGAACACCAGACAACTTCTACCACAACCTGTCGTACGCCACCAGATCAAAGGCTTTTGATAAATCTAAAAAGCAGGCGTACTTCGACTGGTGCAGAACTGGACGGTGTGCATAAGCCTCAGTATTGCCGATTCAGTTGATAGTTGACAGCCCAGCCCTGAATCCAAACTGGGCGTCATACAACTTTATGTGTCTATTGTTATGTCCATCAATCACACCGCCCAACACCTTTGCTTTTACCGTCGCCAGTGATATAGGCCTGTAGTTTCCTAGCGGGATGCGTCCCTGTTTTGTTTTTATTTTAATTATGGGCACCTCTAGAGTCATCATCATCTCTTCAGGAAGATACAAATTACCAATACAGAAAGTGAAATACATGGCGAGCACCATCGGCAGATGATCCCTGCATACTTTAGATATTCATAACTTATTGAGCCATGACCAGGGGACTTCCACGTTTCATGTTTTTTTACTACCTGACCTACCTCTTTTGCTGAAATTCGTACTATTTGGTCTCGTGTTTCTCCTAACTTAGGCCCTGTACACACATGCCCTAAAGGGGACTGCACTTTAAATTGCTTTCCAAGCTAATTGGCAATCTGGACAGGATTAATAATACCCTCCACACTCACTGGGACGCTCGGCTTTGGGTTCATCTTATTGGGAAAATTACTTAAGTTCTTTGCAAAGTGTTTCAAAGCCGGACACTTGTTTTTTGGCGTCGCATTGGCACGAGTATATGCAGTTGCCTTAGACGTTTATTTGTTTTATAAAAATATAGGAAACAGTACTATAAATAAATACGCGGATTCCAATATATATACAAGGAAAGGAAATATATTCAAATATAGAGATAGAACACCACTGGAGTCTTAGCACAAAGTGTGAACAGTTTGAATAAAAGTGTATTATGTGATATCCTGATTAGAATGACTGTTAAACTTCCTAATATTTTTTTACTCAGAGTTTAGTATGTAAACTTTCATTTCAGTTAGCGTACATACTCGTACGTACGTCCTTTTCTAATCCGATGTCCATGCATCTGACTTGGCGGATCGATATAAGTAGCGAACTTTTCAGGCTCTAATGTTATGCCAATGATGTGGCTGCCCGGAGCTGGGCCCATAACTGCATCCGCGGAACCTCCTACCCGAGGCCCTGCTATTGTGGCCGCAGCCGATAGCGGTATACCAGCAATCCAAGTAATTAGCCACAACTACTGCCATGCGCCGAGAAAAAGGGGTATAGTTGTAAGTATTTTAACATAAGTCAATTTAAAATCTTATGTTTACCTACTTGTTTGTTATAGGCGATGGTTACTACTTAACATCAGGTGGTTCATATGCTTGTTCCATCAGCTAGTTGTATAAAAAAAATATTTTGGTAGCTATAAGACAATGCTATGAATATATTTTTCTGTTTTGTTAATGTGTTGTTAAGTATTCAAGGAATATAACATTTTTATTTTACTTGAATATGTTAATTTTGTCGGTAATCTACAAATTTATTAGGAAATTAATTGCTAGCACTACTTGCTAGTAGTAGCTTGTATTCAAATGGCAGACATTTTTACCTCGAGAACGAAAACACACGTACGTTCCCAAACAATACTTTAGAGGAAAATAAAAATAACGACTTTGTTATAGTAAGGTCGCAAAGAGTTTTAGTACTTAACCATATAAAAAGTCTCCGTTTTAGCGCAATGCCGCTCACTAAACAAAACATTAGCTTATTGGACATAAATTGGACATAGTACTCTTTTGTAAGTTAAACAATGCATTGACTACTATGGTTTATATTACATCGATGATTTGGGGGAAATAGAAAACTATTAGCATTTTTATTATTATGAGCCTGACGTGTCCCACTGGGCAAAGGCCTCCCTTTCTTCTTTCCACTCATTTCTTATTTGGGCTACTGTGGACCAATCCCTAAGGTAGCCATCTATTTCGTACCTCCATCTGCCGTGAGGTTGGTTTCCTAACTAAATTAATATTTTTGTTTATTACGATCAATGGGATATCAACCAGTTAAGTAACAGTTTTTGAAAAGATAATCTTGTCTAGTCTCCCCTGCTTACAACTGTTAAAATCTAAGTTCAGCATAACTATGTTTTTAATTTTGGCAGGAGTTGGTGTGGACATTAGCTGGTCGGAATAAAAATAGGGAAAAGGTCGACGCCGGTGGTGAGTTGCAGATAATGCTACAGTCTGAGACCTCTGAGCGGATCAGCTCGGGAGATGTGTGCCTGCTAACGGAGAGCCCATTTAGAATATTGAGGGTGAGATAAACTTGTCTGAATGAATAGGTTGTAAATATTTCTAAACTTAACAATACAAACTTAAATTTACTAAAAACTTTTTCGACACCAACATTTCAAATGGTAAAATAAGCATCACTTAAAACTGCTAGTATTTCCAGTGTAATGTGATCTTTGAGAGGTGGAGGTATTAGATTAGATCATCCGGACCATCGGCAGTGCCATCACTAATGCTGCAAAATAATCAAAAATACTTTGCAAATAAAAATAAAATGTCCAATAATATCAGCAGGCCGATCATATAATTACATGATCGGCCTGTTGTAATAGTTGCTTGTATGGGCTGCCAATTAATTAATTAGAATTTGTAAATAAATAAATCGATCAGCAGATTTTATTTATTGACAGGTTTTGTAAGTCATAAATGATATTCAAGACTGATATTCAAATTACTAATCATAGACGTCGGATCGTATTCATTCCGTTTTTACTGCGTCCGTACAGAGTTTAAACAACATTTCCTTAACATTACCTCAACGGCATGTTTATCTTATATACCTACATAGGTCTATTACCAAATTCATAGGATGCATGCTTTCGATGCATTCCCGTTGAATATTTCGTTCATTAAGTTTCTTGCCAACATTTGATAATGACTTGCAGTTTGTGTATAATATCCAAAGGTTACTTAGCTATCTATGGACATTTAGCAGTTCGGTATAATTTCCACTATTCCCGGTGAAGGATTCGTATACTATAAAGTGAGCTGAGTGAGTGTGTATAATACTCGCAATGTATTCCATAATATTATTTAAAAATATGTATTTATGTAAAACACTTTCTTATAAATTTTAATTTTAATGTTTCTTTCAGTTTCGTTCCAAGATTTACATTTTACGGTCTTTCTCAAATGTCAAAACGGACCCTTTGTTTTTGTCAAGTATAGAAATTTATGGGCCATCGTTCCCATTTATCATCAGGTGGGCCATCGGGCAGTTCTGTACCAAATCCTCGCTGCATCATGAAAATAAAACCATGCTCTATAAAATAAGCATCAGATTGTAGGTAATAACTTTTCAAAACAAAAGTTTCAAACCCTCTTTAGAAGCTGGAGACAGAATATGTGGTGTTTCCAACTATAAATTGTTGAATTCTACTATTTTTCTAAAAATGCAGACTTTGATTGGACAAACTTTTATATATTTCTAGTTTATGAGCTGATGGGATCTAGATAGCTTGAATTGAATACAGAGTGTAGTACACCCATCGATGATAAATCGTAATTTTGTTACGCTCTTTCATCACATAATGGACACTCTAACATTTGTGATAGTGATAACGTATCTAATGTAGTATGACTTTTCATGATAAGTATACTTAATCTCCAGCGTAAAGATACGTAATAATTGCAGTGCATCATCTAGAAAATATTCCATGAAATACATTTTTTTCTACCAACGTTTTGTTTCTTTTTCCTAGCCTATGTCGTCCCACTACTGACAAAGCACAGACTTCCAGTTTTCCCTATCCCGAGCCTCCTCTCACCATCTCCTTTCGAAGGCATCCAGATCGTCACGCCAACGCTTTCTCGGTCGACCGCGAGTCCGTCATCCGTCAGGAATCCATGGGATCCATGGGGGGTGATAGTTGCCCACCTATCGGAATGCGTCCGGCTAACGTGCCCCGCCCAATCCTATTTGAACCTGGCAGCTTTGTCAACTACATCTCCGATGCCTGTCAAGGAACGCAACATGGTGTTTCACCAACGTTTTTGTTGTTTACGTTGTTCTACCAACGTTAAGTTTCTAAAATATTAATTACTAGCGGCCCCGCGGCTTTGCTCGCCCGGTTTCGTTACTTTTTCGGAATCTTCGGTTGCGGAGCAGTGCAGTACTAAATGCTCCACAGTTTCTTTTTCTGCAGGCAGCCGCGTCAATGGTCGCTGTCTATCGCTCCAGTAGGTGGTAGTTAAGATCGCAATGGCCCGTGATGATTCCTACCATCAGTTTTAAATCTTATCTTTTCATCATAGGTAAGTTAGTTGTGATGTGCTTATCCTTTATCCATTGCTGGAAGCATCAGTTTTGTGTGTTAGCAGTCTGATCTGCGTTCCCATTGCTTTCTATGCTCCTTCTGGAAGTACTTCTTCAGTCTTTTTTGTTTTGCCGATGGGGGCTTAAAGTGTCCCAGGGTCCCAATCGCGCTATTTTAAAACTTGAACGGACCGCTGAGGTTCAATTCAAATCTAATTCTAATTACAATCCAACTTTGGACGAAATTGGTATCGCGGCAGTTGAACCGCAAACGAAGTTGGATTGCAGACGTTCTAGGAATTATAGAGATGTCATCTAGTATTTCAGATATTCCGTTCAGAAGCACTAAAGATTTGAATGATTGATCTACGAGCAGGATGCCAATATGAGAATTGATAGAAGAGTGAAAGAGATTGTTTGCTTTGTTGTTTTTTTTATTTCTTGTTTCTCGTGAATGGGAAGACCCCGGATAACTGGCATCCACACACAGAATATTTAATTTTAAATCGCATAGCTGAAAATAAATCTTATTTTACATAACTACTGACAACAAAACAACACAGGTAAAATTGAGAAAGCAGTAGGTATATTACTTACTATTAGCACATCTGGATTGATATCCTTTTCTATTATAAAAACTTTCTTCATGTTGCTTAGGGTGTACTATAGCCACATGGGTGCCATCAATACAACCCAACACTCCAGGCATATTGAACTGACTGTAAAACCTAGAAATAATTATAATAGGGGTAAAATAAAATAAAATAAAAAAAACCTTTATTATTCCTAAATAACTAAATACAAATTTTGTTTAACACCTTAAATTAAAATTAAAAATATTTATTTAGGACCCCTCTCGGGTATAGGCCTCCTCCAGATTCTTCCATTTGTTCCTGTCCAGTGCTAGATCAAGCCAATTTGCTGTTTTTGCTCTTTTTTGTATTTCGTCTGCCCGTCTAGCATTTGGTCTACCTGGTCTTCTTATTCCTGTAGGGCCTTTCCATTTTGTTACTATCTTTGTCCATCTGTCTTTTGGCATCCTAGTTACATGGCCTGCCCATATAGCTAGGTATTGAGCATAATTTCATTCGAAAATACACAGGATATTTTTGTCAATATCTTCATAGGTATAGTCACTCTCGTTTTATAAATTCCCTTTCATTAAGTTTAAAGGGAAAATAAACATATCTATTTAATATTTCAGGCACATTCAGTGCATTTGTAACCTGTCTTATAGCTTTGGAAACACTGCCTGGAAAAATGCAATGCTTCCGATGATCTCCTATCATTGTTTGGTCTGATCCACTGGCATAAGACGCCAGTGCCACCAGAACCTGTTAAATAATAAATAGGTATTAAATTTAATTGGTCACACATTCACAGCCAGTGACGGACTGGTTGTGGACAGTTCCTAACTCAGACCTATTTAATCAACTGGGTATGAATAGTACCTAGTAGTAGGCTTATGTACAATGATTTGCTCATAGTACTTGTAGGGAAATTTCAAGCGTGAAATGGGTAAAAACACAATGAGTTTTAAATCACACTAAAAACTTACTTTAGTTTCTACGTCCAAGGCATCAGAATGAAGAGCAAGTGGTATGTGAGGACTTAAATCTTCAATAAGCTTTCGTGTGTTGACACGAAAGCTTATTGATAAAAAGATATAGGCTTTCGAAGGAGTTGTCCTTCGAAAGCCTATATCTTTTTATAAATTGCCTATCACTCATAAAAGCACCAGCGGACACCCTGTCTTTTAAATTTTCTCGATTTGCTCGAGTCCGAGCTGACACAACGTCAACTTCATGAAATCTTTCCAAAAAATCTAAGTAGATCATTTTTCTTAAAGTGGGTGCAGTTTTACACACAAAAACACTTAAAATTCCACGAAAAGTTCAACAACGATCCAAAAAAAGTACCACCGCAACAACTTTGCATTTTGACAGCGGTTGCGTTCCAACTTCAATCGGGCTGCGTCTCTCTCAATCGTCTTTCAAATCATTTCCGCGATACGATGTGTCGAATTGTAGTTCAACCGTAGTTCAATTACAATCCAACTGATATTTTTTAGCGCGATTGGCCCCCAGGTATCGAGACGCACCTTCGATTACAGAATGGACACTGTCGCCTTCACTTTGAGTGTGTCCTACTTCCAAAAATCTGTGTGTTATTGATTTAGTATCATATTTCTCAACAATGTATTGGTATCATAGCGAAAACTATGCGGTTGCGATTTTGACTTGTGCAGTTGTCAGACCAAAATCTAAATTATTTTGCACCCTCATCAATTTTTGTTGTCGTCAATTATTATAAACCACTATTTATTTCATTTGCACCCTTTTTCCGCATTCTTTCGGTCCACACGTAACAGAATCCCTGTTTCTTTGCAAGATCATAAACTGTGAAATTATTGCATAATAACAACGTAACCTTGAGCAGTCAATCTTCCACCAATATTAATTAGTTCTCCTGTTCCAGCAGACGACATCCAGCCCCAAAATCCAAGGTGCTAAAATTCTACCGCTTGCATGACCATTGACAATATTCGTGTCCTTGTATTATTAATTCGCAACAAAGTGTGCCTTCCACTTGATGAATAGGTTTTTTCATTGCTGAATATGACACTAAGACATGGGCTAATTGCTGGTGATCTTCTAAAGATTCTTACCCCAGAAAAAACATTTTATGGAGCGTGCGTTGGTGTCGCACACGTGTATTGTAGGAACTTATTGTCATATTGTAATAAGCGGTTGTAATTGGGTACTGTGAGAAAGTGGTTTAGCTGTTAAATCAGTTCATAGATTTACTTTCTAGTTCACATTGCTATTAAAGTTCTACTCATTACAAAACCCAAATCGCGCAAAGCCGTGATTCAAGTTCAGATAACGACAATCCTGTTAAACAAAGGTAATGGGTATACCATGTACGGATTACCGCAGATAAGCTGAAAGTTTTATATCATAGCGAGTATCAATGTTGATACGGTCACTATGATAGAACGTCAACGGACACCAGACTGACTATCTGTTAGAAATGTGGTTGTTTCGCCGAGCTAACACTGAACCTATTTTACCGGTCTCCCCATCGCTTCTAGATGCTGTAAGTTATTTGTTTTTCCTAGGCAGTTTTACATTTGTTAGTACGTCATTATAATGGAATGAAGACAAATGCACTACTAAAGGTTTCTTCATAATCATGTTTCCGGGTGGTTAGGTCTGAATGTCAAAAAGTACTGATCTTCATAACGTACGTACTTCAAAAATGACTGCACTGCCGTTTATATACGAGGGAAGGTCAAAAACGTCGCGAATTCTCGTTCAGGGAAAGAGGCTAAATTCAATGAATTATTATTTTACTTGTTAAATATATTCTCCCTCAAGTCTAATACATTTTTAAAGATATGCCTAAAAGTTTGCTTATTGTTTCGAAAAAAATGTTTTGTCAAGGTCTTCAAAATAAAGTGAAATTGTCGCCTCAACTTTTTCATCGTCAGCGTCAGTAAATTTTTTCACGAAGCTTTTTCTTCAATTTGGCAAAAAATTAATAATTAAAGAAGGCTAAATTTAGACAGGGTGGTTTATGGTTTCACAGACACATTTTTGCATGGCAGCCATTGCAACAATGCTCTTGTGAATGGGTGGGTGCGTTGTCGTGTAAAGCAGCACGCGAGTCCATTTTCCGCGTCGTTTTACTTTGTAGCATCTTTTAATTTTTCCAGTAGAGTGGTATAGTATCCCCCTGTGATATTCAATCTTTTTTTTGTAGTCGATCAACAAAATCTCCTCTGAATCAAGCAAAAAACCGTTGCCATGATCTTTCCGGCCGATTGGTGACCCCTTGCATTTCTTAGGGTGTGATGTGCCGTTTTTCTGCCACCGCATACGCTTTTGTTTTAATTCAGGCTAATAATGATGAACCCAAGTTTTATCTCCAGTAATAAACCGGCTCAAAATGTAGTCCTTGCTCTCCAAAAACTCGCGTGAACTCGACGCATGCGCTGCTGTTTTTGAACCGCTCGCTGACAGCATTTTCGGCAACTACTTGCACTGAGCTAAGACATGCAAAGATGGTCGTGGAGAATACTTAAAATGGTTCTAAACGATACTCCAACCATTTCTGCAAGTATAATCAGGCCTCTTCAAGCACAATTTTTCGTCTTTTTCGATAAAGTCTAAGGAGGTGGCCACGATCGGCCGGCCCGCGCGATGTGCTTTTTTGGTAAGAAAATTCCTATAATATAGAAATTCCTATAATATAGAAATTTTCAGTCAGTCTTACCAGAACTGCTACTCAGTAAGACTACTGGGAACAGCTCATTCTTCTTTTATTAAAAGATAATAATAATTTAAATTGTTAGTTATTTTACTTGTTATTTATACATAATATGTACCTATTTTTGTTTGCGGCTTGGCATGCGTGGTACTCGCCCATAAACATATAAAACAGATAAAATGAATTCCGTTTACATATTCCTTTTACTCAAGTACGATGAACTTGTAATTTCCATGTTCGCTTGGCCTGTGAAGGTACTCACCGTTAAAACGATATTCACCAGTTTTAAAGTAAGCAAAACATGTGCCCGAAAAAAAGTAATCAAATGCGAGACGTTGACGTTCTTTGCATCAGGTCTTAAAAATATTGTATTTTATAGAGAAACGAGACCTTTTTGGAGCTCCAATAATTCCCGGAGGTTCCGTAGCAACAAGTACTAACATGAAATAAAAATTGATGTAGTTCGTCGAAAAGTAAATTGCGGTATACGATTTATGACGTATAAAATAAACTACTTACTAGATCTCGTTCAAACCAAATTTCGGTGAAAGTTTGCATAGTAATTTTGTCATATATTTTTTTAGTTTTCACATTCTCTTATTGGAAGTGTCTCTCGCGCAAATTATTCAGTTGAGAAAAAAACGATACTAGAAACCGCAACATCATTTTTTAAGACCTCTCCATAGATATCCCACACGTACGGCTTTGATGAATAAAAAAAAAATTGAGTTATAGGTTTAAGTATGAAGACCCCCAAAATTAATGTTTTTTTTTCTATTTTTATGTGATAATCTTAATGCAGTTCATAGAATACATCCTACTAAGTTTCATCAGTATAGCTCTCATAGTTTCGGAAAAAAGTGGCTGTGACATAGGTACGAATGGACAGACAGACAGGCACACTGACATAACGAATCTATAAGGTTTCCTTTTTTTGCCATTTGGCTACGGAACCCTAAAAATCAGATACTAATAAACAAAGAAAATCGCTTTATGTTATTATCGCACGCAATATGACGGAGACAGTATGTGCGCTGAGTATTCAGACAAGACGAGGCAAACTTTTCCAGGGGTGTCTGTCAAGGTAACTGAGATCTACCCCAACCCTCTCTCACTTGTAGTTCGGTCGCCATCAACGCCGGACGTAGCTCAAACTCGAACGTGCGCGTGTCAACTCTAAACTGATTAAGCTTATGCTCAAAATTAACATATTTATCAAGTTCAGTGAGTATGACATCGACAAAAATTGAAACTTTTCTGAGACCACTTCAAACTATTAAAAATAGTGTTACGAAAATACCTAGACATTTATCAAAAATATGGCGTGGGGTCGACGGAAATGAACCCTCCATTGATGAGTTATTGGAAGTAAGTTTATTGATAAAATAGCAAATATTCACTGGTACTGTATTTAGTTGTGCACCACTAGAGCCAATTCACTTGTGCGAAAAATATGTGTGTACCTACTCTGAAATAATTAAGAAAACAATGGAGTAAACACTAAAATAAAAACAAATTTTCAAAACCGCTATAAATTTTGTTTGTGCATTATTAATCAATATGCTTATTACTTTGCTTGGACTTGCCTCTACTGTAACCTTAAACTTTCAATTTACATAGTACGCGAGAATGATTCGTTTTTGTGAATGAAGTGATTAAATTAGCAAGCTTTCAATTAATATAATTTGATGAGCTAACCATTGACCATGGATACCCGCCAAGGAAGTACAAAATAATCTGCTTTATAAAAAAAAACCTTTTCTACTTATTTTATTCTGGTGCCTTTTTTGCGTTTTTTTGAGAAACAAATTAGTTTTAAATTTATTTATTGCCAACATGCACACACGTTGTTTACGTAGCTTAGTTCTATAATAGCTATTTGGCAAGTACATGTACCCTCTAGGGCGCTGCTAGTAAGTTCACTACTTATTAAAATTATGTATGTAGGTATGTATGATCCACATTACAAAAATATATTAGATAATACCATCTCCCGTCTCCATCTGTCCGTTTTTTACCTCCATCAAAGCTGAACCAAGGTAGATTGATAGTTTGTTGCCGAGATTGTTAGTCGATGAAAACAACTAGTCACGACTTCGACCGTGTGGTTACATAGTTTGAGTTCGTTTAAGAGAAACTATCGTGTGTGTCTCGATTTTATTTAATTGACAGCTGTAGTTTTAAATTTGTATTCAGAACTTTTGTATGTTTCAATCAATCAATCAATCATTCATTTATTTGCAAGTAAGAAATTTACAATTTATAAAAAAGTAAATCACATTTTTACAAGGTCAATTGGTACAACAAAAACAACAATAAAATACATAGGTAATTAGCGTTATTACATCAACATTTCAAGTCATGTGCCGAGCTCCCAGGCTTTTTTGTCATCAAGGTAGTCATTAATCTTGTAGTAAGCTTTTTTTGTCAGGATAGCTATAACAGTTTTCTTAAATTTACTCTCAGACAGCTTTACAATGTCAATATGCAGTTTGTTATAAAACTTGATGCTTAAGCCCACAAAAGACTTGCCAACCTTAGCTTACCTAGTTTTAGGGCAAGCAATCCTTTTCTTGTTCCTGGTATTGTGTGTATGCCCGTCTCCAAGTTTTTCCAAATTGTCAAAGTTTTTTCTTACGTGCATAATGTTCATGTAGATGTATAAAGAAGATAAAAGTTTAAATGGTATAGTCTCTTATTAGAAATGATCAATGGTAACAGAAACTCTAATTTTAAGTTGGTTTTGCAAACTCATGGGTATTTACAACGTGGTGGTACATGTTGCGGGAGTTGTTTTTTTTATAGTTTTTCATAATAGTGAATTCGCTGTACTTTTTTATTTCTTGATAGCTAAACGTTTGACTGTCATCACACCTGATTAAAAGTTAAAATGCAGCCTAAGGTGGAGCACGCTTAGCTATAATGCACTTGTTCAGTCTTGGCTTGAAAATTCCAAGGTTGTAATGCTCCGGAAATATTGACGACAATTACCACTCTTTGGCT
Source organism: Thera obeliscata (assembly GCA_947578465.1). Classification (NCBI taxonomy): domain Eukaryota; kingdom Metazoa; phylum Arthropoda; class Insecta; order Lepidoptera; family Geometridae; genus Thera; species Thera obeliscata. The sequence continues at coordinate 5,470,763 of OX387922.1, read as the reverse complement.
GTTTGCACTAAAAAAGTGGAAGCGAAGCGCTTTGTACGATGTTGAGGGACATCAAACATGAAGGGGTGACACTTATCCGTACTCCTAGTAGTCCGAAGATAAAAGGGCGACGGAAGGATCAGATCCTGTAATTCTTCCGCACACTCATTGAAATGTATTCGGTAGAATATACAGGCAGGTGATTCGTCTCCGGTGCTCGAAACTATAGAGTCTGGAATCAAATAGCTAATCGTAGCGCATAGCTGATTGTCAACCAGCCTCCTGGCCTGCCGCTCAATAGTCTCTAAGGCTTCAAGCTGATACTTGGCAGAGCCATCCCTCAGGTTGCAACAGTACTCCATGCACGATCGGACTTGAGCTTGATAAAGATGCAGAAGCTGGCATTTTCATATCACTGTCACTGTGTGTAGCTACTATAACTTTGCTACTATAACAGAGCATTTCACTCGTTCCTGCTGCTGGTTTGGCTTTGGTTGGGATTTTCTTATAATACCATTGCAATTTTTTTATCTGTTGCGTTTATTTCATTTAAAAGGCGGGTCCAGCATAGCAGGAACACCAATTGTCTGACTATTTACCACGTTTGGAAACCTTGTTTCAGCTCCAGATCGTGGCTACGCTACTAACTTTTTAGTTACTTCGTGAAATATATCCATGAAATCATCCTTAAATGGGTCCTCTGCAAATTAAATCATTGCTTAGCGCTGAAATGAGACACTAGCTGCTTTACTTGCCAGTATTTTTTCATTTCCGTCATGCACGTCTCAATAGTTGTTAGAAAGCACTTTCCTATCCGGTAACTGATTAGAGGGGCTTAAGCTCCCCTCGAATGCTCTAAATTTGAAAATGGCTGATAGTCGTAAATATATACCTGCATTATCAAATTGTCTAATGTTATTATTACGGCCTCAATTATGTTGTTGTACAAAGCTTTGACTTGAAGCGTTGTGCCGTTACATAATTTACGCGGGTGTAAATTTCGCGGCAACATAATCAGGGCACCAAATCTGGTTTTAACGTGTTTAATAACTCGACTGAGTAATGAACAGCTTCATCTGTACCTATCACCGAAGCTACCGACTTTTGTTCCTTTTGTACCCCTGAAAACGACCCTCACAAACCATTATTAATAGAAGTTCCTTGGTCGTTTTAAGGGGTTATTATGGCACTATCGCTTAATTACTATGGATTTGGGAAACATCTGGTTATATTCTGGCTAATAAGATCTTCCAAACTACGATAGAGCAATCTCTAGAGGAAGGTTTATTTTACTATCGCTTTCTGCTAATTTTCCATTCCATAATCTGCAACAATAAATCAGAAAATTCCCAAACACGCCTTAACTTCATCTGCTCTTTTTCCTCTTGGCTACTGTAAGGGTTGGGCGGAAGTCTCCAGCCAATAATACTGTTATTCCACCCATTATCTGACTGTTACTTCTTATATCTTTAAGGTTCCTTTTAAGTGCTTCAATGCCCCTTTTTTGTGTTATACTGCACTCATTATCAGTTTAGTATGGCGTAGCACCTCAGCCATGTTGTCTGTTTAGAGATGTTACACAATGGGGTTTCTACAAACATCAGTTTAAGGGGAAGTTTAAAGGCAGCATGTGCAGTTCTTTCTCTTTCCAGAACCGCCGCAGCAATTTCAAAGCATGCAACAGCTAAAGCGATTTGTTTGGTTGGCCCTATCTTAGCTAGGAGCAGGTTAATAAGGAAGGTCTTCCCTGTTCCAGCGGGAGCATCAAGGAAAAATGTTGCCCACTGCTGCCTCAACACTGTTAACAACTTGCATATAAAAAGTACCTAGTTAGTATTATTAACAAAGACATTGTCATCATATCCCTCTACAGGTCCCCATCATATAGCAATATCGAAGCCTTTCTAAGCTCTCTTGACATCTTATTAACTTCAGTCTCATCACACAAAAACATAGTTATTGTGGGTGATATAAACATAAATATTGTACCTGAAGCTTTGGACAAAAGTGCGGAGCTGTACCTGGAACTCTTAGCTTTTCATGGTATTCTGCCAACACACACTTACCCCACAAGGCTTTCTAACTGCTTAGATCACTTTTGTTTAAAATCAAAGCATGATGCAATCACACTCGTAATAAAAAGCTCTGTTACGGATCATGATGCCGTCATGCTATCAATAGCTAAACCCCGTATTTCATATAGTAACAAAGTGATTACAAAAATTAACTATGATGCGATTACCAAAGATTTTGCACAGGCTGACTTTTCACCTATATATAGCAGTAAAAGCGTAAATATATCAACGAATCTGCTAATTGAAATAATTTCTACGATAGTCCGCTCTAATACCAGTTATGTTCACCGCTCACTTCGAAATACACCTATAAAGCCGTGGATAACTCCAGGTATTCTGCGCTGTATGCGCCACCGTGATAACTTACACTCTAAGTTACGTAAATCACCACAAAATAGTACATTGAATTGTATTTATAAAAGATACAGAAATTTCAGTAATAACCTATTGAAAAAACTAAAACAGAAATATGATAGGGCACAATTACTCAAAGCTGGAAATGATATTAAGAGGACATGGAAAGCTATTGCAAATATTACAAACTATAAAACTAAAAAAACTCTATCAGATGACTTGATAACCGACTCTGTCGACCCAATGGAAGCTACAAATGCAGTAAACGAGTACTTTGTTAATATAGGTACCTAGGTCTCTCGCTGAACAAAACCAATCTTATCACCAGGTAAATAATAACGAACAATTTAACTTCAATGCATCAAATTCGTTTGCTCTTCTGGACACAGATATAATGGAAATTATGTCCATGATAGATTCCCTGAAGACGTCAAACACAGCAGGTTGGGACAATATCTCCACGCGTATTATCAAAGAAAATAAAAACTATATTGCTAATCCACTGACGTATATCTGTAATCTCGCCTTTGAAACGGGTACTTTCCCTGATGCTTTCAAAAAATCAATAATTCTACCGGTTCATAAAGCTGGAGATAAAAAATCTAAAGGCAACTATAGGCCTATTTCCATCCTTCCAAATCTGTCGTAAGGTATTGGAACGGGTCTTAAACAAACGCCTTGTACAATACTTGGAAAAATTTGGTCTTTTGTCCGATAGACAGTATGGTTTTAGGGCAGGGAAGTCAACATCACAAGCAGTCACTGAGCTCAATGACTATGTTGTTAAAGCTTTGGACAATGGTCATAAATGTCTGGCAATTTTCCTGGATTTGGCTAAAGCCTTCGACACTGTTTCGATTTCACTGCTTCTAAAGAAACTGGAACGCTTGGGAATTCGGGGTACGCAACTGCAACTTATAACAAGCTACCTTAGTAACAGAAAACAGTGTGTAAAAATAGGCAATTACACAAGTGAGGAACTTCCTGTCAACTATGGCGTACCGCAGGGCAGTATACTCGGTCCCACTCTTTTTATGGTGTATTTCAATGACATTTGTAACTCACATTTGGATGATGGTAAGCTCATTGCATTTGCTGATGATACAGCATTGGTACTTTCAGGTAAAACTTGGAATAGTTGCTTTGATATGGCTCAGAAAAGTTTTGACATCGTATCTTTATCACTACAAAACAACTTATTGTCACTTAATGCCTCGAAAACGAATGTTATGCCTTTCTCTCTCACAAACAAAAATCTACCTGATAGCCAGATCCACTTTATAAAAGCACATAAACCACAGTGCTTAAATGACCGGGGCGCTAAAACCTTAAACTGTGAATGCTTAGCATTAGCTTCTTGTACTTCTGCTAAATATCTAGGAGTAACCATAGACTCTCAGATGAGCTACACCGTTCTTATCAGCAACCTTACTGCCAAAACAAGGAAACTCATAGCAGTGTTCAAAAACATTCGTCATGCTGCCACAAAAGAACTAATACGGTCAATATACTATGCCCTTTGCCAATCCCTTATAATCTACTGCATAACAGCTTGGGGTGGATCGTATAAAACACACATGTTAGCACTGGAACGAGCTCAGAGAGCTATTCTCAAAGTTGCTTATTCGCGACCATATGAGGCTATCAGGGCAAAAGTAGTGTAACCCCTGACAGTGCTCTAAGGAGAAATGGAAGGATTTAAAATTGTCTAAGATAGAAATGTTTTTTTTATTTTCTACATAATTATTTTTTTTTGTTTTATTTTTAATTTACAAAAAGAACTTCCAAGTCTATAATATTTTAATATTTTTGTATTAATTAAACTTATAATAAAGAAAAATATGTGGGTTACACCACTTCTGCATTTATGATTTTTGGCCAAATTAAAAACATACAAACAGGTTACACCATTTCAGAGCAAATTTATTAAAGAAAACAACAATAATGGGTTAATCTTCATCCGTTTCATCATAAAAAGCCTCATCCTGGACACTGTTGGAACTTCTTAGGGAATTATTAAAAGTGTGATGAACTGTCGGGATGAACTGCAAAAGTTCAAGAACGTCTTTTTTCTAGTGGTGTATTCAGCTTACGCTAGTTTTGCTCTAATTATGTGGTAGATTACCTATATTCTGTGCAAAAACTATGATTTTAGCGCCATCTCGTTTTTGATAACAAAAGGTGGCTTACTCCACTATTGTATATAAAGTTGGTAATATATGGGATGTAGTTTACACCAAAACTGCAATCAACACAAATTGTGGCTTAAACCGCTTCTGCGCTGATAGCCTCATATAGATATCCGACTCACCAACTCTACGAAGAATGCGGAATCTTGACAGTCAGACAACTTTTTATAAGGCAAATTTTAATAGATAAAAAACGAAGCACTGCCTTATCTTGCATGAAAAAACAATCAAGACGAGCTACGGGACTTGCAAGCCTTGCCTGCAAAACCGCCTTTGCACATAGACACGTGAACTTTCTAAGTATTCACTTATATAAAAGAATCTTAAAACATATACCAATCGATGATTTAAACTTAGAAGGTTGTAAAATTGGGTTAACAAAGTTCCTACTCCAATTGGATTATGAAGAAACAGAGAAATTACTATCTATTACCAGATAACTCGTTGTTTTCCCAAAATCCTTATCAAACCACAAACCCACACATATATTATATTTCTTTAGCTTCATTTTTCAGATATAAATAGTTAGACTATGTAGTACTTTCAACCTACTACGCAACTTCGCACATTAAAAAGAATAAAATCGAGTTCGATTTTCAAAACAAAAAGTGACATCCAACCTCAGCGCTGCACCTCCTTCAGCTTCATTCTTTTTTCGTGCGAGGCAACGAGCACGTCTCTTCTGTCAAAAATATTTTTATTTCTAAGCGTTTTTTCTGTAAAATCTTTCTGTATTTCTACTGTGTAATAATGCCGAAACGCAAAAATGATGAAAAGATTCGTTATTACGAATCTAAAATACAAAAGTTGCGGGATAAACAAGTACCTGCACCTCATGTGCGCAAACGGTTTATTATTTATTCGGAGTCATCTTCGGATGAAAAAAAATCAGGTAAGCTTCTCAAACCCCGTCTCTGTCCCTTTCCAACCTTCAACAGCACTTCACTTTTTTCTTCTTTAAATCTTCCTGTTGTTCCATACAAAATATGAGGACACTTCCGGATATAAAAGTGTCTTAGCAAAGTTGTCAATCTTACACAAATCATAAATTAAATGTCAGCAAAAGTGGTGGGTTACTCACACGTTCAACCAGGTTGTTTTCATTGAACGTAGAGGTGAAAAACGGAAGGGAACCGATCATAAATCGAAAATCCCATGATTTGCCATATTATGAGAACGGTGCCTATATTGTGGATAACCATCATCGCCCGTTTGCGTTTCCGTTAGGAGTTCTTTCGGAAACCTCTCGCTGTATTTATGGTCTCGCATGCAGGGTGAGCTTACATTTAGGCTACTGCATGGTCCGTGCTAAGCCCTTCTGACTCTATTTAGCGTATACGTCACCACAAACTGACTAAAGAGAGACCGGTAAAGCACAATATCGTTCACTTCTCGTTGTCCTAGCATTCAACGGTAAAAGTAGAAACTGGCTGCGGAATTTTCCTTCTTTAACGTTAGGTAGTTGGCTTAGTTTGTGGATTTTGTTGAGGGAGTGATATGGCATATCCATCTTCTCCGCATCAAAAAATAAGAGGGTATTGTAACGCATCATAAGACCGGAGAATCTTGCTGATGCGCCGTCACTAGTAGGAGTGGGTTGGAACAGGTAAAATAAGAAACCTGTTCCGCCTGTTCCAGTTCCAGTAAAACAACAGTTCCAAAAACCTGTTCCAAAATAACAGCTGGTTGTGTTGCATGCAACATAGTATTTTCCGAACGCAACACCTGTTCTCTGCTTGTAACAGGCTATCTCGTTCTAACAAAGGTAAGATGCGTAAGCTAGAATAGAGAAGAGCATGTTCCGTGCGTGGCGTCTCCTTCTAACAAAAGTAATCTCCATAAGCTAGAATAAAGAGACGCATGTTTCGGCAGATTCGGGCTGTTGTGGAATGGAACTGGAACTGGAACAGGCAGGGAACAGGCTCTCATTGGTTAGTTTAGACAACAGTTCCAAGCTGTTATTTTAAAACACCTGTTATTTTGTTATCTGTTCCGATATATATGCCTCACATGTTCCGTGCGTGGCGTCTCCTTCTAACAAAAGTAATCTCCATAAGCTAGAATAAAGAGACGCATGTTTCGGCAGATTCGGGCTGTTGTGGAATGGAACTGGAACAGGTTCTCAGTGGTTTATACAACAGTTCCAAGCTGTTGTTTTAAAATACCTGTTATTTTTACCTGTTCCGATATATATGCCTCACTCCTAGTCACTAGAGCAACTTCATTCACCGTTGGGGTATTCTAGCAACTGCAGCAACCGGCCGTCTTTCAGCATGTATTACTACTTTAAATAACAGGACGATGACACCTTTTCAAGAGCAGTTTTCAAATCTTTCACTTATGCAGAGTGCTTAATTTGCAGAAATTGAGCACTCTGTTGAGCAAAATGTAATAAACTTCCAATGCGATGGAACACTTAAACTTGAACCTTAAATTTACTCATGAATCCACCCTCTGATACCTTTTTGGCTCCAAATAAGGTCATCTGAAAGCAATTGTTGTACATCCTGATACGGTCCATGAAGTGACCATGCTCAGAGTGAAGATCCATGATTGACCTACGAAGAAGTTCTAGTAGTGATTCAAAAGGTGCCATATATACTTTGCCAGCGATGCAACACATACCAGTTGAATCCTCTTTCTTTAATGCATTATACCACTGACACCATTTTACCAAAGCTTACCGTGTCATTAGACTCTTACGGTAGTCGGGATTATACGCCAAACCAGATAACGCTTTATCTTTCCACATTTTCTTGGCACTGTTATGGCTGTACCGTGACTGATTTTCAATACGTTCTTTAATATCGTACGTTGATAATTTCTAACAGTTTGCCTGTAAACCACAGGATGATAGCGTTACGGGGCAGTGGTCCAACTGATCTGTCCAACTAGTTGGACTACGGGCCTTTATTAGGGGCCGTGGTCCAACTATCTTTGCAGTTGGACCACGGCACCATAGTAGAGTTCCCTGGTCCAATTAAAACAGTTTCAAATAAAACAACTGCAATTGTAACCCTTATATAATTAAAAAAAAAATTGTAACCACAGCACATTTTTTTTTTTATCTGGAACAACAGAATATGTTTATATGTAATATATCACCGTAAGTTTTCTAAAGCATGGCCCACAGTTATTTCACCTGTGGTCATTTGATGTTGTATTTGTCTCATATAGTCGTCGTTCTCAATTTGAATCTTACGCCTATTACGTCTTGTCTGGTCGCATATTGATAATGTTGAGAACTTCTCTAAAACATTCAAAAGTCGCAGCAAGGTTTTATTTTTCGCATTTATGCATCTACTTAGTTTTGCGTGTGAACCTTCTAAAACGTTATTGGTTCGATGTCTCTCGTTAAACACGCTTACCAATTGTGAAAAATTGGCTAAATCTTTTTTTATCCAATACCGCTCGATATACTCAATCAATTTGTTAGATCCATCATTCATTTCATTTTTTATGTAATTCCATCCTTCTAATATTTTTTCAGCCGGTAACAGTGGCAGCACTGAGCACAACGACACAATTCTTTTGTCTTTTTTTGATTTAGTTTTTGAGAGACCCAATGACTTTGCCTTCCTCCAGATACATTGCGACCAATGAAAGTAGCAGCCCACAATTGTAATAGTAGTACTAAATTGTTTAATACTGCTAAGAAGAGATATTTCAAAGTCACAATGAATTTTTCGTGGGTCCCATTTCAACTGTGATCGTAGGATTTCAAATAAAGCAAAATACGTAGATTGCTTTTTGTCACTCAGCAAAGCATAAAGTAGGGGCACAACGTTAGTTGTTTCACTTGTGCTTCCATTTTCACCAAATATGCTTAGTAATTGTATGAATGGAGCAGGGCAACAGCGAAATGTTCCGTCTACAAAAAACTCTTTTAATTGGCCCATCATATTTCTTTCTCTTAAAGAGCAAAATACTATTACTCGTGTTCCTTCAAAATTATAGTCCGCCAATAAGAAGTCCACAAATTTTAAAGGTACTTCCACTTCTTCCAAATTTTTAAATACTGTTTTGGAAGTACCCAGTGATAGATTTCTTGTATTGTAAAGACCATGCTTCACATTTGAATACGATGGAAATGCAGTTAGTATGTCATACGTCGAGTTTTTGTATTTGGCTAAAGTTTCATCATATAATTTTGGGATAGGCTCGTCGGAAACTTGCACTTGCTTTTTTAAGTTGTTCATTGACATAGAAATCTCATTTCCAATTATATTTGCACAGCAATTTTCGGAATGAACTGATTGTTTCACTATTTTCTCTTTTTGCTAAAAATTAATACAAAAAAGATTTATTACATAACGAAAGAATAAATATATTAATAGAATAATGATATGATGGTCATGGGAAATAAGAAATCATATAAATAATGGAATGGTTAATACGCACGCTAATGGTTACCGATCCACTACAACGTTTTTTCTTTTTGTTCGAACATCTCCAGTAAGCATTTCCATTTTTATATTTTCGAACTTTATAATATTCGTAGCCTTCTCGTAACAGGACTTTTCCACCTTTTCTTTCGACGTATATGTTCGCAGGCGACGCATCTTCATCCATTTTTATTTAGAGTTGCGAATATGTTTTTTTATGTAAGTATACTGTGAAGATATGACAAGGATCTGGTTTTTGATTGATTATTCAATGATGACAATGTCAAGTCAAATGTATTATTTAATGCAATTTGCTAACAGCTAGTACTTATTATCAAATTTATCAAACCTCTTTAGATCATATATTATATTCATTATATTTTTTATAACTTCTGTATCAAAAACGTTGTAAAACTAATTATTTAATTAAAACATTTTTTGCACATTGCAGTTATTTTATTTGAAATTGTTTAATTGGACCAGGGAACTCTACTATGGTGCCGTGGTCCAACTGCAAAGATAGTTGGACCACGGCCCCTAGTAAAGGCCCGTAGTCCAACTAGTTGGACAGATCAGTTGGACCACTGCCCCGTAACGGATGAGTCTTCTTGTACGTAGCAACAGCTAGCCCGTGTTCCTCAGGATGAGTCTCCTGGTACCTATCAACAGCTTGCCCGTGTTCCTCAGGATGAGTCTCCAGGTACTTATCAACAGCTTGCCTGTGTTCGTCAGGATGAGTCTCCTGGTACCTATCAACAGCTAGCCCGTGTTCCTCAGGATGAATCTCCTGGTACTTAACATGTGCATTAGAATTATTTGTTTGAACACTGCTCACAACCTACTTTTTCGGGTTGTATTAGTGCCTGCTAAACCTATAAGAAGTGTAAAATTTTCAGCTGGCAGCTTCACTCTCAAAATATATTTCAGATACTATTTATTTTACCGTTTTACCATCTCCCAAACTCAAATCAATCTCTTGCTACGCTAGATTAAAAAAACCCTTAAACTTACAAGTTTGTACAAAGCTTATATCTAATTTTTGACACATATTTTTCCTAACTATGGCTAAATTGTTAAATCGTTAATAATAACGGATAAAAAACTGCTTTAAAGAAATATCTGAACATATAAAATAATTGTGGATATACTATATAATTCTTCCAAAATAACGGATAAAAAATTGCTTTAAAGAAATATCTGAACATATAAAATAATTGTGGATATACTATATAATTCTTCCAAAAAAGGAACCCTAGCACAAAATTATATTGATTTAAAACGGTCCATGAAATAAAAGGCAATGAAAAAGTGTGAGTGCTTTTCTCAGTTCAAGTTTCGTTTATTTAAAATCATCGTTACTTGGATACCCAATATTATACAGGACATTAACCTAATAACAGTAGTAAACTAATAAGCCTTATGCCTAAGATGTTTTTTGTTTTGCCTGAGGATTAATACGAAAACCTGTTATTATATAACTTAAAGGCTTTTAAGCTTGCAAATTGAGTATTAAGTCTTATTAGTGTGACAACTCAGTCGAGTTTTTTAAAAGGCTTTGTCAAAACATTTTCTTTTCTGTGTCCCATAAAACGTTCATAAAATATTCAAATCGTTGATAGCATTACAAACACTCTTCATCTTTCGCTATGCCTTTGTAAAGTTATGATGGAAAATAAACTTATTTAAGTATACGGGTATTTTTTATATTATGTAAAAGCACTGTGAATAATGTTTGCAACATTCAAATAAAACGTACGGCTGTAGGCAATAAAAATTGCACATCGGTTTTTCTACTTTCTGACGCACACTATGAAGCCAAAATTAGAGGATGTGCAATATTTGTTGCCTATAACTATACATACATACCTACATAAAATCACGCCTCTTTCTCATAGGGGTTTGCAGAGATCACGGATTTCCTATAACTACCGTGGTCTTCCGCTTCCAGCCGTCACACTCGTCTGATGAACATATTTTTTATTAATCCTCTCTCTTTCACTCCACGTTTCCCTCTTATCACACTGTTCCTCACTCTATCACTCAAATTAATACTATACAGACTACGCAACGCTCTTATTTCAAGTGCATTTTATCTACTCTGATGTTTTTTTCTGCCATACCCTAGTATTTTTTTCCTATTTCTGTAGCCATACCCAACTTTCACTACCATACGCGGGCAGGCTGATAAGTCCGCGGCCTAAGCTTTAATACTTAAAGAACGAAAAGTCAAGTTTTATATTTTTTATTTCTCAATATAATCTCCCTCAAGGGATATGCACTTCTCACATCTGGCGTATAACGCCTTTAAACCACCATTAAAATATTCCTTGTTTATGCCTTCAAAATGTGTATTTTCGGCGGCTATCATTTCATTGTCATCTGAAAATCTTCGGCCCCTTAAGTCCTTTTTCAGATTGGAAAAAAGGAAAAAGTCGCTAGGAGCTAGGTCTAAACTGTAGGGAGGATGGTCTATTTCAGAAAAGCCGGTGTCTTGTAGGGCCAGCCTCGCAATGCGCGCCATAAGAAGGGGCGCGTTGTCTTGCAAAACGAGCACTCCACGCGCTAACTTCCCGCGTCTCTTCTGAACAATGGCCTGACGGACCTGAGCCAATACATTTGCATAATACTGACCATTCATTGTAGTTCTCTTAGGTAGGTAATTAATTAGCAAAATGCTTTCGCTATCCCAGAAAAAGCTTTGACGCTGACTTTTCCACCTTAAATTTCTTCGGCGCCCTTTCTCCTTTTTTCATCCATTGTATGGATTCTTTTTTGGACTCCGGGTCATACTGGCGAACCCATTTTTCATCAACGGTCACGATACGATCGCAAATTGCGTCCAAATTATAGCCCTCTAACTCCAAAAAATCCATGAAAGCCTGGAGACGTCGCTCTTTGTTGTGCGCCTAAGCATTTTTGGTACCCAACGCGCACAATTTTTTTTCATGCTCAAATGTAGATGTAAAATTTCTCCAAACCATTCTTTGCTGATCTGCAACTCTTCTGCTATCTGCCACATTGAATTCTTTGATCGGCCAGTACCAATTTTTCGACTTTTTTAACATTTTCTTCGGTCACTACCGTTATTGGACGTCCCGGGCGGGGGTCGTCTTCGCAGCTTTCTCGTCCTTATTGAAATAAACGTACCCATTTTTTAACCATCGTGTATGAAGGCCCAGAATCCTGAAGAATAGATGACATGTCTTCAAAAATTTTTTTTTAATACAGTTGCTCAAAAAGTGGCGTATTGCAGGGACGTATAGCGTTCGGGATGTGGGCTATTACACACGCGTGCTTTTTTTTTACCATTCCCGCACTAGTGCTTATTTTTTCCCAACTGTCAAAATAATGTCTAAAAAGAAAAACCATCCATGAAGTTTTTACTAAAAAAATTCATCGAAGTTTTTATCATTCATGCAAATACGTATTATTTCTAAAAAGAAGCTACTAATTTGTTTCATTAACAGATTTAATGATTTGATTGAATGAGTTATGTTAGGTTTCATTTCATTTCATCTCATTAAATTTCATTTTCAATTCATATCAATAAAAAAAATCTACTGAAGACTTGGCTGTATGGGTATAGTTCCCTTTGCCTTCCAGAATGGGTGAAGAAAAAAAAAATCTCTGCTTATATTTTACGGTTGGCGCCATTTTTCAGAAATTTTCTTTGCGAGTTTATTTGTTTGTTGCACAAAATGAGTAATTTCGACCCTAGTTTTTTTGAATTAACACCACCGGAACTCAGTATAATTGCACAAAATGCTTCGGAGAACATTTTACCGGAAAAGTCAAAAAGTCGCTACATGCATACATACGACGAACTTATTGCGTGGAGAGAAGAGAAAAAAGCAAATGGTATTTTTATTATTTGATTAAATTGCTTATTTTTTTCGCAACTGTATTAAAAATAGTCGTTCAGTACACGTGCGGAACCGTCATTGCAACTTGTTCCGACTGTCAACCCTCGCCTTCGGCTCGGGTAGACATTTGTCGGAACTCTTTGCAATGACAGCCTTCCCGCACTTGTAATGAAATATACTATTTGACGATTTTCCCTTTTTTACAAGGTACTTTATTACGGCACGGTGTTCCAAATTGCGAGAATTCGTAGATTCGGCTGACATGATGTTGTTTGATGTTCCACAAAATATTGAGTTATGACTTTAAAAATTAATAAGAGGGTTGTTTCAAATACCATTGAACCTCGCAATAAGAGTTTTCAATAATAAGGCGATAGGTAATATTTAAGTACCTTAGGCCGCGAACTTATCAGCCTCCCCTCGTACATCAATGTTGGCACGAACACCCATCTACGTATTCAAATAAAAATGTGTATTCAAATGATTATAAAGCTATATAATTATGAACGGAGATACATACTATATAGTGATATGTGTATAGAGATATGATATGTGTATAGATGATATGTATTATGTATATGATATGTAGATGATATGTACTATGTATAGTATGTATATGATATGTGTATTATGATATGTGGATAGAGATATGTGTATAGAAAAATGGTTTATCAAATCTTAAAGCACTTTTGAAATATTTATCCATAACTTAACATACTGCTTTACGTTCAGACAGCCTTCACGGCTTAGTTGGTAGTATCTCTAGCTTTTGCACTATGGGTTTTGGTTTCAATCCCCACCATTTTTGTCGTGAAAATAGATATTTGTTCTTCTTTGGAATAGCGAACGACGCTGTCGGATATTCTCATATAGCCACCGGGCATACATGGGCATACTTGACAACATACCATTGTGAAGCTCCATTTGTATGATGACGCATGCTGAGGCCAATTTCAGAACATTCTCGTAGTACTCAGAAGATAGTCTGACGTTACGTGCTGTAGGTCAATTAAACTGAATGTTATGACATGAATGTGTCTTGATAGTTCTATTTTAGTAATCTACTAATGAAATGGATAAAATGTGTACCTAGAATGAAATTTCTTTAACAAACGACATTCTATGACGATGCAACTGCAACGTATGTATATTACCTGCTGGTTTACAAGGCTTAAACTACTACTAAAACTAGTTTATCTCTTGAATTCATTTTTCATCTTATTTGTAACATTGAAGATTTATTTTTCGTGCTTTTTCGTTATTTCGATTTGGCTCTACGACCCAAGGTTTGAACCAAACCCAGAGACGTATTTAAAGATTTAGCGCCTTGGGCCTAAAAGGTATGCTGGCCCACGAAATCACAGAAAAAAAGTTTTTTTTACGTACCTACGTAGAACTTAGATCATTTTTTATTATTTTGAGTACGGAAAAAGAGCGTTCTACACTGCAATTTGTCACCGCAGTGCACAGAAATATGCGAAGTGCTTTTTCAGTATATGGAAATGCTTCCTTCAAATCTTTTTGTTTTATGAGTTAAGTTGCCTTAAACTAATTTTATGTTCATTAGACGTCAAGAATCGTTTCAAAAGAACACATTCTTCTTGCAGGTGATCCGCCAAATCAATAAGGTATACTTTTTGGAGTATGGCATTCGCTCTTACTTCTTCAAACAACATCCAATTTGCAAAATTTGCAAACATCAAAATGCAAAATTGGAGGTTATTGCATCATAAGAAGTTTTGCGCCTCCTTAACTCGCTCAGCAGTTGGTCGCATATTGAGAAGAAGGTATTAACCCTGAAATGGTCACGTCCTTGTAATAACACTTCTCCCTCGCGACAGCATCGTCTCGTTTTTATCTCTTAATAGTCCTCTTGTGGCTGTTTTTTTTTTCTGACGATTTTATCTTACTAGCTTCTTCAAAACTATCAAAAGATGTCCATTTATCTTTGACTTAGGCTTTTTTAAAATTGTTTCAGGGATATAAAGTAAAAAAAACGCACGAATCTGAAGACCCCTTCTTCGGCGCAGCCCTCGTTCAAAAATTGCCAAAAATCGTTCGGCAAAAATTGTCTATTTAATTCATGGCCTTGTCCATAAAATAAATCTAATCTATTCACTGTGTATTTTATGATTAATTCTTTTTATTGTGAGCCTATCTTATAAAAAAAATTGCCAAGTGCTAGTCGGACTCGCTCATTAAGGGTTCCGTAGCAGCAAGAATAGAATATAAAAGTTCTTATAACTCGTTGTAACTTTGATCGATGTTTTAATAATAGTCTATTATGTTTAGATTTTAGATGTTGTCAAGCAGGTGGCAATCTAGAACTTACGTATTTAACACAATCTGACCCAGCAGCAGCTTTTAGCGGTATTTGGTAATTAGGGTCCTTTACACTGTCATCCGAAGAAAAATCATCCATTTTGCTATCTGAATTTGAAGATTCAATGGAATTCAATGAATTACTACCAGAGCTACTTTTTTCAATAACACTATGCAGTTTTTTCGGTATTATTGTTAGGTCCTGATTGCAGATCTTCATTTTTCAAGTCGAGTATCGATAAACTCGAGTTATACTGGCTATCTGCGATAGAGTTTACCTGCTTGTCTTCTTCACATCTTTTTTCGATTTAAACATGTTCCTTTGCTTAAGGTATGATTCCATAAGGGTTTAGTTGTTTGCCATTTGGCTACGGAACCCTAAAAAGAGGTTCTCAATTTCGGTAGTTGCAGTTTTGTAATGTTTGTTATCGCATCACCATTTACGATCCGATTTGAAAAAAATGGTCCTGTAGATACTACATGAACAGATTTTATAATTTATTTATAAAATCGGTTCATGTATGTACGGTGTATTATCCATTTTACTCAGCGTGTTGCTTATCAGACTTGTTTCTTGTGCAGTTACACTATTATTGGATACATCACTATAAACAGACGAGAAATGACAAACCAAGAGATTAGCTATGTCATATGTCATGATATGTCAGCTTTTAGATTGCCCATGTGAACATATTATATAGAAGATTTGATGTGCTACCACGTTTGTCCTTTATGCAACTCCAGAAAAACTTGATTTTTTTTCTGTTTAATATACTCAATTCAATATTTATTTTGTAGTCAGAATAGTATTTACCGATAAATTTGTGACAGTTGCCTCTCGTGGATGTGCCCCGAATGCCTTCCATGTAGGCGGCCTTTCGGTGGCCTTATTGTAAGGCTAAAGGTGGCTTCTTGTAGCATATGGTGGCGTGTGTGTCTGCCTCACGAATTGTCGGGTGGGCCCAAAAGCTCGCGGGCGTTTCACCCAGAAGAACAACGTGCGCTTTCTGTTACTGAGCAAGTAGGCGGAGGGACGAGATTTTATCCCTAATCCTTCCGGGATTCCAGTATAGGAGCCGTAGTTTGTTGTGGCTACCCATACTGTTCGTTAATCTTATACCTTTAAACGAGAAAATCTTGTATATATATATATATATATATATATATTTAGGATCTCGGAAACTGAGCCAACGATTTTCATGAAATTAAGTATACAGGGGTTTTCGAGGACGATAAAACGATCTAGCTAGGATTCATTTTTAGAAAATGTTTAGAAATGTCGTAAAGTAAATAATCAACTTTATCATAAAATCATACTCCTAGCGCCATCTGTTGATTAAGTCATGAGTTAGTGGGACAGAGAACGCCATCTATTGACTAGTAGTGGAGTTTATTATTATAAACTAACAACTTTAACTTTTATGAGTTTATTATTATAATTTATTATTATTATAACACAACAACAGTTTACCAAAAAAAAAATACCGAGCGAAGCTCGGGCACCAATTGCTAGTGGCGGTTAATCCGCGTATCGCTGCATCTCTGAGGTCTCCCCCGGCGACGATGGTGGTGAGCAGATCCGCCAAGATCCCAAGCATAATTTGCATCGGGTCCCCGGCGCTGCCCGCCATTTGGTTGGTTGGCATAGAAACGGTAGGCTCTAACACGATCGGGCAGATTGCTGCCTGTTGGTTTGATGGTGCTTGTGCGTGTGTGCGCGGATGGTAGCCTTGGGCCTCAGGTTGCGAATGAGGCATTATATGGAAGTCTGGTTGAACCTCTGTGGTGGAGTGGGCGGTGGGTGCAAAATGTACAACCCCATGAACATATTATATAGAAGATTTAATGTGCCACCACGTTTGTCCTTTATGCAACTCCAGATTGCACATCAGGCAGCCGCGCGAAACAACACTAACATATTTTCCCTTATGTCTAAAGTGGGATAACCGATGATGTATGCAAATAGTAGTTTATGCAACTGTCATATATATTGAAGGGTATTAAAACACTAGTGTGAGTTTCATAATAGTAACGAGTGTTTTAATACCCGTGTTATATGCAGTTGCATACACTACTTTATCTTCACTAATTCAATTAGTCAACAAGAGTAAAAGCTGACAATAGTTTATTTATAATAATTGTTCAAATTTTGGATGGTACAATTTTGAAAGTTAATGTTAATTATTGATCCAGCAGCTGTAGCGGTCGCGGGGCAAGCAGTAGAGCTCGTAGACGGAGTCGGAATATTTATAATTACTTCATTCGTCTTGTTTTCTATACTGTTCAAGATCGTATTTGAGACTTGAATTTTATTAATTAAAGACTCATCTTTGTAGCTTTCAGCCACAGTAGAAGACTTCCACCCCCCGTGTCGTTTCAGTGCGGTCAAATCACCACCGCTATTTATGGGAAGGGTCGCCGAGGTGCGCCGGAAGCAATGCGCCGTGTACAACGCTGGGTTAGGCAGATTCAAAAACTTGCGATAGTTTTTCCCAGAGCACCAAATTTATTAATACCAGTTCTTTGATCGACGCACTGCCCCGATCTATAGCTCAAGAAAAAGGCAGGGTTTCTACAGGGGGTGGGTTCCATGTATTTTTTACATACGGCATAGCAGTTGCCCGTCACAACGAAGGAACGATCTATTTTCGTTTTTGTTTTCGAAACTTTCACCATGATTGTACTGTCGTCTATGTTAGAGACTTCATAGCTCTTGCCTTCGGCATGCCCCCATTATGCCGAAGATTAGTGCAACCTGTAACAATAAACGATACAATAAGGCAAAAACTATGATTTATGAAGTAGTAAAGTGTAGGTACCTACTACCTAATTTATACACAAAGTGCTTAAACGGAGTGTCTAGATAACTTGCGTGTGTAGTACGTAAGTACTAGGTAGATTAAAATAACAGAACTAAAATACACTTACCTTTTCAAAAAGATACAAAATATCTGGTGAATCCTTCAGGAACATCTTTATTTGACCTGATGTAAACGTCAAGGACTTTTTTTCCTTGTGTCCTTCTGAACTGCGTTTCAGGAACGCTTTGATTTTTGAATACTTCGTGATATCAATATTGTTGTAGATATTCAGTGTGGACTTGAGCATAGAATATTTAGCCCACATAGAAGATGGCTCGAATTTGTCGGAGAGGTCTTTGAGATACACAAGAATGATATTTTCAGAAAATGATGTAGTTTTCTTTTCGATCTTCCATGCCATAAAGTTATTATATTCTTTTTCATATAATTTTCTAGATTTTTCTGGCAAAAGATTGTGAGTTATTTTTGTTGCCAATTCTAGAATATCCGTAGGTGTACAAATATCATCGTCGCTGTCCATTTTTAATTTTTAATTTGTATTTTAAAAACAAAACACATTGCGAAACGAAACGCGTACGTGTATTGTCACAGTGAACTTGCCGCCATTCAAATCTAACCAATGAGAGCGCAGCTGCACGCGAAGGGCCAATCAGGAGCGAGCGCGCGCTGTTCTTTTTTTATTTAATTGGCACAAGATCTTACCAAAGAGTTTTGTGTATGTAATTTTAGTAGTTTCGACGAAGTTTTCACGCCACGCATAACCCAACTGTTTTCAAAAACCAGCCTAATATCAAAATTTTATACAACTTGTACGAGGATTTTGACATAAGGCTCGCCAGGTTAATTGGTCGCGTTTTATTGATGTTATAATGAGATTTTACGATATCGATGTGGATATTATACCATCATGTGAAATTGCTTAAATTGAGTGTTTTGTTGTCTGCGCTATAACAGTAGTAATTATAAGTCAAGTATTGGAAACATAAGTAGAATGTTACAACATTAGTGTAGATAAAATGTGTTATAGTATAATTGTACCATTTTTGCAGGCTGCAGAAAGCGGCAACACAGAGGATTTTAAGCGGTTGTATGTGAACGAGCCGTCTCGCTTGACTGTAAGAGACGGCCGTGGTCGCACCGCGGCACATCAGGCAGCCGCGCGAAACAACATTAACATACTCTCTCTTATATTCAGTTTTTCGGGGGGTGAGTATAATAAAATAGCATCGTACGTATTCAGTGACTTGGGGATATTAGTCAATTACCTGAATTAAGGCATGTGTCAAATGCCTTGCGCGTCAGTACGAACTCTACGGGGGAGGTTGAATAAGTAATTCGTTTGTTAACACAGCACCCGAATGTGCCCATAATGTCATGTCATAGTAAACGCGGTATTAATAATAGTCTATTCCATCTAAAATCCTGTCCCAGGCGTTAAAGCGTCCCGTGCGTAGGGGCATGAAAAAATAACAATTGCCCCTGACGTTGTATAAATCGTCTACAAAAGATGCAATGGCCTGTTTTTTTAGTATTAGTCTTATGAACATTGTAAACTTATTGTTCATGGGTTAAAGTATTTTCTGGCCAAAAAACTAAACGAATTGGCAAACTGTGATGGTAGTTCCTCCGTGTAGTTAATAAGGTTTTATCAAGCCATCAATCGATGCGAATTGCATTGTAAATGTAAATGCTGCTCCCTATTGTTGCTCACCCTAAGGTATAAAGGGATCTAAGGGGATAAAGGATTTAAAGTCTTGTTGCAGATTTGAATGCACAAGACACATCTCTGAATACTCCGCTACATGTTGGCGTGGAAAATGATGCTCTCGAAGCTATAGAGTTTCTATTGCAAAGGTAATTTGCCTATAATATGAATGTTAAAGATGTTAATTAATTATATGTTATGTAAATATCAAAATAACTTGCTCGCTTTACGATTAAATTAAAAAAAAACCGAGCTGAGCTCCTGCGATTGTTGTTATTTTTGAGCGAACGCTAATTTTGTCTAGTGTTTTCAATTTACCAAAAAGCCATTTGCGAATGGATACGTTATTTAAGATCTACGAGTACCTAAAAGAAGTTTTATAGAAAAGTTTCAGCAATTCAATTGGAGGTCAATATTCTGAATATTTTGTTAAATGTATACTTCTGTCAGGTTGTTGAATTTTATGCGATTGGAAATTCATGCCGCTGTAGAATGTTAACATGGTTTTGCAATGACGTGGCTTGCTTGCAAACTTGTTTCAGACATGTTGACACCAGCCTGCTGAATAACAGGAAGCAGGCAGCAATACATCTGGCTGTCGAACTGAATAAGGTATCATAATGTAGCCTAGGTTCGATGTTGTGTGGAAGTATTTTTTTTCGGTACCATTTGGACTAATCAAATGCACGCGGTTAAAACAGCTGCTTACTTTCAACAGGTTGCTGTCCTGAAGGTTTTTAGCAAGTACAAGAGTCTATTTAACGTGGACCTAGGAGGCGAACATGGACGCACCGCGCTACACATAGCTGCGATTCACGACCACGATCTTTGTGCTAAAGTACTTGTGAGTGCACTCTTTTCTAAAACACCTCCCTTGATACTTATTTGTGTAATTTATATTTTTTCGAATTTTGTCCAACACGCCCGACAAACATCTATGTTTGGCACTTTGCGTCTGAAGATAGTGATTACTAGGCGTCGTTGTTATACTGGAGCAGACTGTTTGCAGCGTTTCTGTTGTAAACATTCTCACCAAAACGTTTTTTTTTAATTTAATGAAGTCTTCCTCAAATGAGGGATTTTTAAAATAGGCAAAGTGCAAACTGCTAGCGTTCCGCTACTTAACCATAATAAATTTTGACCTAGATAACCGAGCTAGAAGCGGAGTGGAAACGTCCTTGCAACAACGGTTACTATCCAATTCACGAGGCCGCTAAAAACGCATCTTCACGTACCATGGAAGTGTTCCTTGAGTGGGGGGAATCCCGAGGTTGTACTCGCGAGTCGATGATATCTCTCTACGATAACGAGGGCAACGTACCACTGCACTCGGCGGTCCATGGTGGTGATATACGCGCCGTGGACCTGTGTCTTCGCTCTGGGGCGAAAATATCTACGCAGCAGCACGATTTGTCGACGCCAGTTCATCTCGCTTGTGCGCAGGTCAGTCGACCGACAAATAGCATGGTAAAATTAAAGTTACATTAGGCGATTTTTTGCATTCTGAAATTCTTCTATTTCTGTTTTCGTTATCTATTGTGTTATCCAGTGCTGCTTCTTGCACTGCGTCTATCACACCGTCTATTTGTTTCTGACGCATAATTTGAACCAGTAATTCTGCATTATTATTTTATTGACTAAACACAAAAACGCGAAATGTCCAATTCTCAAAAAAATATATTAAGCCAAATGTTAATACGCGGAATGACGCATACGCCAAACGACTAAAATGCATAATAAGCAATGACTAATAACTAATATGCATATTGACCAGTGCTTAGACAAATTTCTGTCATTTTCTTGACACTTTCTGTAAAATTTTACATTTTTGTAAAATGATATGACATTTACCAAACGACTAGGTAAGCGTACACTTAAATGTCCACTTTTCCAAGTGTTTAACTTTAAAAGCTTACGCATTACTCCTAAACAAACACTATGCATGTATTCAGCGGGAAAACATGATATCAAATCTATAGGAAGTGCTAACAGAGGCGATTCGCCCACATGGTGTTCATCATCTGATTGCAAACGAAATGATTCGTCAGTTCTCCTGAGTGCAGTCACTTTTTCATAAACAACTCGCCCTCGGTATTCGCCAGGCTTCACACATTTGTCACAAGCTGAATAGCCCCCATGCTGTTTAGTACACTTAACAAGAGCTCGTGCTGGAGCATCACATACGAAACTATGCACCATGAGGGTATAATGAATATTTTCAAAATGAAATCCAAGTTCAATTAATTGGGCCAATTCTAAAACGAAAGGCTTTAAAAATAGATTTAATGGTGAAGGTTTAGTCTGTCCGCAGAAGATACAACCACAAACGGTTTGCAATCATGACGATTTTTTAGCAATCCTAATATAGGCCACACTTGAGTATTTGAGCTCTTAAACAATAGTAATCCATCGATATTAACCCATATATGCCCAGAAAGATTTGGGTCTCCGATTTTCGTGATTTTTGCATATGTTGTTCCTAATAAAATATAATTAGACCCATATTTTTTTATATTGAGTTTCAGTAACTGAAAGTATTTTTTTTTGTAAGGGTCGTTATCGACCCCGTGGGCAAATAACAGTTTGACTAGAGTGAAAAATGTATGGGTAAATTAAACGCAGTATGTTATTATTAAACGACAAAATTTTATATTTTTACTAATGTACTAGCAAGTTAAACAATTAGGAACTTAGGCAGCTAAGGCACCAAAGTATCATCACATAAAAAACCACGTATCATCAGGTTATGCATGGAATTTCGCAAACCATTTGTCATGAAGATTAACACAACATGTGCTGCAAATTTTTACCGTTGTATTCTTACAAACAGCACACCGTGTTCTGTTCTGGGTAACCATAATCATATGATTAGCCGCGTGTTTCCTCGAAACTCCATGGTATAGACGTTGGCTCCTATTGATCTAGCCAGCAGAGCAGAGTTGTTCACCATAACATCAACCAGCCATGTCAGGATTGACATGTACCACTTCTTGCCTCGAATGTATGCCTGTAATGTATGTTCTGCTCGTGGTAGAGGAACTGTCCACTGACTGTGGTAAATCCCGCTTGATCCATTCTCTTGGTTGTGGTTGTCAATGTCTTCATCGTCACTCGAAGTGATATTATAGCGTTTAGTTTTACGCTTAGGTCTTTGTTGCTTCACAGTATCTTCTGCTTCTGTCTGTAAGTCAGACGTTACCTCTGCCAATTTTAATTTTTCTTTAGCTTTCTCTATGCTGCCTAAAGAATAAAAATCCACCCTTAATTACCATAACAAGCACATGCAAAAACATAGTTTATTTAACTTAACATACTTTAGTTAATTTAACATAGTTTAGATACAGTTAAGCATAAGTTAAGTTGTATACATATGCACCATTTTCAGTTTTGTGGGAAATTGCATGTCAATGCTGCGATACTAACTTTAGGAATTGTATACATTTTAGTGCCACTGACTGTACTTAAACGACTTTGTTTTATACTATGTAGTGTACTGTTGTAGTATAGTGGCGGTATGAAAATTTTCGTCGATTTTCAACTTGATTTGTTCAACGTATCACGTGTGACTAATACCGGACGTCACAGAGTGGATCTTAAAAAGACGTTGCTAGGACGTATCATTCATGACCAAAACGAGTTTAAAGAAAACAGACACAAAACGTCACACTGGTGACCCTAAATAGACGTCATCACGACGTACCATGTGTGACTAATACCGGACGTCACAGAGTTGATCTTAAAAAGACGTTACTAGGACGTATAATTTATGCCCAAAACGAGTTTAAAAAAACAGACACAGAAAGTCACACTGGTGACCCTAAATAGACGTCATCACAACGTACCATGCATGACTAATACCGGACGTCACAGAATTGATCTTAAAAAGACGTTGCTTGGACGTATCATTCATGACCAACACGAGTTGGTTACGGCCCGACCCTAAAGTTACGTCATTGTAACGTACATTTTCGACGAATAAAAGACTGACCCTAAAATGACCAAAGTGGGACGTCATTATTTCGTCCCAGACGTCACAACCTACCAATTGAAAATAATAAAAAATACCCAGTAAGAATACATGTTGACTGTTCTTTATTAAATTTTGCAGATGGTTTTGTAATTCACTATGATTGAAAATGAACGAGTCATGTGAAGCATCTCCTTAACTTGTATCAACATGCAATATGTTTAAATCTGCATCGGTTAGTAACAAACATATCCTAAATTGGTATTTATGCTTACAAATTTAAAAAGAAAAACAGCTATATTGTGAACCAATTGTATGTTTCTGGCATGATATTCTTTTCTGCATTAATATCGCTCTTCATTTTCGACTGGCTTAATCATGGCAACTAATGTACCATCAATGCTTCCCAGTACACCGGGTACCCTAAACTTTTCATAAAATCTGAAAATTTAAATAAGGTACATATTTTTGGGAGAGAAGCATAAAAACAGTTTTTTAAAAAGCAATTCTCGAAACACCTAATTATTTATTGTTACATGATGAAATTAACAACAAAATGGCACAGACAAATAATAATCACAAATGAACATTGAGCTAACGCCATTACGTCCGCATAGCACCGAGTTTCGATAAGTTATGAGCGCGCTTTTTTTTTTTTTGAAGTGAAAACTTCTTTAGCGGCGTTGAGCACTTTTTCTGTAATGGGTATAAAATCTTAAACTCGCGTCAGCGCGTCAGGACACGTGACCTGATCGAAAAAGCGTAAGACGGATGGAGAGTAGACAGCTATCCCCTCTCTACGGCGCGGCGAAAATGTATGCCTGGGCCTACTGTTTCGTTTAGGCAGCGCAGGGCGCTTGCGCGAATGTTCGTGTATGTTACAGCGTGCCAAATAACAAACAAGCCCCCCCTAACCATTCCAAAATATCAAACATGCTCAACGTTAATAATCAAGTTTTCACTTCTGCCGGCACTCCCGGAGTGCAACCCGTATTTTTTTTTTTTTTTCGAATGGACAAAATGCTGGTGATCGTCTGACGATTCTTACAGCGCTACCGGACAATGGTGAGCGCAGAGGGCGCTCAACCGGTAATATGAGCGCGCGCTGGCAGCGGCGTGCTTTATATAGCCGGTCGGTCGCTGGTACTGATCAGGGTTGGTGTCGTCTAATAATAATAATATGTATTATCAAATTGAAGTCACTAAATTATTGTATTGACATCGATCATTGTTGCATGCGCCAATTTTTAGGGCTAGCGCATACATACAACTGTTGCATCGACTAAACTGTTTCGTCGAGTTGTGTACTTCGGGATTTCTACTCAACTTAACAGTTTAGATGATGGAAGTGCGCATACAATCGATTTTATATCTTCTCAAATCTACCAGTCTTTATCCAGCAACCCTCGAGTCAAGGTGTTTACAAACCATGTCAATTAACAACAAAGTTTTAGTTTGTGCTTTGCTTTATAGAAATTTTAAGAGAGATAAAAAAAGAAGATACTGTGTACATCCTGTACTTAGTGATAGATTATCAAGTGGAATATTTCACTCGTTACATTCTAAGCTGAAAGAGCACCCAGACAAGTTTTTCAAATATTATAGAATGAGTGAAGAAACGTTTAATGAAATAATTTCGCTTCAAATGCTTATACGAGACTGGCAGTCGCGATCAGTCGCGGATCGACTGTTTAGTCGATGGTCTGCGCACATCAATACAATGCAATACAAATTGAGCGCTTGATCGATAGTTGTCCAACTTTAAACCAAAAGCAAATCGATATAGCTTTTTTTCTTTTTTGTCGAGCAACTATCGAGTTGACTGTATGTGCGCTTTAATATATTCTTTTAAACATATGATACACAACAAAATAGTTGTTCAACTAAAAGTTGTATGTATGCGCTATCCCTTAAGCTAATCAGTTTGGTTGCAGACCATATTAGGACTGAGCATTGATATTTACCTTGTTATTATGGCTTGCCTTTCTACGACATTTTGAGGGAACCTGACATATTTTTTTATGATGGTTTAATGCCCGAACTACCTCATTAATGCATCGTGATGCTGTTGATTGGGAGATACATGTGTTGATATTTCTTCCTACTTGTCTTTGGTAGCTCCCAGTGGCTAAAAATGACAGCGTGCAGAATATCTGAAAAAAAAATATATCTAAGTAATACCAATAACGTTATAAAAAACTAAAAATATAATTTCTTGCCAAAGCCTAAACCAGAGTTTTCAGATTCCTAATTTGAGGATTGCCCACACAAACTTTGAACCCTTATTTTACCGCAGTGATTGTCCCTCTAGATTTTGTCCTCTTTCGTGCGATCGAAAAGGCAATATAGTAGTTAAATATATAATACCTATAGCTTGGTAGGATAGGAACTATATAATAAAATCTAATAATTAACTAACCTTGGTTCTCTTTGGTATACTTCTTTGGTTCCGCAATAATGCAAGAAAAGAATGAATTGACAAAGTTTTCATCGCGCATTAAAATTCAGATTGAAACACATGGACGCGAAATGTCCAATTCTCAGAATTACATTTAGCAGGCCTAAGCAGGTAGGTCTTGTGGGACTCCAACGGAAAACCAGGATCTCAGGATATTTTTTTTTGCAAGAAACAAAAGACGATCAAAATATCGCGCGTGTGGTGTCTTCGAAGGTCGGTCGCGGAATGTTCTACCCGTTCCGCGTTGTTCAATTGTCTGCACTCCATGCTCAGAGCGCCGCGCGCAGTCACGCGCAGCTCGCGCAGACATGTCATGCGGCCTGACAGGTTGACCGGTGACGCGCAGGCGCGCGCCTTCGCCCAGCCTCCACAAAGTCTGAAATCGAAAAGTATTTGTTCAGGGTTGACCAAGGAGACCCTACTAGTGTTGGGTATGGCATGATTTTAGATTGACTTTTGTAAGAGTAGGTTCATTTTCAAAGTGAGCCGGTAAAATGAGCCGGCTCTTTTGAGCCGATCATTTTCAAATTGACAGTTCATTATTTAACGTATGTGTGATTCATGGTGCGATCATATGTTAGGTTACTACCCTACTATTTCAAAAGTGAGTTTGGAAAAACGTAATTTCTAGTCGTGCTAATTGATAAGAAAAAATGCTGATTGAAATTTAATCATTTACGAGCTGGTATGTCCGAGCTTTGCTCGGTAATTTTTTTTGTAAATTGTGTTTTTAGGAATTATACCTATTTAAATACGAATTACATACTGATGAAAATGGTGAAATATGAATAATATTTTTCGATCTTACTAACGCGCCACCTTTTGGAATAGCTCAAATAAGTTTATGTTTAAATTGATTAATAGATATACCCCCAAATACTGAAACGCAACTCAGATTTAAGCACGTCTCAAGCGACGAATATTTGACAGTTTTCAATGAAAATCTGTCAAAAATTCGTCGCTTGAGACGTGCTTAAATCTGAGTTGCGATTCAGTATTCGGGGGTGAGTTGATTATTAAAAAAATATCCCAGCTATACTAATCGATTTATCTTTTTATCTTTACTGCATCCAGGTTTCGGGTCCTTAGATTTGTCATGTGGTTTTGATTCGTCCTCTTTACATGCTTTAATTTGTTTCCTAATAAAGTCACAGACATCGTCAAGTATTGTTTCTTTCCTTGATGGCCTAGTGGTGTGAGTCCTAGTGCTTGGTTTAAGGCTCTTCTATCCTCCTGACCTCTTAAGTTCTTCATAGAGGTTTGTGCGGGCTTCTGTTTTCTTCACAATGACTTTGACTTTTTCGTGACTGTCGCCTCCTTTCTCTCTTGGTTCATTTATGAGAGAAGTCCTAGCTAGCTCGAATGCCTCATCAAGAGTTTTATGAACAGATTTGTGAGTAACTGACCTCATATAATGCGCGATGTCTGGTATTTTATCATGAACTTTGTCCAACCTTCTAACCACCAGTGAGGGAGTGTTACTGGTTTTGGTCTTAGAAGGAGATCCAGGTGGGAAGGGAGGCGGGGGAGGGGGAGAGGGATGGGAAATGATGGGGTAGGTTTGTGTCTTCTTTGTGACCCCACGGTAGGGAAGGGGGAGTGGCGTGAGGTCATCTGCTTTAAGATCGTCTCCCTTCACTCTTTTGGGTGCATAGCTGCTTCTGATGCACTGTCCATTGAAGCAATATGATCTACTAAGTTTGAATAAGTCAGGCGACCTTTATACTTGATTGCTGCAGATTTCATCAGCATCAGAGACACAGTGTCAGTTAGCACAGTGGTCTTTCCACTTACTCTCAGCACCCCAGCCTAGGATCTTTATCTTTACAGAATCTGTTATCGTGTTTCCGTTGATAGCAGCGTCAACAAATTGTTCTGATGTTTCCATCAATTCGTCAACTGTTTTTGTAGCGATCTTCCTCTTGTCCTTCGGTGATGCTAATAGAATGGACATCTCCATATTAAGAACCACAGCTATGTCTCTTAAGTCTTCGGTGTAGCTGGTGTTATTTGGGATTAGCCCCGGGAATACCGTATGCTGCATGATCAAAATGTTCAACGGTCCATACAGCTTGGAGTTGAGCTTCCCGGGCACCTTTTTGGCGATGATCACAGCCGAAGTACATACGGAGAAGGCCTGAGCTAACCTGGCTAGAGTCAAATCTTTCGTTCCAAGAATTGTTTTGTTCTTGGTGGGCTCTAGGGATATCCCATAAGCGGTTGCTTTACGCCGCAGGACAGCTCCTGCAGCCCCATCGCAGCGAGTTACGGCTTTAGAGACGTTGTTTCCTCTCTCTAAGAAGACGTTTATGAGGAACAGAAGATCTGTCTTCGGTTCGTTCTTAGAGTAGAGCCTAACTTCCCCGCATGTTAGGTCCATTGCGTCCACATCGCTTGCTGGGTTCTCCTGCGCCTTCTTATAAAATTGAGCAATTATTTGCTTAGCGTCAAATCCCAGATACCTCACAGCTTCGCGAATTTTATCGCTCATATCCCAATCAGCGGTAGACATAGTCATGCTGAAATCCTCTCTATTCTCGGAACTAATTTCGAGATTGGAGACGAGTCCTTCCAAATCATTTTGGGTTAAGTTGAGCGAATCCACAAGTTTAGATGAATTGGTAGGAGCCATTTTCGACATAGGATTCAAAGACTTTCGTTATCAAAATAGATTACACCGTCTTTGTGTGTTAAATTTTCGCCCCCGAAACCTTCTGTATACTCAATTTCATGAAAATCTCCAGAACTTTTGTCTCGAGTGTTTACGTAGAAATTCAATAGATGGCGTTCTCCGTGACACTAACCACAGAAAAGCAAAATCGCTTTTGCTACGCTAACTCGTGGTTTCGACTACTCGGCAAGAGATGGCGCTAAAATGTTTAATTATTTAAATATCTCTTTTGCTTAGTCTTTTCTGAAAATGAATCCTAGCTAGATCGATTTATCGCCCTCGAAACCCTCTGTATACTTAATTTCATGAAAATCGTTGGCTCAGTTTCCGAGATCCTAAATATATTAGGTCTTTACCTATGAAATTGCCGTGTTGTATGGAATAAGTAAAAGTACTTTTTTTTTAACTTTTTTTATTTCTTTTATTCAAAGTTATCACCCATGCAATCGACGCATTTTTGCCAACGCATTGGCAGTTTATTAATGCCCTTCTTGTAAAATTCAGCTGGACGGGAGGCAACAAACTCTTCAAAGGCACTTTTTACTGCCTCTCGGGAATTGAATTGTTTACCCACTACAAAGTTCTCTAAATTTTGGAAAAGGTAATTAGTCGGTAGGTGCAAGGTCTGGTGAGTATGGCGGATGAGGGAGAGCTTTCAATCCCAGCTCTTGCAGCTTGGAGACTGTCTGATGTGCAGTATGCGCGCGTTGTCGTGAAGGAGCAGTGGGGACGACCGATTGACCAAAGCTGGTTGCCGATGTGCAAGCTTCTCCATCATTGTCTCCAATTCTTCACAGTACACATCTGCAGTAATGCTCATGCCGTTTTGTAAAAAGCTGTGGTGAGTCCCAAATCGCCTTTAATTCCTCATTGTTGACCAAAGCCTCCGGACGACCAAGAGCTTCATTTTTCAAGTCAAAATTTCCATAACGGAACCGAGAAAACCAATAACGGGTTGTGCGTTCGTTTGTACAGTTCTCTCTGTAAACGTTTTTGATGTTACGTGCCGTTTGTGTCGCATTGGTGCCACGACGGAACTCATATTCCATAATTACACGAATTTTTAAAGTATCCATTATGACGAAAAATGTTCAAAAGTAATGAAAATACAACGCTAATCAATAAACAAAAGACTGATTTTGTAAAAGGAATGTCATGTTTTTAAAACAACATTAATTTGAATTTAAAATACAAAGCCATTCCAAACTTTTTTTCTATTTGAAATGACCAGTACTGAAGAACGGCAATTTCATATGTAAAGACCATTTCATAGGATTTATTATATATATCTTCTAAATATATAAAACTCTTACGTTACTGACTGACTGACTGACAATCAACGCTCAGCCTAAACCGTATGTCCTAGGAACATGAAACTTGGAGGGTATGTTTCTTTTATAGCGTAGGGGTGCACTAAGAAAAGAAATTGGAAAATTATTTCCCGAAGAGGAGAAAAAGAGGAAAAATGGTTTAAAGAAAAATCAACGCACAGCCTAAACCATTAGTCTTAGAAGCATGAAACTTAAAAGATATGTTCCTCTTATAGAGCAAAGGTGCTTTACCAAATACGCAAAATAACAGTAAAAAAAAAACTGCTTCCGCAGCATCTGTCACCAAATTTGAATACACACAAAAGTTTATATAAAACCCACCGTAACCACTAAGACAAAATCGCGTAAAACACCTACCATACCGAAACTAAACACCGCTTCAAAAAACGGCCACAACAACACTCGCCTTCACATTCAAACCTACCCTAAAGTACATGCTCAAAACTATGGTAACCAGCAGTTGGTCATGTCAATTTAAAAAAATCTGATTCGATTATACGCCAACACGCATATAAAACCTCAAATTAGCCACTAATTAAAATCACAAAAAATAGCTATACAAAATACGCAAAAAAATACATTAAAAAAATTTCACCTACCCCAGCATTTGTCACCAGGTTTGAATACACACAAAGGTTTACAAAAAAACAGATGATTACCACTAAGAATAAAACGCGGAAATCACCTATCATACCGAAGCTAAGCTGCTGAAAAAAATCAGCTACAATAGCACATGCCTTCAAATTCAAATACACTCTAAAGTACAAGCTCAAAACTATGGTAACTAGCAGTTGGTCATGTCAAATAAAAAAACCAGATTCGATTATACACCAACAAATACCAAATTACCCGCTAAAACATTTTTTTTTATACAACTGAGTTGACAAACAAGCATACGGCCCACCTGATGGGAAGCGGTTACCGTAGCCTATGGACGTCTGCAATACCAGAGGCATCACAAGCGCGTTGCCGACCCTTTAAAACTTTCAAAACGCCCTTTTTGAAGAACCCCATGCTATAGTGACTGGACAACTGGTTCATGATCTACCCGCAACTTTTTCGTTCACAGATCTGCTACCACACCACAAAACCACCCAATTGTTGTGCTTATTACTAAGTTTCATCTAGATTCATTAAAATAAAATCATTTTCTCCTGTAAATAAAGTGCCTTCCGAAAAGACCAAAGATAGTGCAGCTAATAGTAGGGACGAGGGGAGCCCTAAGGAACAGAGAGTCAAAAGATCAAACCGAAGTACCCGTGCTGAACTAAAGTTCCCCGTTGGAAGAATCCATAGGATCCTGAAGAGTGGGAACTACGCCCGTCGTATCAGCTTCATGGCTGCAGTGTACCTGACTGCCGTGTTGGAGTACCTATCAGCAGAAATACTTGAATTGGCGGGAAACGCGGCAACTGATAACAGACGCTCACGAATATCTCCGCGCCATATCCTACTGGCCATTCGTAATGATGATGAACTAGACAGGATGCTGCATGGAGTCACGATATCACAGGCAGGGTTTTTCCCTCTTAACTACTAAGAATACTAATCGAAGCTGAAACAGAAAAACAATTATTAAAATGTTAACAAAGGATTATATGAGTACCTACCTAGATGTTATTTAAATCAAATCAAATCAAAACATTTATTTGCAACCTTGTAAACTAAAATTGGTTACTCATAACTTATTACTAAACATTAAATATAAACATAGTGAGTAAGTAGGTAGTTGCAAATTGGTCCCAACTCAGCATATGCAAGTTAGAATAACTTACGCTGGTCTTCCGTTGGGGCCGTTGAGGAATAACACTTACAAGATACAGAACATATTAAGTGGACGTGTTATTTAAATTAAACAGCACAAATTATGATGAAAGAAAAGAAAAATACTAGAACACTAATAATAACGCTAATAAAAAAACTATGAACTCAATCTAAACATGCTCTCAAAAAAAGAAAATAAAATTAACTAGGTACATAATTATTATGCTGGCATTAACAGTAAGAATAGAACATAAACAATAAACTAAAACTTATAACGCTATCGGTAATATAAAACAATATCAAAAGTATATAGGTACATAATATCCATCTTATCTTTGCAAGTAGGTATATCAAAAGTCTAATAAAATATATTTATCTCGCCATATTATACGTTCACGTTATCACAGTAAGGTTACAAAGCACTGGTATCCAGTCTAAGAAGCTCTTGCTCCTTTTGCCAGTTCAACAAATACTTTTTTAACTTTAACCTAAAACTATGAATATTTTGTAGGCTCCTAATTGGGGGTGGGATGTTGTTCCAACACTTTGATGCAGCATAGCGAAAACTACCTCTAAAGGCTGCTGTTCTATGCCGCTGTGTTGGAAGCTGCACCGAACATTGTCTCCGTTCGCAAGTTCTTAAACTGAACGGTTCATTAATCTTACAGTATAAATAAGCAGGTGCCTCATGCTTTAGAACACCGAAAAGAAGACATGCTAGATGAATTTTACGTCTGTGTCTCATCTTAAGTAAAGAGTGTTCATTTAAGAAAGGAGTCACATGCCCTCTCCACGGAATATTAAAACAATAACGAGCACAAGCGTTCTGAACTCGCTGTACCAATCGTTGCGTCTTTTCTAAAAGTCGAGGCCCAAATAACACATCTGTGTAATTCAATTTAGAAAGCACAAGTGACTCCACCAGTTGTATTCGTAACTCTTCTGATAAGTACGGCCTCATTCTATACAAAACCTTCAACTTATAGAAACAGGTCTTAACCAGGTGAGCTATATGATCTTCGAAACGCAGGTCGCAATCTACTTCTAAGCCCAGGTTACGTGCTTTATAAACTCTTTCAATTGGTTCACCCATGAGCATAACATTCACATTTGGACCAATACTTGCCAGTTGGTGTGAACTACCAAAAATCTAATATTTCGTTTTACTGGGGTTGAGGAGTAAACTATTATTTTCAGACCATCGAGCAATGCTAGTAAGGTCAGCGTTAAGTTTATCAACTGCTGTGTTTATATCGGAAGGATGGCATGAAATGTATACTTGTATATCATCGGCATAAATGTGAAATTTGCAGTTTTTGATATGAGACTGTATATCTGCCGAATACAAAATAAAAAGAATTGGTCCTAAAATTGACCCTTGAGGCACTCCTCTCTTTACGGGAACTTTATACGAATACTTGAGGTACCATTACTGAGTGTGAGTTTAACCTGCTGAGATCGATTACACAGATAACTGGTGAACCATTTTCGAGCATTTTGGTCGAAACCATAGTAACCCAGCTTAGAGATAAGGAGGTTGATGTTAATTGAATCGAATGCTCTTGAAAAATCTAAAAGCACTAATAGTGTACACATTCCCTTATCCTGCGCGACTAGAATATTATCAGTCACGTCCAACAAAGCTGTGACCGTGCTACGGCCCTTTCGAAAACCCGACTGTACGTCCGGTAAAATTTTGTTTTTTTCGATAAATTCTGTAAGCTGATAACACACAACTTTTTCTAAGATTTTAGATAGACAAGGTAAAATGCTTATGTGTCGGAGATCCTTTAACTCCATTGGATTAGATATCTTTGGCAGGGGACGAACCATTGCAAACTTCTAGATATCTGGAAACGTGGACGTTTTTATGGATAGGCAAACCATGAATTTTTCCATAGTTTATTATATAGATGGTTGTATGTTAAAATTGTTTTACACACAACTTTTTCTAAGATTTTAGATAGACAAGGTAAAATGCTTATGTGTCGGAGATCCTTTAACTCCATTGGATTAGATATCTTTGGCAGGGGACGAACCATTGCAAACTTCTAGATATCTGGAAACGTGGACGTTTTTATGGATAGGCAAACCATGAATTTTTCCATAGTTTATTATATAGATGGTTGTATGTTAAAATTGTTTTCGCGGTTTCTAAATTTAAATTTGATTTTCTTTGAGAACACAGAGATGGAGAAGGATTGGAAATCTGAAAGGACTCACCGATTTTTTCTTCTTGGTTTTCACTTTTCACGCACAATTGATTCGCACCGAGTCATGAATGGTACTGACAAGTGCATTGCGATGCGCGTGCGCGATGCGTGTTTTTTTGGGTGAGTAAAGGGTAGGACAGAGACAGATATATGGGCAGCGCATTAGAACGAAAAGGAGGGGAAACCCTGTGTTCTCTGGCCTAAACATACCCCCGGGTTTGACAGGATAAATCCTTCAAAACTACTAACCTACACTATTCATCTCATTGCTTATTTTATTTTAAACAACGAAAATAGGTACCTAGATTTATTTTACTTATTATTCACTTCGAAAAATAGGTATATATTTTAACTTATTATTTATTTGAGAAGTATTTATCTAAAACTATTTCTTATTTTAACGATTTACTTATTTAAAGAAGTATTTGTTTATTTTATTATTTATTTTAATCTACTTATTAATATTTGGAAAGTATTAAATATTCGATAAGTTGTGGACTGTATGATTTAAGATGGTTATTTATTGGCTAGGCAATGGAAAAACCTTCACCAAAGGTCGCTTGAACACCCCAGACTTAGTACGTACGTCTACGGTACGCACAATGCCGTCTTTCCCGGGATACGTACGTTCAATGACCCCTAGAGGCCAATCAAGACAGGCACTGTTGTCAGATTTTAAAAGAACGACAGCGCCCTCGCGAATGGGTTTCGTATGAGTCAGCCATTTACTACGGACTTGCAAAGTATTTAGGTATTCTACCTTCCACCTTTTCCAAAATGACTGAACCAAGTGATCAACTACACGTTTGCGTTGGAGAAGAGTGCCGTGGACTTCAGTTAAATCTTCGGATGGAAGCGACTTCAAAGGTGTCATAACGAGAAAATGCGCGGGAGTCAAGGCAAGTGGCTCGGCGGGGTCGCTACTCAACACAGACAGCGGTCGCGAGTTCAGCAGTGCCTCAATTTGAGACAAAACTGTAGTCATTTCCTCGAATGTCAACAATTGGTTTCCTATTATTTTCTTAAGATGATTTTTAACACTCTTCACATTGCTCTCTGAGATTCCATTAAAATGCGGACTAAGAGGCGGAAAAAATTTAATGTCGATGCGATTATCGCGCGTTACGTTGGCAAATTTATCTTTATATTCCTCCGATTCTAAAAGTCGGTACGTGGCATCAAGAGACGATTTCGCTCCAATAAAGTTAGTGCCGTTGTCCGAATAAAGAACCGCTACGGGACCACGTCGCGATATAAACCTTTTAAGTGCGTTCATAAACGCTTCCGTACTCAGGTCGGATGCTAATTCGAGATGGACGGCCTTAGTAACGAGACATACAAATAAACATAGGTACGATTTTATGCTGTGAACTCCGCGGCGACGGTATGGCACAATGTGCAGAGGACCTGCGTAATCCATGCCCGTATGACAAAATGCTTTAGCCTCTTGCACCCTGCAAGCCGGCAAGTCAGCCATGAATGGCGTTGAGTTCCGTGGATTAACCTTAAAGCATATGTTGCATTGCTGCACCCGTTTGCGTACTATGTTACGTGCCGACAATATCCAGAACCGTTGTCTCAGCAAAGACATTAATAGTTGCGGACCGGTATGTAGATATTTTTGGTGATAATAATCAATGATCAAATTTATTATGTGATCTTTACGAGGGAGCAATAATGGATGGCGACTGTCGTAATCTAAGTCAGAGTGAACTAATCGACCTCCTACTCTAAATACCCCGTCCTTTATGAACGCATTGAGCTTTAAAAAAGATGGAGGCAATTTTGTTCTCGACTCGGCCTTCTTGAACTCGTTGTCAAAATGCATTCTCTGTAAGTCTTTTATAACGTACTCTTCGGCTAAATCCAAATGAGCTAGCTGGAATTTTCGTGGCAACTTTCCCATAAACCGGAGAACGTACATCACTATTCGAAGCAATTTAGACCATGATGACATTTTGGAAGCGAGCTCATAAAACACAAGTGGTATCGGAGGAGCCGCAGTTGTACTGATCAGGACATTCGCTTTTACTTCCGGTATTTCTTCTACTACAGCTGTGGGCTCAAAACGATGCACTGGCCATTCTGAAATCGGTAGTTTAACGAACGGAGGCCCATTGAACCAGAGTGGATGTTCGAGTAGCTGAGCGGGAGTGAGACCTCTGGAGAGGCAGTCTGCGGGATTATCCTTTCCAGGAATATGATGAAAATGTCGAGAATCTAATTCATTATGAATTTTGGAGATTCTATTAGCGACGAAAGTTTGCCATCGAGTTGGACAGGAATGAATCCAAGCAAGCGCCACTGTACTATCAGTGAAAGCATACACATTTGATATTTGACAGCGGCGAGAATAGGCGTCAATGACTAGGCGCATCAACCGCGAGAGTATTACATTAGCGCACAGCTCCATCCTAGCGAGAGTAATCACGGTCTTGGATGGCGCCACTCTCGACTTAGCACAAACCAAGTTTGTCACTGCGCGGTTTTCAGTTGGCAAATCAACATGTACATATACCACACCACCATAAGCGCGCTCCGACGCATCTGCGAAACCAAGTATCGAGACAACGCATTCGTCATTAACGCCTATGTGACGAGGCAGTTTAATATTCTGAAACAAAGGCAGTTCCGATTCAATCGATTGCCATAATAAGCTCACGATATTGGGAGGGGGGATATCATCCCATCCTACGTTATTTTCCCAAAAAGATTTTATTATCAATTTTGATAGAAGTGTTACCGGGGCCACGAATCCCATCAAATCCCACAATCGGGCAATTGTTGAGAGGATATTCCGTTTGGTACAATCGCGAGTTTCAACATTGACGCTGAACGTGAAGACGTCATCAGCTGGTATCCAAACCAGACCAAGTATTTTTAGGTAGCTATCGGGACTGAACTCGACTGCCTCAGTCACTCGATGAGAAGCAGGGATACCTGCCATTACTTCGGGCGAGTTGCTAGAAAATTTTACCATTTCAAACCCTCCCAATGCGAACATATCGATCAGCTGATTTGATACTTCGATACCTTTAGCTACGGACGAAAAACTAGTGGCCAAATCATCAGTAAAAATATCAGTCTCGGCTACCGAAGCAGCATCGGGAAACCGTTCACGTTCATCAGAGGCTAGTTGCCGTACCGTACGTATAGCTAGGTATGTACTACAGCACAAACCGAACGCCACACGAGACATCTCGAACACAGTAATAGGATCACTACTATCGAACCTATACAACAATCTTAAGTACTTATGGCTGTCTTCATCCATTAGGACGCGTAGGTACATATGGCGAATATCTGCACATACCGCCACTGATAACAATCTAAATGTTAATATTATTTGAAATAAATCATTTTGTAAATTTGGACCGGTATGCAATAAATCATTTAACGACTTTCCGGTAGTAGTCTTATTACTGGCATTTAACACTACGCGAAATTTAGTTGTGCTCTTATCTTGACGGATCACCGCATGATGTGGTATCACGTACTGATCATTTGTATTTCCGATCTCAAGCACAGTACCTACAGAATGCATGTAGTTCCGCTGTAGATAATCCTTAAAAACGCTGTCATACTCTTTCTTAATAGCGGGATTCGATAACAACCTACGCTCCAGCGATAAGTACCTACGCTCAGCTGCACGCATGGAATCGCCTAATGAGGCACAATCGCTCCGAAATGGCAACGAAACAACATAGCGCCCGTTCGATTCCCGGCGGGTAGTATTGCGATAATAGGATTCGCATGCTTGTTCGTCTTCAGTTAGGCAATTGGATACATTAGGTACCTCTTCCAACTCGAAGAATCGATTCATGCATTTATCCAAACCTTCATCTAATGTACAATACGAACGAACTATATTGCAAGCAGGGGCAATGACCGGGGCCTTTCCGATTATTATGTAACCTAATAAGGTTTCAATCGCAACGTGTTCGCCGGCTGATCTCGATATTGAATTCGGACCTAGAATTCTAGCGAATAAGTCCGTCCCCAATATGAGGTCTACATTACCGGGGGAGTAATAATTACTATCCGCCAATGGAATATTATTTAAATATTCAAGGCGTGCGGCGTCTATCTTCGCGGTAGGTAATTCGCTCGTGATACGATTTACGACCAACGGCTGAATAGTAAACCTGACCGATTCATCGAAGCGAGACTGAACGGTTAAGCAAGTTATTCCAACAATAAGGCTGGTGACGTCACCTACACCTGACACGTATTTATTTTTAGGCTCGTGTAATTTTAACTTTAAACGTTCGCAACATTCAGACGTTATTAAATCCTTTTGCGACCCGCTATCAATCAAAGCACGCAAAACCGAAACGTTACCGTCAGTGTCTACTACATTGCATTGCGCAGTGCCGAGCAAGACCGAGGACTGGACAGGAATCGAACCCGCACCACGGCTTGCGGACGCAAGGCACTCGCCTACAGCGCACAGCGATACGGCTGCAGTCGCAGGGACGGACTCAGGAGCCGCCGCCGTTACCACGGCCGACGAACCACTTGACCCGACCTTGCCCGTGACTATCCTTCTGCTATTCGGAAAATGCAACAAGCTATGGTGACTGCGACTGCATTCACTACAGCGCATGGACTCAGTGCAGTTTGCAATAATGTGCGAGTTATCTAAACAATTAACGCAAATACGTTTACCTTTTACAAATTTATATCGATCATTGGGGGTCATTGATAAGAATTTAGTGCACTGGGCCAATTGCGTATGATCACTCTTGTCACAACACAAACATGTCGTTTCGTGCACACTGACAAATGTTTTTACATTACTGTTATTAAAGGTACTACTGCGCGCTCCTAATCCTACCGACGACGACGATGACGTATTATTAGTTTTACGAGCCTGAGTACTACCCGCTGCTGCTTTTGTATTAGCTGTTGTACTCGCATTGTGAGCGCGTTGTAGAACGTGTGATTGATTTCGTACAAAATTTATGAACTCAGAACAACTCGTACTATTATCAGATTCATTTATTTTTAACTCAAATGATTTCACCGTTTCCAAACCCACTTTTTTACACGCAATGTGTACAAACACAAAATCTTCCAAACTATTTAATTCCAGTTGTTTAAGCGCAGAATACAGCGATGAAAAATTATCAATAAAATCCTCTAACTGTTTGGGGAATTTTTCACTAACAGCAGGCAAGTTCATCAACTTATCCAAATAGGCAGCGGCTAGCACTCGTTTATCGTTGTACTTGTTTACTAAAGCTTCCCATATGATCCGGTAATTTTCTGCTGTAGGCAAGATACCTTTACATATATTTAGGGCTTTAACTTTCAATCTACCAATCAGATACTGTATTTTTTCACCGTCGGTAAGATCAGGGTGGCTGTGCACCGCAGACTTGAAAGTCTCGTAGAAAATAGGCCAAGACTCATTTTCACCATCAAATGTAGTTAATTCTAGTCGCGGTAGCTTTATTGATGAAGGCTTTTCGCACTTGACTAGGGAACTATTTTCATTGCGCCTCGTATTTTCAATTTGCGTCGTTAATTGATGAGATTTATACTTAATTTTTGTGTACAGCTGCTCAAATGCAATTAATGAACTGTACGTAGGTACGGGACCTTCCGCTAAAGACAATTGAAACTGATTTCTTTCCTCTACGGCGTCCAAGAAATCTTTACGTAAAATATCTACCGTGTAACAGTCGGCTAAAAAATTATCAATTAGTAATGGATCGTCACCTATCTTTGACATACCATCGTAAATACCTTGCAACCGTCCAAACAAAGCTGCTAATTTATTTTGTAGCTTTTGTAATCCACGTTGCTCGATAGCATTAGACTTCGCAGGTTCCGTCATATTTTTACCCAAGATGGCGGTTGCCCTTTATTTGCCAAAAAAGTAATCAAACAAAATCACAATAATCCGCTCGTTAGGACCAAATGTTTTCGCGGTTACTAAATTTAAAGTTGATTTTCTTTGAGAACACAAAGATGGAGAAGGATTGGAAATCTGAAAGGACTCACCGATTTTTTCTTCTTGGTTTTCACTTTTCACGCACAATTGATTCGCACCGAGTCATGAATGGTACTGACAAGTGCATTGCGATGCGCGTGCGCGATGCGTGTTTTTTTGGGTGAGTAAAGGGTAGGACAGAGACAGATGTATGGGCAGCGCATTAGAACGAAAAGGAGGGGAAACCCTGTGTTCTCTGGCCTAAACAAAAATGTTGATTGAAATTTACCTACTTATTAAATATTGAAAAAAAAAATAGTCCGTAAGGTCCACCAGGTTTGAATAAACACAAAGGTTTACAAAAAAACAGATAATTACCACTAAGACCAAATCGCGGAACACACCTATCATACCGAAGCTAAGTACTGCTGAAAAAAACAGCTACAATAGCACATGCCTTCAAATTGAAATACACTCTATAAAGTACAAGCGCAAAACTATGGTAACTAGCATTTGATTATGTCAAACTAAAAAAACCAGATTCGATTATACACCAACGAATACTATAGCCCAAATTACCCACTAAAAGAAAATCACGAAAAAGAGCTTTACAAAATACGTAAAAACAAACATTAAAAAAATTTCAGCTACCGCAGCATCTGCCACCAGGTTTGAAAACACACAAAGGTTTACAAAAAACCCCATGATAACCACTAAGACAAAATCGCGGGAAGCACCTATCATACCAAAACTAAAAACAGCTGAAAAAAATCGGCTACAACAGCATTTACTATCTTTCGAACACACTTTATACAGGGTTATTCATTATTAACTGCAAATACTCAGGAATTAGGTTCAACAAATAGAATAAAAAATATTTATGAAGTTATTTTTTTTAAATTTGATCAAAAAATTTTTCAAGTTTTTGTATCAAAATTTTATTTTTATTAATTTCTTTACGGCTATTGCATAATGATTGCCACGGAGAACAGGACGATGACCCACCCAGGGCGGTGACTGAACGCTGAGTGTCACTCACGGCGCGCGGGCGCGGATCAAAGGTCAAAATAGGTCAGGCGCCAATGATTCCTTTATCGATTTTCTCGGGATTTTCATAACAAAACTTAAAAAAAATCATTTCATAAATATTTTTTATTTTATTTGTTGAACCTAATTCCTGAGTATTTGCAGCTAATAATGAATAACCCTGTATAGTATTGATTGAATGCAAACTCAAAACTAAGGTAACCAGCAGTTGGTCATGTAAAACCAACGCATACAAAAACCCAACTTAGCCACTAAGACAAATTCACGAAAAATAGCTCTCAAAAAAACAAAAAAACAAGTGAAAACATATACAAAAGTTGTCCGCCTTCCACCATAAAATAGTTTCTTTTAAACGAACTCAAACTATGACTTTATACTAACCACGCGGACGAAGTCGCGGGTAA
This sequence comes from Thera obeliscata, assembly GCA_947578465.1. NCBI lineage: Eukaryota > Metazoa > Arthropoda > Insecta > Lepidoptera > Geometridae > Thera > Thera obeliscata. The sequence continues at coordinate 5,429,276 of OX387922.1, read as the reverse complement.
CAGCTAGTATATATATATATTGTTACCTCCTAAAATCCTACCCCTACCTTGGGGATCACAAATGAGAATACACAAAGGTTCGGACTGGTAGTTTTTTATTTATATCCTGCAACGTACACAAGCGTACAAAAATACACCAATAAATTAATTTAGGGCTAGCTTAGTCAGAGAGAAAGGTACACAGGCCTAGGGTCTCCTAGAGATGAGTTGCATTGATGGTAAGTTAAAAAAAATATATGGAATTAAAATTGTGTGTGGTATTAAAGTAGTTTAGAATTTAAATAGAAAGTGGGCGCCAACCGTAGAAGGTAGTTCAGCTACGGTACTGAAGAAAGTAGTAATATGATAATAATAATGTTACCGACAGGCAGCCTCCGGGTCTGCCTAGGCCGGAGCAAGGTGGTATGAGGATAGGGTACTGGTATTAGCTCAGCACAGTACACGGAGTGGGGTAGTTGTGGTGTATGAATAATATATCACACCGGTGTCCGTCCAGTGGTGTACAAAAGAACTAAATAAACACTGGGTAAAAACCGAGGAAACCGGAGAATAACGGAGAAACGGAGAAAACCCCCTGTAATTAAAGAGAAAACTCCAATTACAGACTAGTAATGTAAACTGTTCCGACGGAACAGGGTAGAACATGTGGTTTTAATACTGGAAAATCTACTTTTGTGGAACAAATAAGCTTGAATTTAACTAAGTAACTTTGCTGAACGTGATAGAATGGTAGGATACAGGATTTAAATTATAAATTGACTGTCCTGAGGGAAGTTTTGATGAAATTTAAAAGAAGAATTATATTTCATATAATAAAAAACATGTTATTTTTTTTTAAGAAACCAATTCCTAAAGATACTGGGGATGAACATACCTGAGGTTTAATCCAGGGGGCTGGGTAAATAGTAGAAACAAATTGTGGGAACAACGTGCTTTTAAATCCCACGCCACATCCGACAATCGACAATCTGTGGATAGTTTACTGGATTACAACAACGGAACGAAAACCATAGCGGGAAAAGACAGTCTTTTCACATCAGACTCACCATAAAATTGATAGAAAAAACTTGCTGCGCAAAGGCAGCCTTCCGTGTAAAAGTCTGGTCCAGAAAAGATGGTGGACGAAAGAAAGAATATCCATCTCGTGTTTTGTATACGGTTGCCCGCTTCAGCAGAAATATTCCAAAAGTGGCCTAATCTAGCGTAAAGAAGCGTCAACTAATGGAACGAAAATGAAAACAACTATTGAAAAATGGGGAACTGTGAGGCTGAACCTATATCTAAATTTTAAAGAAAGTTAGGGCACGGCGTTAACAAAAAAATATGGCTCGATAATACTGAAAAAATATCAAAACCTTTCCTACCAAAAAGCTACCCGATTAGCGGAATTTAAAAGTTGAAGCTGGCAACAACTTTTCGAATAACGTTTCGGTTAACGCATCCAAATACCAAAAGTTACGTTCCGTGTGCAGAGAACGAACGCAGATTAAAAAAATAGATAAAACCCAAATAACTACGTGACAATGACCCCCCCACTTAGAAGAATTTTGCGACAAAAATCGCGAAATTCAAGCTGGTCCTCCAGCATAGAGCGGAGTGCTTGAAAAAAGAACAATCAAGGTAAAGCTACTCAAGAACACGAATAAAAAACCCAGTCCAAAAAACAAACATGCATTTAAATGCCAACCAAAGGCATAAGTCGCGAATCGCGAGGTAAGTAGGACAATAACTATTACAGAAACTAAATATAAACAGCTCTAAGAGGTTACTTCGCTATCAGCGCGCAGTACCCGAAGCGAACTGAAAACACTACACTTAGGTATTACTAAACAAATCCATGAGATAACTCCGCTATCAACGCGTCGCACTCCAATACTTACCTAAAACGCAAACTGTACAGGACTAACAAAATTTTGACAAGCATTTGGAATAAGGCTTTTTGTAAGGGTTTCCAAAAAACCGCCCTGGCATTGGCTTTTTTTTTAGAGGGAGTTACCACAACCGCTCCCCTTTGCTTAAAACAGAAATCCGAAACAAAAACACGAAAAATTTATGTAGGTCAAACATACCAAAGTACAGTCGACAACATAAATTGGTAAACAAACAAAATATATAAGAAAAAAAAATACCATATGTACAAATATACAATATAATACAAACTATAAATAAGTTTGTACTGACAAACAATCTTTCCATACAGACAACCATTCCAAAAAATTATCCAACCGCCAGGACTCGATCTTACAACCAATATATTCCCTACCCGTCCGGGCTTCTCATGACATGCTATAGAAAAAACGCCTCGTCTAAAGTCGAACCCACAAAAGTAATGTTTAGTTCAGTTAGTAGGTAGAACACCATCTGACCCATCACCCTTCAAATACTGGATGTGCCAAGCACCCAAGTGCTTGCCAGTGCTACAACTTTCCAACTCGTACACCAAGGGTGAACGCTTAGTAACGATTCGACACTTCTCGTATTTAGGCGCAAGCTTCGCCATGAAGAACTTACTGGCGTCGCTCTGAGGAAAGGTCTTCTTCCAAACAATATCCCCGACATTGTACTCACATGCGCGGCGTCCCTTATCATAATAAACGGCGCTTTTCAGGTGAGCCCTAGCAATGGCCTCTTCTACCTTCCCGAAAATGTCACGTAGAACACCTAACTTAGAAACATAGTCATCGCGTGAACCACAAACAAGATCTTCCCAAGACGCGCGAGCTGAACCATAGAATTGACCACTCGGAATGGCTTCTCGGCCGTGAACAAGGGAAAAAGGAGTAAATCGTGTTGTTTCATTGACAGCTGTATTCAAGGCGAACTGAACCTTGGATAAAGTGGTGTCCCACGAGCGATGATCATTCTTCACAAGAATAGATATAGCCACAACAATCGTTTTGTTATATCGCTCGACTGTGTTGACCTGTGGACAATAACGAGGGGTAAAATGTATTTGAGGAATGTTGTACCTCTGAAACATGGACTGGAGCTCACTACCAGTGAATTGCGTACCATTATCCGCAACCACTGTACGTGGTACACCATGGGTCAGAAACACACCATTCTCCAAACATTGAGCAATAGACTTGCCAACTGCTCTCCGAAGGGGAAACAACAAGCAATATTTGGAAAAACAACAGACAACTACTAATAAAAAAGTGAAACCTGATCTAGAACGCGGCAACGGCCCAACCAGATCAATACTTATGGTTTCGAAAGGACGAGAACAAACCTTTGGATCTCCCATGAGACCTTTGGGTGGCTCTTGAGAATGTTTATAAGCAGAGCAAGTCTCGCACGCATTAACAAAGTTAACCACGTCCTGATACATCTTCGGCCAATAATAACGCAAGGAGACCTGCTTAAAAGTTTTAAAAATACCGAAATGTGGTGCCGTATCCCTACAATGACAAAACTCAAGAACTTCGGAACGCTTATATGAAGGAACAACTTCCTTCCAGTCAAACTCGCTTGATAAACCAAATTTATTTTTAGAATACCTACACAATTTACCGTCAATAACAGAATAATTCGGACAAGCTTTAGTAGATTTAGTACACTTGGCTAATAATCTGTCAAACCAAAAGTCGCGGGGTAAGGGGTCAGGAGGAGGATCAATTGCAAGAATGGGAACTGCACGCGAAAGCGCGTCAGGAACCACATTATCCTTGCCTTTGCGGTGTTCAATGACGAAGTCATACGGCGACAAGCGACATCCCCACCTAGCGAGACGTCCGGTTGGATTAGACAAATTAAAAAACCACTTAAGACTGGAATGGTCGGTAATAATTTTGAATTGAGGACCTCCTTCCAAGTACGGGCGAAAATGTTCGACGGAAAAAACTACTGCGAGCGCTTCTCTTTCGGTGGCGGAATAGTTTCGTTCAGCCCTATTCAATGAGCGACTAGCATACGCGATAGGGTGTTCTAAACCGTCTACGAGAACCTGAGTCAAGGTTCCCCCAATACCGTAGCCAGAAGCATCACAATGAACAGAGAAGGGCCTGGAAAAATCGGGGCACGCCAAAATCGGAGCAGACACTAAAGCCGTCTTCAACTCGGCGAACGACTGCTCAGCCTCTTGAGTCCAAAGGAACGGAGGAGCATTCTTGCGAGTGGAAGTAAGTTTATTTAGTGGCGCCGCGATAGAACTGAAGTCCCGAATGAACCGACGATAGTACGACGCAGTACCCAGAAAAGACTTGACTTCTTTTCGGGTGGTAGGTATTGGGAAGTCGACAATAGCCTGAACCTTACTAGGATCAGTTCGAAGCCCTCGTTCGTCAACGACATATCCAAGGTACTTCAACTCTCTACGAAAAAATTGACACTTTGACAGGTTAATAGTCAAGTTAGCAAAATTCAAACGTTCCAAAACTCGAGACAGCAACGAGATATGCTCCTCAAAATCACTACTAACAACAATAATATCGTCTAAATATACGAAAACCCTATCACCGAATTCGGGACCGAACAGCTTATCCATGAGTCTCTGCTGTGTAGCTGGTGCGGAGGTCAAACCAAAGCACATGACCTTGAAATGGTAGAGGCCGCGCCCAGGCACAGTGAAGGCGGTCTTCTCACGCGACGAGAGATCCAACGGAATCTGCCAAAAGGAGCTCTTGAGATCAATAGAACTCAGAAACTTAGCGTCCCTAAGTTGATCAAGGATTCGAGAAATATAGGGTAGTGGGTACGCATCATGTTTACTCACAGAGTTCAGCTTGCGGCTGTCGATGCAAAAGCGAAGCTCACCGTTTGACTTTGGAGTGAACAGGGTAGGGTTGTTCCAAGCACTAATGCTAGGCTCGACTACGTCTTGTTCCAGCATCTCATCCAACTGCCTGTTCAGCTCCTTCAACCTCTCGGGAGATATTGGGTAGTAACGCTGTTTGATTGGAGGAGAATCTCCAGTATCAATGGTGTGAGTAAGAAGAGGCGTGCGACCCAAACCTTTTTCCTTAAAAGAGATAGACTTGAATCGTTCTACAATATTTTCAGCAACAAGACGTTGATCAGCAGGCAACTGAGCGAACGGTTGTAAAAATCGAATTTCGGATACGACGTTAGCATCCGAGAAATTAACAAAAAAATCCTTATTATTGAAGATCCTTGGAGCAAGATTAAATGCCTTCCAAAAATCTACACCTAAAACAAGCGAAGGAGATACGTCGGGCACCACATACAGTTTAATAACACGAGTCAAATTATCAAATTTGATTGGCAGCATAAAAAATCCTACCACAGAAGCACGGGAATTCGTCGCAGAAGTGATGTGGGAAATATCATCACTGCGATGAAGGGTAGCTCCCGCCTTCAAGAACAAATTACATGCATTAGCTCCCAAAATGGATATGGTAGCGCCAGAGTCCAAGAGACCACGTAAAGTGTGGTTAAAAACCTCAACACGAATAAAGGGACGATTATCATGACAATCACGAACCGTCGAGACACTTCTATACGAAGAAAAGAAAAATTTTAATTGTTTTAAGTAGTTTTGCCAGTCGGCGTTATCAAAATTAGAAGAACTATCTCGATGGTTCTGACCAATTAGTTTTTTGTATGATTTGGCTCTGCTTGAGGCGAAATCGGTGGCGTAGGTTTGCAGACCGGACATCTAGCAGCAGTAAAACCTTGCTTACCGCAACGGAAACAAACAACGGCGGTGGACTTGCATTCAGAGAGACTGTGAGAGTCGACACGACAACGGGCACAAAACTTGTCTACAGAAGCCACAGCAAGTACTTTGGGCTTCACAGTTTTGCATGCTAAGTCAGGTGCTAAGCATCCACTGGATGGTCTAGGGGGCTCGACAAAAGTCTGTGTACGGTGTTTACCCACCTCCAGCATCTTACACATTTCCTTTAGTTGTTTCAACGATGTAATTTCAGTGGTACACAGGGGAACTGAGTACTCCGGTCTAATGTTTTGGTAAACGATGTCAAATTTTTCCCTCTCCGAAACTCTATACGATAGGCGGCTAAAATAGTTCAGCATTACAGCAACATATGCCACGATGTTCTCGTTAGGACCCTGCGTACGCGAACGAATTTCTTGCATGAGACGGCGATCGAAGTCATAAGGTAAGTATTCGTCAAGCAAGCTTTGCTTGAGCTCCAACCAACTATCTACCTCGGACCGAATGCTGCGGTACCAACACAAGACGTCGCCCTCGAAAAGTTCGGCGGCAGAAGTTAGTAACAGCTGCTCGGTTATACCACGCGAGGCACACAACTCATCTAAACGCTGAAGAAATACACGCACACAAGAGGAACCGTTATACTTTAAGTTTAAGGATGAAACCATTTGATATCTCTTGTTTGGGATAACAGCCGCGGAAGACGCGGGAGATGCGCCGCATGCGATTCTGAATGAATTGATCTATCAGCATCATCTAAAGGATTCAAGCGCGTAAGGCGGTGATACAAGTGATGCGCTAACGCCTGTATGCGCGTTAGGTTCTTTAAACTTGGACTAGTCGATCCCTTCAGAAGTTCCGTAAGCTCCTTGAACTTAGTTTGAAGCAACTGCAACTCGTCGGACACCTTTCCCTCAAAAGAAACAATTAAATCCGAAGGTACTTCCCTTGCTAAAGATCTTATTTGTACTCTTAAAGAAGAAACATCATCGGCTGGCAAAACATCCCTAATACGGACCTCGTGAATGAGTTCATCCTTGTGCAACGCTTGGAAAGCAATAACGCGTTCACCCATGATGAAATAACCCAAAAAAAAAAATTAGTCCGAAAAAGTCCGAAAAATATTTCGAAGTTCAAAAGTGCAAAGTTTACCTAATAATAACCAGTAAGTACGTAACGGTACTTGATAATGAACAAGAAATTAAAACAAAAAAAGTTTGAAAGAAATTTTTGTGACTGACTGTACCAAAAATTTTTATAGTTAGTTTTTGTTTAAAAAGTTGAAAATAGCGTTGGCATAAAAGTTTAAAAGTAGTTCATGTAAGTTTGGGCAAATTATACCACCAATTTTGCAAATCACCTCAAGTTTACAACAAAAATATTTTGTAAATAAATTCCTAACCTATAGAACCATCTAGTTATAAAAGTAAAACAGTGAGCAATTGCTCATAAATGCAAACAATATTACACAGTCAACTGATAGGAACAAGTTTACAGTTTAACAATAAATTATAAAACACACACACAATTTTATTCCGGTGAAATTAAATGCAATTTTTTGTCACAGCTAAAACGACATGACAACTATCTCAGGAAAAGCCCCACGTTGGGCGCCACTGTTACCTCCTAAAATCCTACCCCTACCTTGGGGATCACAAATGAGAATACACAAAGGTTCGGACTGGTAGTTTTTTATTTATATCCTGCAACGTACACAAGCGTACAAAAATACACCAATAAATTAATTTAGGGCTAGCTTAGTCAGAGAGAAAGGTACACAGGCCTAGGGTCTCCTAGAGATGAGTTGCATTGATGGTAAGTTAAAAAAAATATATGGAATTAAAATTGTGTGTGGTATTAAAGTAGTTTAGAATTTAAATAGAAAGTGGGCGCCAACCGTAGAAGGTAGTTCAGCTACGGTACTGAAGAAAGTAGTAATATGATAATAATAATGTTACCGACAGGCAGCCTCCGGGTCTGCCTAGGCCGGAGCAAGGTGGTATGAGGATAGGGTACTGGTATTAGCTCAGCACAGTACACGGAGTGGGGTAGTTGTGGTGTATGAATAATATATCACACCGGTGTCCGTCCAGTGGTGTACAAAAGAACTAAATAAACACTGGGTAAAAACCGAGGAAACCGGAGAATAACGGAGAAACGGAGAAAACCCCCTGTAATTAAAGAGAAAACTCCAATTACAGACTAGTAATGTAAACTGTTCCGACGGAACAGGGTAGAACATGTGGTTTTAATACTGGAAAATCTACTTTTGTGGAACAAATAAGCTTGAATTTAACTAAGTAACTTTGCTGAACGTGATAGAATGGTAGGATACAGGATTTAAATTATAAATTGACTGTCCTGAGGGAAGTTTTGATGAAATTTAAAAGAAGAATTATATTTCATATAATAAAAAACATGTTATTTTTTTTTAAGAAACCAATTCCTAAAGATACTGGGGATGAACATACCTGAGGTTTAATCCAGGGGGCTGGGTAAATAGTAGAAACAAATTGTGGGAACAACGTGCTTTTAAATCCCACGCCACATCCGACAATCGACAATCTGTGGATAGTTTACTGGATTACAACAACGGAACGAAAACCATAGCGGGAAAAGACAGTCTTTTCACATCAGACTCACCATAAAATTGATAGAAAAAACTTGCTGCGCAAAGGCAGCCTTCCGTGTAAAAGTCTGGTCCAGAAAAGATGGTGGACGAAAGAAAGAATATCCATCTCGTGTTTTGTATACGGTTGCCCGCTTCAGCAGAAATATTCCAAAAGTGGCCTAATCTAGCGTAAAGAAGCGTCAACTAATGGAACGAAAATGAAAACAACTATTGAAAAATGGGGAACTGTGAGGCTGAACCTATATCTAAATTTTAAAGAAAGTTAGGGCACGGCGTTAACAAAAAAATATGGCTCGATAATACTGAAAAAATATCAAAACCTTTCCTACCAAAAAGCTACCCGATTAGCGGAATTTAAAAGTTGAAGCTGGCAACAACTTTTCGAATAACGTTTCGGTTAACGCATCCAAATACCAAAAGTTACGTTCCGTGTGCAGAGAACGAACGCAGATTAAAAAAAATAGATAAAACCCAAATAACTACGTGACAATATATACAAGATTTTCTCGTTTAAAGGTATAAGATTTAAATATTATTACTTATTATCGAAACCGGTATGCAGATTATAAATTAGCGTTCAAGAAAAGAATCTGCGATACTCTTTTGCCACTTAAGCGGTTTCTTCGTTCAACGAGTACTTGTCGAGCTTTGGAAAATACTCGTTCCGAAGGAACCGAAATAGCAACTACGCACAACCTTTTCTTAAAAAGTTTATATAACCTAGGGTATGCCTCTCTTTTATTAAACACCACTTGGCGGGATCCTGTGATCTCGGGAACAGGGATTCTACGAGGTATTTATTCTACCTCGATAATTCCTCCTGCAATAGGATTTACGCTCGTCACGAGGTCACACACCTGCTGGTCAAAGTTCTCCCAAATGCTCCGCTGGCGCTTTGTAGGTGTGGGTTGGTTGTCACCACAAGAATTGACAGATGTTAGAGCCACAGTTACACTTTCTGTTTCATTTGTGAAACGGCCGGCCTGAACTTTCAAACTTGAGCATGCCCTAGCGTAGGCATACTCATTTTGAAACCCATACTTCTTGAAGCGAGGATCGAGTACCGTGCTTTCAGCTTAGTATGGGATTGTCTTCGATGTGCGAGAATCGTGTGATGTCTATCTTAGTACTTACCTCAAATTATGATGAAGATGTTTCCAGTAGATAGTTAGATTATCACAATTCACAAAATTCTATAAAAACAAATATGTTTCGAAATTATTGTTTGTAAGCAGCGTTATGTGATATTTCGTTCGTTCGTTTGAAAACCCGCGCCAAATCGAAAACCAATGGCGGCTCGTTTTGTTTGATTCAATAGGGTCCGGTTAATGTACACACTGTTAAAACGATGCCACTTTTTTCCACTGAGAAATTGTTAAGGCCCGTGTACACTGGAGCAGATAAATATTTCGATTATTAATTTTGTTTATCTAGCGATGAATAATTGCTCTAAAGAGGATAACGCCTTTGATTTCATTGAAAAAAAAAACATTTTCTGGCACCGCGAAGGCCGCTGCCGCGGCACGCTCGCTCGCCTTGTGCATATTTTTTATGTTCTAACTAACATAACCTAACCAATCCTAGTCAGATCCGCACTATAAAGTATCAAGGACAAGTTTAAGTATCTAGTGCCAGAACCAAAAAGTAAAAATTTATGTTTGAATTGCTACAGTGTACGTGTGGCTTAACTAGCAGTACATTACAATAACACGATGTTCATTATCGCCTCCCATTCAATATCTAAGACAATCTGTTCAGTCTGTTCATTCTTTCTTAACCCAGTAATGCCCGAATTATTTAAATTTCCAAATTTTCTATGTTTAAATATTGAATATTGTTGAATAGGGTGTTGTTATGAACCCAGTAGTTTTTTTTTTTTTTAAGCATTTTATTTCAGAGAAAAACTGTGAAAAACAAATGTGTCTATCTGGACACGCTAAGCGTTTACAATAGCAAAAGTCAGGACACTAATTTTGTCCTGTAGTGAGTAAGATTTGCTAAATAAATAAACACGAAAATTATAATATATGTAAGTATTTATTATTTTTGATGATACAAGGCGAAACACGGTATACACAGGCCAACATCGCACTTCATACATTGGGTTCTTACAGAAGAATTCTTGGACTTGCAATATGGGCCGACACATCTTCTTTTTTTTACACATTTTTGGACGTAGTGGTTTATACCGTCAAACCGCCCTGTGTTGGCCAGTTTTGACATGGAAGGTCTACCTGCACTTTTGGCAGCCGTTCCATACGCCTTTAGGTAACTGAGAACAATTTCTCTCCGAAATTCTAGCTGTGGCATCTTATCTCTCTTTTTCTGAAGTTGCCACGCGTTGTGCACACATGCATCCAGCATCCATGTAAGTAGGGACCAGTACCACTTCTTTCCTCTGATATGTATTCTATACATGTTTACGTTTTCGTCCATCCTGTCAACTCCACCCATATATTTATTGTACTCACCCAGAAGGAATGGTCGTGGTACTTGAACGGTAGCTTTGTCTTTTTGGGAGTACCTTTTCACCGCAGATAACGGCTGTACGCCCAAATTGTTGGATGCGATGGCAACGATGGAATTATCCATCCATTTCACCACTAAAACACCATCTTCTTTGCTTATCGCAGATTCATAATAGCCTCTTTGCTTTTTCTTCAACATTTTATTCGATGTCAACTTTTGACACTTCTGTAGGCGATTTTCACGCACTGTACCTGTAGCTCCATATCCTTGCTGTCTGAAGTAGTTTAGCAGGTTCAGGCTGGTAAAGAGGTTGTCGAAGAAAAAATGATATGGCATTTTCTTTTTTTCATCGGCAAATTCGTCAATAAGCGATAGAAGAGGGGCAGCACACTTTCCAAAGTGCTGTTCATAAACTGGATTGGCATTTGGAGCTTTTCCTTGGTAAATCTCAAATGCTATCAGGTAACCATCTGGAGTACACAAACTCCAAAGCTTATAGCCAAATCGGATTGGTTTTCCCCGTATGAATTGTTTGCAGGAATGCTGGCCATAATATTTGACCATGGTTTCGTCAAATGATAAATTTTGCTCAGGCACAAAATGTTTCATAAAATTTGCTTTTATTTTATTCATAAACGGGCGCAATTTCCACATTTTATCATTCGAGTCAAATTCATTATTATCAACACAATGCATGAATCGCATTATTTCCTCAAACCTGTTCCGGCGCATAGCGTTGCAAATAAGCTCATTCCGGGTATCCACCTCTGTGCTCCAATAAAGCCGTCTGTTAGCAGTTGGTGAGTAGCCACTCAAAATCAGAATAGCAATAAAGCATCGCATTTCTTGAGAAGTAATTTTGGGAACAGGGCAGTTCTTCCACAAAGCATAGCGATTTGATTGCAGGACAAACATGTCAATAATGTCTTGATCAACAAAAAGCTCAAACAAATCGACGGCTGACTGGGCTCCTGCATTGTCGCGTGCCACCTCTGGAAAAGATCCTAAGAAAGGATCCAAATCTCCATCAATCCATGTTCTCGCACTTCTACCGCAAAGATCGTCAAAACGACGAGTGTCTCGGTCAGAACCTTGGCTTCGATTGGAAAACCTTACCTCTGTATTAGCTGTTAACTGTTTAGCACTAAGGTTCTCAACTCTTCCTCCACTATCTTCGTCACCTGAATCCTCGTCCGTCAAAACTGCTGGGTCCGGAGGGGCTATAAAAATTGCATCTGGTGTCAGAAGTTCACCATCGCCATCTCCATCTTCAAAAAGGATGTCAAGGACTTCATTCAGAGTACCTTGGCCCCGAAAAAGGTTGAAATCAAATAATCTGGAAAAAATACAATAGTTTTAGTAATGCTATGGCTAGAGCTTAGCGTGGCCATATGAACTAGTATATTTAGAGTAATAAATAACATGCCATATCTAATCGAAGCAATGTATCGCTACTTTCCAAGCATGGCTAAGTAATATCTTAGTAGAATAGAACAAAAACAACACGAATATTATCAATAATTTCAAAATTATGTGACTTACTCTCGCCTGGGATCCATTTTTTCACTTTTTTAAATTATGGCGGCAAACGAATGGACATATTTTCGAAACAACGCTGTATTGTGACAGTGACATTGACGTAAACTAAAGCTTGGACATTTGACAATACAATAATAGTAATTGGATGACTTCATAATATCAGGTGTTGCCATAATTAGCAATTGAATTTACCCAAATTTTTAGGGCCATATGGCCACGCTAGGCATTACTGGGTTAACAAGCAAGTCGCGACGCGCGGAGAAATTGATTTATTGAAGCTGGAAAAGAATAACATAACATCATAATTTATGACATTATATCCATCATTATATTCATTGGTCAATAAGCTATGATTTTTGAAATATTGACGTGTTGCATTTTAGAGTAGCGTCATGTTGCTAATATGACATTGCCATATTGAGTACACTAACATGACATGAATTGAAGTATGGCATTTGAAGACTTCGAGCCGATCTTACAAAGTCGAATTTTGTACGAGACAAAAGAACCGCGTCAGACACGTCATACTCAACATTAGGCCCCACAAATCTTAGACCTTTAAACGAGAAAATCTTGTATATATATATATATTTAGGATCTCGGAAACTGCACCAACGATTTTCACGAAATTTAGTATACAGGGGTTTTCGGGAGCGATAAATTGATCTAGCTAGGATTCATTTTAAGAAAATTCCGAGTTCAATAATTAAACATAAACTGAATATGTGACTGCTCCTGCCATCTATTGACGATTGTGAGCAACTAACTGCAATCATGTCGAGCAGATGGCGTTGTTCAGTGAGAATAAACCAGTAAAGATGATAATAATTATGATTCTTATGATTTCTTAAAAATACAAATTAACGAAAAAATTTCCGAGCGAAGCTCGGTTACCAACTGCTAGTTTTATACAATAAGCAAAACTTTCTGTAATTTTTTGTCAATTTCTTTCAAATTCTACATTGGTGATTTTGTATTTTTATGACACCGACAGTCTCAGCGTTTGAGCATAAACTTTCGCAGGAAACAAGTGCTTAAAATCGCAAAAAACATAATTGCATTGATCTGTAGCTTAGAATGATATCCGACCAACTGTTCCGATCTTATACATACCTGAACCAAAGCCATCTCCATCCTACAACTCTGATTTTTATTGAATTTCATTTTATAAATATAATACTAAATTAGTTGATGACTTGACTTTGATTTGACTTGATGAAGTGACTTTGCGGAATTCCATTGATAAACACAAATTAACTAGAACAAATATATTACATTCCTATTTTAAAATAGGAAAAACTTAATTTAATTTCTGATTGCTTTTATTTAATAATTTAATGTATGTGTTGATTAGAATTTGATTTATTTTTATGTTAATCATTTTGTGTGACGTATCTAAGCACATGTAACATGTCTAAAGAGAAATAAAGATTATGATTCTAGTACGAATCCGCTAATCTAATCTATGCAAAATAATTTGATGTAAACTTACAACTAAAGCTTTTAAATTATTATTTCACGACATACACTTTAAAGGTCACAAGTACAAATATTTTATAGATAAACTTTCAATTGGCCAGTACCTACGTATTTTGTGGCAAGAGTACCAATCACCTAGGTTATCAACAAACAATCAATTTACAGGTGTGTCATTTCGCGAATGTTTCATTGTGCATATTGGTCAATAAACGGATAGGTCATTTCGCGTATGTGTCGTTTCCAGTTTAGGTACCAAACGCTTATTTATGTAATTTTTGGTCAGTTCTAGTCTATTTTTGGTCCTGGAAGGTAAATTTTCAACAAATACAGAAGCAAAAATTAGTAATGAAATGAAAAAGTTAATTGAATAAACACAAACATAAAAAAAATCTAAACTAAAATACGAACAGGGTATAGGAAGGAAGGTTTAAGACCCGGAATACAATGTAATGTAATGAAAATATAAAAGTTGAATAAAATTCTCTCGCACTGGACTTCCGTTGAATGAAAGTTCCTGTGTTGTATCAGTCAAATATCTTAAATTATTCACAGGGCGCTCTGGAAATCGTAAAATTAATGTTCCGCATGCAACCGGAGGAAAAATTGGCTTGTCTGACGTCTTGCGACGTCCAGAAGATGACACCAATACATTGTGCTGCTATGTTTGACCATCCGGATATTGTGACGTACCTGATCGTCGAAGGCTCAGACATCAACCCGCTAGATAAGGAGCGAAGATCGCCGTTACTGCTCGCTGCAGCGCGGTCTGCGTGGAGAACTGTCGATGCTTTGGTATCTATACATTTGTGGATTTGTGTCTTTAAAAATCTACTATTCTCACTAATCTACATAATACCGAAGAAACGAATTGCTAAAGTTTAGTATTGTATATGACTCTGGATTGATCACGTTCGTGAACCTTTGCTGTTTACAAAGATTCATACCACATTCACTTTCAGATATTTCACGGAGCCGATATACTTCAGAAAGATGTCAACAAAAGAAACGTGTTACATCTCGTCGTTATAAATGGAGGACGTCTACAAGAGTTTGCTGCAAGTTGTCAGGTTTGAAGACGACATTCTGAACTCTATTTTTATTCACACTCAGTGAAAGACTGACTGTGTTGAATGTATGCTTTCGAAATACTCATAGTAATGCCCCATAGTCATAGTAAGAATGGAGTGGAAAAGGAAATCTGTTGCGCCGACCCATCTTACGAGTAGCGTGAACAATAATTTGAGCTAATTCTCTCGTCTATTACCAACCGCCTAACCACGCTGTCCACCTAGTTGGACAGTTAGTAAATATTTTTCTTAACCGACAACCTATCTGGTTTGTTCGTTAGTTATCTCCATTTTTAATCCTAACCGACAAACTATTTAGGGATGAATTAATGGTTTGTTGGTTTTGTGCACAACTTTTGTTACCAACTGACAAACCATTGTTTTGTTCAGGAGTTCCCAACTGTATTACATTGCATTGGTGCAATTTATATAAAATAAAAAAAGTCTGCCACTCATTTATTAAACAGTGACCCACACAAATCTCCCCATTTAAAGTTGTATTTGGCATCTTGATATGTACGCATCAGTTTTGATATCTGATACGTGTCTTTTAGTCGGTGCTATATCATTATAAATTTGCTTGCTGCATGCATCTTAAAATGCCAAACCCTTTTAAAAAAAATTCGTAATTGAATAATGTTCACTTTTTTCTTTCCTAAATTTCAATTCAGCTTAGAATTCCAGCCCTCAAGGAAATTAGTCGTTCACCAAAGACTGTCCATATTTTCATTAACTCCTCGTTACGAAGCCAATAACTTTCAAAATAACTTCAGAAATTATCTAAGCTGTTTTCGTTCTCCAATTCCACTGTTTCTCTTCTTATATAGTCCCAGCCAGCCAGTATTTTATTATGGGGCAGCAAAAGTAGCACTGCACACAGAGCAATAATTCATCGAACTTTACTTTTATGACAATCAACATTTCCATCGTCTTCCTATCGTTTAAGCCACAAATATACCTTTCGCATCTGAAATTAAATCTAAAGTTTTCGTATATTGAGACGAGCTGGGAATAAGAAATTGCAGATTTTTTGGTAGTTAGTTAGTCCAAGAATGCTGTTTTGCAGTCTTTTCTTTGTTGCTGTGCTTATATCTTAAAAAAATTATATATTTGAAGTGGTAACCATCGCCCATAACAAAGTATTGCGTGATAGGTCACGCACGTCACTGCGATGCACTGTGCCTGTAATTTTACCGGCAAGAACTACAGCAATGTTGCAAATTTGATAAAATACACGTTTTATTATTTCTAAATAAACTTTAACGTGTGTTTTCTCGAGGGAGTGTATATTATAAACTGGTCCAATAACTTCTATAACTTATCGCATCAACAATTTATTCAGGTATCTTCGTCAGTTAATATTATGTTAAAATGGTTGCGTAGTTGATCGGAAAGTTTTGTAATTCGGGCCGGGGCTCTAGAGACTGGACGTTGAAATTAACCTGTTTAAAATCCAAACAGGTCTATCCTGACCTGCTTACCAACCTGTCCATTCTGTCATCCTCACCTGTCAAACCCAAAAACTTGTGAACGACCAGAATCTAAGGGTGCCAGAATAAAAGCGATTTTTCCCTAGAATTATCAACCGTTTTATCTTATAGTTCCTAAAAGACAACATCACTCAAAATACATTATTCTTTATTCCATCTTTATTATTTTAACAGAGGTTCTATTTTTACGTTATTAAGGAGTTTGGTTATGTACGATTCTAACATACTGCCCAGTGCCCACTAAAGACATTGGCAGTTGTCTTTTATCTTATTGTTTACTCGCACTTCATGACTACTGAAACTTAAATAAAATGGCACACAAAAGAATTAACGAAACACCTACACATTTGGCTTTCCAACATTTTTCTGCCCACTGTGAAAATTTCCACTTCAAACAAGGTACGTTCTCGTGCAGCGCCACTATTTTTGAATGCACGACACTGTGTTTAACATTTTCCAGTCTGCCTCCTACCCTACTTAGCACATTATATCTATCCTCTAAAAAGGGGCTCAACGAAAGCAACTGGCTGTTGTTATCTAATCTTTTCAGACCAGCAATTACTTTTATTTCTTCTGCAAAATACTCCACCTGACGTTGTTTTATACACACTTCTGCTTCCTCTAACTCGTTTTTAATTAACGAATCATTATAATATCCATGTGTTTTAGGTTTGTGCATCTTGAAAAGTCTTCTACAGTAAGCTACAAGCTACAACTCTTTTTAATTTGATAAGTACATTGTTACCCGAGGATTGAAAGGCACGAATTTGAGTCCCGAGACGGGCTTGGAGCTCGAGGGACTTAAAAAGGTCTTTCACCCGAGGGAAACACTGTTCTTTTCATTACGAATACAAGGAAAATCTATATCTGACTCAGATGAAATCATTGTGTATCTCAAAACTAGAAAAAAAAATGAAGATTGAACTGTCGCCTTCCCGCTTTTTTTTTTCTCTGGCGGGTCTTCGGCTGGCCAACATTATTCAGCCATTATTTTCATTTTCATAATTTAAAAAATGGTAAATATTTTGCTCAAATCTATGTTATTTTAAAGAAATAGCTAAAGCTAAATAATAATAAAGTCATTTCGAAAATATATTCTTTATTTAATACTATCTTTATGTTATTTAAATTTAAATTTTACTAGTGGGTTTCCACCCACTCCTCAAGATCTGACTTATATATTTCTGACCGTAACAGCAAATCGATAGTTACTCGGTGTGTGATAGTGAGAATTGGCTAAACGTATTCCAGCTGCTTTTATCCATTCTGATTCCATTCTTGATGAAGTTATTGATTTTAACACGTGAGCCTTCACTTGTATACTCACTTGAGGTTCTATTCTGGAAACCAGCTTTATCTGTACTGACTGCCTTAGAGTCGACAGTTTTTAATCCACCTATTCCATAGTTCCTCGTGATGGTATTTTCTTTAGTTGCAGCCACTGTACGGCCGATTCAGTCACAAAGGACGCTTGTGACCCTTGATCAAGCAAGGCCCTTAATGTACAGCATGTTCCATGTCTAGGCTCCACATTGATTAGTGCTGTAGGTGTTAACACTAACTTATTTGTCACTGCCGCAATGATTGCTTGGATTTTATCTGTCAATTCTGCCAATTCATCTGTTGAATCCTCTTCCGCTGAGTCTTTATTCATCATCGCAGACAGTATTTTTTCTTTGCTTGCTGTCCTAGGATGCAATAAAGTGTGATGATGGCGTTTGCACACTACCCTTTGCTGGTATCTTGCAAAATTTAGCATAATGATTTAATCCCAAGCAAAACATATCCCGTTTTTCAACACTAATTCCCGACGAGCATCACTGTCTCGAGATTGGAATTTCTTGCACACATACAATTTATGATCTTCGCAACAAAATGGACATTGGTAGGCTACATCAAGCTGTACAGCATGCATTGATCGACTAACAGTTTTATTACCAGTCTTTTGTCTAACAAACTCTAGTGCTCTAAACCGTTTTGTTATAAAGCTACTGAATTGCTCATAAGTTGGCAGTGTATCAGGTGCAATGTTCCTATATTTGTGTCGAGGGAACTAACTTTCTGTGGTGTCAAAACAAGAATTTTTAAATAATTTTCGTACTCATCTAATTCGGCTGTACCCCAGTCCGGATTGTCATGACTGACTTGAGCTTTTATGTAACATGAAAAACTTACAGAACCGCTGCGAAAAGAGTTTGACCCTATTACTGAATGAAAAAGACGCCAGCGGTTGCTCACCGCTACATTATGCGAGTCGCGACGGTCACATTCGATCTTTAGAAAATCTGATTCGACTCGGTGCCTGCATCAATCTTAAGAACAACAACAATGAGAGTCCACTACATTTTGCTGCCAGGTAAAGTTCTTAGGATTATAAGATTTAACATGAGTTTTATTTTGCTTAAAGCCTAATTTAAACTTCAAAAAGTACATTAGCGAGATAAAGAATCAGTCAGTTAAGTCATAAGTAGCGTTCAAACGTAAGTAAGTGAGGTGAATACTCATACTACAGTCTGCGGCTACAAAACCCAAATGCTGGCCGCTCTCTCCAGTAGCCCGATAATGTTGTATGTAATGTCCTATGATTACACCAGCATTTTAGCCCTTTGCAAAAAAATTACCGCTCTCTGCGTATCACTATCACGCCCCTTACCTCTGTAAACTCGTCAGAAGTAGGCTTAACCTTAAATAATTTTCTAATTAGATACGGGCGCTACCACACTGCCTGTCAGTTACTCGATTCTGACAAGGGCACGTTTATCATCAACGAAAGCGATGGCGAGGGTCTGACTCCTCTGCACATTGCTTCGCGCGAGGGTCACACTCGGGTGGTACAGCTGCTGTTGAATCGCGGGGCTTTGCTGCACCGTGACCACAATGGCAGGAACCCTCTGCATTTGGCTGCAATGAGCGGATATACGCAGACCA
This sequence comes from Thera obeliscata, assembly GCA_947578465.1. Lineage (NCBI taxonomy): Eukaryota > Metazoa > Arthropoda > Insecta > Lepidoptera > Geometridae > Thera > Thera obeliscata. Next base: position 5,410,034 of record OX387922.1, on the reverse strand, counting down.
TCACGCTGCTGCATTCAGTGCACTCGCATCTGCTCAACCAAGTGGACAAAGACCTGGTATGTCTTTAGTAGTAGTAGAGATCTTTGTGTGTGGCTCGTCCAGGGAAGTACTACCACCATGCCTATTTGTACCGTGAAGTACGAGGCAATGCTTTGTTATAAGTTTATTGACAACAAACTGCGATTGATTCCATTTACAGTGCCTGCCATTTTAACTTGCAGTTTCCTGGGTTCGTACAATTCTTAATTTGAATCAATAAAAAATCCTGATTCACTCAATTTTTGTCATGAACTCGTATAATGCTTAAAATAAAGGTTTACAGCCTTCAGCTTAAAATAGAGATAAAAATAAAACGAATGTTTTCAAAAAAGCCTGTACTTCTTTATTTATGACATGCAAAGTACAAGTAGCTATATCCATTTCTTAAAATACCGGGTATTTTTACCGGGTATTTTCTTCTCACCTTCGTAAAAAAAGATCTGATCTTAAGTTTTCTCCATTGCACTGCAACCCTTAGATCTGTTGATTTGTAATGATAATCCCACAGTAACTCGTTATTGGTATTTGAAATCAGATGAATGTAAAAACTGTTCAGTATGTGCTGTGTATGTATTTCTGGTATTATTTTGAGTTCTGATTTTTAATTGCGGCGCGATTTTAACCAACATTGCTTGAGGTCTTAGCACAAAGTGACAATTGGAATGAATGTAATATGATGTATATGATAATTATCCAAATTTTAACGACGATGTTTCCGATGGTTTGTAAGTGACATCCGACTTTTCTATTGATTGACTTGACTAAAAACTATTTTATTTATGTAATACATAATATGTATATCGCTCTACATTGGGAAAATTGACCGAATGGAGATGCCAATAATTGAGCATAATCAAGAAAGAAAGATGACTGAAGATGATGACGTTTCAGAATACAGCTCTGCATCTCGCCACCATGGAAAACAAGCCGAAGTCAATCGCACTGTTACTCTCAATGGGCTGCCACCTCACCTATAACAACTTGGATATGAGCGCGATCGACTACGCTATTTACTACAAGTTTCCAGAATCCGCGCTAGCTATGGTCACACACGAGGAAAGGTAAAGTGATGGAATTACTTCTTCTTTTTTATACAACGATCGCCTATAACAAAGCATTGCTTCGTAGGTCACGCACGTTAGGAACCTTACGATGCACTGCCCTGCGTCAATCAACTTGAGGTATACAGATGTCCAGCCTCATGTGCCAAATTTGGGTAATTTCACCGGCAACCCTTCAAACCGAAACACAGCAATGCAATATTTTTCTAGCCACGTAAAGTATATAGCGTCTTTACCCTATAGAGCGTCTTTACCCTGCCGGACGTTGCTGTTACACCTGTCAAAGGGTAATTTTATAATAAGGTATAAGACTTTCTTTCGAGAGAAGTTCAAGGGAAGACTGAACAAGTGGACTGCCTGACGAAGACTCAAAAGCAAACTAGACCCCAAAAAGGCCAGCCATGGGACTTAAAATGTCTACTGCCCTTCAACAACAACGGTCCGGCTTGTGTTTATAATTTTATTTTTTCCTCATACTGGTTCAACTTTGACCTTTTGCAATAATTTCCTGAATTTAAGTAAGAAATATAATTAATTTTTAATCTTCCTGATATCACTTGAAAGCTAACAAAATTTCAAATCATGTACCACAATTCTTAATTCACTGCATATAAAATGTGTAAAAAAAATATCTTGAACAACCCACCATGAAACGATTCCAGTTTAAAGCTCGCAAGTCTATTTTAACTCCGCTCAGATCAGCTTAACAAGCTTAATTTCGTGATGTTTAGAGCGAAGGAAGTGATGGCGCTCCGCTCAGACAGACATCCATGTGTGACTCTAGCTCTGATCGCCTACATGCCTCGGGTCTTCGAGGCAGTCCAAGACAAGTGCATTACTAAGGCCAATTGTAAGAAAGACTCCAAGAGCTTCTACGTAAGTTATATCTAAGAAAAGATATTTTTTATTTTATTCAAGCACACACTTAAATATATTACAATAGACAATACAGGTGTCTTAGGCGGCAATGACTTGTATATTATTACATTAACTTTTATGATAGAATCTATACTAAGTCGTGAAGACTGGTGTTGTAGGTTATGTACAACCTTCCAGAGTAGTTACATTACAGTTCCCCATTGCTATCAATATTATTATTGTGAAATATTGATTTATTATAATTTTACCTATGCCAGCGTTTAGAACGACAATATTTTAACATTGATGTTCATAATTTTTAAGATACGGTCATAAATTACTAATCAACTTGGAAGCAGTCCACTTTAAATTACGAATGTGTAACAACACGTACAAATATTTGAGCCTACTCTAATTAATGCTTCTTCACCTAGATCAAATACAACTTCGACACCTTATGCCCTCTACTTAAAAACGAAGAATGGAAAGGCGAATCGCCAAACATTCCACTGCCGGCACTCAACGTAAGTTCGTCTTGCAAGTTTATATAATATTGTTGTAATTTTATTCAGATAAAATACTCTTTCAAATTCTACCAACAATCGCAGCATCAGATTGACGCGCTAAGACTGGCGCTGAACGATCCATTATTCCGACCCGAACCGTTGAGTGTGACCAACGTGAGTCAGATACCATGTTCAGTGAAATGGAGCATCGCTTTATATCTCTCCCAATGGCAGGCGATAATAAAAATACTGTCATTAACAGTAATACTTGCTTGCTTCTAGTATTTGTTTGTTGGTTTACACTGGCAAAGATTCAGTCATACTTGCTTGCTTCTAGTATTTGTTTGTTGGTTTACACTGGCAAAGATTCAGTCATACTTGCTTGCTTCTAGTATTTGTTTGATGGTTTACACTGGAAAAGATTCAGTAATAATTGTTAGTTATTAGCATTTGTTTATTGGTTTACACTGGCAAAGATTCAGTAATACTTGCTTGCTACTAGTATTTGTTTGGTGGTTTACACTGGCAAATATTCAGTAATACTTGCTTGCTTCTAGTATTTGTATGATGGTTTACACTGGCAAATATTCAGTAATATTGCTTGCTACTAGTATTTGATTTGTGGTTTACACTGGCAAAGATTCATTAATACTTGCTTGCTTCTAGAATTTGTATGATGGTTTACACTGGCAAAGATTCTGCCGACAGGCTCATCTTTTTTAAGCCATGGCATTGTGTTATTACAGAACTCAGGTTGCACAGCATAGCTTTTTCACAGATTCTATTGGTGGTGGATTTAAACGTTTATCCTAATTAAACTAATATAAAAATAATATGCGTATGATTCTGCATATAATTCTAAAATATTATGCCTTAGTGTCAGTTGTACCATTGGTTTTACCATTGATGGAACAAGTGACACACTTTTGTATCTCAAGAACCATTAAATAAAAGTAAAGATATTCCACGTATTACGTAGTATGATCTCAATTACCACATATTATTAATTTAATTGTTGGGCCCTATAATCACTGTACCACGGTGCTTCTAGTTTGTTTGGTTTTACCAAAATAATTGACACTTGTACTATTAATGGAACTGAGGATACAAAGTTGTGTCACTTGTACCCTAAATGGTACAAACCGACAGTACAACTGACACTAAGGCAATATTATTTTGGTGTTGGTTTTAGGATGTTCCTTCATGTTTAGAGGTGTACCTACTTTTGGTTAAGTATAGTCGGCTGCACTAAAATGTATGCAGTTGGTAACTTTCATCGCAGTGCCTTAGGATTGCAATGCATATTTTAAAGGGCAAAATTAGTATTTGATTTGGTTTGATAATGGAAATAAAACGCACATTTAATTTACGGATTTACCCCCGTTGTACCGGGAGTAAACAAAAAAGAGTGAAAAAACCTTAAGCCCGTCACACACATAGCTATAATATATGTATATTAATATAAATTATAGCAAGGCATATTACATTTTGCATACAAATACTCAAGTGACCGCACACGCAGCGATAATTATATATAATGTACCGTAATTTATATTATCGCATATAAATATAAGTTGTTGAAGCCATTTAAAATTTAAATGGCTTCAACAACTTATATTTATATGCTAAATAAGCAATATATTTTAATATATATTATTTATATATTTTATGCTAATATATTTTATTAGCTAAATTATATATTTAATATATAATTTAGCTACGTGTGGCTTAAGTCGTGCTGCATTAGTTATAATATTGATTTTTTTTAGGCAATGGTAGTCCATGGTCGAGTCGAGCTGCTAGCCCATCCTCTCAGTCAAAAGTATTTGGAGATGAAGTGGCATTCGTACGGAAAGTATTTCCATCTGGTCAACCTTCTGTTCTACTGTATATTCCTCGCATTTGTGACTTTGTTCGCTTACCTTCTAATGGAACACGTGGATCTACATCACACGCACCGAATAATGGCGAACGTGAAAACGACTGTGATGAATGACACGAAGGAATTTCCTCCCAATGATGCAGGTCAGTTGAAATGCTATCATGCATTTTTCTTTACTAAATTTATGATAAAATTACCTTTTGTATTCTGTTTTTATGAAACAACGGGATATTTACCGTGATTAAATTTTCACGGCACCATGATCACGGTTTAACTGAAGTCCACGAGTAAAAGAAATGTTATTGGCAAAAAAATCGATCTACCCTCTTTCGCACTCTTTTATTGGTTTCGAGACTACTATTATTGGTTCCATTCTCACTCTTTTTACGATTTCGACACACAGCACTGACGGTATCAGGACGCGTAGTGGATGCCCCACTTTTTGGTGGTTTGCACATTCGTACCACCGGGTTCATAAAAATAGTGTTGAAAACCATGATAGTTTCAAAAGTTATGCAGGGTGATTTTGTGAGAAAGACGGTAATGGCCAAGTACAAACCACGACAGTTAAACGGCCGGCGGAGGGCAAATTTTCATACAAACGTAATACCAAAATGATTACAAATTTAAGCAGATTTTCACTAATTATTGTGATAATTGTATTTTTATTGTATTTATCTAGGTTCCTGGGCAGTTTTTATTTTATTTATTTATTTATTTATTTAGACAAAGCAGTTTGGGCTAACAGCAAGCGCCAAAGCGCCCAAACGCAGAATACACATTACAATAAATAGAAGTCAGTCTAAACAATACAATACAATTACAATATAATACAATTTTAACATGCATGGTCAAAATATCAAAATAGAAAAATGTCAAGATTACAAATAATAATAATAATATATAATTTCCCAGTATAAATAAAAAAAAACAAATGAAACATGTCAAAAAGATGATAAGAATTAATGATGATTATTTTAAATTAATACCTCAAATGAAATTAACGCCAATCACATTTTACAATGAAAAAAAATGTGTAAAATGCGATTGGTGTTTATTTCATTTTACGTAAGTAATTTGAAATAAAAACGGTTGAGGAACCTAGATAAATACTATACAAATACAATTATTACAATAATATAGTGTAAATCTGTCTAAATTAGAAATCATTTTGGTATTCCGTTTGTATGAAAATTCTCCCGCCGCTGGCCCCTTAAGGAAAAGTTGTGAAAAGAGTCATGCACTTGATTTACAAGAAAACAATATCTGCACACTTATCTTTTTCGAAAATCTTTTACTTTGGACGGAAATGTTTTCTTCTGTGTAAAAATATTAAGGGGGTACGATTTCCATACAAACTTAATTTACACAACTATGGGCGAATAAAGTATTAATGTACACTGAAATAGCTGTAATAAGCTTTTATAGTGGTCTTTATTACCGGCCAGTAATATAAAGTTGGAGTGGTAGCCGTTGGTCGTGGCAGTCGGGGCTTCAGAAAAAAAACTAACAGACTTTTACGACTTTTTTTATTTTGAGACATATGTTTTAAGCTCATTTACGTATTCAGTGCCGAGTACCCGTTAGAAAGAATGACGAAAAAATTAATTTTTTTGGTTTTTTATTAATATTTCTGTTATCCTACAGTTTTCTCCAACTTTATATAACTGGCCGGCAATAAAGACCACTGTAAAATTCTATTACAGCTATTTCAGTGTACATTTATACTTTTTTTGCCCATAGTTGTGTAAATTCAATTTGTATCGGAATCGAACAACCTTAAATCGAGAAAATTAGCTATTTTCATTCATTTTAGTAAAATTTTTATTTGCAAGAGAATCCACTGGTTCAATAATACAGGGTGTATGTAATTATTATTGAAAAATCATTTGGGTCCATTTCCATTAAAAATAAAATTATTATACCAAAAGCTAAAAAAATATTAGGAAAGTCTTAGGCAACACTCTCCTCCCCTCTCTCTCTCCTCTCTCTCTCCTCTCTTCAGGATTAATCGAAATTGCTGTACATGCGAGCAGCGGCCGGTAAAAGTTATTTAAAAATCCATTAATGTTGTGTTTAGCTCGGCAAGACAAAATACATAGTAAATTAGTATGTGCCATGTAATTTAAGTGGTCTGGTTAATGTACGGCCAGTTATTGTACAGCATGTTATTGTACACCCAGTTAAAACGTAACCTTTTTATTTGATTCGTTTTAACCTGCTGTACAATAAGTGGCTGCGAATTAACTGGGTGTGCAAAATTGTCACGTGATGTTATTGTACAGCATGTTAATTGGAAGCCACTAGTTAATATCCAATGTCCAAACCGTTATGCCTCGTTTATATGAGCAAGTGCCGCATAAACTATTGAATCTGCAATAATAACGGACCTACATGTTTATGTGCCCATTACCTTGTACTGCGTTACAAGTGCTAGTCGTTACAAGGCTAGTGGGTAATATTATGTCTTTAGCAAATGAATTTGCGGCAGCAGAGAAGATTTCTACTCTCCGAGACCGCTGTTGCTTGTCGAAATCTTGATTAATGGAACAAGATAAAATATGGTGAAGCAAGCTGCCCTAGCATCCTCGATGGCACCATTCAGTGGCATCTGATATGCAGGATCCACCCAATATTAACATTTACACTGCAACTTACCCATATGAGAGGACTACAAGAATTTAGTAACATGACGAGATTGTGAGAGATTATCTGTCCAAGGTATACATATTCTGACACATATTCGAGTGATTGATTGTCGATATCAATGGTTACCAGGACTGTATCGGTTCAGCGTTTGTGAGTAATTTTGTTTTGTTTTGTTCATGGATTTTGATTTTGCTTTCATGCTTTCTTCCAACAGGGATTTTATCATCTCTTTTAGGCTTATTGGGCTTTCTTCAACAAGGACTATATCGTCCGTAAATTTCAGGTGGTTCAGTTTTACTCCTTGTACATTTAGGCCGAAATTGTTCCAATCTAGTTTGCGGAAGATACTCTCCAAAGCGGCTGAAAACAATTTCGGTGATAGAGGATCCCCTTGTCTCACCCCCTTCTCGATTTTGAACTTGTTTCCTAAGGTTTCCAGTTTCAACTGGAAACAAACATCAGTGGAAACAACAACAACAGTGAAGCAAGGGTGAACCCTTGCTTCACTGTTTGAGTAGGATGTTCTAGATAACGTTAATGTAGATTGAGGGTACTCCTCGTTGTTCCAGGCTCTCCTATATTGCTCCGTGTCTTACACTGTCAAAGGCTTTCGAGTAGTCGATGAATGCCATCTAGAGTTTTTGTTACACTCGTTATATTTTTCCATTATTTGTTTCACTGTATGAATATAATCCAGGGTGGAGTAATTTCGTCTGAAACCAGCTTGCTGAAAAAAGCCTGGCTGAAAGGGAGTTCGGTGTCCCGTGCGATGCTTGGTATTTCGGCCAAACCAAGTGAGATTTGGGCTGGTGGAAGAGCGACTGCGTGGCGTATAACTGCACTAACTGCCATCCGGGTGAGTTGTGCCCCACCGGTATGCCTTCACGTCGTGTGCGGCGCAATAACGCCTGCACAAAATGGAACAGGCCTCCTTAGACCTGGATGCCTGTTACAGATATCAGTGCTGCCTGAAGGACAGACTCGAAATCGTTAACGACGTGCTGGGGCCAGTCCAGCTGCTGACCATAGTCTCCCCAATACCGCTTCGTATGAAAGTCTTGTTCTATTTGCCATTAACAATAGAACTGGGTGAAAGAAATGCCCCTGAAGTATGGCGTGGACGGAAAGAATTTGCATGACAGGCAAACCGGCGGGGACTGTCAAAAATTTGCCGTCCATTACTACGGTATCAGCGTCACGGAGACAGTTGGCGCAACCGGGTTTAGCCAACACGGTAGTCTTATCGCCTGCCGACACTGTTGCCAACGGTAGGTGGCTATGCCGGGGATGTGTCGCCTACGCAGCCGAGTATTCTGCCAAAGTGTCCGGGACAGCGGGCTGCTGCCCACGGCGCCACTTTCCCATAGACGGCATGACGCTTTCCCTTAACAAATGCGTTGCCGCATCTGGATATCTGTAACAGTAAGAAATAAATTACGAATTGATATATTTATCCACTCACAGGAGGTTATGGCAGGTCAAAAACTATGTACAAATATTACAAGTTTTGTCAAGTCCATTTAACTATTACAAAGATAGGTAACATACATTATAGTAGTATTAAGTGTAGTATTAAGTACATACATTATGTACTTAATACTACACTGTCCTCGATTCGCACGGGCGGAAATAGTACATTGTTCACCGAGAGGAGAAAGTGACCGATTACCGTCGAGGGCGAGTGATACATAGTGCTTTATACTACACCTACAAGAAAAATAAAAAACGAAATCTTTACTAATTGAAATTTATATTGAAATTGTTGCAGTTAGTGAAGCTTAATGTAACACTTTTTCCATTAATGTTTGTTTGAGATGTTTGCGACAATGTAGGAGGAATAACTGGCTGTGCTGTTGGCACTGCGCTCGTAGAAGGCTGTGGTGCCAAAGGGGCAACTGGCTGCTGAGGGGCATTTGGCATTGCCGCGCTCGTTGATGGTTGAGGAGACGAGTCTTGATGCACATTAATCGATCCCGATATTTGGTTATTTATTCGGAATTTTCTAAGTAACCTTAGATTAGATTTCAAAATACTTTATTGCACAAAATATAGTACATAGGCGAACTTAATGCTAATTAGCATTTTCTTCCAGTTAACCATTGTGTTATGTGGAGTGGGTGGTAGTGCTTTATGACAAGAGAAGAGAGAAACATTTACTAAAAACTAGAAACCTACTAATAGAATACCTACATATTACTACATATCTATAGTACCTACAATACATAAATAATAAATAAAAATAATAATAATACATATATAATCTATGTATATATATATCTATCACTTGTAAGTACAAATATAATCTATAAAAATGCTCAATTTTGTTGAGATGCCTGATGGGATAAAAAGTGAAGGAATAACTTCTTTTTGAATGTTGCTAAAGATGTAGCTTCGCGTATTACAACTGGAAGGGAGTTCCATAGGCGTATCGCACTGACGTCATGTACACAGGTTAACCTTCTGCAACAGCGGACGATTTCTAACCACCGTGGCGTTTTTTTGTGGTTAAATCAGCACCAGTATCGGCAAGAATAGTCGCTGAAGTTCTACGAAAGCAATGGCCAGTGTATTCTAGTGGATTGAGTAAATTAAGGTAGGAAGCTATTTCTCTTAGCACAGTACCTACTTATTTGTTTTTCCCAATTACTTGTTTCGTACATTTTTTGTTTTTATATTGTAGTAAAAACCGATTGGTTTTGGGGTCACTGGGGCGAATTTCGTTATATTTCTTTATTATCTCATAAAATAAGCCCGATATAACAAATGATCGCTGAATTTTGGTTTTTGTGTTAGGAATATTGTCAATTATTCCATTTTCGAGGATTTCGATATCGTCTGTTGTCATATCCACAAGTTCTTGCAAACGACAGGTCCCATTTACTCCTAAAATCAAAATAACCTGTAAACAAAAATATCAAACATGAAAACCTAGTAGATTTCTACTCATAAATAGGTACGTAATAAATCATAAACCAGTGCATTTTGTTCATAAACTTACCTTCATCAACAAATATTTGTCATCTGGAGCATTCTGCAATAAGGAACAAAACATCCTTTGTAGAAAGCACTTTTACTTACTTACTACGGAATCCCTCCGACTTTCTTTTCAGAAATGCTCTAAGTTTTTTGTATTCTTGAATATTTATGTCGTTTCTTTTCAATATAGTACTTTTCAACATTGAGTATATAGATCATAACGTACTTGGTTTGTATTTTTGCGCTTTTCACTGAAATACTCTAGCAAAACAGTTTCAGAAAAAAGATGCCGTATTTTTCACTTTTCCATTGCTAAAAATCGTCATAAGTTTTATTATATTTTTTAATTGATTTCTGTGGTAAAAGGTGGATGGGGTAGGGTGTGGTGAGGTGGTAGGAGGAGGCCTCCTCGTATCGTCGTGTCGTCTATATGACGTTGAGCTTGAGTTGAGCCCACTCTTTAGGGTCCAGCGAACTGGGCATCCATCAGCAGCACATCGTAAATATAACGACGGCTCTCTTTGTAATAGTATTCACCGCGATAGAACCATCTTGTCTCTCCTTTGTATTTTAAAATTTCGCAAAATTCCGTCTTAAACATAAAATAAATTTAAACATTTCATCAATAATTCAGGAGCACTTTTTTCCTAACAAACAATTTTGAAAAGGTGGGAAAATCACTAGGAGAGCTTACTCTTGATAAATTAAGCGTACAGCGAAACGGATAAATCTTTTACTATTTCATGCACTGAACTTAAATTGTGGAGTTTCAATATGTTACCGATGTTCTCGGAACAAGCAATCCAATTTTGTAACCGACGCGTAACCCCTTTATAAAGAGTGCGAAACGGAAACCAGCCAATAGCTATGTCCACACTGTGCCTTTTCGTCTTCAACTTTCGTCTCCATCTTTCTATTCAACTTTCGTTTAGCGCATTCAATAATTGAATGTTTTAATTAAACGCAACACCAGTTCAGTCGCACTTAGTTCTGTTAATCTTTTGAAAACATGTGCGACAAGAATATTTTACTTGTTGGAATATGTGCAGCTTACTTGGTCATAAGAAATTCCAGAAAAAAAAGAACCAAGAAAAACCATCATTCCTTTTCACTTTATTTGTGTAAAGTTTATTATTTTGATTTTTAGCGAATGCTCTAGGGCATCTATAAATTTGGTTTTTGTTCTTATTTCTTTTGTGTACCTATGTCCATGTCTGGCTGCCGTATGTTAGTGTGGGAAGCAGGCAGGCGTCAGAAGATTGGTGTTTATTTTAGGACAAATGGAGGGGGGGAGGGGGAGAAGTGGGGGGAGAGCCAGCCTTCTTTAGGAAACTACGTGCCGTGCATCTATAAATTTGGTTTTTGTTCTTATTTCTTTTGTGTACCTATGTCCATGTCTGGCTGCCGTATGTTAGTGTGGGAAGCAGGCAGGCGTCAGAAGATTGGTGTTTATTTTAGGACAAATGGAGGGGGGGAGGGGGAGAAGTGGGGGGAGAGCCAGCCTTCTTTAGGAAACTACGTGCCGTGCATCTATAAATTTGGTTTTAGTTCTTATTTCTTTTGTGTACCTATGTCCATGTCTGGCTGCCGTATGTTAGTGTGGGAAGCAGGCAGGCGTCAGAAGATTGGTGTTTATTTTAGGACAAATGGAGGGGGGGAGGGGGAGAAGTGGGGGGAGAGCCAGCCTTCTTTAGGAAACTACGTGCCGTTGAATGCCTTAAGACCGCCGAAAATGGCCCTAAGATGGGCCCGGAAGGAGCTGGTGGTATGTTCTTTGGAGATCACACTCAATAGATGGTACTGGTCCGGCAATTGAGCCGAGGCTATGGTATAATCAAGTCGTGAAGAGGAGAAACGGGGGCAGTCTTCGATTAAGTGCTTTATTGTTTGTTCTGTTTGGCTATCACAAGGGCAGTTGTTGTCACCCGTGATGCCAAATCGGTGAAGTTAGGCCTTGTGGTAGCCATGTCCGGTGAGGAGTTGGGTCGTTACAAAATCAGGACTTACCACGGAAAAGAATTCGGACAGATGGTGGAAGGAGGGGAGCAATGAGAGGGTGTGTGGGCTGTTCTGAGTGTAATATTCGGCGGCTCTAGCTAATGAGATGTTACGGTTCTGATATTTAATAAAACTGATAGGAACGTGTGAGTAGTCGGGGGATTTATGGAGGTTGGCAGCGGATTTAGCAGCGATGTCCGCTAGCTCGTTACCACCTTTTTTTTTTTTTTGGTGTCGGTGGGAAATAATAATAATAAATATTGTGGACAATTCACACAACACTACCCAGCCCCAAACTAAGCAGAGCTTGTAATATGGGAACCGGATAGCTGATATAATACTTGAATACATTTTTTTTTTTTTTTTTGTGTACCTATGTCCATGTCTGGCTGCCGTATGTTAGTGTGGGAAGCAGGCAGGCGTCAGAAGATTGGTGTTTATTTTAGGACAAATGGAAGGGGGGAGGGGGAGAAGTGGGGGGAGAGCCAGCCTTCTTTAGGAAACTACGTGCCAATGCTAATCTGCACACAGACACCTTAACGCACCGGGATAACGCAGGGATGCGCTAAGGTAGTGTGAGGTTGACGACCTCGCTTCGTCGACTCACTAAAACCACCCCGTGGCCGGCCTCGATGCCCAACAAGGGGTTCCGGGATCTCCAACGGAACGCACCGGTACCCCTCTCGCATTTTGCCTAGAGCACATCCCGGGAATGACACCCATAGCCACCCCCGAATCTCACGGTGACACTTGCCAAGAGTGTCGCCGCCTTCCCAGGACCGCATGACCGCCAGCCAGGGCCCTCGCCCCGACCAGTTGCTGATCCCAAAAAGGCTCCTGTTTGGCAGGGGCTACCACTCGCCCCCTCTTGGGGCAGGCGGCGCAAAGCTACAGAAAATCCCGAAACCTCTTGCCGCCCCCATCCCTAGCGACCAGTCCCACTGGTATCGCTCAGTGGCCTCCAAACACGTAAGTGGCCGAGCTTGTCAATCATGTACGGGGAGTTACTATGATTAGCTAACCAGGCCACCCAGCCCTTGATGGATGGATGGAGAGTTTCGGGAGTGGGACGAACCAACCCTTAGCTCTCCATCAGACCACTCGCCCCCATCTGGGGCCGGTGGCTCCAGCAAGCTGATTGTCTAACTTGTCTCAAGACTTTCAGTTTTGGCGATTTAGCTGCGACGTCTTACGTTGATAACTTGGTGATTGTGATTGTCTATCTTGTTGTTTGCATCCTGCGACAGTTATCCAAGACGTCTCATCGGTCTCACGAGGAAATTTACAACATGAAGTTATTTGCAAATCAAACTAACCCGACTAATTTAAAAAGTACTACTTTAGTAAGGACCGTGTATGAAATTTATGACCACCCTAAATCAGCCGTTTTATCACAAAAATCTTGTCTGCTCTGTGGTTTTGTTCACGTTTTGTTCGTTCTCGTTCTGTTTACTTTTGACTGGATGAACTTTAGCGGGTTTTTTCTCTTGAGGTTTTTTCTCTCGTATGAATAAAGAATAAAGTACATCACAGTAATCGTAGGTAACTCAGTGATTGACCTACGCAGATTTTATATTCATAACTCTATATATAAGAATTAACCTATTTTGGAGGCGTTGCTGCTCCGCGAGCCCAAGCAAGTATGCTCTAGACATTGTTACTGAAAATGAAAAAGCCTAGTAGTAACATACGTTTGTCCGTTACTACAAATTACAACGATTATTATAAATTGATTTGTACGTACTTAGATGAATTTACCTTTCACTTTCACAACACAAACCAATGTAATTTCTTTTGAAATACTCAATGAACGCAAATAAACACAAATACGCGCGCGATTTGGAGTATTGGATAGGTATGATAGGACCTTCAAGTTGTCCCAAGATGATACCATACCTAAACTGTCATTTTGCTTGAGACCGAGTTACGCGTTCGCAATCATACGTACTTTACATGACTTTTACATCATTATCGCGCTCAAGACCAACAATCACCTACAATGTTCTCAGACAAAGATCTCAGAGATAGACAATCGCTATTGCGTCACATTTGACAGTTTGATCGAATTTTAATGTCATTTTTGACAGAATTCTATCATCTTGCGACATGAGACAAGTTAGACAATCAGCTTGCTGATCCAGGGTAAACCGCAACCTTTTACCACCTCCGTTCAGAAAGGGAGTCTGACAGAATGCAGATGTGAGGGCACTGCTCAGCGCACGCCCACTCGACAGCGTTTCTGATGGCTAGGAGTTCCGCCTGGTAGACAGAGCAGTAGTTCTGAAGCTTGAACTTCCTGGTTCGGATCTGTCGTCCTGTTGGGTCAACAACCACATACGCCGCTCCCACCCTGTGGTCATGCTTACTCCCGTCTGTATAAATAAACCAAGTGTGTTCGTGGTCGGTAAGTTGAGAGATGCAGGTCGTTGAACTCGGTAGTGGATGAAATCTCCAGGAATTCAATACCAGAATTCAATTCAGAAGACTAAGAGAGTGAGAAATTGCAGTAGCGGTACGGACAGTTCGGAAACCCCGGATCATTTTAATCGCGAAGAGGCGCTGAAGTGAGAGGAGACGATTAATGACATGCTTATACTTTATAGCCCCCGCCCAAATTCCCGCTGCATAACCTATAATGGGTTGAATTACCTGCAAGTAGATAGTCCTGACGTTGAGAGAAGAGACCCCCCAGGTAGGTCTAATATATAAGGAGAGTTTGTTAAATATGTTCTTGGCCTTATTGATTACATACTCCACATGTTTTATGAAAGTCAGCCGGTTGTCAATGATGACCCCAAGAAATTTAATTTGATTAGAGAAGGAAATTAGCTTGCCGCCAGCAAAGATGTTACACTTTTTAGATCTGTTTGTATGAAGGGTGTGAGTGCCGGTGAAGTTACTGGCACGTGTGAGGCGAAACATCTGTAGGTATGCCTCAAGTTGATGGACGCAGGGTAGTGCATCGTAGGGCACGTTCCTAACGTTCGTGACCTACGAGGCAATGTTTTGGTTATAGGCGATGGTTAGGTAGCGCATTTTCTTTTTTGCATTCTAGCATTTTGATCAATAATGGGCTCCTCTGAGTATGTCTTTAAAAATTCTTCAGCGAACGCCTCCGCTATGTCAGTAGCATTTGTAACCAAATCACAATAGCAAATTCTAATTGCCGGTGGGATGCTAACCTTGGTAGTGAAATAAGTCACCCAAAACAGTGTGCCTCCTATTCAAAACAGAGCCGATTCTCTGTCTGCCTCTGCTAACTGCGCCCTCTGGTACGCAACCAGAGACGCCCACCGTGTCGGGTATTGGCCCGACACGGCCAAATAATACTCTGCGGAAGTGTTTCATGGTGTTACCAGGGTGCACCACGTGGAGGTTACCCGACCTTGCACCCCAAGACAACTCCCCCTTTTTTTTTTGGTACCCAGGAAAACCTTTTATAGGTACCACCGGCCCGGGGGGACCGATGATTATGTGGGACTCCCCGCCTTGACAAAGGCGGTATACCCTAACTAAAAACCTGGGGGTGTTCTCCTTATCGCCTTTGTGCCGAGGCTGTGGGTGCTAGTTTTAATTCTTCCATGGCTCCAGCGGCGTTGCTCTTTAGGCACCTTCTTTTGCACGTTGTGTGATTCTCCTTATCTCTTACGAGAGGCGCGCGGAACACCCGCGCGCGCCACCTCGAGGCTTGTCAGATGGCGACGGACATCCCCCGATGCCCGCCGCCTTATGGGGGCGGATTCTAGGGAGATCCCTCCGACGACGCCTAGCTCTCCTGCTGCGAATCGGGTTGAGGGTCGAGATTTCTCTCTCCCGTTCTGCAGCTTCCTTCTGCGAGAGAACCTCTTCGCAGAAGGTTAAACAAACTTTCCACTTCATGTCACTCTCGACCATTGCCTTAACAAAGGCCGGGAGTGATAAGTCACTTCCTATTTTAAGCACAAGCTCTTGCCGGGGGATTGCCCAAGCTGGGCATTCGGCCAGCGTATGCTGTGCAGTGTCTACATTGCATGAGCAATGGTGGCACACCTCAGTAGGCACCCTTTTAATTCGAAACAGGTATTTCGAAAAACAACCATGCCCGGATAATACCTGTGTCAATCGGAATGTCAAAGTGCCATGATCTCTATTGATCCACTCCTTGAGCGCAGGACGAATTGCCTCAACCGTTCTTAGGCCTGCTGATGGTTGCAACAGCCGCCTGTTCCACTCAAGACAACTCCCCCTGACACAACTCTCCTACTACCGAGGTAAGTTGTGACAGGCACCGAGGTAAGTTGTGACAGCATTATATTACATATAAAAAATATTATTACAATATTAATATTAATAAATCAAAAATATTTATTTAAGAAAAAGTAACTTTATTATGCTTATGTATCAACAAAGGTCATTATTAACATTCTCATAACATGTAATCATGGTTTTAATTATTATTATTATCAGTCCAAAATCTTAATTTACTGAGATTCACAATTATGGCATACGTAATGCCGCTTGTCTCAAGGAAAATCTACGTTTGCCCAGCCTTAGCATTCTAGGCATTGGACCCATTGCTCATTTTGATCTGCTGTTTGCATAGGCTTCAAGGCAAACCAAGCAAAAACAATTGTTTTCTGCTTTTCTTGTTTGTCACCACTTGTTAACCTCTTCTTATAAGTCTTCTTGGCAGTTTCAGATATCTTCTTTCATTCACTGAAGATACGCTTCTTGACATTCTTAAACTTTCTATATTAGTCTATAGTGCAACTATTTTATCCTTCGAAAAGAGCCATTCAGCATGCAGTATGCCATTATGACGAATACGGCTTGCCCAAGCACAAACTTTCTGCTTCAGATAGTCAATGCGATCTGTGACACAGTCCATATAATCCTGGGGCCGGATATCGGTCCCGGCAAAAGCCTGTGTCACAAAACGCATGACTCGGGGGCGACTATTGCCTCGGCTAAAGCAGATAAGCTTAGCAATGAGAGTCCTGAATGAGTTGATACGCCGGCGCCGCTCAATCTGCACTTGCCATGCAGGTGCATCACGACAATATTGTATAGCATGTTATTCTCTCTTAGAGAATATTATATTCCTTGATGTTATTGCACGACCTTTTTATTGTACGCCCCGTTAATCTAAAACCCATGGCATCGTAATAACTGTGTACATTAACCTGCTGTACATTATCAAGTTGTGGCTGTACATTATTGCCTCCCAATTTAAAAATGGAACCATATTTACTCTGAAAGATTGCAACTAACGAGGTTTTATTAGATCACAGGTTTTATTTAAATTTCGAAGATTTAATTTGCAAATGAAATGCTGTTTATTGAAAAATAGACAAATAAACTCTTCAACGCGAATAAAATTTGCGTTGTTCGTTGTAAATGTGTTTGATGAATTGAGTTCAAATAGTATTCATCATTATCATTATGAGCCTGAAGAAGTCCACTGCTGGACATTGGCCTACCTTACACATCTCCAGGAAGAACGATTCTGATTTTATTTGGGTCAGACGATCCAAATAGGTAGAGCCAACTTCTACAAAGAGGTCAGCCGACGAATCCAACTCGGATGAGTAGCGTTCGGGAAATTGCGCCACATATTCTCGTCGCAGATACCGCAGAACCTCAAGAGAAAAGTCTATAATCAGTGCGTGTTGCCAGTGATGACCTAAGGAGCTGAGACGTGGTCGCTTACCATTGGCCTCATGCACAAGGTTAAAGTCGCGCAAGGAGCTATGGAGAGAGCTATGCTGGGAGTTTCACTACGTGATAGAATCAGAAATGAGGAAATCCGTAGAAGAACCAAGGTCACCGACATAGCTCGTAGAATTAGTAAGTTGAAGTGGTAATGGGCAGGCCATAAAGCTCGAAGAACCGACAACCGTTGGGCAATAAAAGTTTTCGAATGGCGACCACGAACCGGAAGACGAACCGTAAGGCGCCCACCCATCAGATGGAACGACGAAATTGTTAAAATCGCGGAAAGTCGATGGATGGAAGTAGTATTACTTAGTTTTAATTTCCTCGCATTATTGCACTTAAGAGAAAAGTACTATACAAGCCTTGGCCACAGCTAGGCATTGATATACTTACTACTTACTAACGTAGTTGTATGTCGGCCGAAGCCTATGCCTCTTTAGCTGGCCGCTGTACTAAACTATATCACTCGGTTCTCAAGTCTCTCTGTAACATCGAAGTTGCAAGTTCTAAAAATGAGTTCTAAGTTATAAGGTAGCTCTGATAGGTGGAAGGGGGAAGCGCGAGTCTCTTCTACCTAGTAGCAAACCAGTTTGTATATTTAACATTTACATTGTGTTCCGGGTCTCAAACCTTCCTATACCCGTTTGTATTTTTGTTTTTTGTGTTTATTCGTTATCTTCCTGCCCTTACCCCACTTAATGTGGGGTCGGCACAACATGTCTTCCTCCTCCATTCCCCTCTGACAGCCGTCACCTCTACATTCACTCCTCTCTTATCCGTGTCATCTTTCACACAGTTCATCCATGTTTTCCTTGGTCTACCTCTGCTCACATATCCTATCATACTCATTTCTCTCCCAGTCACATGACTTTTATCCTCACGCCCATACCACGCCAACCTATTGCGCCTCGATTTTTCTGTCACTGGCGCGACGCTACTTTCAAACTTAAACTTAACTTTGTGTTTATTCAATAAACTTATTTCATTTCATAATAGATAACTGTTGCCCTTACAGCTCTGGAAACTCATCTGACGCTGTTTACCAGCGCCGTGGTAGTGCTGGTGTACAATTGCTTCTGCGTGATCCGCGAGGCGTATAACCTGAAGCAGCAAAAATGGCACTACATCGTGGACCCTTGGAATCTGGTCTCCTGGATGCTGTACATCAGCTCCACTATCACTGTTTACCCGTCTGTCTTTGGCAAAAGCAACGATATACAGGTGGGTAGAAAACTGGCGAAAATCATACCACTTGTAGGGTTGTAGGTATGATTTTCGCTACGCAACTATAGGTTGAAAATTAGAAATAAATGGAATTAAAGTTTTAGGTGGGTAAGTAATTGCCGTGTTTCGGTTTGAAGGTGTGGGTGCCGTTGTTATTACTGGCACGTGAGGCTGAACATCTTTATGTCAAGGGCAAATAACTCTGCGGGTGACAGATGTCCGAAAACATGAATAAAATGGACTGGAAATAAATCTTCCGGTCACAAACATGAGTGGGGAAAAACTAACTTGAAATGCATTTTTTTTTTCATTTTTCGCTATTTGTCACGCACAAAGCTATTCTGCGCGGACTCTACTTGTTATCCATAACCACAAGACAAGCAACTCAAAATACTTTTAGTATAATTCACAAAAAAAAAATTACAAGTATTGTATCAGCTATCTGGTTCCCATATCAAATCAAAAGTCTATTTATTCAGTTGGAAAGCTAGGTGAGTCTAGGTGCCAGTTCCACGCGACCAAGCCTAGAAGAGGTACAAGCTCTGCTTAGTTTGGGGCTAAAGAGTGTTGTGTGGGTTATTCGCATTATTTATTTATTTATTACTAGCGGCCGCCCACGGCTTCGCTCGCCCCGCAGCCGTTACGCTCCGTTGATTTTCCTTTTAAAAGTTTTTCCTCTTTTTCTCCGCTTAGGGAAATAATTTTCCTTTCTTAGTGCACCCCTATGCTATAAAACGAACATAGCCTCCAAGTTTCATGTTTCTAGGTCTTACGGTTTAGGCTGTGCGTTGATTGTCAGTCAGTCAGTAACGTAAGAGTTTTATATATTTAAGATAAGATATGTATACTCAATCCATCTTTTTTTAGTCGCCCACACCAGACACCACACATCATTGAAGTGTATGAAACCGTTGAGTGATTTCAGTTTTCAGCTGCGTCGATAACCATATTCCTGGCTTGGGTCGAGTTGCTACTGCTGCTGCAGCGGTTCGACCAAGTTGGCATCTACGTGGTGATGTTCCTCGAGATACTGCAAACCCTTATCCGCGTGCTGATGGTGTTTTCAATCCTCTTCATCGCCTTCGGCCTGTCCTTTTACATTCTATTGTCAAAAGTGAGTTTAAACGGCTTATTCATTTTTATATTATTAATAAGTAGTTATTTTTCATTTTTATTTAGTAGTAGTGAAGGGCCCGTCCGGAGAAGTACTACAATCATTCCTATTTCTGCCGTGAAAAGAAGCATTGCTGTGTTTCGGTTTGAAGCCGTGATCGTCGTTTAGGTCGATTTATATATACAGACATTGAGTGCGGCAGACACGTGCCGTGACAGACACCGACAGACACTATTTATTTATATGTAACGTATAGAAACGTGCCGTGACAGACACCCCGGCTGCCGACAGACACCGTCATCGGCGTCCACTCTCACTGGCAGTTACTGCATAGCTTTAGAAGAAAAAGCATGTTATTGAAAATGTTCAAACACGCAGTTCCGATACTCTATTTACACTGCCCGGCAAGGAGCCACAGACACGTACAGACATGAACCGCGCAGACAAAATATTCTTTCCGAGAATACTGGCCGGGCACGACACGTTTCTGTAAGTGTCTGTACGGCCGTGTTACGATAGATGTAAATACGTTAATAGTTACTGTATGGAAGAATATCATTTTGTCTGCCACGGCACGTCTCTGCCACGCTCAATGTCTGTAGATATAAATCAACCTTTAAGGTTGATTTATATCTACAGACATTGAGTGCGGCAGACACGTGCCGTGACAGACACCGACAGACACTATTTATTTATATGTAACGTATAGAAACGTGCCGTGACAGACACCCCGGCTGCCGACAGACACCGTCATCGGCGTCCACTCTCACTGGCAGTTACTGCATAGCTTTAGAAGAAAAAGCATGTTATTGAAAATGTTCAAACACGCAGTTCCGATAATCTATTCACACTGCCCGGCAAGGAGCCACAGACACGTACAGACATGAACCGCGCAGACAAAATATTCTTTCCGAGAATACTGGCCGGGCACGACACGTGTCTGTAAGCGTCTGTACGGCCGTGTTACGATAGATATAAATACGTTAATAGTTACTGTATGGAAGAATATCATTTTGTCTGCCACGGCACGTGTCTGCCACACTCAATGTCTGTAGATATAAATCAACCTTAAGGTCGATTTATATCTACAGACATTGAGTGTGGCAGACACGTGCCGTGACAGACACCGCCAGACACCATTTATTTATATCTACAGACATTGAGTGAGGCGTGTCAATGGACAATAAAGATTGGCATAAATATTAGGATTCATTGTAATTCGATAAATTCTAATCTAACAAATCGAGATAAAGAACAATCCTGTGAGTGACATGAATTAATAACCTAGTACCTCGTAACGTCGAAATTATAAAGAACAAACCTATCGGCGAGCGACAAGAAGTTTGTCATACATTTAAATTACTAAGTTTTCCATAAGTAAATGAAATTAGAGTTATTTAGAATTATTACGCTTAGAGGTTAAGTCTTAATTATTTTAAATCTTCTATTGAGAGGAACTGGCGATTAGAGCCAAAAGATCTTAGTCACTGTCGAAAATTGGGGAGGTATTTGCCCAACAATGGGATACTATGCGCTAATTGTTTAGGAAGTTATTATGTGCTTGCTTGGCGTGCTGGCGAAAAAACTAAAATGTTGTGAAACTATTTTCAGGGTAACCACGTGTCATTCAACACCATACCTCTATCACTGATGAGGACGTTCGCTATGATGCTGGGAGAACTAGACTTCGTCGGAACATACATCGAGCCGTACATCAAAATTGATGAGCAATGGTTACCGTTCCCGACACCGACTTTCCTGATTCTTTGCATGTTTATGGTGCTGATGCCGATTTTATTGATGAATCTACTGATCGGTCTGGCCGTTGGAGATATTGAGAGCGTTCGGAGGAACGCACAGTTGAAAAGACTGGCAATGCAGGTAATTCATATGAAATTATCCTACTAATATTATAAACGCGTAAGTTTGGATGGATGGATGATTGTTATTCTTTCACGTAAAAACTACTAAATGGATTTTAATGAAACTTAACAAGAAATAACTTATGCACCAGAATAACACAGGTAACAATTTATAAAGATATTGTTACGGAGAATGGATGTAAGAAACGGGAACGAGGCGAGCGAAATCGCGGGCGGCCGCTAGTAAATAATAAATATATTGTAGACAATCCGCACAATACTAACCACACAATACACAAGTTTTGCTTAATTTAGGGCTACATAGTGTTGTATGGATTTTTAACAATATAAAAAAAAGCAAATAAATTGAAGAAAGGCCAGAAGCAATGATGGAAGATGGACAAAGGCGATAACAGAATGGTGGCCAAGAGACGCACAGCGACCACGAGGCAGACCACCCGCTTGTTCGTCTGATGGCATTGTCAGAGTTAGTTGGGCAGCAATGGCGGAGACTGGCACAGGACCGAAGAGAGTGGCGTATAAGGGAAGAGGCCTATACCCAGCAGTGGGTGCATACAGGCTGAATAGATAGACATAAATAAATTATTTTATTTCAAGCCGTAATTTTATTATTATGTGTATACTTCAGCAATTTTTCGTTCCACAGGTTGTTCTACACACTGAGTTGGAGCGTAAGCTACCAGCATTCCTTCTCGAGAAGGTGGACAAGAACGAACTTATAGAGTATCCGAACAACAGCAGTTGCAAGTTGGGCTTCTTCGACTTGATCCTGCGCAAATGGTTCTTCAACCCTTTTTCTAATGACGGTTGGTTTGTATTGTTTTTGGTTGAATTAGTGGTCTGGATTTAGCTGACTCACATCAAATGCTTAATTAGTCATTAATCTACACTAGCTATCATGACTGGCCTATCAGCTCAGTTGGTAGTCGCCCTGCCTTCTACGCCGTAGGTCGTGGGTTCGATCCCTACCGAGAACTATATTTACAAAAAATGTATATTAGTATCATAATCAGCTATCTGGTTCCCATAGTACAAGCTTTGTTTAACTTGGGGCTAGATAGTATCGTGTGAATTGTCCACATTTTTTTTTTTAATTTTTTTATTCATTATATTTGGTGTTGAAGCAACTCAAAATCAAAAGTGTATTTTATACAGTTGAATACGTACATGTCTTAAAACTAGGTGAGTCTAGGTGCCAGTTCCACGCGACCAAGACTAGAAGAACAGGCAACAAACTACGCCTCGGTTCCTAACGTTTTTTTATATGATCCTTTTACAAATCTAAAATAGTCTAAAATAATAGCAGTGAAGTTCCAGTGTGGTGCCACTTCACTTAGTGAGACGTATGAAATGTTTTGTTGTCTTCTACAGTTGGCTTAGACCTGGTGTTGGAGACGAGCGAAGACTACTTGGTAGCAGAGATGGAGATGAACAAGCGGCGTATGGATAAGTTGGTTGTAGCCATGGAACAGCAACAGCAACTCATGAGACTCATGGTGCAGGTAATATACATACATACATAAAATCACGCCTCATTCCCATGGGAGTAGGCAGAGACTGATTTCCACTTGCTATGATCCTGACACACCTCTTTCGCTTCATTCACTCGCATAACATTCTTCATTCTTCTTCGCAGGTGATATTATTGTGGCTTATGAACTCATTAACATTGTTACGATCGCGGGAAGTCGGTGGATGGAAAGAGCTCAGAATCGTTCTTCCTGGAAATGTGTAGGGGAGGCCTATGTCCAGCAGTGGACTTTCAGGGTTATGATGATGATGATGTGAATTCAC
Source organism: Thera obeliscata (assembly GCA_947578465.1). NCBI lineage: Eukaryota > Metazoa > Arthropoda > Insecta > Lepidoptera > Geometridae > Thera > Thera obeliscata. Next base: position 5,386,356 of record OX387922.1, on the reverse strand, counting down.
CGCGGAGCGCGCTGATCTGGTGGCAATAAACTCAAAATAACAGCAGAAAAACAATTAAAATGAAAAAAAAAATGAATGACTTCCCAAAATGACCGAAAACGAATGATCAGCCTGAAGAAGTCCTCTGCTGGACATAGGCCTCCCCTGCAAATTTCCAGGAAGAACGATTCCCCTTTCCATCCACCGACCTCCTGCGATCTTAACAATGTCGTCAGTCCATCTGGTGGGTGCACCCTACTTTTTATCTTCCGGTTCGTGGTCGCCAATCGAGAACCTTTATTCCCCAACGGTTGTCAGTTCTTCGAGCTATATGACCTGCCCATTGCCACTTCAACTATTAATCATTACTTGCGTTTCATTACTTGTAGAAAATGGAGATACGCACCGAGGCGGACGATGTGGATGAAGGGGTGTCTCCAAGCGAAGCCCGTGTGGTACCACGCTGGACATCACCACGCATTCGCCGTCTGCGTGCTGCCAACTCCTTCAACAAAGGCCGCTAGCATCACCCTACATTTACTGTAGTTTTATTTATTCCATAAATTACAATCTAGTCATCAGCAAAGAGAAGACAGAAGACTTAAACAATTACAGTAAAAAAAAGCAAATAGGCCTTTGCATCAATTGTAGATGATTTATATAGCGTCTGAGGCAACTGGTGATTACACAAGCCCTAATCACGGGACGCTATAGTGCTTGGGACAGGATTTTAAATGGAATAGGCTTGCCCAGCACCTATACCTTCCTGACAGCTTAGTCGGCCTAATCCACAGGAAAGACATGGTCAATACGTGCGGAGCTAACTAAGCCGCGGGTTTTCTCACGATTACAGTATGATATCTTTAATCCGAACTCCGAAAATACCTCCGTTCGGATTATAGTAGACAGAATTTATAGGATATTTTTTATGAAATAAAACGAATAGTAGTATCGTGAAATCGTTATATATTAAACTTTTTTCATTGATTCCAATATTTTTGTTTGTCGGGAGTTATTTAATGACATATAAAAAGCTTTGTCTCGTAATTTACGTAAAAGCATTTTTTCTGGTAAAGGAATGTCCTTTTGGTCAGCCCATTCAAGACATGTCTTAAAGGCGACATTGGGCTCGAATTGAGCCCAATACTACTATTCACGGCACTACTATTCGTTTTATTTCATAAAAAATATCCTATAAATTCTGTGTACTATAATCCGAACGGAGGTATTTTCGGAGTTCGGATTAGAGATATCATACTGTGATCGTGAGAAAACCCGCGGCTTAGTTAGCTCCGCATGAGGTGCTCGGATTAGAATGGGTTCGTATTAAAGAGGTTCTACTGTACTTCTTACTGTATTTACCTAAAATAAATAAACTTGAAGTATAGAGAAATAAAACATAAACTTATTTACTTTCTGCGGGAAGGGGCTTGGCTCGCCCCGTTCCCGTTACTTACATCCGTTCTCCGTTACAATATCTTTATAAATTGTAGCCTATGTGTTATTCTGATGTATAAGCTATATTATTGTAAAGTTGCATTAAAACCCAATCTGTAGTTTTTACGTGAAAGAATAACAAACATTCATCCATCCATACTTACAAACTCTCGCGTTTATATTATTAGTAGGATAGGATGAATTATAATCTAGTCATCAGTATAAAGAAGTTAGAGAAGATCTATAAGGTTACTTCATATTTGTATCTACTGAAAATAAACCAACTCGAATATAAAGAGAAATAAAATGTAAACATAAAAAAATAATTATTTCAGGTTTCACGTCTCGTACAAAAAGAGGGTCTGTAGTACACTACCCAGGAATTAAAATAAAATAAATATTTATTAATTAACTTCGATTTGATTACTAATAATTGATTCATCAAGTACCTAAACAACCGCCTATTTTTTGTGATGTATTTTTTATAGTAATTTATTTTGTTGAAGCTTGTAGTATTTCATTTGTGAGTGTTAATCTGGTTTGTCCATAATCTGACTGTCTTGTGTATTAAGGATTTTTTTTTTGGGCTTGTCATAAACAAGGATTGCCATTTTTATTTGACGAATAACGTTATTCCGTAGATAAAAAAATCTGCCCTCAGTCTATTTGTAATTGTTCTTTTATAAATGTAATAATTGGTGGGCCTATAAAGGTAATCTAAGCACCCGTTTGTTCCATATAATTATAGTGTGCCTAAGTGTAATGGTTTTATATAAAAAATAAATATTTAAGAGTTAAACAGACTATTTCCGAAAATTAAAGGTCCAATTAATATGAAAATGTGTGAGCAAGAAATACGTCGACGGTGGTCATCGTCTTTTTGTTCTAAATGTTTGTCAACAGCAACTTACCGCTAAACCTATTTATTTTAAATATTTATAAACTAACTGAACCTATTAAAAAAGTATTATATTTAAATTGTGCTTTAATTTATTTGACCTATTCCCTAGACCAGTCACATTGGATCTCATTCCCTCTACACTCTAAAGTACGGCACTACAAACGATTGCGTATTTTCTGTTTGTATGTATAGTGGCGGAATGAAAATGTTCGTCGATTTTCAACTTGATTTGTTCAACGTATCACGATCACATACTACCTTTTGAAACTGAATAGACAGAATATACCGATATGTTAACGTCACAAATTATGTCAAAATGTGTTCATGATCAAGGCACTGGTGCAAGCGAAAACCGACTAAGGTGACGAAAATTTTCATACCGCAACTGTACATGCTGTGACTTCTGATTCTGCTTTTCTTTCAAGATTCAAGGTACTGGCATAAAACATAAATTCTTAGAAGTAGTGGAGCTCTTTGTGAATGGATCGTCCGGGGAAGTAGATACTACCACCATGCATGCCTATTTCTGCCGTGAAGCAGCATTGTTGTGTTACTGTTTTTTTTTATTTTTTTTATTTATAAGATTGAGATATTTGTGAAGTGGGGGGCGGGCGCTATGTACTACACCCACCCCTCACCACATTGATATGCCAGGAGACAGAGTTTAGGGTAAAGAAAATTATTAACATTATACACACATTTGAGACTTACTTAAACTAATATTATATATAACTATAGTCTTACTGAACTATTATTACAGACATAAAATATTATATTTACATACAAGACAAAAAGTACACAAAGAAACAATTACACAATATGTAAAAACAAATGCGCCTTTCATAAATAAGTCAAGCGTACCACCATGCGCAATCCAATCCAATTCGGCAAGTTGCTTGCCATTTCGGCTCGCCACCCCAACCGCAGACAACTGGCAAGTTACAAAAGATCGCGAGATTGGTGTTTATTTTAGGACAAAAGGAGGGGGAGAAGTGGGGGGAGAGCCAGCCTTCTTTAGGAAACTACGTGCCGTTGAATGCCTTAAGACCGCCGAAAATGGCCCTAAGATGGGCCCGGAAGGAGCTGGTGGTATGTTCTTTGGAGATCACACTCAATAGATGGTACTGGTCCGGCAATTGAGCCGAGGCCATGGTATAATCAAGTCGTGAGGAGGAGAAACGGGGGCAGTCTTCGATTAAGTGCTTTATTGTTGGTTCTGTTTGGCTATCACAAGGGCAGTTGTTGTCACCCGTGATGCCAAATCGGTGAAGGTAGGCCTTGTGGTAGCCATGTCCGGTGAGGAGTTGGGTCGTTACAAAATCAGGACTTACCACGGAAAGGAATTCGGACAGATGGTGAAAGGAGGGGAGCAATGAGAGGGTGTGTGGGCTGCTCTGAGTGTAATATTCGGCGGCTCTAGCTAATGAGATGTTACGGTTCTGATATTTACTAAAACTGATAGGAACGTGTGAGTAGTCGGAGGATTTATGGAGGTTGGCAGCGGATTTAGCAGCGATGTCCGCTAGCTCGTTACCGCCTATGCCAATGTGGCTGCGCACTCACCCAAATGAAATGGACCTACGTTGGGAATCTAGGGAGCGGACTGAGCTGTGGATGAGAAAGGTTAGAGTTAGAGGATGTGTGGTGTGCGGGTTTGCCAGTTCTGTAAGTCCAGAGAGGGAGTCTGACAGAATGCAGATGTGAGGGCACTGCTCAGCGCACGCCCACTCGACTCCTTTCCGATGGCTAGGAGTTCCGCCTGGTAGACAGAGCAGTAGTTCTGAAGCTTGAACTTCTTGATTCGGATCTGTCGTCCTGTTGGGTCAACAACCACATACGCCGCCCCCACTCTGTCATCATGCTTACTCCCGTCTGTATAAATAAACCAAGTGTGTTCGTGGTCGGTAAGTTGAGAGATGCAGGTCGTTGAACTCAGTAGTGGATGAAATCTACAGGAATTCAATACCTCTTCTGAGAGAGTGTGGGAGTGAGGAAGGGGGTGACCGGTGATTCTACAGGATTATCCGAGGGAAGAAATCTTGAAGTTAAGTTAATTTTGGATATTTCTATGTCAGAGATTTCGAGGATTTTGTCGGGAAGGGGAATGAGTTGTGCGACAGAAATGGCAGTAGCGGTACGGACAGTTCGGAAACCCCGAATCATTTTAATCGCGAAGAGGCGCTGAAGTGAGAGGAGACGATTAATGACATGCTTATACTTTATAGCCCCGCCCAAATTCCCGCTGCATAACCTATAATGGGTTGAATTACCTGCAAGTAGATAGTCCTGACGTTGAGAGAAGAGGCCCCCCAGGTAGGTCTAATATATAAGGAGAGTTTGTTATATATGTTCTTGGCCTTATTGATTACATACTCCACATGTTTTATGAAAATCAGCCGGTTGTCAATGATGACCCCATCAAGAAATTTAATTTGATTAGAGAAGGAAATGAGCTTGCCGCCAGCAAAGATGTTACACTTCTTAGATCTGTTTGTATGAAGGGTGTGAGTGACGGTGAAGTGAATCTATAAGGGTTCAGTTTTTGCCATTTGGCTACGGAACCCTAAAAAGACTGATACCTCAATTTTTATGAAACGACGGGATATTTACCATGATTAAATTTTTCTGAGTTGACTTCCGATATTTCGGCACAGTTGCATGCACCATGATCACGGATCATGCTATGATGGACGGATTGTGTTAAAAACCATGATAGTTTCAAAAGTTATAAGGCTGATACCTACTTTTCGGTTCTCGTTGTACCCAGCCTGATTCATAGATTCTGTCTTTTCCTAAAGCTTTTTTTTTACTTGTTATTCCGTCGCCGACACACTACGTTCCTTGGAAAGGGACGTTTCCTGACCTACCATAACATAGAAAATAAGGGTGTCTCAAGGCCGAGCCCAAAATCCAAGTCAACGACCCAAACAAACTCGACCTTTCGAAATGTAGCCTACCTTAACATAAACGAATGCTGGGGGCTAATTCTCGGGGCGATCTCGATCATTTTGCAATTTTATTTTATTGCTTCTTTTCGAAGAGAAAATGGATGATGTCCTTGAGTAATTCATCAACGACCTCTTCGTAAAAGCCTCGACAGCTACGATATACGGAAAACGTAGAAAAAATGCAGGAAGTGAAAAGAAGCAATAAAATAAAATTGCAAAATGATCGAGATCGGCCCGAGAATTAGCCCCCTGATCGTTTACTAATAAAATTAGTTAGAATTTTGTTTATGACAAAGATTAGTTTTGTTCAGTGTTCTTGTAGTAATGCAGCAACTAGCGGCCTGTCCTGGATTCGCACGGGTGGACCTTTTATTATTAAACACATAAATATAACCTATGTTACTCAGGGTGAATGTAGCTTTCCAATGGTGAAAGAATTTTTGAAATCAGCACAGTAGTTTTTGAGTTTATTCATTACAAACATACAAAAATACAAATCTTTCCTCGTTATAATATTAGTATCGATAGTACTTATAATGTAGATTAAAGTATCAGTGGTTTTCTATCACGTTTTATTATAAGGTCCTATTTTTTTAATTGATCGAGTGAGAGAAACGGCATTGTTTGTTTGTATTATATTTTTGTTTTATAACTTTCGAACCGTTATAATCGCATGCAATTTAACTTGATATTTTTATTTGACAGAGATAGCCAACGTCCGAAGAGCTTTAATAAAAAACAACCATTTTATGAGATCCGAGCTATGTAACATTATTCTACCTATATTGTTTTTGGTAGTCTCCATCTGACGATGGAGTCAAAGTCTGTTCAACGCCATACCACAAGCAAGACCGAACATGTAGGTATCATGATGAAACCAAGGTCTGTTCTGCGGAACTCTTCAATAAATAGGCTAAGTGAGTTGACACTTCGTTACCCTGCCAAGTTAGTAGAAGTAATCAGAGGTATGAGAAAACATGTAAGCCTCTAGCGATGTTATCACGAGATAAGCTGGGCGATTGTGTAATTCGATGCAGTCAAAAGTTTGATACTAGCAAATAAATGGTACTAATAACTAGGAACAGCGATCAAATATCTTGTTGCTATCATTTTTAACTATCTGTTTGTTGCCATCATAGTTTTACAAAGCGAATTTTATATTCGTTATCTCATGTTTATTACGACAACATTCTCGTGTTGCAATCGTTCCTTGTCAAAGATGGGTATTGTTTCACTGTGTTTTTTATTGTAATTTAAATTCAAAATCATGTCAAAATTGACAGATGCAACAAGGTTTTGATTGCAACAAAAGATACCGGATCACCCCACAGTCCGGGCGAACGAGCATAGTTTAGTTTTTAAATGATAGTGATGACAGAAGTGTCACAATCGTCACAAAAGAATAATTGTGACATCATAATATAACCACAGAACAACTAGTTGTTATACATAACAGTAGTAGTAAAATGTTCGTTCCATGCCGTTGCAGTTTGGAGCTAAACAAACAGACATTATCATGAAGTGGCTATTGTAACCATCACATCGTAATAGGTGACAATTCCGGCGACTATTGTTCCCCTTCCCGGTAAAATGTTATATATTGAAATGGCTAAAATTAACGCGCGTTATATTTCATAACGCTACTCATGAAGTCTCAACTTAAACGTTCTTCATTTTGTGAAATAAATCCTTAGCGGTATATACAATGGAAATTAAAAAGGTTATAGTTATATTTATTTTAGTAAAATTGTGCAAGACGAACGATTTAAAAGATGTATCTTTTGGGAAGGAAGCATTCGGAGCTATTACGAAACATAACAGAAGCTACAGTACCGGTGGACTCAAGCGACAAATTCAAGCGTCGAGGTTTTGGCCAATACAGAAGGAGAGTAGATGTAAGTAGTTTTAAAGTAAAAGTAAAAACTTCCTGAGGTGGGAAAAACCAACGAACTCACTTTACTGTCATGTAACCGACACCTCTCCGGCAAAGATCTATAAACTTCGCCAAAACTATACCTACACGCGTAATTGTTTAAAAGTTTTCACTTCTGTCGCTGTCTCTGTTTTTTTTACGACACTGTTTTTTTGTTTCTTTTTCAATAGATACTTGCAGTGCTTGTTAATTTTAAATGAAATAAGCTCACTATTGTAATGTCCAAACACGATAAAGCAATGTCTAAACTGGAATATGCTAACAACGGTGGTTCCCTTTTTATTCATTTATACAGTTTTCCATTTTAGTATAAGTATTACCTAATGTTAGTTACACTGGTCTGCTCTATCCCAGGCCTTTATTATGATAGTATTCCATATCCAATTGAATATGTCAATAAATATAAGTATTGCAAATTATGGGTTGTCTAAAAGAGAGAGACATTTAATTGACTATAAAATACTTTTCATTCATTTAACAGCTCGGTGACGGTCTTTGTACAGAATCAAACAGCCATATTAATAAACGCAATTTAAATTTAGTCATGGTTTAAAGTTAGCTCTGCCACTTTTTGTCATTACCCAGTGGTAAGAGATTGCAATAGTTTAAGCACAGCTTATCTTTTGACATATTTTTATTAATAGGGCTATTAGACTATAATAATGTTAAGTTGTGCAATAAATAATTTCCTATCTATCAGTTCTGTCACTATTCACTGTGGTGACTTTCGCAAACGGTGCTTGCGCTGGGGCTTCGGGCGACAACGGCACTTGCATGACGGCGCGTGAGTGCTCGGCGCGGTCGGGTTCTGCTAACGGATACTGTGCCAACGGGTTCGGCCTCTGCTGTATATGTAAGTTCGATGCCAGCATTTATCCTGAGAGGTACCTACAAAAACTTTTTTCTATCAGTCCAAAATGTGATATTCAATATCTTTTTTATACTTGACAAACTGGTCAAAGGTTGTCTGTACCCAGAAACGGGTTTATGCCATCATAACTGTAGAATTCCTAAAATTATTCGTTGGAACAGATTCAGCTAAAATCTTCTGAAGCTAAATTTATTAGAAAATTAAACAGAGATTGAATTTCTCTTCAAGTTTGTTCAAGCTCTGTCCGGTGACTGAGTCTAACCAATGCTTTTGAGATGCATTATTCCGAACTGCGAAAGCTTTGAGCGCCCTGCAAGTTTAAAATTATAATGCTACTATGGAGCAGGCAAATCTTACCTGTGTCATTTCGAGAAAAATGCTTTGCACTTAATTATTAAAATTATAAATAAAAATATACTTTACACACCCAATTTCGTCAACAAAAGGTAAATAGGTAATTTATGTGAAACACTGCACGCTGCTATAATAAACTTTGGGAAAATGCAAGTAAGATTTTTATTCGGAAGTTTAAAGCTTAGTTAAGAGTAATCCAATAAAGAAAGCGTACAATACTTTAGATAGCTATATTATGAATGATAAAACTGCGTTAATGATAAATTACGAGTATTACTTTAAAGCGTCCCTCCTCCCCCTTACCCCTTAGGCATCAAAAAAAATCTTTAGTGGGTACTTAAATATTTGAGGGGATGTCTATAGTCGGATTTTTAATAAGACGATACCGACTGACAGTAGCTAATGTCACTTTGTAAAATAATGTTGCCATATTTAAACTAATAGTGCGTTCAGTTCTCGTTCAATCAGATGAATGAACAATGAGTGTGAATATATAGTTAATCATTTATAACTTTAGATAGTGTTAGCTTCATTTGTAGAATATATTTTAGTCTGTTCAAATCAAGAAATATTGTTCTAAAACGATCGGCAAGTAAAATGATCATAGTTATGACTTCCGTTTTTGTCTATCGAATGGTAGGATTTGGAAGTATTTAATGTAGTTTCCGGTAGAATTAAAAAAAGGATGGTGGTTGTTCATGTTTATTGGTGGAAGGGTAGGTTCCCGTTTGAAGTTTTCTTGCGGGAGTGATCGAGGTGGCTTGGCAGTCGGAATTGAGTCGAGTTGAAGAACGGTCATAAAATGGCAACCTAGCCCCACCGTCAGTGTTTAAATTGTACATAGAGTTTAAAATTATACCTATAGTTTTAAAAGTACACGATATGGCGTATAAATGGAATAAATGTAAAAAGTGTTGGTTCAGTGGAGAAATAAAATTGTGTTGCAGAAAATAAGGTGTTTTTACTTCAATAGTTACCTACATATTTGTTATACAAGAGTGCAAAGTTGCTTTTAAACCACATGCTCAATTTTGATGTCCGAGCAAGCGAAGGATGCTATAAAAGTTTAAAAGTTAGAATCTTAAGCGTTAGCGAAAGAATCAAAAGAGCACAAGGTGAAAAATCTTTTGAAATTATGACTAATTGCAAAAAAAGAACATGGCGCGACTTAAAGTAACACACCAAGAAGGTACCGAGTATGTTTTTAACAGATTTAATAAGGTTGTATGATAAATTCGGCACCATGTAGGTAGAAGTAAATAGGTTTAATGATGTTTTGAATTCACAAATACACCAAGAAGGTTCCGAGTGCGAGTTTTTAACAAATTAAAAATGGTTGTATGATTTTGCCATGTGTGTTTGTAATTCGGCTTCTAACGTCCGTCTGATAGCACGAAAGTTTTTTCTGCGCTCACGCTGTTTAGTCATTGTTATTGTTTAGTTTTTTGTTGCGTTGTGCTTGTGGTAATTGTTGTGTTTATTTGTTGCTATATTGTTTGGTACAAAATATATGGATCCTCAACCAAGCACGTCAAGCCAAAGCTTGTCTCCAAGAAAGAAAAGGATTGCTTTAAGCGTTACCGAAAAACTTATGGTACAAAACGTGTATAAACACGTATTTGAGGAGAAAGCTGCTTCAATACTACCTATTGAGTCTCCCGAAAAAAAAGAATGTGTTTCGAAAACAGCTGACATTTTGGGAATTGGTGTGACCTCAGTTTATAGTGTGTTAAAAGAATCTAAACAAAATGAACAATCTAAGTCTCCCGAGAAACGTGGGCCGAAACACAGTTTCAAAGATAAATTAGACGATTTCACTTTTGCCGCTATAAGGCGAAAAGTACATCATTTTTTTTATACAAATGAGTCACCCACCATTTTAAAGGTAACTTAAACTTTATTCTTTCTACTGCATTATATTCTGTGTCCACCATAATATTCTTTGTAAAACCAAAGTTTTAGATTGCGTAGACTTCCTTACTCAAAAACTTTTTTTTATTACTGTACAGATTCTTAAGGTTGTCAATGAAGACCCAGACTTACCCAATTTTTCTAGCAGTACATTAAGAAATGTTAAAAACATTTAAATTTCAAATATGTCACAAAATCAAGGCAAAGTTTTTTAATTGACAGGCAGGACATTATTTTATGGCACCAGCGATACCTTCGAAAAATTAAAGAGTATCGAAGGGAAGGAAGTTAATTACAATTCTCTGTCTTCTTTACATTAAATTGTACTTTCAAATTATAGCTTAAATCCAGGAGACAGACAGTGGATACTTTTTATCCCGAAAAATTAACGGGAACGGGGCGAGCGAAGCCGCGGGCCACCACTTGTTAATTGATATTTTTATTTAAGGTCATGCACCGAAATAGGCATGGATTGACCAGACAGTTTTATCGTCCCGCCAGGCCTTCCTAGATGGCTTTACCACTGGCTTAAACAGCCTTCAGGAAAGGGCAAACGATTAATTATCGGCCATATAGGCGGGGAAGAAGGATTCGTAGAAGACAGCTTATTAATATTTGAAGCCAATAAAAATAAAGAAGATTATCATCAAGAGATGAATGCCGATTGCTTTGAGAAGTGTTTTAGAGATATCTTGCCAAAACTAAAACCAAATTCCGTAGTAGTGATGGATAATGCCTCCTACCACTCCAGGAAACTAGAATCGCTGCCTAAAATGTCTTGGACTAAACCTAGAATACAAGAGTGGCTAACGAGCAAAAATATTTCGTTCGAAGCAACAATGGTTAAAGCTACTCTTATAGACATTGTACGGCAGCACAAACCAGAACATTGCGATAAGTATGTTGTGGACGAGATGGCAGCGCAGCATGGGATAATTGTTTTACGTCTGCCCCCATACCACTGTGAGCTCAACCCCATTGAGTTGGTATGGGCGCAGGCTAAGGGATATGTTGCAAGAAATAACAAAACCTTCAAAATGATAGAAATAAAAAAACTTTTTGAAGAAGGACTTCAACATATCACACCTGAAAAATGGAGTAGCTGCGTGTCTCATATATTTAAAGAAGAAGACAAAATGTATGGTCTCGACCACATGATCGACAATGTTTCAGACAGATTTATAATTAATGTCACCGAAAGCGACAGTGATGATTTTCTATCGGATGATGAATAAAAACAAATTCTGTTTTATTTTCATTACCTACCTATAATTGTATATTTTATGCATCTATAGTTTCAACTACATGATGTATTGAAATCAGGAAAGTCTTACAAGTTTCCTCGCAATGTTTTCCCTAATGTTTAAAACACTCGGTACCTATTCAGTATAGGTATTAGATACTTTAAGAACATAGTCGTCGAAAACCCGTTGGTATGTACAAAGTACGACTAAAATTCGAACCCCGTACCCGATATCGGCAGTTCGGCACACTAACTATTCACTAATAGACAATTGAAGCTATTTCATTCATTTATGAGGTTTTTCAATCATTCACTTTGTCACAACACTATTTTAATTTACTCAAAAACTGACAACACAGTACTCAAAATAAAGTCAGCTAGCTTCGTCTAATTAAAAATCCGAGTATAGTACGAAGTGAGGCATATGGAATCCAAAAATCTTCTCGAAATGAGTGAGGAGATGAGTGCGGAAGTATTTTTCAGATTTTGGCCTATTTTTTTTAGGAGCTGTTGAATCTTCAATTGAATTGTTTGTGCTTCTCCTGCTACTGAGGCACTCGTTTAGATCATGTTATACATTTAAAATAAGCAACGAAAGTACTCAAAATAACACTCGTAGGTATGAACTAGTGACACGACAAGAAGAAGAAGAATAATACCTGCTAGCGTACGATTAAAACATCCGGAAGATCAGATATCTTTCCGAGATCTTTTCTCAATGTTTACTTTTAAAATTAACTGAAAGGTGCAAGGTGACAGTGGTATTGATTCAATAAATACTGGGAGTCTTTGAAATTGAATTAAGTTTTGAAACGGACGGAAGGTTGAAATGTATGTTTGAAGAACGTGGTCCGCTGCAGACTCAGTTTGCATTACAAACTTGATCTTTAGACGCGAATTTGATAATTGAATCGGAAATTCAAAATGCATTCGGGTGTTATATTTGTAAATTGAATTAGTGACTGGCGTTTCATACTGCAAAGATATCTAGATATTAGTCGTTTCCAGATTTCACCGATTTTAAGATCTTAAATGAGAACATTGAGAACTAGCAGCGAGTCCCGGAATTACTCGGGTAGAATAAATCAATATTAGATCGTTGTAGAGAATGCTAGAAAACTTAGGCAAATTCTAGACTTTTAGAAAAAACTTTATGTGATAAAAAGGATAAACATGGAAAAGTCCCTGCGTGTTAGAAAAGGACAGGCATAGATTTTGAAACGTTTGCCTCCCACTTCCATCCTAAGCAAAGTGACTATTTATAACTCAAAAACGTATCTGAACCGATTTAGCTAAATATTGGTGGGGAGGTAGGTTAGAACCAAGAGCCAGGATAAGATACTTTTTATCCCGAAAAAGTAACGGAACGGAACAAGCGAAGACGCGGGCGGCCGCTAGTAATAAATAAATAAATATTTTAGACTTTCCATACAACATTACTTAACCCCATCCGTGTTCACCACACAATTATTTGATCTCGATGGGGATCAAACCCACGCCCACACACACACAGCACAGAAGGCAGAGCTACTACCAATTGAGCTATGAAGGTGTCAATTTACTTATTCACAAATTATACAAAATACACAAGAATCAGTTGAGCTATCTGCAGACCGTTACAAACGATAGATAGAGATAGCTCAACTGATCCAAATTAGTACCTGACGGAAGCGTCCCCAAGACGCTGGCGGTTTTGCCACGCTGAATAGCAATGCTTATACGCTGCGCCAGATACCCACCAGCTCTAGGGTCACGCGTCGCTTCGCAAATTGTACAATCTTTTGTTACCACAGTTATGACGTCATGTGGCAGTTCCACCTCCGAGAATGGCACATATTTCGTGAACTCCGGCTATCCCTCTTCGTTCGATGGCACAGGATCCTGTGAGCTCACCGTGCTCAAGTCACATCCTGATGTTTGCCAGATAAGGTACCTATTTATTTTTATAGAAAATACCAATCTTTCTCTCTTTTGTTGATTATTATAATCGATGAAAACACACACCCTGACGTAAACTGAGCTATTTTTATTTTGTTCCTATATTTTCTATCATCATCAGTTCACAGCTGGACGTAGGCCTCCCCTACACATTTACAGGAAGAAGTATTCTGAGCACTTTTTATTTCATTTCATTTATTTATTGCATGCATGTTACATTTATATTAGCTTATGTATTATTGAGCTGGGCCTACCGCCGCGCCGCCGGGGCGAGAAAGGGAATATTCACATGACCCTTTCTCGTCCCACTCTTGGCAGCGGACAGCTCACAGGGGGGTTTTTAGTGGGTTCATGCCCCACATACCCTCTTTCGCCTCTCCCCCGCGGCGGAAGAGAAATGCAAAGGCATTTTTCCCTCTTTAAAAAAAGGGTAACGTATTATTGAGCTATAAGGTGGACATGTAACCTGTAGTTTACAGGGTTCATGTCCACCTTATAATGCGCAGCAATGTACCTACGTGTTTAGGTAAGCGTAGTGTAGGACGCCCTCCGGCAAGGTGGGGCGACGATCTGCGAAATGTAGCTGGCAAGCACTGGAGGAGAAGAGCCGAAGACCGGGCTCAGTGGCGCGTCTTGGGAGAGACCTACGTCCAGCAGTGGACTAATATAGGTTGATGATGATGATGATGATGAATGTACCTACATAAGTTGTGGTTGTACTTTAAATATTTTTAATATTCATCCATCGACTTCCCACGATCTTAACAATGTCGTCTGTCCATCTTCTTTTTTGGGATATTTGCTATAAGCACCAAAATATTGTAAATAAGAAAATACTTTATATACACTACCAAAATGCCCTGCGTCCATCAACTTGAGGCATACAGATTATCCTACTGTTTTAAAAAAAATATATTCCGGGATTTTTCAGGTTGGATTTCGATAGGTTTACAATAGCGGGTCCCGAGCAAATGAACCACGTGTGCAATCAAGATCAATTCATTGTCTCCGGGGGAAACCCTATACCGACGGTCTGCGGGGTCAATCAAGGCAGCCACAGTGAGTTGAAACCATTATGTTTTTAGTTAATCCTTGATCAGAATATCATAAGATTTTTAGATTTCATTATTCTTTCCCCTCAGCTATAACATGAATAGGTTCAAGAAAAATGTAAACAAGTTCCTTCAGGGTAGGCAACGCAACGACAGCACCCCTGGTGTTGTTGGTGTCTATGGGCGACGGTGGTGATGGTCACCGTCACCACCATTTGCATAAAAAAAAGACAGAAAAGCTTTTCAATACATATTAGTCTAGAGGTAGAGGCTCGAGAGAGATAAGTAGAAGTCTTTGGGGAGACCAGCCTATTTTACCCAGCAGTGGGACAAAATAGGTTAAATAAAAAATAATAATAAAATGTCTACTATCTGGTAACCCCAAGATGGTCTGAGATTCAGATTTTTGCATTGAGCTGAGCACACTGCATTTTAATCAACTAAACAATGTAAAGGCTTGCATAAGTGTCTCGATATTTCTAACCAGTGTGGTGAAAGGATTGTAATGTAAATTATAGATAGATTGAAAATTATTTATTGCACAACAAATAAATACTGTAACACAGTGCAGCGCTATAGAATTATCTACCAACAACTAACCTTTAGTTAAACATGTTTAAACCAAAACACACCTATGAAACAAAGCACAGATTTAGTAATGAACAATAATTACATATTTATAATATAAACACTCGACTAATTGAACACACGTGACTATTAGTATGACTAAATCTAACAGAAAATTAATAAGTATCTACCAACAACTAACCTTTAGTTAAACATGTTTAAACCAAAAGACACCTATGAAACAAAGCACAGATTTAGTAATGAACAATTACATATTTTTAATATAAACACTCGACTAATTGAACACACGTGACTATTAGTATGACTAAATCTAATAGAGAAAATTAATAAGTATCTACCAACAACTAACCTTTAGTTAAACATGTTTTGACCAAAACACACCTATGAAACAAAGCACAGACTTAGTAATGAACAATTACATATTTATAATATAAACACTCGACTAAAACTACATACGTGACTATGCCTAAGTATAACAGAGAACATTAATACATTCTTAATATTCATAAAACTTTGTACTAAGATATATTGGACGGTTTCACAATAAACAGATACAGTGTTCATTACGTGCAAAACTAATTAAATTGTGCCGTCTCAATGGCGAGATGTATGCAATTTGTAGAAATTCTATATCTAGCCATTAAGACGGCTGAAGGCTGAACGAATGGCAGTGAAATGCCTGAAAACCACAATTTAATTTCATAATAAAGTACATTTAAATTCGTGAGGCCATTACATACTAAACACAAACAGCGTAAAACATGTTTTAGCCAGAAAAATACAATATTAATTAAAGGTTTTAGGTTATAGTGCATTGCTTTGTAAATATTGCAGACAGTTTGGTCGAGCCGTAGCCACCACACCACACGCCCTAGTTAAGCAGAGTCGTCCCTATGAATAAATGGGACATTTCCGATTGCTCGCTAGCTCCTCATTTGCAATTGTTACTCAAAAAGATCAGTTGCGACAAGTGTTTAGTCGTCAGTCGGGTCCTTCTTTCATTCAATATAAAGCCAGCTTTGGAATAAATTCTTTCGCACGGGCTCGAAGCTGCCACAAGGTGCAGTCTCCTAAGTGCATACTTAAAAAGAATAGGATAAGAAGACTGACGCTCGTGCCACCAGCGAAGTGGGTCCTCGTAGCGGTTCAATTGAGGCTCTTGGAGATATCTATTTATCTCTCCCATTCCTGCCGTCACAGGGTGTACACCCATTAATTTGGCCACTTGTCCTTCAATTTCATTCCATATAGGCTGGTGCAACGAAGCTGGAGAAAACTCTACTGTGCCAACTTCTATCTTCAAACGACTCAAAGCCAGGTCAAATGAGTGATAATCGCTAAACCCAAGGTGCTTAAACCGAGGGTCCAATAAAGTTGCTTCGCTACAAAGAAAGTGCAGTTCAACATTGAAGAATTGATTTTCAAACTGTTTTGCCATTATATTAACTGATAATTGCACATTTTGGTGTAGCGCACTATTATTCATATATTTTTGTATATGATTTCTCATTGTGCCACAGAGCGGGATAACTTTGGCCAAAGAGACATTCTCCCCGGCACTTATTTCAATAGATATATCATAAAACAATTTTAAAATTGGCGTTATCGCTTCTATCACCTTCCAATCATCGTCGCTTAACGCCAGTTCATTCTGAGTTAGTGTTATGGTGGCTATCACAGCGTCCTTGCCTAATAGCAGCCGTTGCAACATGTTGTAGGTGAAGTTCCACCTCATAAAAGTGTCTTGTTTCAGTTTCAACTGATCAATATCAAATAGTTTTTGCATGCGTCTCAGCTTGCTTTGAGCATGCGAGCTTCTTTTAAAAAACTCAACTATAGCTTTCGCTTTTTTCAAGGTTTCTAACAAAGGCATCAAAGCGGCTTGCACGCAAATATTAATGGAGTGTGCAAAACATGGTATGTGCCATTTTCCTAAATCTGTTATTGCAGCTGAAAGTTTTGATGCGCTGTAACTTATAATAGCAGTTGTATTGTGCATTATATTCCATCCAGCCATCATCTCGCGTATGAGTGTTGTTATATTATTGCTGGTCTCCCACTCGTTAAAATCAATACATCCAATCAGGTTGGACTTCAAAGTAGTTTCATCAGATGTCGAGATGATGTAATGTACAGTCAGGGATAGATAGCTGATATTATTTAAGGACCTCCAACTGTCTATCGTCAAGCAGAAAGCTGTACCTTTTTGGACGTCACTTTTTACCACTTCCAAGCACGTGTTATAGACTTGGGGTAAAATACTTCTAGATAATTGTTCCCGTGTGGGAATCACGTATTTAGGATAAAGCAAGGTAATAAGTTCCATAAATTCCTTATCTTCGACCATTCCTAAGGAATAGTGCCCCTTAGCAATCATTGCAGTCAGTTGGTTGTTTATTTGCAAGTGTGGTATCGGCTTTGGGCTTTGTGTCGCCATAGACTGTCGAGAGGTTTGGGCTAAAGGCTGTTCAATTTCTCCATACATCACCTTGATCGAGGGATGCTTAGCTTTTAGGTGTCTGTACAGGTTTCCTGTGCTCTCACCAACTAAAGTAAAAAGTTTTGTACAATGCATACATATCACCTTTGTGGGTCCGGCCTTCTTGAAATGGTTCCAGATAACACTTTTTCTAATATTACAATTTTGTGCAGACTCCATTTTAGGATGTAGGAAATTAAGACTCTGAAAACCGTAAAACTACTCACTCGCACACTTTGACCTTTTCAAATATGCAAAACAAGATAAACTTTGAAATTAATTTGGAAAACGTGTTAGGAGCAATATTATTATTTTGCTTCGATAATAAATAAATATTTTAAATTTTAAATTTGTATATCGAACGAAAACTACTTCTAGTAAGGTGTTGTGCACGCGGCTAGAAGTGGGTTTGAAAAGAGTCCTTGAAGCGAATTAAGAACCTGAAAGTTTTGTAGAGCTGGCGCAGGCGTATTACCTCCACACATCAGGTACAGTCGCCGGAACCTAGATGGTTACACTTAATCATTTTCGAAAAGACAAAGAGTTTATTGAGAGTTCTGACATAGCTTAAAATCTACTTATTATATGAAGTTACCATGCTAGTGCTCTTAAACGATACATCGTGAGGAAACTCACGGCTTAGCCAGCTCCGCTCGTATTGACCATGTCTTTCCTGTAGATTAGGCCGACTAAGCTATCAGGATGGTATGTTTCCCATCTAAAATCCTGTTCCAGGCACTATAGCGTCCTGTATGTATGGGCATGAGTTACCAGTTACCCCTGACGTTATATTGGTTACCTACAATAGATGCAAATGCCTGTTTCCTTTACTTTTATACGAAGTGTGTTAAAAAAATATACTATTTAACATGACATTCTATTTAACGCTAATGAAAATCGTATGTCAGCGTTAAATAGAATGTCATGTTAAATAGTATATTTTTTTAACACACTTAAATTCGAATTAATCTCAAATGTATAGTGTACAATTAGTCCTTTTTCGATTTTTAAAATGTCACTTAGTTATTTAGTTATGAATTTTTTTTTTTTAAATCTCAAATTTTCGCACGACCCGCTCTTAAGGTCAACCAAAAGTAAAAAATGCACCTACGTTTCGTTTATTTTATTACTCTTATTCGTTTATTTTATACTAGTTATCTAACAAAAACGTCTGCATTTCGCGTGAAGCCATTATTAAGAAGAGAATGTTGAGCTAAATGATGAAAAGAGTTGAAGGAGTCGTGATTATGTTGTGCTTATTTAGAGAAATTGTGGTGGTAAAAATATATTCGTATATTGTATTAAATATTACTTGTTTCAGTGTACATAGACGCCGGGATCGGCACTACAAACCCTGTGAAACTAACGTTCGTCACAAGTGGCAATTCCTATGAAAGGATGTGGAAAGTGAAGGTTACTCAAATTCCTTGCAGCACCATCTACAAAGGTACCTGCAAAGCACCTACCTGTCTAGCTTGTAACTGTGAGATAACAAGCATCAGATACTGTGCCCTCGATTCCCTACATCTTTTTGACTGCCTTCACAGCTCTGCCTTCTGCGCTAGAGGGTTCGATCCCAAAGAGAACAAGTATTTGTGTGGTGAACGTATATGTGTGTCCTCTGTCTGTGGGTTATAATGTATTCTAAGTATGCTTAAAAAAAGTATACTTACAAGTATTATATCAGCTATCAGTTTCCCATTGTACAATCACTGCGTAGTTTGTGTGATGGTGAACGCGATTAAGTGCAACCCAGAATGTACCATATTCTTATGCCCGGGATACACGAGGCTAGTTGTTCAAGCCAAGATAGCAAGATAGCGATAGTAAAACAGAGCTAGCTTCATTTTGACGTGACAACGTCTTATATTTCGATAGAGCCGACTGCACGCACGAAAAAAACATGACTCGTGCGGCGCTACCTCGCTCTGAGGCGTTCCATTTAAGACTTGAAGTGCAAGCGAGAGCGCGAAAAGAAATACAAAATGTATTATTATAAAACAACGTCTTATAATACAAATAAATGTAACTTGATCAATTCAATTGTGATTTCCCTTTACCTCCTTCTCTACAGCCATACAAAATATCTATCAAACTAATAAAATTAAAATTTTCTTTTGAGAAATGCAACCATTCCATCAGTATTTTCTTATGACGTTGTCACGTTCAACTATCGTCAGTAAACCGACTTTACAGACAACCATTTCTTTTTTCATTTGCAGGTTTAGAACTGCAGTTTGCTAGCTTACTACCACTATCATGCTATCCTGGCTTCAAAACCTAACCTCGTGTATCCCGGGCATAAGTGATCTTTTGCGATTGAAGTAAATAAATATGTTTTTGACTTTGATTTGTCTTTTTTCAGCTGATGCGGGTTGTCTTCAGTACTACACAGGAGTGTCTGGCCAAGTACGCTCATTTAACTACGACCCAACATCGGGTCTTCAGCTAAGCAACCAAGACTACGGCATCTGCGTCCGTATGGAGAGAAACTTTTGTGGGATCCAGTACACTGCTTGTCCGGATCCAGGTAAGTTAGATTCACTTATTTTCTTGGTTGCGTGAAACTGTCACCTAGACTCTTCTAGGGATGTTTTAAAGTTACTGTGTCTGTTTACATATGCTTTATATAATTTCATTTTTCTGTCTGTCCATCATGTCTTTAATTATTTTAATTGCTGTCAACCGTTATAATTAAATTAAAAACAATAAATATAAATACAAAGTGATCCTTGTTATTCAAGTGAAAAAGTATTTTGTAACTTTTTCATGTGATGTCTCTTTAGTCATGTGGAACTGGCAGCTAGACTCTACTAAGTTTAAGTAGTTTTAAAATGATCTATGTGATTCAGGTGAAAAAGTATTTTTGACTTTGAATTCTTTCATGTGATGTCCTTCGGAACTGGCACCTAGACTCTCCTGGCTTTTAGACATTTTAAAGTGATATTTTTGATTCAATTGAAAAAGATTTTATAACTTTGAATTCTTCTGTTGTGATGTCCTAAGTTTAAACCCACGTTTAAACGTAAAGTAATCCTTGTGATTCAAGTGAAAGAATTTCTGACATCGACTTTACTTCTAGCGAACAACCGCTCGCGTGCGTTTACGCTGAGCGGCAACAGCAATACTCCGGTCAATTCAATGATGGGCTCCGGCGCTGGGCCGAACAACTGCGCGTATGACTGGCTGCTGGTCCCTTGCGCTTCTAACGTGGGCCGCATCCAGCCCAACCAAGCTCTATGCACAGACAGGATCTGCGGGGGAACCTTCTCCGCTGATCTATCCATGCAATCTTCGCCAGTGCAGAGTAAGTCTTCTTCTTAAATTTAAGAGCTTAGCTCTTGTCGGGGTTTTGATGCAGTTTTCTCCAATTAAGTCTTTCGAATGCGGCCTCCTTGACTTCCTTAAATGACATGACAGCGACTTTTTCTTTGTCTTTTTATCTGGCTCATGTAACTAATTCTTGGCCTTAAAAATGTTTTTTTCAGAAAAGTTGGGGGTCGGTGATCTTTTATATCGCTCATCACCAGTAGGCCTACCACAAGCTCTGTCTGGCTCTGGCTCTGGTTTTGTGTCTGTGTGAGTGTTGACTAAATAAACCCTGCGTCGATATGTCACACACGCAGTATAAAAAACTGGTGAGCACTTACACAGACTTAAAACCAGAGCCAGAGACAGAGCCAAGCCAGCCAGAGCTTGTGGTAGGCCTGCTGTTGTCTGCAGCGGTGGAGTCTTGTTTGGAGCCTCGTAACCTTAGTTTAAGTTATTTTTAAATCAAAACGGTTGTCTGGAAGAAATCGATAAGATAAGATCACCGATTTTAGGACAAGGTACATTGTTATGTTTAGTGCCATATGCTATTTTACGAAATATTTAGACTTGAATATATAATTTGTTATTATTATTATTGCAAAAGTTCCCTTCCCCATGACACGGGGATGCGCTAACCAACTTCACCATCAGATCCTAATCGCATGTGATTTTCTTAGTGTAGTTAATCAATAATAAAAAAGTAACCTCAAGTTTTGCGAAGTGCATTATGTCGAGCAGTCGAGCAAAACGTTATGGAGTGAATCTCTGATGGGGTTTCTTAAATATTATATTTAATGCCAAAATATGTAAAAGCTTGTGGTTTAATTCCATGCAGGTTGTTCATTCATTCACTCTTCGCACTGTACTTCAATTAAATAAAACATGAAGTAATTAGCTTGTCATCTAAGAGAAATGGACGTCGTTAGTGCATTTACCTTGGCATAGGCCTAATGATAGCGTATTGGAACAGAAGTGATCGATTACCATCATTTTGAAACGCAATAGCGACTCAATAAAAGTCGCACTGCACGAACGTGTAAATTTTTAATAGTAACTCGATGTTGACGTCATAACTTTGACTGCCTTCACAGCTCAGTTGGTAGTAGCTCTGCCTTCTGCGCTGGAGGGCGTGGGTTCGATCCCCACCGAGAACAAATTTTTGTGTGGTGAAACAGATGTTTGTTCTCTGTCTGGGTGTTATATTGTATTCTATGTACGAATTTACAAAAAAAAAGTATTTAAGTATTATATCAACTATCTGGTTCCCATAGTACAAGCTCGGCTTAGTTTGGGGCTAGATAGTGCTGTGTGGATTGTTCGCATTATTTTTTTTTTTTTTTTTGTTTTTTTTTTTTTTCTAACCTATATCGTCCCACTGCTGGGCAAAGGTCTCCCCCAAATCCTTCCAAATGTCTCTGTCCGTCGCTTTATCCCACCATCCTCGCTCGAAAGCGTCGAGATCGTCCCTCCAACGCTTTCTTGGCCGACCCCGACCTCGCCTTCCCTCTGGTTGCCACGGTGTTATGTGGTTCGTCCATTTATCGGGATGCATTCTGCTGACATGACCCGCCCAGTCCCACTTGAGCTGGGCCGTTTTTCTTCCGACGTCGGCAATTCCAGTAGTTGAACGTAGCATGCTGTTACGCACTCGGTCAGTGCGTCTAAACCCGAGGATGCTACGTTCCATTGCCCTCTGG
Organism: Thera obeliscata; assembly: GCA_947578465.1. NCBI lineage: Eukaryota > Metazoa > Arthropoda > Insecta > Lepidoptera > Geometridae > Thera > Thera obeliscata. The sequence continues at coordinate 5,363,713 of OX387922.1, read as the reverse complement.
CAAATCTTGAGTCTGGACTTCTGTTGTTCAGTCAATGACCACGTCTGAGCACCGTAGGTTAGGACGGGCAGGATACACATGTCGATGAGTTTGCGTTTTAGTGACAGAGGAAGGTCTCCCTTCATGTACGCCTTCATGGACCAGAAGCTCTTCCAGGCATTATCGATACGGCGACCGATCTCCTTATCTTGCCTGTTTTCGAAGCTAGCTATCTGGCCCAAGTAAATATATTCATCGACATATAGTATTACCTGCCCATCTACCTCGACCCTACGTTTCGTGCTGTTCGTCATTACTTGTGTTTTCGACCAGTTCATGTGAAGTCCCCCCTCAAGACTTGCCGTACTCAGTTCCTGAAGCATACCCTGCAGTTCATGTGCTGTTGAGGCAAACAAAACAATATCGTCTGCAAAACGCAAGTTGGTTAAGCGCTTGCCCGCGATATCAATACCAATAATATTTTTATTTATTTAATTGAATTTTGAGACGAATTCATTTACCATTATTATTGATAAATGTGTTTCGTAGAACCGTAGCACTTTTCGTAGCACCCTAGATAGTCTACGTAATCGCGTAGAACAAGCTCCGAATTAAAAACTATGCCTTTATACTCTACGTTCATTTTCAATAAACTAAACATTTATTTTATTTTCATTTTCGTGGGTTTGATTCCCACTGAGAACAAGTATTTGTATGGTGAACGTAGATGTTTGTTCTTGTCTGGGTGTTATGTTATGTATGTATGTATTTACAAAAAAAAATGCAGGTGTATAAGTAGTAATTATATCAGCTATCTGGTTCCCATAGTACAAGTTCTGCTTAATTTAGGGCTAGTTTTGTGTGAATTTTCTGCAATATTTTTTTATTTTTTTTATTTATGTGGTACAAAGAGATCTAACGGAATGTCTACGTGCCCCAGGCACGGTAGACATTCCGTCATATTAATTCTCGGGCTTACCTTCATATTAATTCTCGGGCGGGTAACTCTGCTATTATATGTTCCCATAGAACAAGCTTTGCTTTGATTGGGGTTAGGTAGTCTTATTTATTTATTTAAAACTTTAACAAAAACCCAAGTGCTAGGAGGACTTATTGCTAATTGCATTGTCTACCAGTCTTCCTAGGCGTGCAAAAAAATAAATAAATGTCTATGTCTATGTCTATGTCTATGCAAAAAGATGGTGTGGCGTGTTTTTATGAATGAAGAATAGTTTACTACATAAACATAATTTTAATTGCATGAATAATATACTTTATTATACACACATAAACATTGTCTAGAGATATTTAACACTTTGTTGATTTTTACAAACGGAAAATAATTTCTTTAGAAACTAGGCATGGCAAGAATCATTATTTTGTGTTGTTAAGTAATAATAATTAAATACAACTATTTGATATTATTTATTCTAAAAACTAAAGTAGGAACCTAATTTTTAAAAATCAAATATTAAATTCGAAATGGAATATTCCTAGGCCATGTTGATGAGTGGTTGTATACACTCATCAACATGGCTCATCAGCATGGGTGTATCAAAATATGTGTACTATCCTGAAGGGGGGTGAATTTCCACCCCCCGGGGTACAACTTTTGTTCAACGACTTTTCGAACTTCGATTGGTATCTCTGAAAAAAACTGCAACGAAGTTTCAACATGAATAGCTGACTTTATACAAAGTGACAACCCTAAACTCAGCTACAGAGGTAGTAGGTAGTAGTAGTAGACCTACAGAGGTAGTAGGTCAAGGGGTCAAGGGGTTACAAGGATAGGGTTGTCAATTTATTTAGGCATTATGAAATTAAATATTTTTGTATGGGAAACTGAAAATAGGAATTTTTAATTATCTCCCCCCCACAACAGATCACCATTGTGGTCTGAAACCCCCCACCTTCGCATAGTACACATATTTAGATACACCTTGTATTAGGCTTGTATGCAATGACCACCAATCTATACACAAATGTTTTATCCATTTACTTTAAATAAATAAATAAATAAATAAATAAATATTCTGGACAATTCACACAACACTACCCAGCCCCAAACTAAGCAGAGCTTGTAATATGGGAACCAGATAGCTGATATAGTACTTGAATACATTTTTTTTTTGTAAATACATACTTAGAATACAATATAACACCCAGACAGAGAACAAACATTTGTGTTCACCACACAAATATTTGTTCTCGGTGGGGATCGAACCCACGACCTACGGCGCAGAAGGCAGAGCTACTACCAACTGAGCTAAAGGCCAGTCACTTTGGTCCCACACTTTAATTAAACACAGAGTAATCTAGCACGGAGGGTAAGACCTGTAACTACCAATTACCTAACATATTGAGCTACACTAAAACAGCCCTTAGATACGCAGAGCATGTTGCACCTAAACAATCTTTGACAAGTAAGGTCTAGTTTTAAGTAGCTTGTATGTGTATGTTGTTTCAGGTACGGTGAAGCCATTCCGGCTATGGTTCCACACGGACAACGTAGAGGCACCCGTCGATGTAGGAAATCGCGGCTTTTGCCTCAACTATGTTCAACAACCCTGCACTAATAGTGTATAATTCCTAACTTTTAAGACTATCTGAAATACTTACAAATAAAAACAGCTTGTTTTCTTATTATCTTGCGTTTGCCATAGATTGTTTATTCATTTTTAAATAAGTAGTATACATACGAGGAGAGCTATGCTGGGAGTTTCACTACGTGAAAGAATCAGAAATGAGGATATCCGTAGAAGAACCAAGGTCACCGTCATAGCTCGTAGAGTTAGTATGTTGAAGTGGCAATGGGCAGGCCATATAGCTCGAAGAACCTTTGGGAATAAAGGTTCTCGAATGGCGACCACGAACCGGAAGACAAAGCATAGGGCACCCACCCACCAGATAGACCGACGACATTGTTAAGATCGCGAGAAGTCGATGGATGGAAAGGGCTCAGAATCGTTCTTCCTGGAAATGTGTAGGGGGCCTATGTCCAGCAATGGACTTCTTCAGGCTGATAATGATGATGAATATACATACAAATATATTTAAAAAAATGGTAGGTTTAAAGGACTTTTAAATTTTTGTATTAGAAATATTCCTTATTCCAATACTCGTTCCAACAATCGAGGGGAATCGTCATGAAGAATTTGTGGTTCGGATCCTCTGTATGTCCCTTATAGTCTTTTCTTTATCCCATAAAATAAATGACAGAATTAAGAAAATACTTTGTTTTATTTATTAATTAATATAAAATCAATCAACTTAAACCTTTTTCACTATAGTTGCTGTAAATCACTTATATTATTACTTAATGATTAGGGAATGTTAGTAAAGTTATATACACCACTATTTTGTAACTACCAAAATAAAAATAGGGTAATGTAGTAGGGGGGTCATTCCAGGCTAACTGAAACCACGACCAAAATAAAAAACTTCATTAAATAGACTTTATTTTAATCATAACGCATAGTAAAAACCCCATATTTAATGAATTGACAAAAACCGCTAGAAAAAACAACCATTTTCTACGATTTTTTCTGACTGAAACACTGAGGTGCGCTTATTGTCGCGTGGTACGTTTTTTGTTAATATACTGGTATAACTGATAACGTCCGTTTTGTTTGTGCCACAGAAGGTTTTGGCAAGCAAAAGTTTACGGAAGGATCTATTCTTTAGCCTGGCGAACATAAAACAGAAATATATAAGTCAATTACCGATTTATGACGCCTCGAAGATAGGTATGTCTCAAGTCCCGACCGTAACGCATAAATAGACGTTTAGTAGTTCTAGCCTAAAACTATTAAACCTGCATTTAAAATAACTTCCAGAAGTAATAAGAAGCTAGGTAGCTATTATTTAGGCATATTTGCGAGCAGCCAGGAGATAACCAGAATATTTTAAGGGTGATCAAAGTTTGGTCCCGACCGCCGCGCAAAAAAATGCGAGGTAAAAAAATTAAAATGCTTAGAGAGTGTTTTTGGGCATGTATAAGTGTGGCATAGCGTTAATAAGCGATAATTAAAACTTTTTTTTGGGCACCAAAATTTTGCCCTAACCGCAATTTTAATGCTTAGTAGAATTGTTGAAAATTTATTTTAAAGTGATACGTTTGTCATTGTCGTGGCATGCGCGTTCATTTTCATATTGAATAACATCCATGAATACGACACGTTTACTTAAATATTTACAAATTACTGACGTGCTTCCATACAAAATGGGTTTTCTTGTAACGACTATGGTTATGCAAGCATATAATTATGGTGGTGCTGGGTTTGCATGTAAAATTGGTTGCTAAAAATGAGCTTACTTTGATAGCAATGATACAATCTCAAAAAAAATTGCATTGGGAACATGCGTTTTAGTAAAGATAGATAGATACTAACAATAAAAAAACTAAAAGAGAATTTAGGTACGCTGTAATCTGCCAAGGAGAAGCAGATGGTGAAGTACAAGTGATGTTTTTGAAAGGAAGACGCTAAAACTTTCACAATGAACGAACGCGATATTTCATATGTTAGATATTGAAAATTTTAAACGAACCTCTCTTAAAAGCATGCGGAGATCGAATTCGATGAGAACATCCGACGTTTTTGAAAAAATATAATGTGTAACTTAGATAAACCATGTATGATGTGTGTTTAGACTTTATCTCTTATTATAATTTAATTGTTATTGTTGAATGCATCCTTAATAAAGTTATTTGATTGTATGAAAAAACTGGTTTTGGGTACTCGTCCCGACCGGAACAAATCCTAGTCCCGACCGCCGCACTTTTCAAAAAAAAATATCTAAGTATTCTTATAGCAAAATGCTATTTTCATAATCAGGTTCTTAAGAACAACTATCTAGGTACCTATAAAAATAATGGTTAAGCTGTAGCACGTCTAGGGGGGCTGAACTTTACTAGTTTATGCTGGAATCCGGAGAGGGTGGGTGCGTACCTGTCCCGACCGCCGCGCTTTTTGTAGGTGAGATTTAACATAGTAAAATGCTTAAATGTGGGCATTTTACTGGATGATGTCCTTACACAACTATTAAACTACATTGCTGTATATTTATATTACCCAAAACTTGTATAATTACTAAGCTGCACATAAAAATATGTCAAAAAATGGAGTAAAACTGTCCCGACCGCCACCCTGGAATGGCCCAGGGGTAGAACATTATGTATGTGCAATCAGAATTTTTAATTTCGATAAAATGACAAAGTTATTAAATGTAAAAATTTTCAGAAATCCTGCATAAAGGAGCTGTTGGAACTGGTAGGACTGCGCACTGTGGCTGGGTTTAGAAATTCTAAATTACTTAATGTTCAGCAAGCTAAAACTAATTATAGGAAGAATGCATTTATTATTAGAGCATGCTCCTCTTTCAACAATTTGGCAAAGGCAAACATTGATATTGACTTGTTCAATTCCTCCATAAGCAAGTTAAAACGCCTACTTAGTGATAAATTCTTTGATAGTTAGGTATTACTCGTAGTAGTTAATCTCTTAGATTTATTAATTCTTACATTTCTTTTTTCAAAATTTAAAACAGTGTTTCTCTGTCGTTTGCGATTGTATTAGTCTACATCTACTTTTTACTGCATGTATGTGGAAACTTGTAATTGGCTCTCCGTATAAAATGTGTGCTTTGCATACGTGATAAATTAATCATAACTAATATTGTACATAGCTGTAAGTTTTCCTAAAATAAATAAAATAAAATAAAAATAAATAAAATTATGAACATACTAGTTAGGTACGTAGTAATGTGTTATTGTTTTCGTGTCACTGTCACTGATTTTTTCGAACCAAGTGTAGGGAAAGGATTTTAAGTGCGCCTCAAAGAGGCTCCTTTCGTGCACTTGACACATATTTTCGAACTTTTTAGGTTCTACGACATGCCGGTTTCTTCACGATGTTTTTCCTTCACCGTTTGTGAGCGCTGGCATAGTCTAGAGGTACATACATTTTTGGGCAAAAAAATTCATTGGTACACGACTAGATTTGAACCCACGACCTTAGGATCGGAAGGCGGGGCCGCTACCACTAGGCCACCAGCGCTCACTACGTAGTAATAGTGATAGCGTTCATGAATGAAATGATTGTTGCTTGTTGAATAATTTCTTAATATGTGAGGGATATTTTTTTTATGATTTGAATTTTTTTTTCGTGGATGTGTTCAGTAACAGCATCCGATATCGGCATTTTTTTTGGTACCTAATTACAAAATAGTGGTGTATAAACAAACCTTTGCATTATCTTTTTGATGGGAGTCGTCAAAATATGCCGTGCTATAATATATATTACGGTATAGTTGGTGACGTCATACTAGTACATTGTGGTACTAGTGTGTACCGTTGGTCATTACCGCCAAGGCGCCATTAAGACCCGAGCCGTAGGCGAAGGTCTTAAGAGAGCCGAGCCGTAGGCGAAGGTCATAAGAGAGCCGAGGACGGTAATCATCAATACACACGAGTATCATGCGATGTTTTTCAACACACTTGTGAATAAAATAACAATAAATCTCATTTTATTTAGTAGATAAAAAGTTTAAATAGAGAAACAATTAGTAAATGTGCAGTTAGTAAAATTATAATTACTAACTGTTTTTGATGGCATATTAGCGGTCTTATCAAGCGTTAGCGGTTAATTATTGTATGTATTTAATGTACTTAGTAGTATGTATGTGTATAAGTAGTTTGTTTATTAGTAGATGAGTTTTTCATATTTCTGTCAAACATAATCTTTAACTATGTACACATTGTTAACTTTTTACTATTAGCTTTCTCTTAGCACCAAAGGTTTGCTGGAAGAAAACTCTTTATAGGGTTAAGCTCGCCTATGTACATGTCCTTTGTTATTACTTATTTGTAAATATTTCTGTGTGCATTAAAGAATTAAAGAATCAGATCGATTATTTATTGAAATATTTTCATGTTCTATTGTAATTTGAGATGGCTCATTATTCGTGTAGGTAGGTGAAATCCAATCATTGGATGTACTTGGTGTTTCGTCAGTAGGAAGCGCCTCAGAATCAAGTTTAATTCCACTCCATTCTTTATTTGAACTGTACTTTTTATCATTGAGTATAGACACCACAAAGAGCTATTAGGTTTGTACTTGGAAGATAATTCTTTAAAGTACGCCATGAACACATTTTCTGAAAAAGACTACGTATTCATGCTGATTTGCCATTTTATGAAATTTTGGTACGCTAATATATATATTTACTTGGAGTTTTCAGGTAGCAACTTTCAGGTTTCAGGTAGCTACGTGTGTGACGGGGTTAAAACGTACACGCTTAGTATGTATTATCTGTGGATAGACGTCTGGGTAAACATGCATGTTTACGCAGCATCCAACCTCAGCCTAGACGTTTATCCACAGACAATACATGTGTGAATAAATATAAGTTCTCCTGAATCTCGTTGTGATTTTTGTTTATTAACGCGCTTGACTTATGTGCATTTCTCCAGCTTCCTCATATGGAAATTGCGAATTCTGAAAACGCCAACATTTAAAGCATAATTGGAGCAATCATTGATTTGAAGGAAAATTTAGCAGCAAAAAAAACAACGACTCTATGAGACTTTATAGGTGTGTTAGCTGGAGAGCGGCTCCACAGCTTCCTCATTCAGTGTGGGCAAACGGCTAACGATAGAGCTATATAGTAAACGCCAAATTTTAGAGCATAATTAGAGCACCAGGCATAAAAAAAATCAAGTCTCTAGCTCGAAAACTCTTTGAGTTAGAAGACTATAACAACGTGTTTGCTGGGAAGCCATTTCTCCAGCTAACACATGTGGATCTCAGGAATGGCTATAGCTAGAAAGTTGCTTGATATCTCCAAATTTAGAGCAAAAAATATCATGGATGCTCCAAATATTTCAAGTGTCTAGGTTTAAAACTCACCGAGTTAGAAGCTTTGATGACTGTGTTAGCTGGAGACACGTTTGTCTGGCACGCACATGCTACATCTGAGGATCTACAATAGCTACAGATTCGGTTGACGTGTCCAAACCGAGCTATGAATTAGAGCACTCGGCTCCAAAATTTTGGACTCTCTAGGACAAGTAGTTTCCTAGTAATCAACAAAAGAACATTTTGCCGCCAGAATTTTCAAATATTATGTTCGCACCCGTAAAAATGCGGCGTTGCCGCTCTGAAAGTATGGTATCAGCGTAGGAATTTGAACGTTAGTCGGATGGAGTTGTGTGTTGCCCGTGCCTGGTAAATAGTTACCCTAGGATTCATGTCTTAAACACTCATTACGTAGCTCAAGAAGCGGAATATAGGTTAAAATGAAACAAAAAAACACCAAAGAAAAGTTTTATAATGGTTAGTTTAAGTTTAAATATGTATTTATTAAGAAACCTGACTTCAGATTTTTTATTTTTAGTTTTAAATATCATGAAATTATATCTCTAAGTCTCTCAACTAACCAACAATGTTTTCAAATCATGAGTTACCTACTCTTGTCACACTAGGTGTAAATGGCATCGTGCGAAACTATCATTGTGTCTGTGAGTACGTACATAACTATAGATAGTGCAATTCACGAAGACGCGCCCCTCGCGGGGTGCGGGGAGTTTGCTCCGAGCGGCAGTCGCCAACCGTAGTCTATTAATTGTAGTGTGCGTGTGCACTCATAGGTAATTAGTGTGTACCAATACTCAAACATTGACGGAAGCTTGCACACATATACTATAAACGGTTAGGAGGAATAGTGGGGCGCGCCTTCGTGGGTTGCACTATCTATAGCGAGCTGCAGTAAATACTCACGGGAAAGCGAAAGGAAATATTATAAATATAATAATTATGAAGAAAAGTGGGGGGGCTCTATTCCGGAAAACGTTTTATTTTTTTTTCTTCAAAAGTTGTTAACGTAGATACCTATTGTTCTAAAGGTTTTTAGGGCTCTAATTGTGAATTTGACATTCATTTTAAAATTCAAGATGGTGGCTTCATTTTTTTTCTTAAATAATGGATATGGGTATCGTTTAATAGGTTTTTGGGGGCTCTGATTGTGAATTCAACATTAATTTTTGAATCCAAGATGGTGGCTTCATTTTTTTCTCAAAAAATGGATATGGGTATCGTTTAATAGGTTTTTGGGGGCTCTGATTGTGAATTCAACATTAATTTTTGAATCCAAGATGGTGGCTTCATTTTTTTCTCAAAAAATGGATATGGGTATCGTTTAATAGGTTTTTGGGGGCTATGATTGTGAATTCAACATTAATTTTTGAATCCAAGATGGTGGCTTCATATTTTTCTCAAAAAATGGATATGGGTATCGTTTAATAGGTTTTTGGGGGCTCTGATTGTGAATTCAACATTAATTTTTTAATTCAAGATGGCAGCTTCATTTTTTTCCTTAAAAAATGGGTATGGGTATCGTTTAATAGGTTTTTGGGGGCTCCGATTGTGAATTCCACAATATTTTTTCAATCCAAGATGGCGGCTTAATTTTTTTTCACAATATATTGATATGGGTGTCGTTTAATAGGTTTTTGGGGGCTCGGATTATAAATTCGACATTGTTTTTTGAATCCAAGATGGCGGCTTCATTTTTTTCCTTAAAAAATGGGTATGGGTATCGTTTAATAGGTTTTTGGGGGCTCTGATTGTGAATTTGACAATATTTTTTCAATCCAAAATGGCTGCTACATTTTTTTCCTTAAGAAATGGGTATGGGTATCGTTTAATAGGTTTTTGGGGGCTCTGATTGTGAATTTGACAATATTTTTTCAATCCAAAATGGCTGCTACATTTTTTTCCTTAAGAAATGGGTATGGGTATCGTTTAATAGGTTTTTGGGGGCTCTGATTGTGAATTTGACAATATTTTTTCAATCCAAAATGGCTGCTACATTTTTTTCCTTAAGAAATGGGTATGGGTATCGTTTAATAGGTTTTTGGGGGCTCTGATTGTGAATTCAACATTATTTTTTGAATCCAAGATGGCTGCTTCATTTTTTTTCATAAAAAATGGATATGGGCATCGTTTAATAGGTTTTTGAGGGCTCTGATTGTGAATTCGACATTGTTTTTTGAATCAAAGATGGCAGCTTCATTTTTTTTCTAAAAAAATGGTTAAGGGTATCATTTAATAGGTTTTTGGGGGCTCGAATTATAAATTCGACATTATTTTTTGAATCCAAGATGGCAGCTTCATTTTTTTTCTTAAAAAATGGGTATGGGTATCGTTTAATAGGTTTTTGGGGGCTCTGATTGTGAATTCGACATTATTTTTTGAATCCAAAATGGCTGCTTCATTTTTTTTCTAAAAAAATGGATATGGGTGTCGTTTAATAGGTTTTTGAGGGCTCTGATTGTGAATTCGACATTATTTTTTGAATCCAAGATGGCTGCTTCATTTTTTTTCTCAAAAATGGATATGGGTATCGTTTAATAGGTTTTTGAGGGCTCTGACTGTGAATTCGACATTGTTTTTTGAATCAAAGATGGCAGCTTCATTTTTTTTCTTAAAAAATGGTTATGGATATCGTTTAATAGGTTTTTGGGGGCTCTGATTGTGAATTCGACATTATTTTTTGAATCCAAGATGTGGGCTTCATTTTTTTTTTCTTAAAAAATGGATATAGATATCATTTATATCTTATAGTCTTATAATTCAATAGAGCCAAATGCACGCAATGCAAACGAGAGCGTGGAAAGAGTGCCAAAAAAGCACAATCGGCCTCAGCGTTCGGCAGTGTTCGACATCTGTTTCTCCTTTTTGAGTGAGCGATGCGTTCGCGTGGACAGCTGTATGACGTTGTCTCGTTCAACTATCGTAAGTAAACCAACTATACAGAAAACCGTTTTTTTAAGAAAAAAAATGTAGCCGCCATGTTGGATTAAAAAATTAATGTCGAATTCACAATCAGAGCCCCCAAAAACATATTGAACGATACCCATATCCATTTTTTGAGAAAAAAAATGATGCCGCCATCTTGGATTCAAAAAATAATGTCGAATTCACAATCAGGGCCCCCAAAAACCTATTAAACGATACCCATCTTCATTTTTAAAGAAAAAATGAAGCCGCCATCTTGGATTCAAAAAATAATGTCGAATTCATAATCAGAGCCATCAAAAACCTATTAAACGATACCCATATCCATTATTTGAGAAAAAAAAGCAACCATCTTGGATTCAAAAAATAATGTTGAATTCACAATCAGAGCCCCCAAAAACCTATTAAACTATATCCATATCCATTTTTTAAGAAATAAAATGAAACTACCATCTTGGATTCAAAAATTAATGTTGAATTCACAATCAGAGCCCCCAAAAACTTATTAAATGATACCCATATCCATTATTTAAAAAAAAAACTGAAGCCGCCATCTTTGATAAAAAAATAATGTCGAATTCACAATCAGAGCCCCCAGAAACCTATTAAACGATATCCATAGGTATCCATTTTTTAAGAAATAAAATGAAACCACCATCTTGGATTCGAAAATTAATGTTGAATTTACAATCAGAGCCTCCAAAAACTTATTAAACGATACCCATATCCATTATTTGTGAAAAAAACTGAAGCCGCCATCTTTGATAAAAAAATAATGTCAAATTCACAATCAGAGCCCTCAAAGACCTATTAAACGATACCCATATCCATTTTTTGAGAAAAAAAATGATGCCGCCATCTTGGATACAAAAAATAATGTCGAATTCACAATCAGAGCCATTTAAAACCTATTAAACGATACCCATATCCATTTTTTAAGAAAAAAAATGAAGCCACCATCTTAGATTCAAAAAATATTGTCAAATTCACAACCAGAGCCCCCAAAAACCTATTAAACGATACCCATATCCATTTTTTGAGAAAAAAATGAAGCTGCCATCTTGGATACAAAAAATAATGTCGAATTCACAATCAGAGCTCCCAAAAACCTTTTAAACGATACCCATATCCATTTTGAAGGAAAAAAATGAAGCCGCCATCTTGGATTCAAAAAAGAATGTCGAATTCATTATTAGAGCCCTCAAAAACCTATTAAACGATACCCATAATCAATTTTTTGAGAAAAAAAATGAAGCAGCCATTTTGGATTCAAAAAATAATGTCGTATTCATTATCAGAGCCCCCAAAAACCTATTAAACGATACCCATATCCATTTTTTTTTCTCAAGAAATGGGTATGGGTATCGTTTAATAGGTTTTTGGGGGCTCTGATTGTGAATTTGACAATATTTTTTCAATCCAAAATGGCTGCTACATTTTTTTCCTTAAGAAATGGGTATGGGTATCGTTTAATAGGTTTTTGGGGGCTCTGATTGTGAATTTGACAATATTTTTTCAATCCAAAATGGCTGCTACATTTTTTTCCTTAAGAAATGGGTATGGGTATCGTTTAATAGGTTTTTGGGGGCTCTGATTGTGAATTCAACATTATTTTTTGAATCCAAGATGGCTGCTTCATTTTTTTTCATAAAAAATGGATATGGGCATCGTTTAATAGGTTTTTGAGGGCTCTGATTGTGAATTCGACATTGTTTTTTGAATCAAAGATGGCAGCTTCATTTTTTTTCTAAAAAAATGGTTAAGGGTATCATTTAATAGGTTTTTGGGGGCTCGAATTATAAATTCGACATTATTTTTTGAATCCAAGATGGCAGCTTCATTTTTTTTCTTAAAAAATGGGTATGGGTATCGTTTAATAGGTTTTTGGGGGCTCTGATTGTGAATTCGACATTATTTTTTGAATCCAAAATGGCTGCTTCATTTTTTTTTCTAAAAAAATGGATATGGGTGTCGTTTAATAGGTTTTTGAGGGCTCTGATTGTGAATTCGACATTATTTTTTGAATCCAAGATGGCTGCTTCATTTTTTTTCTCAAAAATGGATATGGGTATCGTTTAATAGGTTTTTGAGGGCTCTGACTGTGAATTCGACATTGTTTTTTGAATCAAAGATGGCAGCTTCATTTTTTTTCTTAAAAAATGGTTATGGATATCGTTTAATAGGTTTTTGGGGGCTCTGATTGTGAATTCGACATTATTTTTTGAATCCAAGATGTGGGCTTCATTTTTTTTTTCTTAAAAAATGGATATAGATATCATTTATATCTTATAGTCTTATAATTCAATAGAGCCAAATGCACGCAATGCAAACGAGAGCGTGGAAAGAGTGCCAAAAAAGCACAATCGGCCTCAGCGTTCGGCAGTGTTCGACATCTGTTTCTCCTTTTTGAGTGAGCGATGCGTTCGCGTGGACAGCTGTATGACGTTGTCTCGTTCAACTATCGTAAGTAAACCAACTATACAGAAAACCGTTTTTTTAAGAAAAAAAATGTAGCCGCCATGTTGGATTAAAAAATTAATGTCGAATTCACAATCAGAGCCCCCAAAAACATATTGAACGATACCCATATCCATTTTTTGAGAAAAAAAATGATGCCGCCATCTTGGATTCAAAAAATAATGTCGAATTCACAATCAGGGCCCCCAAAAACCTATTAAACGATACCCATCTTCATTTTTAAAGAAAAAATGAAGCCGCCATCTTGGATTCAAAAAATAATGTCGAATTCATAATCAGAGCCATCAAAAACCTATTAAACGATACCCATATCCATTATTTGAGAAAAAAAAGCAACCATCTTGGATTCAAAAAATAATGTTGAATTCACAATCAGAGCCCCCAAAAACCTATTAAACTATATCCATATCCATTTTTTAAGAAATAAAATGAAACTACCATCTTGGATTCAAAAATTAATGTTGAATTCACAATCAGAGCCCCCAAAAACTTATTAAATGATACCCATATCCATTATTTAAAAAAAAAACTGAAGCCGCCATCTTTGATAAAAAAATAATGTCGAATTCACAATCAGAGCCCCCAGAAACCTATTAAACGATATCCATAGGTATCCATTTTTTAAGAAATAAAATGAAACCACCATCTTGGATTCGAAAATTAATGTTGAATTTACAATCAAAGCCTCCAAAAACTTATTAAACGATACCCATATCCATTATTTGTGAAAAAAACTGAAGCCGCCATCTTTGATAAAAAAATAATGTCAAATTCACAATCAGAGCCCTCAAAGACCTATTAAACGATACCCATATCCATTTTTTGAGAAAAAAAATGATGCCGCCATCTTGGATACAAAAAATAATGTCGAATTCACAATCAGAGCCATTTAAAACCTATTAAACGATACCCATATCCATTTTTTAAGAAAAAAAATGAAGCCACCATCTTAGATTCAAAAAATATTGTCAAATTCACAACCAGAGCCCCCAAAAACCTATTAAACGATACCCATATCCATTTTTTGAGAAAAAAATGAAGCTGCCATCTTGGATACAAAAAATAATGTCGAATTCACAATCAGAGCTCCCAAAAACCTTTTAAACGATACCCATATCCATTTTGAAGGAAAAAAATGAAGCCGCCATCTTGGATTCAAAAAAGAATGTCGAATTCATTATTAGAGCCCTCAAAAACCTATTAAACGATACCCATAATCAATTTTTTGAGAAAAAAAATGAAGCAGCCATTTTGGATTCAAAAAATAATGTCGTATTCATTATCAGAGCCCCCAAAAACCTATTAAACGATACCCATATCCATTTTTTTAGAAAAAAAATGAAGCTGCCATCTTGGAGTCAAAAAATAATGTCGAATTCACAACCAGAGCCCCCAAAAACCTATTAAACGATACTAATATCCATTTTTTGGGAAAAAAAATGAAGCAGCCATCTTGGATTCAAAAAATAATGTCGAATTCACAATTGTAGCCCCCAAAAACCTATTAAACGATACCCATATCAATTTTTTGAGAAAAAAAAGGAAGCAGCCATTTTGGATTCAAAAAATAATGTCGTATTCACAATCCGAGCCCCCAAAAACCTATTAAACGATACCCATATCCATTTTTTAAGGAAAAAAATGAAGCCACCATCTTGGATTAAAAAAATAATGTCGTATTCACAATCAGAGCCCCCAAAAACCTATTAAACGATACCCATATCCATTTTTTAAGAAAAAAAATGAAGCTGCCATCTTGGATTCTAAAAATAATGTCGAATTCACAACCAGAGCCCCCAAAAACCTATTAAACGATACTAATATCCATTTTTTGAGAAAAAAAATGAAGCCGCCATCTTGGATTCAAAAAATAATGTCGAATTCACAATTAGAGCCCCCAAAAACCTATTAAACAATACCCATATCCATTTTTTAAGAAAAAAAAATGAAGCCGCCATCTTGGATTCAAAAATTATTGTCGAATTCACAACCAGAGCCCCCAAAAACCTATTAAACGATACCCATATCCATTTTTTAAGAAAAAAAATGAAGCCACCATTTTGGATTCAAAAAATAATGTCGTATTCACAATCAGAGCCCCCAAAAACCTATTTAACGATACCCATATCCATTTTTTAAGAAAAAAAATGAAGCTGCCATCTTGGATTCAAAAAATAATGTCGAATTCACAACCAGAGCCCCCAAAAACCTATTAAACGATACTAATATCCATTTTTTGAGAAAAAAAATGAAGCCGCCATCTTGGATTCAAAAAATAATGTCGAATTCACAATAAGAGCCCCCAAAAACCTATTAAACGATACCCATATCCATTTTTTAAGAAAAAAAAATGAAGCCGCCATCTTGGATTCAAAAACTTATGTCCAATTCACAATATAGGAGTATAGTTGAAAATGAAACAAAAAACCCCAAAAAGTGCTTTTTCTTCTTCCTGCCCTTACCCACCAGGTGGGGTCGGCACAACATGGTGAGATGCCCCCCCTATCACTTGCCATCTGGTGAGATGGCAAGTGATAGGGGGCAAGTGTGCGTGAGTACGCACACAACTAGCAAGCCGCAGTAAATACCTATTTTCCGTCCGCCTGGTTTACTCGATACGCTCATAAAAACCTGACTGAATACAGTAAAACACAGAGAACAGACGGCTAACAACAGGCAGAGTAGGTACAATCATCAACACTGGCCTAGCAGGTACCTATTTACAGAACCAAATAAAGTTTTTTTTCTAAGAATACCTAAAAGACACGCATTACTAAAGAAACTATAAAACGAACAAGAACGGGCAACACACAATTCTCATATAGATAGAGAGAAAGCTCTCAACCTAACAAAAAGAGAAAATATGAGTTTGAGGTTTCAGAAATCAAAACCGCTAAGCGCATACGAAAATGACTCGTATCGCGATCTAAAATAAACCGAATAACGTTCAAATTCCTACGCTGATACCAAACTTTCAGAGCGGCAACGCCGCATTTTTACGGGTGCGAACATACATTTGAAAATTCTGGCGGCAAAATGTTCTTTTGTTCATTACTAGGAAACTGCTTGTCCTAGAGAGTCCAAAATTTTGGAGCCGAGTGCTCTAATTCATAGCTCGGTTTGGACACGTCAACCGAATCTGTAGCTATTGTAGATCCTCAGATGTAGCATGTGCGTGCCAGACAAACGTGTCTCCAGCTAACACAGTCATCAAAGCTTCTAACTCGGTGAGTTTTGAACCTAGACACTTGAAATATTTGGAGCATCCATGATATTTTTTGCTCTAAATTTGGAGATATCAAGCAACTTTCTAGCTATAGCCATTCCTGAGATCCACATGTGTTAGCTGGAGAAATGGCTTCCCAGCAAACACGTTGTTATAGTCTTCTAACTCGAAGAGTTTTCGAGCTAGAGACTTGATTTTTTTTATGCCGGGTGCTCTAATTATGCTCTAAAATTTGGCGTTTACTATATAGCTCTATCGTTAGCCGTTTGCCCACACTGAATGAGGAAGCTGTGGAGCCGCTCTCCAGCTAACACACCTATAAAGTCTCATAGAGTCGTTGTTTTTTTTGCTGCTAAATTTTCCTTCAAATCAATGATTGCTCCAATTATGCTTTAAATGTTGGCGTTTTCAGAATTCGCAATTTCCATATGAGGAAGCTGGAGAAATGCACATCTTGACTTAACACATTTCTAAGATCACGGGAAGTCGGTGGAAAGGGCTCAGAATAATTCTTCCTGAAAATGTATAGGGCAGGCCTATGTCCAGCAGCGGACTTCTGATGATAATGATGACGTTCACTCATGTATGCATTGAGTAAATGTAACAGCAAGGTTAACTGAAATATTATTTCAAGTTCTTTCGTGGGCGGAGGCAGAAGGACCGCCCAAACTTGAGAGGGAGGTTGCCGCCGGCTGTATAAAAAGCTCGTAGCTTTCAGCTTCCTCACAGTTTCACTCGACTGGCGAACCTGGACAGTCAACCTAGACATTTCCGCAAACCTAAGCTCGGACCTAAAATCATGGCTCGTTATATGGTTGGGCCGTACGCGTCGTCGCCCGTAGTGCGACTTGATATAGACGAGGAGCAAAGGCCAGGTATGGGAAACGCGCGCAATGTTAAATGTCACTTCCAGCTTGATAGTTTCTCACGGTAAATGTCCAAAAGCCACCCCATCGGCCAGTAGCAACATACCACCGACAGTGGACAGTCACGGCAGTCTTATTTTCATATCAATCAATCGAGTAAATGATGGTAGAAATGTCTAGCAGGCAACAACTCTATCCTGCTATTGTAAATTGTTCGTTTTAAAACCAACAAGTTTTATTTCCGCTTGAAACTGGTTATAAATCGTGGAATATTGTGTAATAAGTGTTATTTTTTTTAGCTTCTGAACAAAATGATGCCCAGCAAGAATTATGTTCAAAAATACTCGTCGTACTGTCCTGGGTCTTGACGATATTAACAATGCCATTTTCACTCTTCATCTGTTTCAAGGTAAGTTATAGATCAATAATCATAAATTTATTAAGCTTTTATGTACTGGCAATGTATGCAAAGTAAAGAGGCCTTCGCATCTATCGTAGATGATTTATATAGCGTCTGGTGCAACTGTGTTATTCTGATGCCCCTATTTACGGGACGCTATAGTGCCTGGAACATGGTTTTTAGATAGAGTAGGTTTGCCCAGCACCTATGCCATGCTGCGTTTGGTTAGTCCACAGAAAACCCACCTTCCGATTTTAAGATAAGGAGTTCAAATACGGTCGAGCATCTATAGATTTTTCTCTTCGAAAAAAATATTTGCGCACAGTGCTCCCAAACGGTGAAGGGAAACATCATGAGAAAACCCGTATTTAGCATAATATTACTATTGACTTAAGTTGTTTTTGTAAAAAACTGTACTATACAGATCAAAAGCTATAGATAGATTATGCAAACAATTGCCCGTGGTTCTGCTCGTGTAATACCTACCTAACCAGAAGGCCTAAAGCTAGCCTAAGTGTTATTTAACGTTACGCTTACCGTCTATGTGAATTCTTAGTTTCATCGAAATCTGTACGGCCGCTATGGACATAAAGTGGGAAGTCTGGAAAAACACACAAACTCTTGCATCTTATTATAAGTATTAGCAGAATATCTAGATGGTGTTATTACGAATTTACATTTTAGCAAACTGCTACACTCGCCCGCAAAAATACATTTAGACATGATTAATTATAGTTAACGAATAAATTATATGATATGATAAAGGGTCACCTCCAAATAAAACTACACACGTCAGCATTTTAAATTAAAAAGTATCCGAAAGAAAATTTAAGAATGCATAAAATAAACTACATTTTGATTCACAATAGCCCTTAAATTTGAAAATGTCAAGAATTCAGGGGGATGATTCTCGGGCCGATCTCGATCATTTTGGAATTTTATTTTATTGCTTCTTTTCACAACCCCGTACTTTTTCTACGTTTTCCGTATATCGTAGCTCTTGAGGCTTTTATGATGAGGTTGTTGATGACTCAAGGAAATCTGGCATTCTCTCTTCGAAAAGAAGCAATAAAATAAAATTGCAAAATGATCGAGATCGGCTTGAGAATTAGCCCCCTGGTACATTCTTCCAAAGCCAAATGGATGATTTTGCATAAATAACTCGAACTGAATAAAGAAAACCAATTTCAAGTCCCATATTTATGCATGATTTAAAACTAAATTAAATAAGTCGAAATTGAAAAATGAATCATTTGTAGCTAGTTTTTTTATGCCATTACATTTAAAATGGGTTAAATGAAGTGCATACAGTCAGCATTATCTTCTTTTAGTTTAATTTCATAAGCAAAAGAAGTAATCTTCATAATTTCTTGAGCATATTGCTGTTTTCAAATATGTATGACCATTTAAATTTGCGGGCGAGTGTAATATCAAGCGTTAGTGCCCAAGATGGTAGATTTTTTAACTGAGGCTGACTTCTTCTTCTTCTTATCGTGTCACTGATTCTTTCGAACCAAGTGTGGTGAAAGGATGAGGTTGACTGAAAAGTTTAAGAGTAATTTTAGGTCCCGCGGTTGACTTTTTTGGGGTCAAATTCGCTTCTTTGAGTCTTTGTCTGACTGTCCACTAACTCACAGCCCTCTCTCGAACTCCTCTGAGCTGCTGTTGGACGTCTTCGTCTTTCAGGTTGATAGCAAACAAAATTACCTTTCAAATAATATACCACAATCCCTAGTTCATTGGACAAAAGTTGTAGAAAAAGTCTTTAAGAAGCAATTCCAGTTTAACACTCGTAGTCATTCTCATATTTTTTGCGCTTATTTTTCAATAAGGTCTTATTTGTATTGCATTATTAACTTCTTTAATAATGCAATACAAATAAAACCTTATTGAGAAGCAAAACTTGAGAATGAGCAATTAAGGGCAGGTTTAAATTCTACAGAATAACGATATTCGTCAAATAAAATATGACTGTTGTTTTTGACAAGCCCAGTTAAAAGATGGATATATTTTTATCTAACGGATAAAAAAATCTGTTTTTTTGTAGGTTGAAAATCTACAATTTACTTAAAAGTTGCTTACAATTCGAATTAATATGCACTAACTGCTGCTATTCTAATCACAAAACGACTCGCATATTAAGGTACTTGTAGTAGGTTAGGTATTGCGAGCGTTGCATAAACTCGTATGCTACTTGGCGATATCAAAAACAGGCAAATAATTTTTGGTATTTTAATTATCAACTCGAAGCGAAACCCTTATACGCTTTTAAAGGTTATTATTATTATGTTTATTGTTAATCAACATCAAGTTTAAAAAACTTGAGAAACCGACTGACCCGATCGAACCCGA
The DNA here is from genome assembly GCA_947578465.1 of Thera obeliscata. Taxonomy (NCBI): domain Eukaryota; kingdom Metazoa; phylum Arthropoda; class Insecta; order Lepidoptera; family Geometridae; genus Thera; species Thera obeliscata. The sequence goes on along the minus strand of OX387922.1, from coordinate 5,343,616 downwards.
CCGAAATTCCAATGGGACCAATCATACCATTTCAGATAAATAAAATATTGACTAAATCGGTTAATAAATAACGGAGGTCTGCGATAGCAAACATTAAAACAAAACGGCTAAGCCGATTTTGATGAAATTCTATGAGATCACTCTGGAAATATTACTTTCAGGTAAAAAAAATCCTTTTCAAACCGAAGCACGAATGACAAAATTATGCATTAATAAACATTGAAAAAAAACGAATAAAAAACCTCCTCCTTTTAATTTGAAGTCGGCTAAAAAACAGTTTAACCGAGTTAAACAGTTGGTGAAGCAAAAATTGGTCGATTAAAAATCCGTGAAACTAGTCGTATTACCAGCCACAACGAATAGCTCTGTAAAATATTGCTATCACTGTACTTTTTATGTTACCAAAACGAAATAGCAACATACTTATCTTGCTTATCGGTTTGACTATTATTAGAGATCTCAACATAAAAAAAACTAAAGAAAGTATTCCTTCAGTAGGAAAGTGATCACATTCTACTATTTTGCTAATATCTTATCTTTTATACCTTTAAACGAGAAAATCTTGTGTTTACATAATGTATATTTAGGATTTCGGAAACTACGCCAACGATTTTCACGAAATTTAGGATACAGGAGTTTTCGGGGGCGATAAATTGATCTAGATAGGATTCATTAAAAAAAATGATTATTTCACCCCGAGTTCAATAATTAAACATAAACTGAATATGTGACTGCACCTGCCATCTATTGACGATTGTGAGCAACTAACTGCAAGTATATCCAGCAGATGGCGTTGCTCAGTAAAAATAAGCCAATATAGATAATATGACTCTAATAAATTCTTAAAAATAATAATACCGAGCGAAGCTCAGGCACCAACTGCTAGTTATACCTGGACCGATTTGAATAAAAATTGGAATCAATACATATAGATTGTAATCAGGATATCTATTCATTGTCTCGTAGGCCACGCACATCAGGAACGTGCCTTACGATGCACTGGTTGGCGTCCATCAACTTGAGGCATAGAGATGTTTAGCCTCACGTGACAGTTCTTTCACCAGCACCCACACCCTACAAGCCGAAACACAGCGATGCTGCTTCATGACAGAAATAGGCATAGGTTTTTTATCCGTTAATTCATTGTGTACAGGTCGTCCAAGAATACGAAAGAGCCGTTATATTTCGCCTGGGCCGCCTGGTATCGGGAGGCGCTAAGGGACCTGGTAAATACTAGTTTTCTATGCTAATACTAATATTTTTGATAAGTAATAAGTATTTGGATTTTTGTTTTTTTTTTGTAACGATAAACTCAAAATTCGTAACCATGACTAAAAAGCCTATATTTAATACTCACGACCCGCAAAAAGGAGGGGAATAATGTAGTCACTGCCTTTGTGTTTTTCGACCGTGCGAAGCCAGGCCAGGACGAGTCGCTAGTTCTTGCAAAATACGTTGGCATACTCACAGCACATACCATACATACAACAAACTCTATTTCTATTCAGGTATATTTTTCATCCTGCCGTGCATTGATACCTACGCACGCGTAGACCTGCGGACGCGTACTTACGACGTGCCTCCACAAGAGGTAACGTACAGAAGCGAATATGGGTGAAGTATACAAACATTTATTAGATCAACTACAAGCATCGACCCATGTTTTCATTAAATACGAGAACATGTTTTCATTAAGTACGAACCTCAAATCACCTTGCAAATACATAAAATTAGGCCAAGTGCCTGTTATGTGCTTCGCTAATAATTTAACAGTATCATTTTTTTTTCAGGGTACTTACGGTTTTGGGTTTTCTCACTTTATTTCACCCTCATTCTTCCCATCGCACTTTTACTTTATTGGTAAGAATATAAATATCCAAGCGACGAGTGACCCAAGGGCTGGTGGGTATCTAGCGCAGCGCATTTGAATTGCTATCCAGCGTGGCAATGCCGCCAGTGTCTTGGGGACGCTTCCGTTTGGTACTGATCTGGATCAGCACAGCTATCTCTAGATCGTTTGTAACGGTCTGCTGATAGCTCAACTGTTTCTTGTGTATTTTGTACATTTTGTAAATATTAGTCTAATTGATTTCTTTGTGTAAATAAATGTATATTCTTAGTTCTTAGCAATTGTGGTACGTATCATCTACGTATATGAACATGCAGACGGTAATAATCTGATGCAGGTAGATACAGGTACTTCAAAGAACAGTCAGCTACGAAAATATTATGTATTTGGAACCAATACTTCCGTGAACCCTCTCCTCTCTTCCTTCTCTCTTAGGCTTTCGTAGGAGTATGAAATTAAAAAGTAGATTCCTAGTGTAGTGTAGGGGTGCACTTAGAAAGGTATTCCCGGAACTCAACTCCCAAAATTTCCACTAATAAAAGTACTTTAAATAAATTATCCTCAATTCATGAATAAAGCCAATCACACGATTCATTTCACCAATAGGATAGGAATCCGAATGTTGAGTTCAATTACAGGTGCTTACGAAGGATAGCGTAACAGTATCCGTCGATGCAGTAGTCTACTACCGGGTACATAACGCCACTATCTCGATCACGAACGTGGAGAACGCCCACCAATCCACCAGACTGCTCGCGCAGACCACCCTCCGGAACACCATGGGCACCAGGCCTCTGCACGAGATCCTCAGCGAGAGGGAAACCATCTCTGGGAATATGCAGTTAGCCCTGGATGAAGCTACCGAGTCCTGGGGCATTAAGGTCGAACGCGTCGAGATGTACGTAGCTACGTGGATTCCCTTTTGTCACCAAATCACATTTTAGCACAGTAGATTTCAAAGGTCACTTAGTATCGATGCATAGTAAAATTGGCACATTGTAGTTTTGACCCCACACTAGGATTCCCTGTGTCTAAAACTACATGTTGTTTCTACCCTAATACCACATACCTATCACGCAAACCCACCGGGTTTCATAAAAATGTTAAGATAATAAATTTTTATACAAGCTCTAGAAACTAAGCCGTAAGTTTCTTGCCCTTTTTTAGATGTGTGTAACGGTTTTTTTATAAATGAATTAGTTAGGTTCTTAGGAATAAAATGGTGACAGCGAGCTGGTCTGATGATGGAGCCAATACCTGTTCAACTGAACTTTTCAAGAAATTGGGCCATTGAGCTGAAACTCGGTTCCAATACCAAGTTAGAAAAGGTGGTTAGAGGCAAATCTAAGCATAGTATCTGGAATGAAGGCTAGAGCGGACACACGAGATCACAGTTCGGGGCGAAGCATTAGGTATACAGGGTTATTCATAATTAGCTGCAAATACTCAGGAATTAGGTTCAACAAATAAAATAAAAAATATTTATGAAATGATTTTTTTTAAGTTTTGTTATGAAAATCCCGAGAAAATCGATAAAGGAATCATTGGCGCCTGACCTATTTTGACCTTTGATCCGCGCCCGCGCGCCGTGAGTGACACTCTGCGTTCAGTCACCGCCTGGGTGGGTCATCGTCCTGTTCTCCATGGCAATCATTATGCAATAGCCGTAAAGAAATTAATAAAAATAAAATTTTGATACAAAAACTTGAAAAATTTTTTGATCAAATTTAAAAAAAATAATTTCATAAATATTTTTTATTATTTTTGTTGAACCTAATTCCTGAGTATTTGCAGCTAATAATGAATAACCCTGTATAGGCAATCTGACGCTCGGCATCTATAGGTACACTCTTTGAAGCCCGACGGCTAGTAACCGTGCGTGTGGGACGGCACCTTTTTTGTTGGAGTCGATGCCTTCCGGTCTCCGGATCGGTAAACTGAATTAGGCAACCTAATTGCAAACCCGATGTATTTTACCAGCCTTAGCGACCAGTCACTGCTGTGGTCACTTGCATGCATATTCTTAAAAATCGATCGGTAATGCAGGGTTACTAACCGATTAAAAGTCAGTGTATTTCTGTCGATTTAATGATTTAAACTGTCTGCGTGCATGCATACTGCCTTTTTGTTGTCAAGCACCGTGTGAAATAGGCCACCAGGGCCAAGCTTACAAACAGATGTTATGTTGTAAACGTATTTATTGGATATTTCTTATTCAAGCTTAAATTCTGGTTGTTTTTTTTTCGAATAAGTTTTTATCCTGGTCCACTAGCTTCTCTCCTGTGCTAGTCTCGTCTAGGTGAAGTCACCAACGATTGTGATGGCATCCACTCTACGGCGTCGTGTGCGCGCTTCGGACAGAGCTTTCTACGGGTACAATTATTGCCATAATTGTACACAAAGGTACCACATTTACTGCTGTGAAGAAGCAATAAGGCGTCGAATATTTGATAAGATTCTTATTTTTGAGGGTATAATTATTTAGTAACTCAATCCTAATGAGGTTATGACTGACTAGGTCAAGTTTCACGGATTAAATATCTACCGATCATATATTTGTCAGCTGTATATCATATAAAAGTCGTGTAGTAGCACTATTTATAACTCAAGAACCGATTTGGCTAAACATTGGTGGGGAGGTAGAACTTAGAACCAGGAGACGGATATAGAATATTTTTATCCTGAAAAGGTAACGGGAACGAGCGAGCGAGCGAAGCCGCGGGCGGCTGTTAGTTACAGATAAAAAGCTGAAAAATTCGATCCGAAAAACTAATCCCTAAATTGACCTGGCTCATAGATCAAAGCATGTCTGTCATGTATTTTTAACTGTAGCTAACTCATATCGTTCATTTTCAGATTAATATTCAAAATCATGTAGCTTACCAGTTGGTATGTACCGGTAGATACACTAAAACGTATGCTCAGTCATCAGTTTTTTTTATACAACTAGCTGATGGAACAAGCATATGGCCCACCTGATGTTAAGTGGTAGCCATCGCCTATAAAAAAGCATTGCCTCGTAGGTCACGCACGTCAGGAACGTTCCCTACGATGCACTGTCCTGCGTCTATCAACTTAAGGCATACAGATGTTCAGTCTCACGTGCCAGTAATTTCACCGGCACGCACACTTCAAACCGAAACACAGCAATGCTGCTTCACGGCAGAAATAGGCATGGGGGTGGTTCTTCAGTTTATCAGTAAGTATATTATTTAACTGTAGGGTGTTACAAGGTTTTAAGGTCTGTATGTGTATGTGTGTATCGGTTGACTGTCCCTTCTATACGGTATTGCATATACAGGGTTATTCATTATTAGCTGCAAGTACTCAGGAATTAGGTTCAACAAATAAAATAAAAAATATTTATGAAATGATTTTTTTAAGTTTTGTTATGAAAATCCCGAGAAAATCGATAAAGGAATGTTGATGAGTATTTGCAGCTAATAATGAATAACCCTGTAGAGAAGTAACTTCGATATATTTTCGGGATATTTCAAAAGTACTACAGCTATCAAAAGAAGTTAGTAGTAGGTCTACCTTCTGCGCTGGAGTGCGTGGGTTCGATCCCCACCGAGAACAAATATTTGTGGGGTGAACGTGGATGTTTTTTCTATGCGTGGGTGTTATAAGTATAAAAAAAATATAAGTATTATATATAATAACTGTTAGCTATCTGGTTCCCATCGTATAAGCTTGATTTTGTTTGGAGTTATATAGTGTTGCGTAGAAAGTACAGATTATTAACTATTAAAAATAAAATATTATTTATTTTTTAATGATACATTTCTTTGTAATTGCAGCAAAGACGTGCGGCTCCCAGTCCAGCTGCAGCGAGCTATGGCCGCCGAGGCAGAGGCAGCCCGCGAGGCTCGCGCTAAGGTTATCGCGGCTGAGGGCGAGCAAAAAGCCTCCAGAGCCTTACGCGAAGCCTCCGAGGTTATCAGCGACAGTCCTGCCGCGTTACAATTGCGCTACCTGCAGGTTAGTCAGAGTCTGTTGAAAAATAAATTACGACATCGTATCTTATACAAGAACGTCCCAAAACTGTACGGGTCGAGCAGCAGTGAGGAAGAAGAGGGCCTGTGAAGCGGCCCGGCACGGACAAGGCACGGACTTTGCGGTTCAAATGGCTCGAACTTCCTTTAAGACGTTCCATAGTTTTAACTAAATTTTAACTACTATGTAATTATTAAATTATCTATTAAGTAGAAGTTATAGTATAGTAGTATGTTATTAAGTAGAAAACTAAGTTCGCATTCAAAGTAAACGCTGTTAACAATAGTACTAGCTATAGGACTTAGCATGAAGACTTACACTAAAAGTCTCAACATTTGGTGACATTTTCCAAACTAGTCTGCAACAATTAATGAGTCATTGAGTTGAATTATTTCTGGAAAGTTGTAAGTTCATCGAATTGTGAGGCTTTTAGAATGAGTAGTCTCCTAAGTTTTAACGAAATGTTATCAAGATATTTCGCGGACAACGCTTTTTTTATAGTTTATGCACGATTTTTCATATCATAATCACTTGTCCTGTCATATTAGTTCACCATTAGCAGAAAAAGTAACATGCCGCACTATTAAAAAGTGAATTAAACAAACTGATAAAATATTATAAATTGAAGATGAAACAATCCGACACCTTGAGGAAATTTCCCAGCGCCGATGACGAAAACCCAAAAACGAACTACTAGAACCAAACTTTGAAGTTTATTTTCACATCCAAATTATATACCTTTATAGATCTTCATTAGCTCTGCAATTCTATGTTTCCTTTTATTATTGAATTTATCTTAAAATTTAGCAGTGTTTAATAATTACAAATTTAAGGCCTGCGCACACCTAGTTCGCTGGCGGTAGCGATCAGTGAAACGCTGTCAAATATCGCTGTCAAATCTCAAATCTGACAGCGATATTTGACAGCGTTCACTGATCGCTACCGCCAGCGAACTAGGTGTGCGCAGGCCTTTAAGCAGCGTTTTATTCAAAAAAATCTCCTGTACTTTTTCTCTGCTGTAAACTGACCTTTCTTTAGGTAATATCATCATAAAAATAACTTAAATAATAAATATAAAGACACTTTAAAGTGCACAAACAATTTTATTTAGCCAACACAGTAGTATACACTCTAAAAAGTCTGAGTTTTCTTTTCGTTTTCGGTTTTTATGAAAGCACGATAAGCGCCCCGGCTTAGAGGTCTTTCAACTGCGAAATCGCAAATCGCGAAAACTAAATAAAACTTGGACTTTGGACACTGACCGCCAATGTGCATCTAAGCAGGTACAGGCGCAATTAAAAGTTTAAACAACAGATCGCCACCTTGTATGCTACTGCGGATAGAACGCGCTGGTTTCAATAACTCTGTCAAGCTCATAGTTCACGCAAACTTGTTATAACAAAGTAATTACTATTTTGTGCAACATGACAACATCACACAAATAAAGGTTTCGTTAATGCTTCGTTACAGCACTTACGAGAAGATTGTTGACGCATAAATCATTATTTAACCACAATACAGGAAAAAAAACACTTTCTTTTCAGACTTTGAGTACAATATCTGCTGAGAAGAACTCCACAATTGTTTTTCCTCTGCCCATCGACCTTATAACATATTTCATGAAAGCGAATCAAGGAAAATAAGTTCAAAATAAAATGCATTTCAGGTGTGTATACATGCCATATTTATATATGAAGAAAGATACACAAATATCTACAGAGCGGTAAATTATTTACACGCGTAGTGCGTCGTGTTACTTTCAAAACCTACTTTAACAGAGTGACTCTTTATTCTAAGAGTTAGTGCTTGTTTCATTAAACTGTCGATAGTGAGTAAAGGAACGCCATTACCCAGCATGTACCTATTTAATTTACTTTTACTATGTATAATATTATTTTGATATGAAGATATATTATGTAATACTTATGTAATTCTTTCTAATTCTTTTATGATTTGAATATCCCTTATATTAATTTATTTTGAAAATGGTTTGTTACAGGGCCGTGTCCGTACATTATTACAATATAAGAGCGAGTAAAGAGCACATTTACTTTTAATGATAGCTAATGGATGTTATGCACTTCGTTTTTATAGTCAGAAGCACAGATCATTATAAAAAAAAATAAAAAATAAACAAAAATCGTAGGTCATCTCATTAATAAAGACAAATTTTTACAAAGGAATAATTTAAAAATCTTAAAGGCAGACCACCGTCAAACAACTTCACGCTCGCACAATTTTCTTCATTTTTGAAGATATAAATCATCTTAACTTATATATGAAAAAACCAGTCAACACACAGTCATTGCACAGTTTACTAATAACATAATTTTGATTTAAATAAGTTTTTCTACCTAATGTTTGTTTTACCGGTTTTCGTGCAAAACCTTTTGGTGGAAAACTTGCTTAGGTCAAAGTTATATTTTTGCTGAACTCTGCACAATGTGATGGCTCACCACTTCGTTTAGTGCTATTTTTCATAAATAACTCAGGTGATTGTATATCTTCGAAAATGAAGAAATGTGCGAGCGTAACGTCGTTTGACGGTGGTCTTCCCCTAAAGGTTCTTAAATTATTCATAAACATGTTTGTTGCGATGCGGTGGCAGCGCGGTGTCGAGCTGCCATGCGTTGAGTTCAACATGGGGGTTGCGACGTCGCAGCTTTTCTTTCCGTCTGTCACGCACTACAAGTGCAGTACCACTCTGGTGTGCCCGGCTAGTCTCGCTGCATGAAGTCCGGTGTAAGATTGTTATCACACCGTTTGTCATTCCATAAATATTTCTACATAGGAATCCGCATCAACATCGCAGAGCGCCCACGTCACATCCACGCCGCGGCCTGTGGCTAGGGTCGAGCCACACCGGGCACGTAGAGGCCGTTTGTTCATCAGACTTCAGCCGTTTGATCAATAGGGAAGACTGGAACATGTGGCACCAGATATTTCAACATGCGTTAGCGGAAAGAATAGTTGCGATGCCGAAGCCTAATCTCCATTTTAAAGTGTCAAAAACTAAATGTATGATAAAAAAATATTGTGCCAACAGTCAGTCACAAACTGTTTGCGTAATCACTGTAATTCTGTATTCCATTCATCATAATAGATTTCACCTCAGTGAGTTTCTTAGTGTTTCTTCTCATCTGAGCGTATTCGAAACACTGGATTAGATCTTAAGTAAGTGTTATGAGTATGTAAGATTACATTTTAAGTTACAGGTTCGAAAGCAATATGTAATTTTAAACAATAAATTGTAAAAATGAATATATGTGTTTTATTCGTGTCACTACGTAGATGTCGCTACAGGAAAGTCAAACACTCAGGCAGGGTTTTATTTTATAATTATCAATAAAATAACTGTTATAATAATGAATGAGTTTCGACTACCAGAACAGTATTTCCTCACACATAACATAAAACACCAGCACAGAGGAGGCCAGAAATCGATCGGGGTCATCATACTAGGTTAGATAGTAGGAACCTGTTCATTCGCGGTTGACAAATTGCCTATTAATTACGTAGATACAAGTTTAAACGTTTTCAAAAAACGGTTAGTTTTCATCACAGATGCCCGTATAAAAAGATCGGATGAAAGAAGAGTACCTACATGCAGCGGAGATGCAAATGTTGAAATGGATGTGGAGATTGACGTGAGTCAGTTTGAAACCGGCGCCAGTGACTTAGATGAAGAGGAATAGGTTGACGTGGGATGGATGATATCTAGCCCCAGACTAAGCAGAGCTTGTACTTTGGGAACCAGATAGCTGATATAATACTTTTTTTGTAAATACATACTTAGAATACAATATGACACCCAGACAGAACAAACATTTGTGTTCACCACACAAATAATTGTTCTCGGTGGGAATCGAACCCACGACCTACGGCTCAGAAGGCAGAGCTACTACAAACTGAGCTGAGAGGCCAGTCAAATTCTCAAAATAATCATGATAAATAATTAGTTATGGGCTATGCACAAGGATATTTTAACCAAGGGATACGTCATTAAACTGTTTTCGCCTTTACCCCTCTTGCCAAGTAGTGTCCCATTTTAGTGTACTTATCCAAATGACGTTGTCAGTGTGCCCTTTGCTCTCGAAGAAAACACAACGGGAAATATGACGAAATGCGCCGTACTATTTTGTAAAAACTACAGTGGCCGAACAGATACATTTTCTTATCACGCGTGAGTACAATTTTATCCCATAAAAGCGGCTATTTTTTCATAAAATCGGTTAAATGTGGTTTGTTTACTTCTATTATTACACTATTTTAAGTAGGTACTATTTTTTCAGTGCAATGTAACCAAAAAAGTGGTATACTGAAACAATTCGGATTGTACCGTTCATTTTTCATTCGTTCTTCTTTCATGCTTCCAAATATGGCTTGAAACTATCGATGAAAAGATATCGATGTAAATGAATGAACAAACTAACACACTTTCAGATTCCCAACTGATCCGGCTAGGAAGAGAGAGTGGGTGAAAGCAATCCGTAGACAGCGGGCATGGATCCCACAAAAACATAACAGAATAATTATGTAGTTTACATTTTGAGCCGGAGTTCTTCGATCCAAAGATTAAAACAATAAGAAAACTATACAAAGATGCTGTTCATACACTACATTTGTCTGAGTTTGTAAGTTAGAGCTTGAAATGCCACATACAACTCTTATAATAATCATCATCATCTTAATGCAGTAGCTTGTGGAAGCTACTGCTTAAAATCGTCCTTGCTCAAAGAGTGACAATCGGCTAAGCATGGCAAATGATCACAATTTATTACCGACTGACCGACTTCAAACAAAGGAATAGGTTACTCAATTTGGTTGTATTTATTTAGTGGCAGATTTGCAGTGTTGGCCGTCCTAGGCCCCAGGCCATGTGCCGCCCTTTCTCAGCACCCATCATATAGACTAGATACATAATGAATTTACTTTATTGCCAACTTTTATCTAAATCTAATGATAAATTAATTATTTTTTCTTTTCCTAAATATATAAAACTAAGCACACTCTATACCGTAAATTTTACAAAAGTTATTTAGGAAGATACTACAGGTACGTTGCGTTGCGGTTTGGTCCGCTCCGGCCGGCGCCATAATATGTGCAGCCTTTTAAATATTTAGGTACTTTGCATTTCATATATTTTTTGCTATCATCGGTGGTTTTTTTGTCACGATTTGCCACCCCTAATATCTGCTGCCCAACTGTGCCTTAGGGCAAATCCACTTTATATAATGTAAAATTATGTATATTTTTATGTCTGTTCGGGCATAATTTCTTTGTTTATGAACCGATTATATTGATTCTTTTGTTGGAAAGGAGATACTGCGAGGATGGTCCCATACATATGTGACCATTCTCGCAGTATCTCTTTTCTACTTGGCGAGGATCTTTAGAGTGATCGGTATCTTCTTGTTATAAACTTTATCGTGTAAATATACTTTTAGACACATGAAACGAAAGATTATGAGATGAAAACATCACAAAGTCACAAAGTACCGGAAAATAACTTGGGCGTAAGTACTTAATCCAGTAAACTTAAATAGTATTGTACATGTTATTGCAGTAATAGATAGATTAAATACTTAGTAAACTTGCAGTAAAACCAGTAAGTAGTAGATTTATGATAGAAGAAAAATGCTTACTATTGTATTTTAATAATTTACGTATCAAGAATAATATTAGAAATTGTCATCGATACTAAATAATAAATAAATAGTAAATCATCTAGCTTTTATAAAGTTAAGTTTATAAGTTTTTATAACTTGCAATATATGCATATGCATGTGTCAGAGAAGTGATAATTCTCATTTTTAATTTAACGTCATCTATTAGCTGTCAGTTTGATTTGGAAACGTCAAGTGTCAATCACTTGGGTGAAATCGATACAGAATAAGCACAGGACGCTATTGTTTTGCTATTGGGTCAGTTCGTTCGTCCAGAGTGGAACAAATGGGTAAGCTTGTCTTTTACTTTTGAGCGGAGCTGTCGTACAACCCACTTTGAATCGAAATCATCTCGTTTCTAACCTTAATCTGAAAATAACCGAGTAATCCTGTTTTATTTTTATAAAATCATTATTGTAGTCCATATTTAAAGGTCTAAACTATATTGTGAAGCTAGAATTTTGGCCATGTCTGAACTTCCTGAAGAATCGCTCTTTAACCACGTTTCGTTATAATGTACCTATGCGTACTTAGTAATATTAAGTTTTGTTGGTCTGTGGATTGATGATTGCAATGTACAGTGAACGCTAGTGAGTGAGTGTGAGTGGCGGCGCTAGTGTCGCGTGTCGACTCCACTCACTCGAAAAGAGAAGCGCTCGTTTTGCTAGCAAGACTCGCATCGTTGCTAGCCAAACGAGCGCTTTCACTTTCCTTTGGAGCGCCACGCCAGGCAGAAGACCTCTCTTAGCATCGAAACTGTCACGTCCACCGTAAAAAATAAGAAATAAATAAATGAATATGACTTAGTTTTATCAGTGTAATGATAGCACTGTACCACTAGCACTCATTGGATACCTCTGTATATCTAGACATAATTATACCTATATACGGTCCGGTGCTCAATCAAATTTGAGCCCCGGACCTGATGGATATTTTATGGTTTATGTAAACTACACCTACCTTTGACAACATTTGGTAAAGTATGTATCCACTTTACGTACTTAGAACTACGATTAGGTAAGTAAAAGTATGCAGGTAAGAACTTACTAGCCACGAGTGGGCACTAGTACTAGTAGGTACGGTAAGGTAAAACAGAAAAGTCGATAGCTACCCAACCCATCCCCTTCAGTGGCACTAAATAAAACCAAATCAAGCATAGAAATTAAAATTAGTGCTCTGGTATTTTCCGTCATTCATTCATTTTTATCGATACAATTTCATCGACTGCATCAAGCACTAGAGTAAATCAGCAGTGACTTTTAGACAGTGACAACGCTATATGCCAAAATGAAGCAGAAATAAACCCTCCCTCCCGCGTCCCGCAAAAATTGGTTGACCGTGATTTCATTAGCTTTTCGAGCGTTTCGTATCCATTGGTTAAAAAATCCTTGGCTATGCATCTATAAGATGATTTAAACAGCATCTGAGGTCAATAATCACATAAGTTCGTGACTTGTAAGGCCTATACGAGAGCGAAAGGTACGACTACACTTCGTGCAAGAGAATGGTTTCGCCCCGTAGATGGTAAAGGGTGGTAAATAAGCACGTTGATGTCTCAAACTGCGCTTGTAAGAAAACTCAATAACCCTCTAATAATTATGTAGAAGTACAAAGTGTAAAAGTGTTTTTAGTACGTTCCTAAATCCCTACAACTACGAACTAACCTACCACACCTATACAGGCACACAAACATAGTAGGTATATTGATTGCTGAGCGCTATGACTTTACAATAGTTGGTGCAGCAGTCTTCGCTTATAATATATATTTGTGTGTTTTATCAACAAAAGTACCTAAACTAAAATAGAGCAATAAATATAACATTACTTATATGAAACTTTTAGACTCAATGGACTTTTTTTCAGAAATAACGTTGGTAGAACGTGTTTTACCGATTCTCTTCGCATTCTTTAGTGCATTCTGTATTTCAGCAACGCTTGGAGTCTTCGGCGGGAACCGATCGTAAGGAGTCGCTACCTCCGATACCTCAGCCGTTTCGGTGTCCACTATCTCAGAGCTATCAAGATGCATCCCTAAATTCAACTTCAACGAGATCTGTCCGTCTCTAAACAAAAGATAAACATTCGTCTGGTCTAGAATCCTCAATGAAAACTGATCATTGACCTTCATCACCTTCATTCTTATTTGAAAAGGCTTGAATTTCTGTAGTAGTTTATGCTCTTTTTCCTTGACAAAGTTCTCGAATTCAATGGCCAGCATTTCATCGTTTGCCGTCCTGTCTTGCTTGCTCATAGTTTCAGATCTGTCGTCTTTCTGACTCTGGAGCATGTCATCCATGCAGGAGTTACGGTTTTTATCGTACGAATCAATAAACACCGGTTGGAGGACAGGCGGCTCATTCAGCGAATGCCATTTCCAGCGGCCAGGAGCACCGATTTTTTCATCGATGACAATACCCTCCGTTTGATTGTACTTTATTCTGAACATAATAATATAGTTTAGAAGGAGTACCCGAGTATCGATTACGACACAAACACTCGCCCATAATTACTGTTAAAGTTAGTAAAAAAAGTTTTAAAGCAAAAGAAGCTAAGTATAAGACGAGCGAGCTCTTCTAGCACAGGTATTTCTATTCTTAAAAAGGGTCCCAAAACTATGAAATGTATCCCAGATTAATTTGAATGAAAATAGATATGTGTATTTGTTTTTTTTTCCGATGGTTAAATATGGGATGCACACGAGATTTCGAAGGGGAATGGGATGTACGGATCAGGGCGTCGATTCTAGCAACACAAATCACTCAAACGATCGCGTAAATCGATGCGAGTTGTAAATTTTTATTTGAAAAATTTGAAAATGGAACGCGGATTCAGCGATCACTCAATCGAGCCGTGTTGCTGGAATCGACAGGCTGGTCTTTTCCTTGCGATGCATAGCAGATAAATTTTTGGCCAAGGGTCAAAAAGTCTATTGCGCATTCGTGGACTTAGAAAAGGCCTATGACAAAGTGATGAGGAATGAGCTATGGTCGGTGCTGTCTATATATTATGGAGTAGACAACAACTTGGTTCAGGCTCTAAAATCTCTCTATGAGGATTCTAGTGCTTGCGTTAGGATAAATGGGTCATACACTGAATGGTTTAGCATCCAAAAGGGTGTCAGACAGGGATGTGTAGCGTCTCCATGGTTGTTTAATTTATTCATGGATAGTTGTTTGCAAGGTTTGAAAGATAGTAAATGCGGACTAAGAATGAACGAGTTACTCGTCAAATGTCTTCTCTATGCTGATGACCAGGTTATACTTGCGTCATCGGCGGACGAGTTACAAGAGATAGTAACAATTATTCATGGAGCTTTTGAGAGAAAAGGAATGATAGTAAATGTAAGTAAGACAAAGATTATGAGTTTCGAAAGAGATGAATGTATAACAGCATGTAATATTTTGATTGGTGAAGAAAAAGTGGAACAAGTGAATGAGTTTATATATTTGGGGGCTTTGCTTACAAGGGATGGAAAGCATGAAGATGCTATTGAAAGAAGGGTGACTGCTGGAAATCGAGTGACTGGGGCATTACACACATTTATGAGCAGCAGGAAACTGTCTAACAAGGCACGACTTGCTGTACATAAAGAAGTGTTAGTGCCGACATTGATGTATGGTAGTGAAAGTTGAGTATGGCAGAAAAAACATCAGAGCAGAGTGAATGCAGTAGAAATGAGAGCGTTGCGTAGTATTTGTGGCGTATAGTTGAGTGATAGAGTGAAAAACGGTGTGAAAAAATTCGTAGTGATGAGAGTAGAGAAAAGTATGCTAAGATGGTTTGGACATGTAGAGAGAATGGATGAAAGGAGATTTACAAAACAATTGCATCAGGCGAGTGTGAATGGAACTGCTGGAAGGGGAAGACCTAGGCGCATGTATCTCAATCAGATCGCAGAGGTTTTAGAGAAAAGCCAGGTTACCGACGAGCATGTATGAAGAATGTTATGAGAGTAAATGAAGCGAAAAAGGTGTGTCAGGATCGTAGCAAGTGGAAATCCGTGATCTCTGCCTACCCCCATGGGAAATGTGGCGTGATTTTATGTATGTATGTATGTACCTATGTGTATGTATTTTTATTGTATGTATATTTATTTTGGCGGGCGTGGGTCAATGCATACCAAAGCGATTGTGCATAGTGAGTTGAATAGTCATCGATAAGTACGATAGAAATAGAGGTATCTTGGTCTACCCCACAATACTGACGTTCTGACATTTCTTACAGCAAACCTTTGAGGCTATAGAAAGGTGACTCTAAAGGTAGGTATTGTATATATTGTATATTCGTATTGCGCGGAATGCACAATTAAACTGAGGAACCACTAGAATTAATTGAACCTTGAAAAAAAACTTCGTGCATAGTGGACAAGTAGTTGGTGAGGTCATCAATGACTTAGGTACCTGATGTTGCCGAAACAATCGTAGACTACACCATTCCCAAGGAAATCGAAAGACGCAAGCACAGTGACAGGTTTGTTCTTTCCATTTTCCATTTCTTCACCGGAGCTGTAAACCACATACCTTTGGCCTGCATTCAGTTCTGTAAAAGCAGCAGCATATTGACTTATATCATGGAAATACATGGTATCTTTCAAATCGAAGGAAAACATCGTGAGGAAACCCGCGGCTTAGTCAGCTCCGCACGTATGGACTATGTCTTTCTTGTAGATTAGACCGAATTAGAAGTAAAGATGGCATAGGTAGTTTTAGAAAATCTTGTCCTAGGCACTAAAGCGTCCCGTAACTAAGAGCATGAGAAAAAACAGTTTTCCCAGACGCTATTATAAATCACCTACAAAAGATACACACGATACATACAAAGGCCTGTTTACTTTACTATAAAAAGTCTGAGGGAGACCTATTCCCAGTGGGTTATATGATGGTGAATTGGTGATGTCTGTCAAAAGTCTCTTGTGTTTATTGGATTAGCTGCTGAGTATTCTTACAAAAAGTGACATGATGATGCGCGGTCGTGGTGTAGGTAAATTTGCAAGAGAAAGAGTGAGGGACAGTGGAATAGGAGAGCAACGTGGAGTGAAGTGTGTAGAGAAAAAAGGGCTAAGGTTTTATCCAAATCCGTCAAGCCGTTTGAGTAAAAACAAGAGTACCTAGTTACAATACACAATTAACCTGCACACATATAAAAGGAGAAAAAGATATAACTTTACTAGTACTAATTTTCAGTTCATATCATATAAATACTACACTACATTTTTAATAAATTCTTACCTTGAGCATTGTAGTAATCTAAAGCGATCCTCCCATTTTTGTAAAACCATTTGCCTCGTCCATAGTCATCAATTTCGGCTAATTTTTCACAAGTATCGTAGAACATCATCTTTCGGTTCTTATGACGTTTGAACCAATCGTACTTTGGGTTCGCTGGTTTCATTTTGTAAATGTTGATCTACAAACTCAACGCTATCATCAATATGAAAAAGCTCACGGCTAGGCATAAGTCCTCTATACATAGGGAGGAATAACGGTTTTGGCTTGTCCACCGACTTCTCGCGATATTTAAGATGTCGTCGGTACGAAGCCTCCTTCTTATCAAATGAGTTTTAAGATCTCACTACAGTGACCTGATACAGAAAGAAACTTGCAAAAGCACTGCCATCGACTTTTTATAGCTAAGATAATAGGGCCGAAGGTCTTTTTACTCTTTAGTCTCTGTCAAGGATACTAGCGCTACGCGTACTTTACGAAGCACGCAAGCGCTCTGATGAATGCTAGGCTAGTCACCCAGCCCTCAGTTAATTCAGCCACGACTTAACAAACTTAACAAATCACATCATAGGCTTTCCAGTGTGTACGAACATTAATACTATAAAGAATTATGAGCAACCATACTCGTCTCATGATTTTTGTAGTAGGCAAAATAGTCCATCCTTTTTCTATAAATTCTCTATTAGATAGCGCATACTTAATAACCCCCTTTGTTGACGCTTCCTGTAAAATGACATCGAAATGTTATAATGTAATTTGTGAGAGCTAAAAATTCAGAACAACAAAACAACGGTGTACTTATTACCTCTTGTACATTTTTGCTTTTCAATTTGATCCCTTCAGTGGTCGTTGGAGTAGTGCTTATAGTTGGGGGCTTTACTATTTTAGGTTCTGCCTCGATTTTATATAAAATAGGTGCGTTCGGTTCGCACACATTGTCTTTGTAGCGTTGATCGAAAGGGACTACTCTCACTCCTTTAATCATCTCAGCTGGAAGCACATCCTCTTGACCACACTCTACAACACTCTCTGACTTCTCTTCTACAACTTCGATATGTTTTCGGACTTTCAGCTTCGGTAGTGATTCTACCTTGGCAAATTTCTTAACACTATATTTCTGTGCTGACTTTTCTTTCTTAACCTTTTCGTGTTTTCTTTCTTTCATCATTTTCAGCATCATTTCTTCCTCTGGACTGAGCTTAGCTTTTGGGGCTTTACCTTCTTTGGATTTTTTCTCCTTGGGTTCTTTTTCCGGTGAATCATTTTCTTTGCCAGGTTTATCTTTAAATAGTTTCAATTTAGCTTTTTCTTTAGAGGGTATTTCTTTAACATTTTTATCCTTAGACAGAGCTTTGCCTTCATTGTTGTCTGTACCAATTTGTTGGGTACTTTCTCTAGACACAAAGTGTCGAGTTTTTGAATCTGGTTTTGACTCTTTTAGAGCCTGCGCCTCTTCTGGCAACATTTCTATAGATAGAGGTTTTCCTTCAAATTTTTGGTTCCTAAAATACTTGCAGACGCAGCTAGTCTCAGCCATGGATGGAGATACAAACATGCTATCGTTGGAGTGTCTCTTCATGCTTGCAGACTTAAGTTTATTGAGTAACTTTTCGAGCATTTCCTTACTTTGTGTCATGGAACCGAGCGGACCTGATTCTATCGGAAAAAAGGTAATATCAGGTTGTCGCATTTCTAGAGGCGACTTTAACTCCTGCAGTAGTTTTTCCAGCTCTAAGGTCGAAAATTCCTTGTCAAGTTTATGGTTGCAAACATTCTCACTTCCAAGAATATTATGTAGAAGTTGATTCACTTTACTTATCCAAGCTTTGAAGCGGTTCTGTTTGTCTTCGTATTGTTTGACTTTGTTGCATAAAAACTTATTGACAATAAATTCACACCTTCTGCACTTCCCCGAGGGGTTGGCGCGCTTGCAGTGTTCACATATTCCCAAAACCTGGTTCTTTTTGATGTCTGTTATTTCGTCCAACAAGCTCCGCACTCTTTGAATTACTGTTTTACATTGAAAACATTTTGTGCGGTATTGACCTGAGGGAAAAAAATGACTTTTTAATATCTTTTTATCGCGAAACGTACGCACGCAGACCTAGTACCAACTCTCAGCAGAAGATATCATCGCCAGAAAACCAGTTAGTATACATATAAGCTACAGCGATGGGGTTGAACATCTCTATGACTATGACTACACTACTTTTACATCTAAAAGATTTTGAGCTGGTGTGTATAACTTCTTCTTCTTCCTGACCACTTTACGTGGTGTCGGCACAACATGTACTCCTCTTCCTTTCTTCTGTATCAACCATCATCTCTGTATTTACTTCTTTCTTGTCCATGTCATCTTTCACACTGTTCATCCATCTTTTCTTTGGCCTAACTCTCCCCACATATCCATCTACATTCATACTCATCACTTTTCTTGTCCGTAGAGCTGGTAGTTATACTCTAGGTAAAATTATGGCTATCATATCAGGACATACCTAGTCGAAGTAATGTACCTACTTCGCATCATTAGCAGGACCGCCCGAGCAGTGGATCGGGATGTGGATGATAATGAAGTAGAGTCGCTAAATAATGAATGCTGGAAGACGGTAGTGCCTCATACAACCAAAAGTGAGGGTTTTGCATGCGCAAACACAAACTAACTAACCTTCTGCTTTTACCTGAGTGCCTGTTCAGACTAGATTAGGCTCACGGTGGCTGATAGCCAATGCGCGCCCGTTGTCACCTTAGCAGACGCACGGCTCAGTACCATCCATACCTGGTTAGCATACCATACCACCCATTCGCACTAAGCGTTTTGGCTTCACCTTTATTATGTGAACCTCCAGTGAATGGAACTTATTGCCGTCTGCACTTTTTCCTGACCATTATAATCTGGGCCTTTTCAGGTTAAGAGTGAAAGGTGTCTTCTAGAGACCATCCTGCTCCATCGTCGGCCACTTCGTCGCACCATTAGGTGAGATTGTAGCCAAAGGATGGGTCTATTAAAAAACCAAATACCAACTAAGTATAATAATTAGAGCTTACACATCTCTGTTATGTAATCTGCTCGTTTGAGCTCCTTTTCGCCGGCATTATGCAAAACAAATGTTTCTTCTTTTTTATTCGATCCTCTTTCAACCTGAAAAAGGGGGAAGGATCCCGAATAAATTTGAGCACATTATAAAAAGCTTACCTACTTATTTTTTAGGTAAATAGATTTTTCTCGAATGGCTGTATCAAAATACTGCATCCTTTATTCTAATAATAATAAGTACTTATAACAAATAAGTCGATATTGCAAGTAAGCCAGTTGTTTGAGTACAAGTACCTACCGATTAGGTCATGCTCCCGGTAATAATAGGTGTCAAAAATACCGGTTATAACCGCTAATTTTGAACCTAACCGGTACCGGTTCCCCACGCAGCATTTCCCGGCATAGGTACTTTCGATGCTGGTGTACCCAGTAGGTACTACTTCTTAGTAAAAAAATATTTTCTTTTACAAAGTAATTATCGAATACAATAAGTACCTACTACCTACGGATAAATAAAATATTTTTTAGTTTTTATACATTATTATTAAAAACTGTCTACTAGTCTCTATCTACTACTCTTTTTTCCACCTTTGCATAGTTTGCCGTTAATAAAGACCAACATAAAATCCAGTCAGTTATTTCAGTTCAGTGTAGGTACATATACAGCTATTACTCTCATCACCCATAAATGGTAAAATCAATTTGCATGGAAATCGAACCACCTCTCAATAACTAATAAGGGTGCCCAAATAAGCCTATGTTTTAAGTAGTAGGTAGGTACAGTAGTTAGCCACTTAACGTGGACACAGATAAAATAGGTACTCGTAAATGTAAACACTTTGTAATACCGTTCGTGATGCTTGTTTTTCTTTGTGAATAAAAATTTGAAGGCTTGAGTTTTTCAAACATGCTACTTTCTTGAATTCGTCTGCATATGGGGCTTTACAGTCTTCACAGATCCAGAGGTCACTGAAATTGCAAATTGTCAATCTTTCTATCCTTGGTACCAGCCGTAGCATCCCTTGAACTATAACTTGAACTATTATAAGCTCGCACGGGCGCCAAATAGTTCGCAATAGCTCACTGCCCTCGTGTAACAATCTACTATTACGAGGGCATCACACAGGCGACTCTCCATACAAACGTAGTCCCCTATTTCCTCCCTGGATAATGCCTCTAGAGTAACTATTTTTTCTCATAAAATTATACGTGCTCGTAATTATGTTTTCCTTTTTTTTCAGAACCTAATGATAAAGAAAATATGACCCTAATATGATTTATATGAAATATGATTTGGAGGTGATATTTTCTTTATCAATAAGTTTCTGAAAAAAAGGAAAACATACGAGCACGTATATAGCAGATCTGGATTTTATGAGAAAAAATGGTTACTCTAGAGGCATTATCCAGGGAGGAAATAGGCGACTACGTTTGTAAGGAGAGTCGCCGCGCCGGTGTGATTCCCTCTTACCTACCGTCGTTATTATCATAGACACGAATTTTTTTTGGGTTCCGTAGTCAAATGGAAAAAACGGAACCCTTATGGATTCGTCATGTCTGTCTGTTCGTCCGTATGTCACAGCCACTTTTTTCCGAAACTATCAGAACTATACTGTTATTAGTAAGTATGTAGGTGTAGGTATTCTGTAAACCACATAAAGATTTTCACACAAAAAAAAAAAAAAATTGGGGTTCCCCAAACTTACAACCGAAACACATTTTTTTTTATTAAACCATGTGGGTTATATTCTATGGATAAGTCTTCAAAATTATATCTATGTTTTTAATATCATTATTTTCTAAATTGAATAGTTTGCGCGAGAGACACTCCCGAAGTGGTAAAATGTGTGTGTGTGTGTGTGTGTAAAAAAAGACAATGATACACAAAACAAAAAAATATGCATGGTTACCATGCAAACATCCACCGAAAATTGGTTTGAACGAATAGTAAAAGAAGTAGTCGTTTTTTTTAATACCTACGGCATAAAATCGTAACCTGCCATTTATTTTTGGCTGGTAAGTTCATGTTACTTGCTGCTACGGAACCCTTCATGGGTGAGTCTGACTCGCAATTGGCCGCTTTTTTATAATTTCTTTGTCCTGACTCTTTATTTTTATACCTACTAGGTAGATAAATAGGCCAGTTACTAAAAGTGAAATCTAACCGTGGATTTTTCTCCATGTCACCACAGCGCCAGGGTCACTTCCTTGGGCCTAAGCAGTCTAAATAAGTTGATGGCAACAAAGGCAGGTGAGTTCTATGTGTTTTTCCCCAATGTTTTCGTAAGTATCCTAGGTGTGTGGAAAAGCATTTACTTACACTTTTCAGCTAAACAACTTTTATACTAAAGATAAGCTATTTATTGGTTGTTTAGCTGTCATTCAGACCATGGAGTAGTAGGTACTTTCAGACCGTAGACAGATAATCTAATTTCAGACAATAAGTATAAGTATTTACTATGTGCAGAAGTGCATTCTCCATGAAACAAAAGTTTTAGCCCAGGTTTTAGCCATTCAGACTTGCCAATATGCCAATGTCAAGTGAAATCCTAGCGAGACCATGAATCTACTTAGAGCGAGACAGGGAAGAGGAATTAGCTGTCACTAAGTGTTTGTCACGATGAAGTATTATTTTTTATTTCTTGGCAAAATAACTATGTTTCCAACGCAAGTAATAAATAAAAATAAACAGCCGATACATTTTTCAGGAAAGAGAAAACAAATATTTTTGAAGTGAAAACTTCTTTAGCGGCGTTGAGCACTTTTCTGTAATGGGTATAAAATCTTAAACTCGCGTCAGCGCGTCAGCGCGTCAGGACACGTGACCTGATCGAAAAAGCGTAAGACGGATGGAGAGTAGACAGCTATCCCCTCTCTACGGCGCGGCGAAAATGTATGCCTGGGCCTACTGTTTCGTTTAGGCAGCGCAGGGCGCTTGCGCGAATGTTCGTGTATGTTACAGCGTGCCAAATAACAAACAAGCCCCCCCTAACCATTCCAAAATATCAAACATGCTCAACGTTAATAATCAAGTTTTCACTTCTGCCGGCACTCCCGGAGTGCAACCCGTATTTTTTTTCTATAAACGAGTGATTCCCATACAAATTGATTTTAATACGTTATAAAGTCCTTGCTCAGAATCAAAAAAAGTTTATTTGACAAAATCATTAAATCTGTAATTAGAACTCAAGTGCATCAAGCTAGCAAAAATAAATCTGCTATAACTCAAAGAGCAGCAAAAACGCTTTTGCTTACGCAATTCCGTGCTCTAACTGCCTAATAAACTCAGTTTTCTTGTATTTTACCATAAAACACTTTGTCACCTAATCTTTTCATCATCATCATCAGCTCAGCCTGCTATCACCAAGGATTCACTTATTGTTAGGGAATATAGGTCCCTAATCTTTATGGATATTTTTTATCATAAAATAGGTGATCAACAAGGTAAAAAGTTAATGAATTTAATGAATATATTCTTTTTCTTTTATTATTTTATTTCGGAAACACCGAGTCACAAGACTTGTTAATTGTCAATCATCTGTCAGTTGTCAAAAAGCTGGTCCAATCTTCTTACTGGCTCCATGGGCTCCATTGTTCCTGCTAGCTTGATTGATGCACATTGCACACACATGACATGACATTGACAAATTTGACAAAGTTGATAGAACGGAACGAGTTTTTCAGCAAAAATCAAATAATTTTTCATTTCAAATCAAATGGTCAATGTTGGAAACTGTTAAATAAAGAAACAATCTGAGTGTTAAATTATAAAGAGTTATTGGACAGGAGTGATTGTTGCCTGCTTGGTGAATTACAATAAAATAAGTTTAGTAGCTTTTAAAAATGCCTATCGGCCGAATAATGTCTTTTTCAAGTTCTATGCTACAATGTAGCCGTTCCTGTCCAATTCTTAGGCAAAGCTTCCAGCAGCCTCGATGTTACGGGTAAGTTCAGTAATGTGACGAATAATCCTGCGCAATAGTTTTAGTAAACAACAACTGAAGCCAAGACAACATGTTCCTATCGTAGAAACACCGATTTAAAGTCCGGAAGTGATCAGTACGTATTTTGTTTACTCTGATTTTGGAGCAAGGACAAGTAGATTTATTACTACTCCTTGAAACCCGATCTCTCAATGGTTAAATAAACTCTTTAGGCACCATATAAATGACTAAGTAGGGTTCAAAAGTATATTCTAATAACATAAATTTATAATTTTCAGATTCTTAAACGTCACACGCTCAAAACATATAGCACTAAAGAAAGAAAAGGAAAAACTACGTACTTATGTAGTCCAACGGTACATAGACTATGTAAAAAATTACACAAATTACTTAGAGAAAAGGTTTCCCACTGCAATGAACATGTATCGAGTATTTAGTGTGGGAATTAAAGAATTTCTAAGAGACCTCAAAACATACATCTCTCTACGATTCAGAATAATAAGAGATAAAGGGTTTTCTAAGCTATCTCGTCAGGAAATTGAATTGTATCAAAAAATGCCATCAGATATGATGAAGATAGCACCTGTCTTAATTCTATCAGCAATTCCTTTTGGCAACTATATTATATTTCCACTTGCGTAAGTATCTCTACCTATATTAAATATACTTATGATTATAACTTTTGATTTATGAACCCGCGGGGCTGAGCCCCGGTGACCTGTATTAACGAATTTTTAAACCTATCTCAGGCACCATTCTCTCGCAAAACAGGTATAAATCTCTCCTCAATTCACTTTTATTTTAGCTAGCTAGGGAAGGGACATAAAACAATTTATTTAACTTTTTGTTAATCAACTGAAGAGTTTTAAACTTAATTTCAGATTTTGGAAACCAAAAACTCTTCTCTGTTCACATTTTTGGTCCATACAACAACGGGCAGAGTTTTCTACTGAAGACTTAAGAGAACGACTCAGATATAATCGACCAGTATTCCGAGCACTGCAAGCCAAACTATCTGTGATTCCCCAAGAAGAGTTAAAGAAAAAGTTTGGCCGGATAGTTGGTTTACTAGGTTCTGGAGTCCATCCGCTGCCTCAAGAAGTTCTCGATTGTCAGGAACTGTTCAAAGCTGGCCCATATCAATTGAACAGCCTAACCTATAAACACAAGGTAAGATCAGTTAAAATACTTCTAGCTTGCATCCGTAAGATGCTAAAAAAAGCTAAATAGCTTGGAACTTAATTAAGTTTACATAAACTTGGATTGGGTAATAATTTTGTTGCATTCAAGTTCAATAAGGTTTTATTTGATAAGCTGCAACATAAATATCAAAATTAGACTGCTTGAAATTATAGATAACTTGATAAAAGTACCAATCGCAATTGTTATGTTACTATAAAGATGTAAGGACAATCTATTAAAAACATACCTAATCATTATGGTAAGAAGATACAAATTACATAGATATAACAATTATTCAAATATTCAATAAGAATATGTTTATTAAAATATTTTTACTCACCAAATCACAAAGACATATGCCTCCCACCCCAAACACCAACAACATTGTTAAGATTGCAGGATCGATGGATGGAGATGGCTCAAATAGAGAGCACTGGTGGTCTAGTGGTAGTGGCCCCGCCTTCCGATCCGAAGGTCGTGGGTTCAAATCCACTCGTGTACCAATGAGATTTTTGTCGAAAAATGTATGTGCACTATGCCAGTACTCTCAAAAACGGTGAAGGAAAACATCGTGACCGGCGTGTTGTAGAACCTAAAAAAGTTCGAGCAACACGTGTCAAGGGTCACGCAAAAAGGGCCCACCAGCGGCCTACTTGCGGAAAAATCTGCCCGCACATCAAATGCGCATGATAAAACTTGCAGAAAAAACTTGATGGCTTTTATCATGCGCACTTGATGTGCGGGCAGGTTTTTCCGCAAGTAGGCCGCTGGTGGGCCCTTTTTGCGTGACCCTTGACACGTGTTGCTCGAACTTTTTTAGGTTCTACAACACGCCGGTTTCCTCACGATGTTTTCCTTCACCGTTTTGAGAGTACTGGCATAGTGCACATACATTTTTCGACAGAAAAACTCATTGGTACACGAGTGGATTTGATCCCACGACCTTCGGATCGGAAGGCGACTACTACCACTACCACTACCACTAGACCACCAGTGCTCTCAGGGGAAGCTTAGGTCCACCATTCCTGCTGATGATAATGTAACGGTTTCATATGCCAGGTGAATGAAATTGTTTTCGAACAAAAATGTTTAGTACTGATATTTTTTTTATGCTTGTAGTTGATGGAACAACCAAATGGCCCACCTTATGTTAAGTGGTAACCATCGCCTATAACAAAGCATTGCCTCGTAGGTCACGCACGTCCGGAACGTACCCTACGATGCATTGCCCTCCATCAACTTGAGGCATACAAATGTTCAGCCTCACTCTCTCTCTTCTGAGTCAAGATTGGTAAAAATCCATGTTCTGAGGTTATTCATCACATTTGTTAAGTGTTTTGTTTTTTTTTTGTAAAATTAATTATTGTTTGCTTTCTTTTCAATTTCAGGGTTACCTCATGAAAATGCATGGCTTGAGAAAATCTGTATTCAGGACAAATAAACTGAAGTATAAGGCATTCTTATTGATAGAAATGGATAAGGCTATTCTCCGAGAAGGCGGTACAGAAAATATGAGCACAGATGCCCTAAGGAATGCTTGTCGCATACGCGGTTTGAATGACACTCATTTAACAAATAATGATCTGAAGAAATGGCTGAGTAGGTGGTTGAATGTGACCAGCCATTTGGACAAGGCATCATACTCACTGGTGCTGCACTGTCCCATATTCTTCGGCTACAACCACCCGCAAAACTGGGTCTTAATTTATTAAGGTGGCAGCTTAACCATTCACCTGAGTGCTTGCTTAGCAAGTTCAGTTCAGGTATGGTTGTAAAAACTAGGCAGACCTGTGGTTTTGTGGTGACTGCCACATTAAATTATTTTGTGCTATTATATTTCGTTCCTATTCTGGTAGGTATAAAGCTGATAAATGTGTCTTATTTTATTCTGTTATGCTTTTGATTTGACTAGTGTTTGTGGAAAGTTTATTGAATCAGTATTAATTTGTTGTTTTTTTTGTATTGACTTAAAATAATAATTACGTAAAAGCATAACTGAACTGTTCGAAATGATGCCCACAGCTTCATTTTATCATCAGACGGCTCGCCATAGGGAGAGGGCTCATCCACATACCTTGGAGCCGGCATGGTCGCGCACCGTCCGGTTCCAGAGGAACTTCCTCCCGCGCACTCTTAAGGTTGTGAAATACTCTTCCTGCCGAGGCTTTCCCTATACATTACAGCATGGGGCTTTTCAAGAAGGGCGTTTTATAAATATTTAAAGGGTCAGCAACGTGCGAGTGATGCCTCTGGTGTTGCAAGCGTCCATAGGCTAAACATTTTACAATGTTTTGCTGATTTCATTTTGTATTTAATACAATCTGAATTGTTATTTGAATTAAATGTTATTTACTCATATCTTTATTATTAGGACATGTTCTGACAAATTCCCTTTTACATCTTGGAAGGATATCCAAGGAATTTGAGTAAATTTTATATGACTTACTTTTAGCGCTTGTAGTCCTCATTTATTTATATCTATAAATTTATTGTTTCATGTCTTAAGTAGGCAGTCATCTAAATAAATAAAAACAAATATAGTGCTTACTGCATTACATTTGTTTTATTATTTTTTATTTAGTTTTATTTGTTTACTTAGTTTACTATAATAACAGGGTTATTTGGAAACATTTTCTAATGATGTAAAACAGCCCTGCCAAAAAGGTTCAGTAAAAGGAGATTATTAAATCATAATGTGTTCACTGTGTTTATCCAACTAATGCCCATTCGTGGTTGGTATTCAAACGTTTAAACTTGATTGGTTTCCAAGTAGGTACTCTATTGGCGTTTTACTTCGCCGGACAATCTTGCCAGAATCATCTCAGCCAGGATTTAAAGATTAAACGTTCGACCCTACATGTATGTCCTATAAACGGCGGAGGTAAATTATATAGTGAATGGTATACCCCCTTTTGATATCAGATCACAGACACGCTCGAGTAACTATAGTGCGTCTAATCTAAGTCTGCATTTTTAGATAAATAGTGGAATTAAAAAAAAAATATTTGGAATATTTTGGCCGCATGCGTTTCCAGCTTCAAAAGAGGGTTTGAAACTTTTGTTTTGAAAAGTTATTGTACCTATAATCTGATGCATTCTCAATTACGAATGGTTACATTTTCGTGATGCAGTGCCGAATTTAATACAGATCTGCTAGATGGCCCACCTGATGTTAAGTGGGAAGTATCGCCCATAAATAACAAAAATAAGCCTTCATTTCACGGACCTTAGCAGCCGCTCTCTGTTGCGTTTTTCTTCTCGTGGGTACCAAACTGTAAAGTCATAAGCCCATTTACTCCTTCGGGATCTCATCATGTGACCTTTCCAGCGCCACTCCAGCCTTCGGATTTGGGTTGTGAATTCTCGACTATCGTTTAGTGTCTAATCTGTTGAAGCCTTATTTTATCCTTTTGTTTTACGTTTCGGATTCTTCTTTCTATTCCATGTTGACAGACTTTTAATCTCTAGTAGTTTGGTTAGGGTGGACCCATGTTTGGCATCCGTATGTCTGGAAGTTTGTGACGTAACTGTGCCGCGCGAAGTAACGATCGCCCTTAAAAATCACTTTATAATATAATGGACAAAAATCACATGACAAAGTATCAAAATCATTTGATCTTGATACTTTGTCATGTGTGACTGGCTTCTTGCTCGTGAACTCCATTTTAGATCAGCGTCTAAATTAAACCATCAAAGTGACTGATAAAAAATAATACCATGCACAATTGTTTTTGGGGATACCAGTCAATACCGTCTTTACCATAAGGGCACACGGGGCCCGTGCCCAGGGCCCCCATTCTTAGGGGGCCCCGAAGGACCGACAATGTCTCTAACACTCATTCTCAAAACATTTTTGTCGGGCTCATTACATTTTTTTCACAATACTACGCCATTATATCCTAGGTACTGTATTTGATTACCTATAATAAATGGTTATACTTAGTAAAAAAAAATTATTGTAATTAGCTTTTATTACTTTCCAAAAGGGCCCAAAACTCTTGTGTGCCCAAGGGCCCCAGCCTAGTTTAAGACGGCCTTGATACCAGTAAAATGTTATGGCGGTTAAAATATATAACAAGATTCCGGAAAACATCAAACATCTAGAAAACTACAACATTTTTGAAAAAAAAATTAAAGAGATGCTTTTACAAAAAAATTACTACACACTAGACGAGTTCTTTAACGACGAACAAAAAGAATAACTATAATAATAAATAACCCTTATAACATTTTATACTAAACCTGCTTACAAATCTGCGTGATTATAATCATATCGGCCCGCTTCTCCAGTATTGCAACACCCTTACAGGGTAAATTATGTATTGATTCAAAAATTAGTTCTAAGATCTGACACTGTTATATTTACATACATAATAAGGCAATAAATATACTGAATACTGAATACTGAAAATTAATTAGCAGAGTTACCTTGGACCGAGTATACCAAAATCCTGTGTTTGGCTACCCACTGATAGGTCCCAAACCTGATTTTAAGCTGCCATAGGTTTGAAGGAAACTGCCAGAAACAGCCACGAATGTCTTCTAAACAGATGGCCACCTCATTAAATGGACTAAAATTATATATTTAAGAAATAGGTCTAATTCACTTGACACTGGCAAAATAGTTTGTCGAAATGACAGGGGAGCAATACACGAGTGAAGAGGCATCAATGTCCTGTCACAGGTACTCTATGGGTCCGTCTTTCATGTTTAGGATTTCTTGTTGAGTGCGGTATAATGTGTTACATTTTCGCTATATTAATTAGTTGTCTTCTCTTTGAAGTAGAGACGGTGAAACCATGCGGTAAACGCGAGCAAGTAGTGTGGCGGCTCGAATGTGAATTGGGTATCATATCGGATTCTGAGTGTCCCGTCGATGGAGGCTGGACGCCGTGGAGTCCCTGGTCCGCTTGCCGGGGTTCCTGCGACGACGTCGGTCACCGCCGCAGAAGCAGAGAATGCATCAATCCGCCACCTTCTCAAGACGGTCTCCCATGTACCGGCGTTGATCAAGAAATCGAACTATGTTATCGCCAAAACTGCACAGGGCAAGACTTTCACAAAATAGTGGAAGGTGATGCTATTAGAACTGAAGCTTTACATCAACTAGAGGCTGTACCCGCTTTGATGGAACGCTGTTTACTCATGCAATGCCCTTACGAAGCAATCGAAGCAGCACTGGCAACAGATAATACGTGGCAAATTAATACCGAACTATTATGGAACTCATTGCAATGTGTTAAGCATAATTTGGGATGCCCCGTGGCTGGCAAACGGGGTCCTTGGGGTGCATGGTCCTCTTGCGGAGCTCGATGCGGGTACGGCTTGAGATGGAGACTCCGAAGATGTGACACACCACCACCTTCTAATGCTCACCTCGTTTGTGCTGGAACTCCGTTGCAAGCTGACGAATGTCAAGGAGACCAGTGTGCTATTAATAAACGTAATTTCGGAGGAACATGGAGTGAGTGGGGACAGTGGTCTTTATGCTCAGAACAATGTGGTGCGGGAGTCAGACGCCGCAAAAGATTTTGCTTCGAAATGAACACACCTCGTTTATTTGGATCTTGGGGAACGCACTGCCGCGGTCAACACGATCAGCTTGAAGTTTGCGAAAGCGGAGAGTGTAACCTAAACGGGGGATGGTCAGGCTGGGGCACGTGGGGGCAATGCTCGCAAAGCTGTGGAGCTGGAAGACGTTCCCGATCCCGTTCTTGCACGAGACCTGTGCCGGCAGGAAACGGCGCTGTCTGTAGTGGTCCAAGAACAGAAGTTGGCTCTTGTCACTTAAGTCCTTGTGAAAGCTTCTCTCATACTGTGGCTGTTTTTAATGGTGAATCATTTTTACATTACAATTTAGGAAACAAACGGTCTACTTTGTTCCACTTCTACGTGCGTTTCTTGCCGCTATCGCCCCATGGCACATTAGTACGTCGGGGCTCCGTACGTTACCCGCTCATACGTCTCAGTTTGCAAAAATGGCACATATGCTTGGATGCTAGCGGATTATCACAAACATGCACGGTTCCGCGAATCTGCTCGCACACTGCTATAGAGCCAGCAGTCTGGCACTCAGCATTAATAACGCTTACGAGTGAAGGTGCAACACTACGACTAGATGACGCTCCTGTGCGAATTAGAAGTACATTTTCATGTGATCCAGAGCTACCTGATGAACAAATCAACGTTTATGTCGGTGAAAGGCTGCACGGGGAAATCCAGGAATTAATCTTGAACTTTACTCCACTAAGTATGATTATTGTAAGTAGTAGGTCTAGCCAGTGTTTATTTTGCCCATACTCGGGATCTAATGTTGCATATGAAAAGTCCGGTTTGGAAGAAGCCTACTTACCACTTAGTGATGACCAATATTTACGCCTACCCTGTTACAACGACCAAGAAGAATGGCAAATGAAAATTACTTTAAAATCAAAGCGAGAGTCGGGAACTATTTTATTTTTACAAGACGAGTTAAGAAATAGCTGGCTTCACCTATCTTTGCAAAACATGAGGCTGAAATTAAAATTAGCGTTTGAAGAATTTCGGTCTGAGACTAGCAGTTCTACTGAGTGTCTTCCAGATCAATGGTTTGACATCAGCTTATCGAAAAAACCAGAGGTAAATACCATAGAAGCGTCGATAAACGCGAGGGAACGTTTGCATGTTCTATTGGAAGACAATTACTTAAGAGATTTAAGGGATCCTAACAGCCACGACAGGAAAACAGCTAACCATGAAAATGGGACATTAAAATTGTGTACTGATGAGTTTTTTGTAGGTGGTGTCCCAATGAATTTAAGAAACCGTATTGATGACGATTTTAATGCATTTTCTGGAGTTATAGCGTCAATGAGTATTAACGACGTTCTGCTTGATCTGCATGACTTCAGCAAGGAACGTTACAAAGATGGTAAAACTCAAGTATCATCACGCACCGCTAGTATATCTGGTTCCTATTATGAAACTGCACGAGGAACATCCAACCTCTTAAATCTAACTTGTCTACATGCAAGAAGTGCTCGGTTACCAAACGTAGCTTACTGGATGTACTTGGACGTGATTGTGAGCGGCTCACTCAAAGAAAAGACTGTCCGCTCTACCGACGACGGTAGAGTCTTAAGGCTCGTAGCAACTGCAGATTATGACTTACTAGGATTTTACACCTGTAGAGCACATATCAACAAGCGAACCAGAAACATAGTCACCTACGGAGTTTTAGGTAAAATACAGCACAAGTTAACAGGCCCCGATATGACTACGGCGATTGCAGTTATCATTTCTCTAGCACTCGTGCTCGGCACACTAGCCTGGCTCTTTATTGAAGGAATCCACGATCTCCGTAACGGCTATGGGTTTTTTAGGGATGTTCACTTATCCCCAGAAGAAGAGGCAGAAGCCGTTTGTAATTACATTGATCAGAATATGGATCTTGTGGGCTCTAAAAGCTCAGCGAAAATTGCTAAAGCGAGAGCTCGGCGAATAGGAAGGCAATTAGCGAGCCGAGTTAGTTTCTCCGCTCAGGAGCCTGAAGGGCTGATGGAGGTTGAGAAAATAGCAAGCGATGGGTCTATGGCGAGTGAACCTGAAGCTTTACCGGCGTTGATTGAGGTGAAAAGTAAAGAGCTAGAGCCTTCTCATAATGTTTATCGATGTGAGCAAAGTTACGTTAGTTCTCCCCGTCCTGGGTCGCTTGCTTCTCCAAGGACCAAACTGACGTCAGCATCCTCTTTCGAAATGATATCACCTAGAGTACTTTGTTCAAGGCTCTTTTTAACAAAACGGTTGCATTCGTCTAAAGAATCATTAAATAACAGAAAGCATAGGTGTCGTATCCCACAGATAACGAAGCCAAAATTACTAGTCATCAAATCTTCTTCTTTAGTAGACAAGTCACCAGTGCAAAAGGTTTTGCAGAAGTTTAGAGAACTCAAAAGAGAAGACCCCTAAATGGTTTGATGGTAGGTAAGGTAAGTACTGACTTATTCCTAAGCATCAACTAGTAAAATAACAGCAAATGTGATATTATTGTACTTTGTTATTTCATATTTAATTAAACTGACGAGTTAAGGCGAATGCAACCGTCGAAATACTTCTCACTCGCACATTTCGAATCTTTTATAGATCTAAACTTACTGAACTAAACAACTTATTTATCGAAAACCATGAGCGAAAGTTGGCCTAACTGGTTTTTGTACTTGGGTTGGGTTGGGTAAAATTAGTAGAGAAACGCTTTGGAATCAGAATTATTTGTTTGTTAACTGTTTGCAATCGGATTGCACACAATATAGTTCGTGATTTTAGAAAAGTTAAAAAGGTAATCTAAGTTTTGTTTTTTTAAAAGTATCTTTTAAAAGTTCAAAGTTTTTGAGCGAGAAGTTGTAGCGATTTAACTTTTATGTAAAAGCTAGGGGAAAACAGCGTTCAAATAAAACACTACTTTCATCTACGTTCTTTATTGAATTATTTCAGAAACTAATTCTAGGTACATCGATAATAATCAAAATTTAATTTTAAACCTTCATATTTGGCACGAATTTACGAAAGCCTCTTGTAAACAAAATGGCACACAAAACTATCTAATAGGTACTTTTAGGTAAGTGGGAGACAAGAGAAAAAGTATAGTATCGTAAAAAACAAATTATAGCGATACTCTCCAAAAATAATTGTTATTTGTACTGTATAGGTACTACTGTTTTTTTATCAACCTTATAAAGAGTCATCATAATTTAGTTTACTTCTCTAACACAGTGATAAATAATTATTAATTTACTCCTTAATTATAAATACTTTAGTGATAAAATAATAATGAGATTCCCTAATTAATATCTATTATATGAATTTGTGCGTAACTAAACGTTAATTGTTTAAAATATTAGCAAATAATGTAATATAAACAATAAATCAAAATCTCTCAAATCTCTGTAAATAAATATCTTTATAAACCATGTAAAATGATCAAATAATAGGAAACGCGTACCAAACAGCCACCCACACCACACGTCTTAGCAACGTTGGTGGCAGCTGCTATTTGACTAGAAAATATATCAAACCCCAATGTAACTTAGGGATGTCAGTAAAATAAGAAAACGTGCTATAATTTGAAATAGAAACTATGATTCTTAGAAGAAGAAACATGCAACACAGAAATCATGTTGAAATAAAACTAATTGTGTAATTAATGTTATGATCATCTTATCGGAGATACATGTCATAAACTAACGATTATTTTTAAATACTTATTAATATTAATTTGACAGACTATTCATACAAAGCCACTTCTTGTAAATACTTTAACAGCGTGGAGTAAGACAATGATAACATCCACTTCCTAGATTGTATACCATCATTCAGAATTTGTTAAACTCGTTCCAAAACCTATCTGTCTGTCCTTCATTCCAATAAATACCGTCTTCCTTCTTATGCTACTACTTAATTAAGCGCGGGCTTTAACCGCGGAATTGCCTTAAAATTACTCGGATTCAAATGTCAATTATGCTTGCTCTACGTCTTGCCAATCACGCTTACAAAATACAATCTGATCTCCCACCAACACAAAAGTCAATATTTAAACTGACTACTGTACCGGGTAAAGCAAGCATAATAGCAGAAATAAAAACCACAGTTAGTGGTAAAAAATCTAAATAAAAATCACCGCACACCATGTATACCGTATTTTTCAATCTGCTGAGAGCTCTAGATGAACATCCAGATTCGTGGCTTCTTCAGGAACTTCAGAAGGTGGACTGCCGTTGAGCCTCCTCTGCTTGCGTGACTGTTTCTTAGCGCGCTTCTTCTCTGCCTTAACTTGCTTCTGAATGGCTAGCTGCTGGGCTTGCTCGGCCTGCGCTTGGAGACGCTCTCGACGAGACATCACAACAGTCCTCTTCTTTTCCTTCTTGCTACGAATTCGTTTGCCTGGTTTCTTTTTGGGAAGGATACTTTCGATCAGATGATCGAAGTTGATCGTTTCCTCGTCGTCCACCAGATATTCGAACGGTATATAGGCGATATGTTCCGAGTAGAATTCTAAGGCAATTCGGTTGTCGTTCTAGTCGTTGTGACTGCGGTGCCGTAGGCCCTTCCTGCGTACGATGCGGTGTGTTGGGCATACCATGGTCTGGTAGAAGATGGCGGTGCCGAGGACGCCGGCACTTAGGATGGAGGACACGATGAAGTTGAACATCAGCTTGGAGTCAGCGGAGTCTATGTATACCGTAAACACGCGCACTGTGGAAAGACAACCAAACAATGAGACTGTGACAAAACTAGCTTTATTGCTAAATTAATTATGTAATAAAACAAATTAAAAATTGGTATAAAAGCATACACACGACGTCTTTGCTAAAGTATTTTCGAGGTTTCTATACACGCAGTTCAGTAAATGTAAAACTCGATCACAAGAAAAACTTTTTTTAGTATGGTTTCAGTTTGAACCTACTTACCTGCCCTTTCTGGAAAAAGTGACCACTCTCGCTTATTATTTTTTAAGTGTATCTACGAAACAGTTTGATGAAACAACTTACCGAGGTTTGTAATCACAGAAATGGTCCATGTAGCAAGAGACATATTTTCAGCATTGCCTGTCTTAATAATCCCATAAATGTAGGAGATCTTCGCAAACCCACTCAGAGGGGTGCAAAGCGGCTGCAAGATAAAACGCGAATTATTTCTGCCTGGGCCCCGGGGTGTCAGCTGAGGAATAAAAGATTCTTGCTATTCGTTAAGTTTCACTAGAGTGACACACATGCAGACACACTACTTTTCAAAACTCAAACAAGCAATCTTCTTTCTTCAGTAGGTAAGTTGGTTACCTAACTAATAGAAATGGAATTGGAAGCACAATTATCCCAAAATGACGATGTTCGCGTTTTAGCCGTTAGTCAATTGAATTTCAAATATAAAAATATTATCAAATTAGATAAAGGCTTAGAAATTCGATAAATCATATGAAAAAACAGTTTCCGTTATTTTTCTTCGTGTGATGATCTTTCGCTTCTGTTGTTTCCATTTCTGTTAGTTTTAAACTAAATAAAAGCTGTATTTATGCAAAAAAATAATAATTAAACTTAACAATTATCAGAACTTTACGAAGTAGATTTTAAAAACTATTTACCTACTAACTGATATATATCTGGAATCATAATGAGGATTAATTCAGGATCAAAAATTACTAATAATTGATGAAAATATTTAATTCCTTGAAACCCAGGATCTCCCCTCATTATCCACCTTTAAACGAACATGATCTGGTCTTAGTAGTAGGTAACTTTATTTTGAAAAGCTTTAACATACCTACTATTTTTCAGCAAAGCAAATTGCACAAAGCGACGCAATGCTGAAGATCCAAAACTATACTACGGCTATTGAAATATGATAAATAAAATAATGCCGTAAAAAAAGGTGGTTCGAATTCTCATTTCTTAAAAGCTCCTTCAAAGTTGAAACCCATTTCTGATTAAAAGTCTGAATTGAAGTAGTTAACAGTCTGTAATAAATCTGTAAGAAGCAAATTATAAAACAAAATAAAAATCTGTTCGAGATCTACATAAATTTCAATACCACTTACCACTAAATAAGAAAGTATTTCTTTAGGCAAGATATCCATCAGAAAACAAGTGACTCCAGCAAAGTAAAAAGCAGTCACTAAAGGAATGATCGGTATTTCCAACAATTTCTTATACTTGAGGACGAAATACATCATAACATAGATTTGGGTCAGGATAATCGGGTATTCCAAATAAGTCAACGGTCCGTAATTGTTCATCAAGCTGTAGAGTGTCATAATTGTGAACCTGTCAATAAAAACATGTTATTACATATTCAGAATTATTCACACACAAAAAATAAAATAATGTCTCCAAGAAGCAAACTCTTAAGTATTATTATAATAGCTCCAATTGAGTTCAGTGGTTACTCACCCTAGGATCTCCATAGCCAAAGCCTGAATATATATCCCTTCGGCAGATTGCTTTTGGCGGATGGCTACGATCTGCGGGATCTTCATGAACAAGCAGGATACGATGGTCAGCATGCTTAACGTGTTGGCCACGATTAACACCAGGTCATCCCAGGTGGGATCACCATGGTCGCCCAGCAACTCGTCCATGTTTGTTTCGCCGCTATGAAAAAAACATAAGTTTAGAAGTCTAATCTTTATTTGGTCTAGGTACTTACAAGTATTTGAAGTAATGCTAGCCGAGAAACTGAAATAAAACCAGAGGCTTTTTTACATAATCCCGTTAATTTTAAAGCAGCTCTCTAAAATACTTGACACTGTTTTTTTCAAGTCAGCGAAAGGCTGTTACGGTAGCCAAAAAAGTGACTTATCGGTCAATTGAGCTGAGAGCTCCTCAGCGATCAATATTAATAACTAGGTATAAGTATTATGTTACGAGTCATTTTTGATTACCTACTGTTGGAGATAATTGGATTTTCACCATAAATAATCATTAAAAACTAACCTTAGGCAATAGACTTTGGTATGGGTCTACTAAGCTAATGTGACTTGTTTATAGGACCGATATGAATATGACCGAAATATTTTATTTTTGCTTCTCGGCTAGCATATCTAGTGCCTCGAAAAGGTCAAGAGCTGAGAAGTACATGTGAGAAGTATTTTGACTTGATAATCATCACTCCTTGAGCCTTGACATCAATCTGTTTCGCTTTCGCGAAAATTTTGGAATGAATAACAGATAAAGTTTAAACAGTGATAAGTTCGTGACGTAAACTGAAATATTTTTTATCTTTTTCTGTAGTTAGGCATTTTGAAGACGCTTGGCAATTTTTGGTATTGCTGTTGTTCGTGTTGTCGTTTGGTGAGTATGTCGTTAAAAAGATGCATCTGAAAAGTTTTTTTTTAATTTTAGTCATAGTTTTGTCGCCGTAAAATTTTTAGTAAGTAGGTACTTAGGTTACTAGTGAGTTAGATACCAAGGTATCATGCGAGCACACCCTCCCCAACGAGCGGATGTGCGTATTTTAAAGTAATCGACTGCAAATTGTAATTGGCTACACATGCTCACAATTCTACATACATAGAGCTAACAGTAACAGCACAGAAAAGTTTGAATCTTTAGATTTCTAGTGGTTTTTAGTTTCATAGTAGGGGTGAAGGAGGCACCTTTGAACAGGTTGATCTTAAAGCAAACGAGATTAAGATGTAGATGCAAAAGTTATGATTATAACTCGAGGAAATCAACCTCCACGTCTGGCATTATCGTCGTATGTTTGCATAACCGCAAAAATAAGTCAGGTACCTTGATTATTAGTTAGCACTTTCAGTTAATATTCATTAATTTAAATGTAGTTTCAAAGCTGCCTAAGATTGGGGGCAATTTAAGCTACTTCGCCAAAATAACAATTGTGAATAAATTATTAACATGTTGATTTAAATTTTTATGGGTAGGTACCGCGGTAGGTATCTTGTTGCAAAAAGCGACGAAATTCACAAGAAACACAGACACTGTTGTCGATAGCTTAACATATCTAAATACAAAAATAAAAATACGGAAGTAATTGTTAGTATTTTAGTTCTTACAGGCACGAATGTATAAAATGTTCAAAGGTGCCTCGTTCTCTTCTAGGTACTATTATTAATATTCTGTAGAACAAAATGGCGGACAGACATTATGAAAATGGCTGCTGTCGGTTCAAAAAACTACCCCCACCCCACCCTGGATACAAGACACTCACGACCAATGTTTTTAAGTCAGATTTTTTAAAGAATTCTAGGTTCAAAATGATCTTTGTGATGCAACTGAATAAATAAATGTTTGATTGATTTGATTGTTTGGTAGGTAGGTACGTGTAACATAATTGCAATTCAATAGGTAATAGATTATCTGTTCAATCTACACTTTTCATCTCAATCACTAAGGTAACAAAAAGGCTACTTGTTAAAGAAACAGTTCTAGTAATACTTAAAAAAAAAATATAGGTTTGTTGTTTAAAAGTTGGTACTCTTCCAAAAGCTAGGAGACATGCAACATGTATTGTATGTACATAATGACTGGGAAGAGCGGAATGTGTGAAAAAATGCTTAATACTCTCGTTACGAGCGTAGTCGGTGAATGTAAAATTTTTCAATCTAATGTTATTCTTTAACTTACCACCAATTTTCAAACGATGTATGATAGGTTACAACATCATCATCGCACATTTTTTTAACTTTACAGGCTCATATATTTGGGAACCTCTCTAGAGACAAGACTGATAGGTCAGAGAGCAATCACTCACAGCACCGATTGGAACACTATGCTTAATAACTCTTCAGGGGTCTCAAAACGAGCTGCATTATCGATTAGCACGGGACGCGCCCAATGCGCCGGTGCGGCGCACAGGTACCAACACGCAACTATTTTAGGAAGCTAGGACAAAGGAGACACACCCTAATCAATATTTGTTATTTAATTAAGTGCCTTAATAAAAACAACCAAAGAGATTCGTTCTACGAAAATCCGACAATGCAAATGCTGGCTCCGATGCTTAAAATCGAGAATCCAAGTTGCCGCTACAGTGATTATTTTCAGTTTATTAATATAAAGAATTCAATTCAATAGATCAGATCATATAACCTCAAATAATCTAAATAGATATTCAAACTAACGCGGCAAACTGCTTCCGCAGGTGTAGATAAATTAATTATGCCGCCAATATAGAGCAATTTTATCATGGTGTCCCGATGTCTTTGTATAAACTTACCGGTGGATCCTCTGTCTCTGTCTAACCAGCGCTTTTACAACAACACCGACTATGATATCACTGAATCTAATTAGTTTATGTCATAAAAAACAGCCATTTTTATTAGAATAACATTCAACGAATGAATAAATTTATGCTTCCGATAGGCACGGCAAATTCATCATTAAAAAGGAGGCGATTACAAGCGTAGTCATTTGACATGAACTGTCTCGCTGACATTCGGAGTGTTGCCAACTTGCAAGTATTCTATTCTTCTACAGAAACTACCATTTCTCAATAACGCTGTTAAATTTTCACTCTGTCTTTCAAGTCTAATACTTGACAGAAATAATTTTTGATGACGGATATCATCAATCAGTAATAAAGTATTTATTATTATTTATTTATTAATTAAAACGGTTACACACCAACTACATTAATTAAAAATATAGACGAGTAAAAGAAAGTCAACAGCAATAACAATACAATTTCCAATTAATTAAAATAACTTAACAAATTAAATATGTCAATATCATACATCTCAAGTATCTCAGTAATGATACAACCGGTACCTAGAATCCACCCTGCCATACTCTACCGTCGAACGCTTCTCACAAGCCAGCGCCATCTATCGATCTAGTTATTGTCTAATTGCAATTAAAAAAAATTGACATAATTCTAGAAACATAAATAAACAATATTGGTGGACCAGTGGTCGATGCAGAAACGCTTCGCTAGACTTTTCTGCTCAATTGTAAAGCGATATGCTCTTTAAGGTATAGGGTTTAAGGTATAGATAAAGAGCACTGTAGAGATGTGACGCGACCGTCACGGTATTCAATTTGGACTTAAGGTACATGAAAAGAAGTTGGATAGGAATTAAAAAGTTAATTAATAATATGGCACTATATAAATAATATTGGTTTTATCGTTTTATAGAAGTAAAACTACAAAATATATTAGGTATCATACTTATGCAGGTTCAGGTACACAAAATAGTCTGAATTTTACTTTTTTTTATTTTTTTTGTTTCATTAAAAAAGTTTAACTTCCGTAAAAATGAATGGCACTAATTTTATTTACTAACACGGTAGTTAATTTTGAATTGCGCTACACGAAAGCTCAGTAACGGTAATTAATGAGTAACGTACTTATGTATAATAAAGACATCACCACTCAAGCTGTCAAAAGTTAAATAAAGTAGCAAACGCAGTATAGTAGATTAGTATCTTTATTTATTTTGACATATTAATGATAAAGAAATGATGTGCCAGTTTATCTAATATTCTACAGAAATGGTAGATTTTAGTAGATTTCCGCACATTTTTTGGTTATTGGTATTATTAAACCGTGGTGATAGGGGTGATAGTATGGTGGGCGGGTGGTTGCCACGCGGCAAGGGTACTTAGGCACCACGCATATTAACGATCTGCGCCATTCGATATGCGCAGTGGGCAAAGCAAGGCGGAAGTAGGGCGGAAACCTCGCCGGTGAAAAAGCCCGGTAAAAGCAAGGAGTTTCAAAATTCTTTGTGAGAAAGAGGCCGGTGAAACAACGGTCGCGGTACGATTAAAATAAAAACTCTTTGCAAGAGCAAGAAGTTTCTTACTGTAAATGGTTAGTAGCCTTTTTCCTACCGTGCCACACGAAGGCCTGTCTAAGTATAAATCAAATATTACAACAAGAATGATTTAAAAAGCATTTCGTTTCAACTTCGGCCATAATCACGAAAGAAGCTATCACAGAGAAAAGTCCGCTCCGAACAATAATCAATTGAAAAATTTATATATATATTATTGTACAAAAAAGCGTGGGGTGCTTTTTATAATAACTTCAGATACAATAAACTATTGATAAAATATTTACAACAATCATAATCAAGCCCCCCACGCTTTTTGTACAATAATATAAATTTTTCAATTGGTTATTACAATTTTATTTTTAACTTTTTAGTTCAATTAGTTTTAAAAGCGTTTTTTTTTAGTTTTTTAAACTATATTTTTTTTTCATTTTTTTTTTCATATTATTGCATTGTCAGGTCGATGACAATGCAATAATATGAAAACAAAAAATTTCACATGTGCTCAAAGTAGGACAAAATCGAGCTCAAAGGGGTCGGTACATACATACAAACTTACAAACATACAGGTGAAGCTAATAAAAGCGTTACAAAAATGTTTTGAAACGTACAAAACTCTTTCCTTTGACAGGAAAACATATCGTAATAACATACATACTTGCAGCCTATTGATCTACCTTATAAACATTTAATTTTATTGGGCATTTATTGGGCATTGTATGTTTGCCTTACGGCAAACATACAATGCCCAATCGCCCAAGTTGTTTCTAAGATATTCGCTCGCTCGGTCA
Source organism: Thera obeliscata (assembly GCA_947578465.1). Taxonomy (NCBI): domain Eukaryota; kingdom Metazoa; phylum Arthropoda; class Insecta; order Lepidoptera; family Geometridae; genus Thera; species Thera obeliscata. The sequence goes on along the minus strand of OX387922.1, from coordinate 5,301,668 downwards.
ATAATATTATTAAAAGAAATGCCTTAACCCGCCAACGGTGACGTCGATTTGACTTACATCTTCGGTGACCCCGGTCTCACGCACCGGGGTTTTCAATGGAAGATTTTTCAGAATCTAATACTAACTAACAACTTTTTTTATTAATTATAAATTATTTGACAATAAAACAACCACACTTAATGAATCACAGCCTCGTTTATTAACTTTTTCTTATGATTAGACAACTTCACATAAAACCTATAAAATTAGTTAGTTTTACACATTATAGCTTTTCAAACATTTTAAAACACAACAATCAACATATTTATGAAAATTTTGAAGCTTTTTCAGTTTCTAGACTCTCTAAACTAACTTAAAATAAACAAAAAATGACATCCTACCTATAAAAAAAACAAACAACAAAAAAAAACTATGAAAATCACTTTTCTTCAGTCAAGCAGATACTGCAATAAATTACTTTAAAATGCTCAAGACACAAATGTTTCTTGCACTTGTGGCAAGTAATGATGAAGGTGAAGTCAATGACAGTCTGTCGTCATCAAGCAGTTCATGGAGAAGTGGTTCTAAACGATGCTGTTCCCTTTTCTACGACATGCTGTAACAAAGTTTATATTTGAATCAGGATGAAGAAAAATTTTGTGGTATTACGATAAAATTGATAAAATCATGCAATAAACTTACTGATTATAAAATAATGCAATGACACAATAGCAAAAGTAAGCAAGAAATGTATATAAACCAGACAAAAAACGATAAATCAATAATTCAACTCTGCATGTTTTACTTACATATTCGGTGACCCCGGTCTACCGCACCGGGTTGGTATCAAAACTCAGGAACTTGCGCCCACTCCGATTTCGTGGGCTAATCTAACGGTGGGGGAAGGGAAATCAGGCAGCTACTCAAAATCGCGACAAAAATTTGCGGCGGGGGAAAATGTTATTCTAATTTTTCAAGTCACCCGGTCTCACAGACATATAGGTCACCGTTCCCGGGTTAAAAAATGCAAAGTCTTAACATTCTTTGCTATTTTACCTCATTAGTATTTTAGAATTTGAATTGGAGAAATGCCAATCAATGTCCGAGTTTTAAAATTTTCGCCGTCAGTTTGGGTAGCAACCTTGAAAGCAACAAGCTACCAAAATTAAAAAGAAATATTATTTATTATTATTATTAATTCATTTATTTCAGATAGATCAATCCATACTTAACTTAATATACATTACATTACATTAACATAAATTCATATAAATAACAAATACAATTCAAATCAGATACAATACAATTCAATAAAATAAAATGTCACAAATGATAAATAAAATAAAATTATATCTAAGCCCATTGCAATTTTCATCCATCTGTCTTGGATGGGACAATCCAGTCGGGAGACAACCATCTGCAAGATACCGTTGCAGCTGTCTCTAGTGCGCTGACGCAGGGAGGTCACCTTCTTTCGTACGATCGCGTGGTACCCATCGACCCTTGCCTCCGTGAACATCCCCGAGGCACTGCAGATTCGAGGCAGCCGCATCAGCATCCTAAAGAGGTTGTTATATTGTATTCGCAAAGCACTGGCAGCCCTGCGGGTGTGATTTACCCATAGGCTGCTCGAGTAAAACGACTGGCAGTACGCCTTGAATAGGGTGATTTTGACTTCCTTCGAGCAGCGAGCAAATCTTCTTGCAAAATATTGATTAGTATTCTGTCATTTTGGGAAGTCACATAGCTTTTACATTTTTTTTGTCGTTTTCTGGTGTTATTTTGAGTTCTGCTGTGTAATTTTGGTGGTATTTTAACCAACATTACTTGAGGTCTTAGCTCAAAGGCAGTTGGGATGAAAGTATAATTTACGATGTCCTGATTTGATAAAAAATGTTTCCATGGTTTTGAAGAAAACCGTCATCATTTTCTTGTCTATTGACTGACTTGACTAAAAACTGTTTTATTTATTAATATATCCTCATTTGACACTGGCAAAATTGCTCCAAAATTGACAGATGCCATCTAATTAAGAAGTCGGGTTCGTTTTCTGTCAATTTGGATTTTCTGGTTTTATTTTGAGTTCTGTTTTGTATATTCGATGGTTTTTTAACAAACATTACTTGAGGTCTTTGCACAAAGTGTTAGTTGTTGAAGTAAAGTGTGTTATGTAATATCCTGATTTGAAAGAAAATATTTTTCGTAGGTTTTGAAGAAACCGACACCATTTTCTTATTAATGAAGAACTAAATTGACTACAAACTGTCTGGTGAAATTCCAACTCTACAGATATCAAAGCTTTCTTCATGTACTGTAGTACGTACACTCCCTCAGGCTTTACAACACGTAGAAGATGATAACAGCAAGCACTGCTGACTCTGTGGTCTGTGGTGTATATACCTTCATGGTTTGGCTGGTCACGGCAAATGGGTTTTCACTTTTTCCTCCTTATCACAGCGGTCTTTGAACTGAAGGACCTGGATGCCTAATAGCCGCTCGACTTAGTTCGCGGCGCTTTTTTTCATTGTCTTAGTTGGTTGTCACTCAGGCCTTTCGGCACAGACAACTTGAGTTTTTATGCAGTAGGTAATTATTTTATAGGTGTCTGTGACATTATCTTTTGATCCGGCCCAAAAGTTTAATTTTGGTTCTGAAAACCGCTCTACCTAACGTACTGGGAGACGAATTTGTAACAGAGCCACACGAGTCAAAAAAACTTGTGATCTCTTGCTGGGTGTGAGGTCCTGCCGAATCCTCAGGATTATGGAACACACCAGGATTTCCAATAAAACTATTATTTAGTTATTTCACTAGTCTCGACGCGCCCGCTTGCGTGACCTCTCCATCACCAGAGAGCGCGCCGCAACCAATCCTTTATTCCTAACAAAACCTCCATAGCCAGTGACACTGACATACACTCAACACGACACTGGGCTTTACTGGAAGTACCAACTTTAATTTATAAAATCCTATCGTATTTTTCAATTTTGTCATGTGAAGCTTTATAAATTTCATCAAAGGAAAGCTTTTCGCACCACTGAACCTTTTCTAGTGTGAGCTCTCGCGGCAAGCTGTCGCCGCCTCAACATTATTTTTGTATTTCTTATTCTAGTTCGTGATACCTTTTATACACCAAAGTTTACGCGTTTAAGCTTTTAAACACGTTCTTTGGTGTTGCTCGATAGCATGCATAAATAACAGGATAATCTTATACCTTTAAACGAGAAAATCTTGTATATATATATATATATATATATATAGGTATATATATTTAGGATCTCGGAAAATGCGCCAACGATTTTCTTGAAATTAAGTATACAGAGGGTTTCGGGGGCGATAAATCAATCTAGCTGGGTTTCATTTTCAGGAAAGACTCGGGTTAAAAGTTATTTCACCATTTTCATCAGTATGTAATTCGTATTATAATTCCTAAAAACACAATTTACAAAAAAAAATACCGAGCAAAGCTCGGACATACCAGCTCGTAATTGTCAAAGCAAGCCTCAACCAGCACTATCATCGTAGCCTTTATGCTGCTTCATGAAGATTTTTTACAAGTAAGGCATATAACTCACTAGCGGCTGGTCGCATTGCCGCTGCGGTGCGATTTTTCTATGAAACTGGCCGTAAGTCAGTGTAGTGTCAGTGCGTAGACATGCAGCGATTCCATATGAAAATATAAGTGCGGCCAGCCGCAACGGCATGCTACCGCGTTGCGGCCGGCCGCCCAGAGCGTTTTGCGCCTAAAAATGCACATCGACATGTTCTCTCTGGAGCCGTTTGAAATTTTTAGCCTGAGCTTATGACAGGGCGCTCGCAACAACTTGTACATATTTTCATCGTCATTAGACATTATCATACCTGTGATATTAAAAAGTACGAAAGCCAGACAGTATTCTAAGGGAAGATAATATCGAACTAATTTCGCTATTTGTACATTACATAATATGTAATCAATTTTCGTATACATTCAAAGTCAGACCAGGGTGTTGTCATGGTTACGGGCTCAGGGCACGGGTCCGATGATGGGGTAAGTAAGTGTCGAGTTTTTTTCTATCTCAAAACCATACGAAAAGTTTCATTTGTTTTTTCATACAACTAGCTGATGGAACAGGTATATTCTAACTTCTCCTGATGTTAAGTAGTCTGTAACCATCGCCTAATAATATTATGATCAAATGAACTTCACGTGTTAAGTATGATCAATAATATCGTTCGATGGTCCTCCATTTTAAAGTGTAAATTGGTGACGAACCCGGTCCGGGGACGCAGGTCTTTATGTCAAATTACCGACCTGCACTTACGACTTTATGTTAAAATAGCAACATACCATATCATCTGAAAGTCAAAATGCCTTAGGCCCCAAAATGCCTGAAATTCAAATCGGCTCTTTTATATAATGACTGAATTACTATATACCTGTGGTGTTTCATACAATCGACAAGAAAGAACCTATTTAGTGGTTTTAGGTTGAGAATAAACCAGCCAAGAGGCCAATGGGAGTAACTCCAATTGGCCCATTGGCTGGTTTTTGACGTGATAACGTCTTATAAATCGATGGAGCCGGCTGCACGCACGAAAAAACATGACTCATGCGTCGTTACGTCGTTTCGTCGTTCCATTTACCTGAGCCTGAGCCCGGGTCGGGTAATGGGTAAGGTAAGTACTTGTACCGTCGTATTCGACGCTCTTTGCGTCGCTGAGTCATCTGAGCACCACCCTGTTCGACAGATAGCGGGAAGGGGTTGTCCAGTTTCCCTGGTTGTGCAGTGGAAGGCACGGCGGCTTTTTGAGCCCCGGTTGCGTTTTTAATTTGGAGCCTTTGTTTTACTATTGTTTTAGAAGCTTTGGTCTTGACGGCCAGTTTGCTGCGAAAGAGTGATTCATTCCTTTCCATATCTTGAATAAAGGGGGTGAATGATTATAGTGTCTATCGCTGTTTCGTTTCCACAGAAAAGAGGTCTGAAAGCATGCGGTCTGATATAGTTTTGACAGCCTGTACCTTGGTTTGCTTATCTTCTCCGCCAGTAGGTAACAAGTATGTTCGTGGCTCAGCTAATGGAAGAAAATTTTCGACGAAGGCTTCCAAGCTAAAATAATTACTAGGTTTTTTTCTACAGCCTATCCGGAAAATGACTTCCATTCAACGTTTTCTCGTTAAATGAAAATTTGATTAGGTGTTACTAGCCAAATCAAATTTTCAGGCACCATGTTAAAAAAATAATTTTATATGCGTAGAATATATCCCTAAGTCATCCTGTGATATCCCTAAGCTCAAAAACAACACTATCGCAACCTTTGCTGATGATACTGCCATAATGGCTGTGGGCACCACCCATGCAGAAGCAGCAGAAAAGGTTCAAGCAGCAGTGAATAAAATCCATGACTGGACAGTAAAATGGAGAATTAGACTAAATGAAACCAAATCGGTTCACGTTAACTTCACAAACAAAAAGGAAGAATATCACCCAATATTTATTAACGACACGCTCATTCCATATGAAAATACGGCAAAATATCTGGGCATGACACTTGACGCGAAGCTTCGCTGGAAAGCTCACGTCAAGAAGAAAAAAGTTGAGTTAGAGCTAAAATACCAAAGGATGAACTGGCTACTCGGAAGAAATTCCAGTGTAACAGTACCCAACAAAATTTTATTGTATAAACAAGTCCTTATGCCAGTATGGACCTACGGTATTCAGCTTTGGGGCTGTACCAAGAAGAGCAACATCCAAATCATCCAACGATTCCAAAGTAAAGTACTCAGGGGAATAGTAAATGCACCCTGGTACATAAGAAACGACGATCTCCATCGGGACCTTAATATAGAGTTCGTCGATAAAACTATTCAAAAAACGCGGAAAGTCACGAACAAAGACTCCATCACCATGTTAACGTAGAGGCTATCCAGCTCCTCGACAATACAGACCTAGTAAGAAGACTCAAAAGGACCAAACCTTTTGAGTTAGTGTCACACAATATTAAGTTTATCACTAAACTTAATATTGTGTAGTGATAGTGCTACTTTAATGAACACATAAACAAAGTGTCACCTTAATTAGTTAGAGACAGTAAGAAAAGTGCCAATGGACACATTCTTAGTACCTAATACTTATTTTATAAAACTAAGCTAAAGCAAAATTACTCATTAGCCTACTAGGCTAGATTGTAATATTAATTAGGGTACCGCATAGATGTAGTACACTAATTTAGTAAATAAAAAAATATATATATATGCGTAGAAGTCCTACACTCGGTGTTTTTCGGTCCATCAAAGACTTGCTAACTTAAAAAGCTAGTTATGGGACAGTGAAGAAAGTTCCATACATTGGCTAGGGGTTGTAGAATAATTATTATCTATACTAATATAATAAAGATGAAGAGTTTGATTGTTTGTTTGGTTGAACGTGCTAATCTCGGGTCCGAATTGAAAAAAAAAATTCGTGTTGAATAGTTCATTTATCGAGGAAGGCTATAGGCAATATAAATCACGCTACATTCTACTAGCGACCCGTGCATAGCTGGGGCGTTATTTATAATTTCATAAAACAACTTCATTTTTAAACTCTACTAATATTTCGCCTCAAAGTAATTACGTAACCCCTGTGCAGCACGTATGGGACGACAGGAAAGGTTATCATACAAGGAGAAGGATCGCAAAATACCTGCTAATGGATTGGCTAGACGGATGATAATCATCCCACTCAGTTTTGGAAATTACCTCAGTAAACATAAAAAGTTCGACTATTACTAACAAGTCGCCATATAAATAAAGACTAAAGCTTCAGAGCTTTTCAGATTAAGCTGAACATTCAAACTGAGTGGTTTGTAAGGCCTTGTATTAGTAGTTCGATGATTTAGTCCTATTGATCGGACTGATGATACTTTTTAGTCTCATCAGTCCGATGATACTGATCAATGCAAATCATCGGACTACTGAGCCTTTTAGTCCGATATTTAAACATTTCGTCTTTCCCAAAAAAATTAATGCATTAAATTCAGTTTATTTTTTCCAAACAAAAAAACGTGAGGCTATAGAAAAAAATCGGTAAGTATTACTCTTTTTCCAACCGTCATGTCCTAAATCATCGCATTACTAATACTATGCCCGATATTTTCACATTTCACAAAAAATATAAAAAATTAAATTCATAATACAAAAAAAAGGTATTTTTGTATGATTTTCAAATTCCTATTTTTCCACCAGTCAACTGCCTCTGAGTTTCTTTAATAATTTTCCTTCTATATTCCCCTTGCTTCTTCCAGAAATTGATTTTCCAAATCTTTCATCTGTTCGGTCGCGAGGATGTCATCATCTTTTAGAGTGTTTAAAATTTGCAACATACTAGGATTTTTGTTAATTAGACCATTTATTATAAAATTCCACGCTTGGACCACAATGTTTGTTCGATGACGTTCTGAAAATACGCACCATTTGATAAAATTAGCCTTCATCCATTGTTTTGTAAAAATAGGTGGGTTGGTGGTTAACAAATCACACCATCCCTAATTTAGTGTCATTAAGTGTCTTTTTATATTATACGACTCTGTTTTCTTTTTGCAGGGCTACCATTTAGGTGACATAACTATCTCCATGGTTTCTCCAGTTTCATAAATATGTAATGTAAGACCATACCAAACAGTTCAAACCGGCGAGGTGCACAATTAAAGAATATTACTTTACTCTAGGAAGTTTAAGAGAATTAGAGGTAAGAAGTACAACAAGATACCCTTATCAACCGTCCGTCTGTCTGTATGGCAGTTTGTCTGTCTGTTCTTGCTCAAAACCGTTTTACTCGTAGACCATTGATACTTACTATCATACAAGGTTGTGCAAATTGGTAACGCGCTTAACGTAATGAAATAAAAATGTACTTGATACTTTCATTAGTCATACTTAATTAATTCAACATTCCGTCTCGTAGGCTTTCTTAGTTTTCGAGTTAAAGCCGATTAAGTGAAGCTCGCGCTAACGAAGAGTTTGTCTAAAAAGTATGACGCAGAATAAGTAATAGTTTGAGATTTACATTTAGATTGTTGTAAATAAAACATCCCTGTCTCGAATTTAAGGCTCGAACACACCTAGTTCGCTGGCGGTAGCGATCAGTGAAACGCTGTCAAATATCGCTGTCAGATTTAAGATTTGACAGCGATATTTGACAGCGTTTCACTGTTCGCTACCGCCAGCGAACTAGGTGTGTTCGGGCCATAAAGGGTTTATTCCACATGACATGACAAGTGCATGTCATAGCTAATACATGAAGCTTCATGGTTACCTACTATGAAGGTTAACATACATCAAGGGATTTTGTGTATTTTGAAGTCGTACTGATTTCCGAAGCTATCCACGTGCGTGCATGGTTCGACACGCACCTTATAATTTATTTGGCTTGATTCCTCATCGTCCATTGTCCATGGTCCAGCCTGCGTCACCGGAGCCGGAGTCGGTTATAATGACGTACCATGATCATTGACCGAGCGAGCGAAGCGTCTCAGTTTCAAGATCGGCCAAAAATGCTTTAGCAGGTAAAGCATTTTTGGCCGATCTTGACGGAGCTAAAGTTTAGCTAGATTTTGATAGATAGAAATTTCGTTATTACCTTAGAAACTAACAATAAGAGAAAAATACATAATTTCTGTATATTTATTTTTATTTTCGGCGGATCAATATATAATCATCCTCTAAAAACATTATCATCATCAATATAATTCATCATCATCATCCACAACCCGACTTCACCCACTGCTAGGTTTGGGCTTTCATCAATTTGTGCCATCTACCACGATCCTGTGCCAGTCTAACTATTCCACCCCGCGTTTTGACTATGTCGTCAATCCATCTTGTCGCAGGGCGTCCTACGTTTCTGTAGGCGGTTCTTAGCTTCCATTCGGTTGCTGTCAATATTTGATAAAGCAAACTCAGAATTTTTTTTTTATGATTTGATAACTTTGAAGGTATAATAACGTCGTGAGTTCTTACAGAGAGTACCTTTGTTGGTCCTATAATTTTATTCCTCTTGTCTTGCGATTTTAAAACTGTTCCGTTCAAGTTCGAGGCATCTTTCATTTCTTTTACATTGTTTTTTAATAGAAAATCAATCAATTATGATTATCAATCTTCGATATTATCGGAGAAAAATGAAGTGAATGACACGGCACCCGATATTTTCAAATCTGTACTCTCTATCAATAAATCTCTATTTTTTGCTTGAATCGTGTCCCAGCATCATCTTGTAGTTGTTATGGAAAATTATCTTGAAAAAAGGAGCAGGAAACAAAACAATAATTAAATTTGGTGTAACTGTTGTGAAACGTTGCCGTCTAGTTGTGAATGAAGAGGAATATTTCTTCTGCATGCACCCGCAGATCCCAACAACTTCCAGGTAGAGAAAGCAAACGGTGTTTTTTTGTCTTTTGATTTGATTTGCATTGAACACAGAAAATAAATTATTTTTTTATTATTCAATTGTATAATAAGGATCACTTTGAAACGTCTTAAAGCTAGGTGAGTCTAGGCGCCAGTTCAAATCACTGTTGGTCGTAAAATATCAGATAGGGGTAGCGTGGTATTTAAAGGCCAACATCAACGTATACAAGACGGCCAGTGACGTCAGATTATCGAAGATTATTTTGCGTGGGTGTATGAGCAGTCGTCGTGATTGCAAACCGCGCAGGTTGTCTCACCGCACACCTTTACCAGACACCGGCAAGCATCCCCGCTCTGGTGGATGCCGCTGGTGACCTTTGGCTTAAGGTCTTATTGAGCCTGCAAGTGATTGAAGTGCTGGTGGAGTAGTGATTGTTGCCGTTGAAGAGTTGCGGACCGGTACCGGCCGCTGTTTTAACCGGTATGTACTGGTCTATTGGTCTCTTCAAGGTCGCGCGATCAACCGGTAAAAGGTCAGAGGTGGTTCGCATAGCTATATTTAGAAATAACATTAAAGGCTTTTGGAATGATGATGATTGTTTTAGAGCAAGACTGAGGGGTCAATATTAGTTTCCGGAAAAAATGCAAATTAATCTGTACGGCACAATCGGATTTCTGTTCAAGGACATCACTATTGCTTTGTTGGAAAGGGAGCATTTTTTTTTACATTGAATCAATTTGTTATACGACAATACATTAATTTATTGTTATAAATTAATGTATTTTCGTTTAAGTCATACATGCTCCTACTTGAACGAGTTTCAGCCTAGTCATTGTCTTCTTAAAAAAATATGAAAATATAAAAAAAATAGAAAATATAATGATCTCCTCATATCTAGAAAAGAATATGTTAAAAAAAAATGTGAATTTTGTTGGTAGGTGAGGCTGTCATGGAAAGCTCCATAGATATACCAGGGACAAAAAGCGCAGTGCACTGTAGTATAAAGAAAGTGATATAAGAATAAGACGCATGAAAAACTAATCGACTAATGTATAATTTAGACTTAACTCTAAGCTCCTTGTAGTAAGAGGAATAATATCCTATTTCCTCAACAATTCCTATATCGGGCAGTACCAAATATTTATATATTTGAGCTTTTAAAAAAGTTTTGGAACAGCAGCATTTCATTTTGAAAACATAATGTTTTTCTATCTTTCTTTAGGACGGATCTAGACAAATATTGCTAGCAAGTTGCTACCGTTGTAGAACAAAATTTGATATAAATATGAGTATTAATTCATATCCCATAAATAAGTACTGAAGTATTCCCGATAGACAGTGACGCAGCCCGATACAGAAGCAAGTTTGTCTAGGACGATTGCGCAGTTACTGTTCTGGTCTAACCGCGCAGCTTCCCTCACCCCCGACACCGGAAAGCATCTCGCATTCTAGAACAAATCCCGCTGTAAATTCACATCTTTTAATGTTAAATCCTGTTAAATCTGTTCATATTTATCAAATCAGAGTTGGCCCGAGCTCTATGACCTGTTAGACATCGATAAAATGAAGTGATACTACTTTAAGTTACATTTGTGTGTGAACCAGCCTGACAATGTGGATCATTATTAATATCGCGATTTCTCGACGTTTGATATTTATTCGATTTCACTTCATATTCTTCCGCTGGGGTTACATTTGGTATTAAGTGCTGGTTGTTCTTGTGACTGCCGCGTCTGAAAAATGGCCGGTCCCGGCCGCCGTTTTCACCGGTAAGTGTTTATTTTCAACCGGCAGCCATATTGCAGCGGTGAAGGTCAATCGACCGGGTGTGTTCTTTGCAACTAAACTTGAGGAGGTTTCTTTCATAGGCTTCTTTTTTTTTCCATGTTTTCCTTGCATAGAAATATCTGGTTTCTGGTGGTATTTGGTGGGTTTGGTTTTAACTCATGTATTTTAAAAAATCTTGGAAGTACCATTTCTATTAATCGGATGTTACCAATCTGGGAGAGTATTTCTGAATTTCATCCAACAATCAGTCTGAAAATTCCACTACTGCACATTATAAAGGGCACACCGGGCCTAAAATATATTTTATTTACAATAATTGTTCTACATGTCCTCCTTGCTCTCGAATGCAAAGACGAGCTCTGCGAAAGTACTGTTCACGCACTCGAACCATCGTGTCTCTTTCACCTCTCATAATTTCGAATGCTTTCACTATTCGCGTTTTTAGTTCGTCGACATTCGATATTGTGTGGCCGTCACTTCCATACACTAAGTCTTTTGCACGACCCCCCACCTGAAAGTCCATTGGCGTCAGGTAGGGTGACCGTGCAGGCCATGCGACTGGGCCTCCACGCCCGATCCACCGCTCGCTGTACACAGCCCCAAGCCCCCAAGCGCTGTACACGCACTCTGCGTGCATAGTGGGCAGGTGCCCCGTCATGCTGAAAGAGCATCTGCTGGCGCGCTCCCAATGGCCCCTGAAGCATACCCTGTAGGTCTCCTTGGAGAAACTCCAAATAGGTAGCTCCGTTTAGGCGATTCAGGAAATAGGCCCCCAGCAAATACTCGCCCAGCACCCCTCCCCACACGTTCACACTCAATCGGTGTTGAAAATGACTCGGCCGCACTGCATTTGGATTTGTCCCGGCCCAGTAGTGGGAATTGTGTTGATTGAAAGTTCCTGTACCGGTAACAAGTAATGGATATAATTTTTGAAATGTGGCCCAATACCTATACCTTTAATTTTTCAGGATCACATAGTTCTTCCGACAGCCACAGCTTTACTTATCTTGTTTAACCGCGGAATTTAAAACGGCTGTCTTTTTAATTCCGGAACACAATGGGGTATAATGGAATGGCGGAACTAGGGGTGGCGGTGACAACTTCCCTTCGAGATCCCCCCCCCCCCCACTCACGCTACTGATTTAGTCTTATTTTTTGCTAGGGTTTATAATAGTGTTATCGTTATCTGAACTCTGAAGCCTTCCAAGTGTTGAAATTCGTTAACAATTACTGGGGGTTAATGCTGGGAAGTGTTCTGTTGATACATCAAGGAATTAGAGTTCCTTGGAATTTGGGATCTCCGATCAACTGCATTCGTCATGATTAATTGCGAATAATCATTAACGACATTCAAAAAAAAGTTTTTCCTGTACCACCAAAAACACTAAAGAAGAACAGTTTGCCCTCGGTATTCACGACGCTTAGCATGGTTACAGTGTCAAAAATACCTGTTTAGTCCGGTGTAGAATTTGGATGGTTTATTAACAAAGGTTGTCATCTCTTGTAATCAGTCTCTCTTGCATAATATTAAAATAATATTAAAAAATAATTGATATATCAATAATTTAAGTTTAAAAAACTTGAGAAACCGACTTCATTGTCAAACGGCTAAACCGATTTTAATCAAATTTGTTTGGGACAATCTGGACGTAAGAATAACCTTCCAAATAAAAAAATAATTTTCTAAATCGGTTCATAAATGACGGAGGCATGCAGTTACAAACATTAAAAAAATTATTAAAAAAAAATGGCAACACCGATTTTAATAAAATTAAAATGGGACCAATCTGGAAGCAGTACCTTTCAGATAAAAAAATAATTTTTCAAATCGGCTCACAAATGACGAAGTTATGCGGTAACAAACATTAAAAAAAAAATTAAAAAAAAAATAAAAAAAAAAAAAAAAACATACAACCGAATTGAGAACCTCCTCCTTTTTGATTGGAAGTCGGTTAAAAATAGGTTCTGGTTCTGGTAATCTATATTGTTTAATACAATACCTACTTGGAAACAAAGAAAAAATAACATTATCAACTTAAATACATAATAGTACATTATGATATAAGTGCGGTAGGTTGAAAATTACAGCCGAGGCGTTATTGAAGCCCGAGCCGTAGGCGAGGGCTACAAGAAAGCAGAGGCTGTAATTATCAAAGCGCACGTATGTCATACGACGTTTTATAACACATTTGCGAGGAAATAAATAAATATTAAACGAATAAATTGTTTATCACTTGTTAAAGCAGTTAGAGAATTTGAAATGAAATGAAATGACATAACAGATTGTAAATGTCATTTCATTTAAATTCATCCCGTTTCATTCGGTTTCATTCATTTTAATTCATTTTAATTCAGTTTCATTCAGTTTTATTCAGTTTCATTTAGCTTCATTCAGTTTCATTCAGTTTCATTCGGTTTCATTCAGTTTCATTCAGTTTCATTCGGTTTCATTCAGTTTCATTCGGTTTTATTCAGTTTCATTCGGTATCATTCGGTATCATTCGGTTTCATTCAATTTCATTCGGTTTCATGCAGTTTCATTCGGTTTCATGCAGTTTCATTCGGTTTCATTCAGTTTCATTTGGTTTCATTCGGTATCATTCGGTTTAACTTTGTTTCATTCCGTTTCATTCGGTTTCATGCAGTTTCATTCGGTTTTATTTAGTTTCATTCAGTTCATTCGGTTTCATTCGGTTTCATGCATATTCATTCGGTTTTATTCAGTTTCATTAATTTTCATTCAGTTTCATTCGGTTCCATGCAGTTTCATTCGGTTTCATTCAGTTTCATTCGGTTTCATTCAGTTTTATTCAGTCATTTGGTTTCATTCGGTTTCATTCGGTTTTATTTGGTTGTATTCAGTTTCATTCAGCTTCATTCAGTTTTTTTCGTTTTCATTCGGTTTCATGCAGTTTCATTCGGTTTTATTCAGTTTCATTCAGTTTCATTCGGTTTCATTCGGTTTTATTCAGTTTCATTCAGCTTCATTCACTTTCATTCGGTTTCATTCGGTTTCATGCAGTTTCATTCGGTTTTATTCAGTTTCATTCATTTTCATTCAGTTTCATTCGGTTTCATTTGGTTTCATTCGGTATCATTCGGTTTCATTCCGTTTAATTCGGTTTCATGCAGTTTAATTCAGTTTCACTCAGTTTCATTCGGTTTCATTCGGTTTCATTCGGTTTCATTCGGTTTCATTCGGTTTCATGCAGTTTCATTCGGTTTTATTCAGTTTCATTCGGTTCCATGCATTTTCATTCGGTTTCATTCAGTTTCATTTCATAAATTTAGCATCTTGATAAACCGTACGTTTTACCTTATTAGAAAGCAACCCGTGCGTTTTACATTACATTACCGCACTAGTGCGTAATGACATACCTAACGATACTGAAATTAGTGGAATAAGAGACCCTTTTCGAGCAAATGTGTTATAAATTAAAATTACCTACACTATTCTAACAATCCGCTACCAGAAAAATAATTATTGGTTTAACTGGTTACATCTAATATAAATAATAATATCTCAAAGAAACCGTAGACTATATTCAAAAGTATGGCTACTGTCAGCTTGGTTACTTGAAAGTCCTTAAACAATCAAATAAAAGTAACATTTAATTTTACAAGTGCCTTAGTCAGCCTTACAACGTTTGTCCACCGCCAGCGTCACCGGAACGCCGCCCCCAAAATCCAGATTATTTCTGACCGAGGACCCTCAGTCATCTCGTTCACAGCGATGTAACGGTGGACTGCCACCGGTGGGCAAACGGTAGATTAGGGATCAGGCTTTGAATGGTTCATGATTATGTAAATTTTTAATCATAAACATTTTAACAGTTCATTTTAAACTGCAAGGGCAAGATATAGAATACTGCCTTGTAGAACCCATGTTTTTAGGTCAAGTTACCATCCAAGCATCATAGTTATCACTATTAGTGCAGGTACTGTGTGTGTATAGGACTAAAAAAACTTCCGAATTTTGTTTGTGCTCCGTTTGAAAACTTTGCTCTGTCCCACCACCCAGACTGTCTGTGCTATTTTTTTAATAACCAATACTTTCCCAATGTTGGGTAAAGGTTTCTCTCAAGACAAGTTTGCTGAGCACTGGGATACTGACACTGGATGGCGCTAAGCAAATTGCGTGTATTCCGCATTCCCATCCAACAGCCGAGTCACTATTCGTGCCTTTCTAGTTTGCGTCTTCAGAGTGAGGATTGGCCCCAAAACGCCTCACTCGCCTCAGTCGTATCGTTCTCGATGACGTAACGGTGGCAGTGGACAAACGGCCTTATATTTTATAATTGATCAGGGATCAGGCTTTTTCTTTCATGATTTTGTAAGTTTTAATCATAAACATTTCAAGTTTATTTTGTATTGCAAGGGCAAGTTATAGAATACTGCCTTGTAGTACCCATGTCTTTAGACCAAGTTACCATCCAGGCATCATAGTTATCACTATTAGTGCAGGTACTGCGTATAAGACTAAATAAACTTCCGTTTTTGTATCACGTAAACTACGCGACGGTTGTGATGCAGAGCAGAGATACTAAGCCAGCAAGTAGAATACCTTCTTTGCTGCTGAATAGGCCTCCCTTATAGATTTTCATAGTGATACTTTCATTTATTTTGTACTAACTTAAGAAAAAATAACATTATCAACTTATATAAATTAATTAAAATTACCTACACTATTCTAACAAACCGCTACCAGATGGCAACGTTCCCAAAAATGCTGGCAGCATAGCCACGTTGTATGGCAATGCTTAATCTTTGAGCCAAGTATAAACCAGCATTCTGGTCACGTGTTGCTTCGACTAGACGCCCAGATAAATCTTTGTAGATTCTATGAGCTCCTGGTCCCCACGGCCCTAGCGTCTCAGCCCCAAAAGGTTCAAATAAGTATCCACTATCTAGGGTACTGTATTTTCGCCCTTTGAGGCTTTCAGCGGATTCTGCCGCAGCTCCAGCCTTGTTTTTAGTAACTGGAAGATGGGAAGGGGCAAGGGTGTCTACACAGGTAGCATCCCATACCAGTGGCCGTCTCATCTTCCAGGGAATCAGGGTCATTCCGTCGGGTCTCTTACCATCGTCACGCACAAGGCCACTCGATTCCAGAATGGCAGCGCAGTTGGCGGTGGCAAAAGCCCGACGGATCAATTCATTAAGACTGGAGTGGCGGGGAATCCTTCCTGCACTTCTGCTACAGGATAGGTCGCGGTGACTAAGCCGGTCAACAGCAGAGGCACACTGACAACGGTGAGAGGCACAACATGATGCGCCCAAGCGGAGCGCCGCTGCAATGCGGAACGCTGACGAATCCATCAGCGTTCCGGTCTTTGGAGAAAGCAGAGCCTGGAGCCACAAACCCGATTCCACTCGGCAACTGCTAAGAGACGGGCACGGTCTGCAGAGCTTAAGCACGTATTTAATAGACGCTTCTGTACTAGCTCACAGAGCGGCCCGTCCCAAAGCCTCTGCGAAGTTAAAGTAACCTTCTGGCCTCAGTCAAAAAGCTTACGTCAAAGTTTTCTAAAGAGGCCGCAAGTATTTTTTTGGTTAAATTTAGAGTACTGTGGACCGAGGACAGAAATGCGGGAAGAGCCACACCAGACATAGATCTGATGCCCAGCCCCCCTGAACGTACTGGCAGTGACGCCTGCAACCAGTCTCGTTCTTCTAAATTTATGTTTAAAATGGAAGCCAAAGTGTTTCTTACGATGTCGGCTAAACTCTTAAGAAGCTCTGTGTGCTTCCAGAGTTGGCAACATCGTATAGTATAAGTAAATTTTGGGAGAAAAAGACAAAATCTGATGAAAGTAAATGCCACGTGCATATTAATTTTGGTCAAACAGTCTGAAAACAGCCTAAAATTTTGATTTTTTGACGTGATAACGTCTTATAAATCGATGGAACCGGCTGCACGCACGAAAAAACATGACTCATGCGTCGTTACGTCGTTTCGTCGTTCCATTTACCTGAGCCCGAGCCCGGGTCGGGTAATGGGTAAGGGTAAATGAGGGTAAGGGTAAATGAGGGTAAGGGTAAGGGTTCAGTCTGGGTCCGGGTCCGGGTCCGGGTCCGGGTCCGGGTCCGGATTTTCATTCAGTTTCTTTCAGTTTCATTCAGTTTCATTCAGTATCATTCAGATTCATTCACATTCAATTCAATTCAGTAAAACTAAAATTTTCTTTTGAAAAATGCAACCATTCCATCAGTATTTTCTTGTGACGTTATCACGTTCAACTATCGTCAGTAAACCGACTTTACAGACAACCGATTTTTTTTCTTCAAAAAATGGAAGGAAAGTTTCGTCGAGAATAAGGGAACCCAATAAACGAAGGGAACTTTTGTCAATTATGGTAATATTTGGGGCCAAACAAAAATATATTTTTGTATAATTTAATCTAAAATGGCACAAACTAAGGGAGGCCTATACCCAGCAGTGGGTGAAGTCGGGCTGTGGATGATGATGATGATGATGATAATTAAATCTTAAATAAACAAACAGAAATAAACAGTTCGCACTTTGAAAAATTTAATTCGAGACCAATAGTGTGAAACTCGCTGATTAATAAGGCGAGATCGTTATACAGGGTGGAATTTTGTAATGCCACCTGGAGGGAAAGTACTCTTAATACTGCAGATAGAAAATTTTACTCAAAGGAAACATTCCTTTATTTTTGAATAGAAAGCAAACTGCATTCAAAGATTTTCGAAAATTCTCTTCTCCCACACCCGGGAATCGAACCGGCTAAAATCTGAAAAAATTATAACTTGTACTTGTATTGCATCGATCGTTAGGGTCAATTATAAGGATGAAATCTCTCTAACAAGCATGATAAATTAAATGAAAGAAAATCTTAAATTAATTTAATTATTTACAAAAAATGTAAAAAAACCTGGTTTTCCTTTCATTTATTCGTAGGTACCGATTTATTTTAATTTAACATATTATATAATCTACATTGTGAATTTTGTATGTCGGTCTCCGACGAAGTATGCGAGCCACTTTTTCTTACATGACGATCGAATTGTACCATGCTTCTTGCAAATAAAATATTTCATTTCATTTATTTCATTTCATTTCATATTTCATTTCATTTCATTTCATTTCGATTCCCGGGTGTGGGTGGATTTTCGAAAATCTTTGAATGCAGTTTGTTTTCTATTCAAAAATAAAGGAATGTTTCCTTTGAGTAAAATTTTCTATCTGCAGTATTAAGAGTACTTTCCCTCCAGGTAGCATTACAAAATTCCACCCTGTATATGGTATTCACGTCACCACCCAAAGTCTCATCATCCAACGTTTAGTTTTGATTGAAGACATTGCATGATGGGGTGGATAGCGAGGCTAAATACCGCCGGACCGAGCGGATCGCCTTGCTGGCAACCAACCGTAGATAAAACTTCGTTGCCATGAAAAGTTAATTTTGAAGTGGAACTATAATATTGCCAAAGAAAATTGTATAAATTTGGAATTTTGTCTTTCGCTTGTGTTAATAAGACTCCCCGTATCGACGGAATTGCCGCAAGTCCACGGTATGTGGTCTCGACCGCAATTGGCCTGATGCCGCCGTCCTTCTTTTTCATAGTGATTAATCTTGAGTCGGAATTGGGAGTCAAATGCAGATGCATCACTATTGTCAATGACTGATCCATTAAAAGATAGACATTATATACATAGAGTACGTGGTAGTTTTGATTAAACAATTATTTTCTTAAAATAATTAATACATTCACATAAAATAAATAAATAAATAAATATTCTGGACAATTCACACAACACTATCCAGCCCCAAACTAAGCAGAGCTTGTAATATGGGAACCAGATAGCTGATATAATACTTGAATACATTTTTTTTTTTTTGTAAATACATACTTAGAATACAATATAACACCCAGACAGAGAACAAACATTTATGATCACCATACAAATATTTGTTCTCGGTGGGGATCGAACCCACGACCTACGGCGCAGAAGGCAGAGCTACTACCAACTGAGCTAGAGGCCAGTCTAAAAAAATATGTCTAAAAAAATATGTCGAGTAACGAGATCTTGTTTTGAGTAATCTTGTTTTGCTATTATGAATAATATTTTGACCCATAGGTACATAGAAGCTCGGAAAATTTGATATCAGAGTCATTATCAGCTTA
This sequence comes from Thera obeliscata, assembly GCA_947578465.1. Classification (NCBI taxonomy): domain Eukaryota; kingdom Metazoa; phylum Arthropoda; class Insecta; order Lepidoptera; family Geometridae; genus Thera; species Thera obeliscata. The sequence continues at coordinate 5,282,382 of OX387922.1, read as the reverse complement.
TTTAAATTAAAAAAATAACTTCATTTATGATTTTGTTTGAGAAAACAAGAGTTCTGACGTGTTCCACAGTTAGTTTATGAAACCAATTATAATGAAAAGGCTTCATTATGATTGGTTTCTTGTAAATTAATTGGTTTAGAAGCTCGGGATATTCGATATCAGCGTCATCACTCCAGTCCAATACTGACACTTCTTTCTTTTTTGCTTCGTTTGAAAGCTTTACACTTCCACTACCCAGGCTGCCTATACTATTCTATACTGTTGGTCAAAGGTCCCCTCCGAGATTGTAAACTTTGTTAAGTTTGCTGTGCACAGGGAAACCGACACTGGATGGCTCAATGCAAATTACGTTCTCCGCATTCCCGTCCAACAGACGTGGCACTATCTGTGCCTTTGTATGCCTTTGTGTGTTCGGAAGTCTGACGCTTGTTTTGCAAGCTGGAAAGGTTTCGTCCTTTAATTAGTTGTTTGTTAGTAATGAATGGCGGGTCTCGTTCCACCTATTCGCATGTCCTTAATGTTGTGTTGTTGTTGTAATTAAAGGCACACAAAGTATTTTTGAGACAGTACCTAATAATTTGAAGGAAGCTGTTGAAGTGCATTCCAGGTCTCATTTGCAGTTTGAACAGTCTGTACATGCGATATTGCTGAACCATTAAGAGGCCAGCGGAGGGCGAATTTCCATACAAACGTAATACCAAAATTATTACTAGTTATGGCAGATTTTCACTATATTATTGTAATAACTGTATTCTTATAGTATTTATCTAGGTTCCTGAAGAGTTTTTATTTTAAATTTCTTACCTCAAATGAAATAAACACCAATCGCATTTTACACATTTTTTTCGTTGCAAAATGTGATTGGCGTTAATTTTATTTGAGGTAAGTAATTTAAAATAAAAACTGTTCAGGAACCTAGATAAGTACTATACACATACAATAATTACAATAATATAGTGAAAATCTGCTTAAATTAGTAATCATTTTGGTATTACGTTTGTATGAAAACTCGCCCTCCGCCGGCCCATTAACAGGAAAGCAGGTTTTAGATAAAGGCGATGATTCGATTGATGATGATTCCCAATCAGCACACTAGAGCTCTTCTTGAATGAGTAGCATTCTCATTTCGAACTTCCACATTGAATATCCATCTCTGTTCTTCAATGTAACATAACTCGTCAAAAACCCTACCATTTCTTCTTAAAATACTTTTGTGCTTTCATTCTGAATGCTGCTACCCAAGTACGTGATACGTGATGCATGTTGTATGTAAACTGTTATAGTAATAAAAAACTATTTAAAAAATGTGCTTAAGGTTGTTCGATTCCGATACAAACTGAATTTACACAACTATGGGCAAACAAAGTATAAATGTACACTGAAATAGCTGTAATAGAATTTTACAGTGGTTTTTATTGCCGGCCAGTTATATAAAGTTGGAGAAAACTGTAGGATAACAGAAATATTAATAAAAAACCAAAAAAGTAATTTTTTCGTCATTCTTTCTAACGGGTACTCGGCATTGAATTGAATACGTGAATGAGCTTAAAACATATGTCTCAAAATAGTCGTAAAAGTCTGTTAGTTCTTTTTCTGAAGCCTCGGCTGCCACGACCAACGACTGAAACTCCAACTTTATATAACTGGCCGATAATAAGGACCACTGTAAAAGCCAATTACAGCTATTTCAGTGTACATTAATACTTTATTCGCCCATAGTTGTGTAAATTAAGTTTGTATGGAAATCGTACCCCCTTAACACACAGACAGGACAGGAGGCAGGATAGATTGACTTTTGGTTGAAAGGATGTCAAAATCATATAAGATCATATAAAAATGATACAGTTCAACAAAAAATCTAAAAATATATAAGATGGCTTTTAACAATGAGATAAATTAAATTACATTCATGTATAGTTATTGTAATTTAGTAATTATGTAAATAAGTAAACAAAAACCAACAAGAAACAGCTAATTATATTTTCAAATCAAGGTACTCTTCCACTGGCTAGAAGGATTGCCTCATAAGTCGGGTTTTCAGACGGGATTTTACACTGTCAGAGCTTGGCGCGTCGGAGATCAGTACGTCATGCGGGGCGGATTGCAGGGGTCAGTGGACAGTGCAGAACACCGGCGGATCTATTTGTCGTTACACCTACTGCTTCAACAAATGAAAAGCACTTTTGTTCAACTACGTATTTTGGGCGATATTCAAGAAAATTTAAAAAGTTTTGCCCTTCGATAAAGTTTGTAAATTTAGGTAGTTTTAGTGCACGCAAGAAGCCTCTGAGGCGCACTTGAAATCCTTTCACCACACTGGTTTAAAAGAACCAGTGACACGATAAGAAGAAAAGCAGTTTAATAGAAAAGAACAAAAAGGCAAAAAACCGATCCGCTCTACGATTTTGACGGTAATATCGAGAAGTCATATTTTATTATCGGAGTATTCTGTATTTCAAGCTTTGTTTATGTTATTTATTACTTGCACTGCTGTTTGAATTTGTGCTACATTTTACTTTATCAACACTATTTGTAAAAGATTTTCCTTTTGAGTCCTCACGTCTCACGAGTATTCCTATTTCTTTCATTTCAGCAACGTTTCCGGCAGTCAACTCTGTTTCCTCAAGTATATTTCATTTCCTGCTCGAGGTCAAAGCTCCTTCAAATATTGTATTACTTTATATGGTTGCTTTTCGTCTTCTTTAAATTATAGCTGAAGTGTAGTAAAGTTGTTACTTTATACAACGTTTAGCTCTATGAAAAACATACACATACAAACAAAGAAAGCGTGGCTGTGATGTACGATTAAAAATAATTGTCAGGGTTGGTTATCAATGTTTTCTTTACTCAACATTACAAGGGTTATTATAAATTGCTAGGTGGAGGCGTGGGAGACCGATAATGGGAATTAGATAGCGCTGGCGGGACGAACTTGTCTCCCTCGCCTTAGTTCATTGTATGACGTCGTGTTATGCCGCGAAGAATGGAAACAAGGACGAGAGCCCTCTAAGTTAGACATAGCGTTAACAAAGGTGACAAGGGTTATCGACCTGGAATTTGTATGGAGAAAGATGAGTGCCCCTAGCGGACTTGCGAGAACTTATATTTTATCTCAGCATAATATTGAATAAAACTGCAGGTTTACCAATCCAACGCTGATTTTCAGCTAAACCATGAAGTGACAACGTACGCCAGCCAAACGCACCAACACTCGGAATCTGAGGGTATCAATAAAAAAAAAGCAACAGCTTATACTATAATATGCATAGTGTGATAAATATACAGGGTGGAATTTTGTAATGCCACCTGGAGGAAAGTACTCTTAATACTGCAGATAGAAAATTTTACTCAAAGGAAACATTCCTTTATTTTGGAATAGAAAGCAAACTGCATTCAAAGATTTTCGAAAATTCTCTTCTCCCACACCCGGGAATCGAACCGGCTAAAATCTGACAAAATTAAACCCTGTACTTTTATTGCATCGATCGTTAGGGTCAATTATAAGGATGAAATCTCTCTAACAAACATGATAAAAAATATAACAGAAAAACCAGGAAATCTTAAATTAATTTAATTATTTACAAAAAATTGTAAACTAACTAATTAGTTGCTCGAAATGGGCTCCATTCTCTTGGATACACAAATTTATTCTTTTAAGGAATTCATTTCTAGTATTTCTAGTAATAAAGTGTTGTGGTGAATATTATAAATCGTATTCTGAACTTCAACTCTCAACTCGTTGTTCCACCCTGTATAAGGAGACAGGTATATGTATACAGGTACTTAAACAAATAGAAATACTACTGTGTAACGTGATCTAATATTAAATTGTACATACGTACGGTAAATAGTTGCAAAAAACTTTTTGTCCCGGCCCCGTTTTGTACTAGGTACAATAAATCCAAAACGTAGAAATATGAATTAGGGCATGCTCCCGGTAATTATCGATACCAAAAGTACTTCATATATTTTACATCGCACATGCTCAGTAAATAGGATTTACTTTAGCGCAAAGAGGCTGTGTAAGTAGGCGTCTGCAGATCAGTGCATTGTAAATGCGTTCCATTTTCAAATCACTTTACCGTCACACTATGCTTGATACGTTATGGTTCATTACAGTTCAATCTATGCAAACCTCCTTGGTGAAACAATCTCTTTTCTTACAAAGTGACGTGAAAACTTTTTACTGAATAAATATAGTAGCAACACAGATGTGTGTATAGGTGTGCTGCGACTGTTTTAGCAGATACCGGTACAAATATTTGACTATTAATTCGAATAAAATAATTATTTTTCTCAAATTAAAATTACATTTAGTCATACCCGTATAAATGTTGTGTTATTGTTGTATTGTAAGCCTATTTCTGCCGAAAAGCATTATTGCTGTGTTTCGAGTTGAAGGGTGTGGGTGCCGGTGAAATCAATGACACGTGAGGCTTAACATCCGTATGCCTCAAGTTGATGGACGCAGAGCAGTGCATCGTAGGACACGTTCCTGACGTGCTTGACCTACGAGGCAATGCTTTGCTATAGGCAATGGTTACCACTGAACATCAGGTGGGCCTTATGTTTGTTCCATCAGCTAGTTTAAAATTACCTCGCATTAATGATGTAAAGTAGAATGCTTACCTCAGTTTTAGATAGCTGTTGCACCCTCGAACTATAAATAAATAAATAAATAAAAAAACGTTTATTGCCTCGTTATAAACCTAGGAACTACATTATCATACTTAACATAAACTAAAACTACGAGCACAAAGGGTCTCATTCAGCTATCAACTATATTCGCCCTCGCTCGCTTTGCTCGCTCGGTCATCTAAATATCTCGGGTACACTCGATCCAGAAAAGGATCTTGTTCTGCAAAAGCTCACTTACTGCCCTTGTATAACAATCTACTATTTTTGTTATAGAGGATTTTAGATTGAAATAAACAAAGACTTTAAATACCTATATGTCGTAAAAACTTGGCGAAGTTTTGATGAGGATCGTCGGCGTGATGAGCAGAATAGCTCCGTGAAAGTTAGTTAACTGCCCATTTTTTGTATGTTTCTGAGGTCTACTTTGCGCAAAACTACTAGTTTATAGATTTTATTTAATTTTATGGAGGTAATTAAGACAGTATCGAAAGCACCGGGAAAATTTACCGGTTTGTAGAATGGTGCCGATACTGCATGCCCTAATCTGAATAGAAAAGACGGATTCTGACATTTACACGCCTCATATTAATGCAATTTAATAGTTATAAAAGATCATTATTATTTGATCTTTTATAACTATTACATTGCAAATATTTATTTACGAGAAAAACAAGGTTTACAAAGTTGATATAAGTAGATAAACTAGGTGCACATTTAATTTTAAAGAAGGTACTTTGCAATTAAACCTTTGTGATAGTCTATGATGTTGACTCCTAGCTATAACTACGTAAGAATTTGTATGTAGACGCGAGGGATTTACATTTCTTTTGTTATATATGTATCTCTACTGACTACCTCATATTTTGACAAGTATCCGTCCATCACAATAGAAAATCTATTGTTAGTCTCGACATAGGCTAGTTTTGTTATGTGAAATGAATTTTTCCTTTTTTCCTTGTTTTTATCCATTAGGAATAATAGATGTTCATACGTTGTTCATGTTATACCAATTAGCCTGAGTGTTCTCATGAGTTGGCTCTCTATTTCGTTTCAATTTTGTAAGTTTCCCTTTTCAACTTTTTATGGTTTTGATGAATCAGATGAATCCTCTAGATGGCGAATGCCCCAGTGTGGGGTTAACTGTAATTTCAGCACCTACACTAGTTCTTTGTTTTCCATATCTATTATAGTAGGTATGCCTGGTTTGCACGTTCACATCTTAGCCTGAATGCGAACTCGTGTACTATTTTGTTATACCGTGCCATGCGTCATTGAGCTTCCGAGAACCTAGTGTACCTGGAGTGTAGAGGGCGCGGCTCCGGGCGACTGAGGATGCTGTAGGAATGAAATGAAAAAACACACCTAGAAAACTAAAATATAAGCAGAGTACAGGTCTAAGAGTGTTTGTGACCCAGAATGATGAAGTGTAGATGAGTTCCGCGCATCCGCCCATTTACACACCTATAAGATCAACATTGGTTAGTGTAATAAATAAATAAATAAATAAAATAAGCTGGGATTAAAAAAATTGCTACGCTAAAGTACCTGTAAAATAAATACTACATTTTTCAGCTTTTATGTTACTCGTTTTCTGATCCAGTTTTCTTTTAATAAATATGTTTTTTATTACAAACAGCTGTCTCACCGCAGGAGCACTGGTGGCCTAGTGGTAACCGCCCCGTCTTCCGATCCTAAGGCCGTGGGTTCAAATCCAGTCGTCAAAAGTTTGAAAATATGTGTCTAGTGCGCGAATTAGTCTCTTTGAGGCGCACTTATAATCCTTTCACTGTGACACGGTTAGAAGAAGAACCGCAGGAATCTTAACAGCACTTCTAAAAGTCCTATGGAATTCTTTGTGAGGTTTTTTTTTAATTTGGAGGAGGAGTCTACACGTTGCATCCTATTTTAAAATGAGTACTGGTTGAGAGGGCGGAGCCTTCAAATTTGACCTATATAGTAGGTATTTAAAGCTCGACGAAGCCTGACCTGGGGCAAGACGGTTCACAGTGCTCCTTCTTCCGTCAGTTCCATCGCAACAGCGCGTCAGTGCACTATTCCCGCCTCTAGCGCTCCGTCGCCGCTAAAACTCGGGCTTAATATTACATATGCTGGTACAAGGTAAGTTAAAGCAAAAACAGTATACCAAATTTTATTTTTTGGTATAAATAGCGAAAAAATAAAAGAAAAAATGTATAATAACTATAAAAACTTAATCCGTGCAGCTTAAAACTTTTAATAGATGTAGGTAAGTTATTTTTTTAATACGTATAAAACGTATTGCCTCCCCTCAGTTTACTTCTATTTTATTCACTCTTAAAATAAAACGATCATTGTGGGCGAGACTCACGCGTTAAGATGCCGTATTTCCATTAAATAATTTCAAATTAGAAAGTTTTACTAAATTGCTAGCCCTCGTTTGAATTTTAGAAACGTTTACCTGTAAGCTTCATCAACTCATCAAAAGATAAAATAGTCGATCATTCTGTAAATTATGTTCCAAAATTTTAAATTTCAGAAGGGTTTATATTTTATTTCCATTTCTATATGTACGCTCTACATTAAAACCAAAATCAGTAAAGCCATCTTCTATGGCACACACGTTTTTATTAAATAAAAATGTGTGTGCCGTAAAAGTTCGTACCTACGTACGGAACCGTAAAACATAACTCCTGACCTTGACTAGGGGTATAAGCTTTTAATTTTATTTGTGAATAGTAGTTCAAAATGTCAGCATAGTAAGAAGAGAATAGAATAGAATTTCTTTATTTGCTTGAAATACAGGTAGGTGTAACAGGAAAGGGTGTAGAAATAAGCCGTATGAGCCTATACATACAGCTAGAGAATCCTTTACCTCGGGACCTAACAGGAGTTTATTGTAAGTTTTAGCCAACGTGTGGTGTGGTGTAGATACAAAAACGGGCCATACGTGCCATCTATGAAATGAAATCATGAGACTCCTTGAGGGAGCGATAGAGTAGTAGCGAGCAGTAATTTCACAGAATATATATGAAAACTTATTGTACACTCACAAACACATCATAGCTTTAAGAAAAATTGTGATTCACCTAATATTAACACTAGAAATAAAAATAAATTTTATATTCCCAAATTTCGACTGCCGAAGGTAAATGGGTCATTTATGGGGAACACTGTACGCTTTTATAATAAACTTTCGGAAAATGCAACTAAGCTTCCTATTCGGAAGTTTAAAGCCTATATTAAGAATAATCTAATAATAAAAACGTACTATACTCTAGATAGCTACCTATAATTATATTATATAAATAATAATGATAAAACCGCATGGTCCGATGTCTCGGTCACACTACCCTTCGGAACCTATCTTGTCAATTTTCAATGTCTGTACCTACTATTTTCGTGTCTTATTTTTATATGCTGTGTAGGTATTTTATTATTACTTTGATGTGTAGCGTGTGCTGTTTCTGAAACTTTTGCTTTTGTAATAATGCGTACGTCTCATTAAGTGAAGTGGCACCACACTGGAACTTCACTGCTATTATTTTTGATTTGTAAAAGGATCATATAAAAAAAGGTAGGAACCAAGCCGTAGCTTGTTGCTTGTTCTTCTGATGGAACTGGCACCTATACCCTGATTCAGAAACTCAGTAAATTTTTGTAAACAAAGAAATGTCATGATATGTCACTGTCAAAGTGACAACTCAGGGGTGGAAACATGTTGTTACCATGGATCACTTTTAGTAGTCACGGCGCGCGGTGTTACTCGTACAATAGATACCTACCTGAATATTACTACTACTACTTACGTACTAAAGAACACTGAAAAGCAAAACCTCATTTCCCTGTGCCGGTTAGAAGTTAACAAAAAATGTGATAATAATGACAGGCAACGATCATGCGTGAACAAAAACTTAACAATGCACATTTTTGGACACGAGCAGCACACAAGGAACACATTCGACGAACGAGAGACGAAATAAAATGCATGACGAATGATAAAAATTAGAACACAAACATTCCTGTGTTTTGGGAGTAAAACACAGGACTCAAATGATATCAGTGTCGTAAAATATTTTCTACTATAATTTCTTCATCATTTTATAACTTTGTTAACAAAATAAAATAAATTATATGATATAGCAAGAAACCATTACTTTTTACTATTCTATGGATATTGATAAGAAAATAAACCCTACCACAGTATTTCAAAATATAAGAAAATATAAAAAAGTACTATTTCAACATCATATATTTTTGATATGGCCTTACCTTTGTTTACCAAAAATGACTGAGATTATAAATTAGAGTCGCAAGGATCACTTTGAAACGTCACTTTGAACTTTGATTTGATTTGGTTGTTGTATACCGAAACGCCCTTAACCGAGACTTTATAACATCATGTCATGTTTCCTTTTTGTTCTTATTTGTTTTGTTCTTCTTTTCTGGCTTCCTTTGTTGCCAGTTTATTTCATTTCAACCACTTCCACTTTCCACCAAGGCGTCGATTCTAGCTATACACAAATCGCTCAAGCGTTCGCGTAAATCGATGTGAGTTTTCAATTTGGCATTCCGTAATACGTTCAATCATCACCTGGGCGTCGATTCCAGCAACACAAATCACTCAAGCGATCGCGTAAATCGATGTGAGTTGTCAATTTGGCATTCCGTAATACGTTCAATCATCACTGCGCCAGCAACGCGCGTGTGTGGATAGAAAATGAGAGCTAGATGGGATTTTGAAGTTTTTCGATAGGATTTTGCATTCACAAGCACAAAACCGCGCTCGCTTCGAAATAAGAACCTCGACTCTTAGTGTCAAATTAAAATTGTCATTTTGTGGGTGATACGATCAAAACTAAGAATTCCTTATTTTTTTATATATTGCATTAAAGCCGTATTTTAGGCTTATTTGACAAAAAATAAAGTATCAAAATTTAATTAACAATCAAGGTAACAGGTGACCCGTGACTTCGTCTGTAAAACAAGTAAAAATACAGTTTTTTCGTTGTCCCAGATCTTCCAAATCATTGACGTCTTCGTTACTCCATCATAAAAATGAATTCTTTACAATATATAAAAAGTTATTTATTTTGTTTCTTACAGTGCTAAAGTGTTCATTGCATAAATGAGACGTCGAATATGGCTTAATATTACTCGCATATATATTTATCGTCATTTTTTGCACCACTGACTGCCATCGGGTTAGATAGATAGATAGATAGATAGATAACTCTTTATTGATTACTATGACACATATAGGAATACAGTATTTGGCTTAAAAATAAAAATTCAATATACAGGGTGAAATTTTGTAATGCCACCTGGAAGAAAAGTACTCTTAATACTGCAGATAGAAAATTTTACTCAAAGGAAACATTCCTTTATTTTTAAATAGAAAGCAAACTGCATTCAAAGATTTTCGAAAATTTTCTTTACTCACACCCGGGAATCGAACCGGCTAATAGGCCAGGTTACTAGAAATGAATTCGTTAAAATATTAAATGTGTGTATCCAAGAGAATGGAGCCCATTTGGAGCAATCAATTAGTTAGTTTACCATTTTTTGTAAATAATTAAATTAATTTAAGATTTCCTGGTTTTTCTTTCATTTAATTTATCATGTTTGTTGGAGAAATTTCATCCTTATAATTGACCCTAACGATCAATGCAATAAAAGTACAGGGTATAATTTTTTCAGATTTTAGCCGGTTCGATTCCCGGGTGTGGGAAAAGAGAATTTTCGAAAATCTTTGAATGCAGTTTGCTTTCTCTTCAAAAATAAAGGAATGTTTCCTTTGAGTAAAATTTTCTATCAGCAGTATTAAGAGTACTTTCCCGCCAGGTGGCATTACAAAATTCCACCCTGTATAGTTAGGTCAATTACTATCGCCTCCTTCAAAGTGAAAATATTTATAATAAAATATTTCTAGCAACGAGTACGTTGCTAGAAATATTTTCACTTTGAGGTAAGGCCATCTAGCTAGAAGCTTTTCCGCTATAAATATACTTATTTATAGCGGAAAAGCTTCTAGCTAGATGGCCTTACCTAACCTACTTTTCGCTGTGTTAGAATAGAATACTACTATATTGAACACCAAAATTCAAACGTAAAATATGGGCTAAAATAATACATGAAAACTAGAGCATAAATAGGAAAAGCTTTCCCACGGTATATTTTTTATTGAAATACTTCCGTTAAATCGATTTATAGATAGCGATTGTAATAGAGTTCTGTTGTAGCCACTTTGTTCCAACGTCTAATTTTTTTAACATGCATATGGCTCGCCTGATGTTAAGTGGTAACCATCGCCTATAACAAGGCATTGTCTCGTAGGTCACGCACGTCAGGAACGCCCTACGATGCACTTCTCTGCGTCAACTAGAGGCATCCAGATGTTCAGCCTCACATGCCAGTAATTTCACCGGCACCCACACCCTTCAAACCGAAACACTGCAATGCTGCTTCTACTACTACTTTATCAATGTTGTACAATAAAATATATTGTTGCAGTACCAGTCAAAGAAAACCGCAACCACGGAGTACGCGCAGGCCGCAGCCGTCATTGGCGCGGCTGAAACCACCCGAACTTATTTCGGTTAGTGTTTATTCTACTTCTGGATATCTAGGTCTTCTAATAAAAGTGTCATAGAGAAACCGACGAAAATTTTAACGGGTCACCTAATTACTGGCGGAGTCTTTATTCGTGGGTTGTATATTAGTTTGTGACTAGATTGTATTCTAGACTAGTTATTAGTTTTAAACAGCGTTACTGGATGATCTGCTGATTAATCTTTTACTCTTTGTTCTTTCGTGGAAGAAGTTAGTTTCACTTCATATTAAAATTTAAAGTCTTTTGAAATGTAGTGTATTTTGTGGTCGTCTATTTGAGTATGTTGTAGTAAATAACTTTTAAAGGACATTCAAAGGCACCCATAATTTACGTAAGGCGTTTAGGGGGAAGAGGTCGAGCCGAATCTTACCCAATCTCGCGAGGTCTTGCCAAATATCACGTATTTTTCCCAAGAAACTGTAAAAAATAACCCAATAAGTATCTAAATAAATAGGCTGAAGATGTTTTAAAACTACATAAATCAATCACATGATAAAGTACACATCAAATACGCATTTTGAAAATTCTCACGTGAGATCATGGGGGAAGAGGAGGGGGGGGGGGGAGTCGAAGTAAAGTTCGCAACTCCTAACCAAGGTGGAAGAAAGCTTATAAGTTTTTTTTTATTTTTTCTAAAATATACCAAAATAACCTCATGTAAATTAATGGGTGCATTTCCGAATAAAACTTTCTAAGGCTTTCTTTTTATCGACTAAAGAAGATGTTTGTAATAAGTAGTTATACTTATTTAAAATACAAACACTGATAGTTCTGAGTAAAAATAATAAGTAATTTATTTTGTTTTAAGGTCAAGATCTGTCGGCGCTTCCTACCTTAGTTGAACACCTGATCGACTTTGAAGATATAATGAAGAACTTTACCCGCGACTACTCTCCGATAACTCTGGACCGAGAGTGTCCCTGGCACTGGAGGCTCATTTTTATGTTTCTCTTCACTGCTTTGGGAACCATAAGCAACGGATTTTTTGTCTCTACTGTCTATATGTCGCCAGAGCTTAAGAAGAAAGGTAATTAAAAGTTGGATATCTTATACCTTTAAACGAGAAAATCTTATATATATATACTAGCTGCCTGTCCCGGCTTCGCACGGGTGGACATTTATTTTTTAAACACACAAATATAGCCTTTGTTACTCAAGGTGAACCTACGTCCAGCAGTGGACTGATATCAATTGATGATGAGGATGAAAGAACATTCTATAACGTTTAGGGGCACTATTATCTAGAACATTTTGTCCAAATCTAGAATTCAAAACCGTTTGCATGGGTATATTTGAGTATTCTAGATAATTCTGGATTACTAACTTTTGGATGCATTCCGGATGCTAGCCGAATAATTTCAGTCTTTGAATTAAATTTGATCATTCCAGAACCTCAAAGACATTCTAGAGCGTTCTTTCCTCGTCAAAGTCGAGAATTTTCAGAAAAATCCCTAAGCGATAGAAAGGGATAGACATATATAAGTACCTACGTGATAGAAAGGGATAGACATAGATTTCGAAACTTTCGCCCCTTATAAATGAATAACACCTAAATATTGAATATAAACTATCCTATCTTTTAAGTCCGACCATATTTTAGGCAGTTGCAAAATTTTATCGAAATCCGTTCAGTAGTTTCGGAGTTTATCGCGTTCCAAATTGTGACACGAAAGATTTATATATATAGATATATAATCAGAATCTCGGAAACGGCGCCAACGATTTAATAAAAATTTTGTATACAGGGGTTTTCGAGGGCGATAAATCGATCTAAGTTGGTGTTTTGCAATAATAATAATAATAATAAAATGCATTTATTTTCTCTCATAAAGACTAAGATTAATGTACATGTAAGGTATAATAATATTAATATAAGTAGCCTTATTATAGTTGCCCTTACATAAGTAGATCTGTTTTGCGAGAGACTGGTGCCTGAAATAGGTTTTAGTTAAACCTGTGCTACAGGACACCAGGACCCCACTCCGCTGATTAGGTACTTAAGAGTTAAGACAATTAACAATAGGTATCTGCAGCTAAATATAAATAAGTATGCATAAAAAATGTGATGTGTGCGTGAGTGTGTAGTGAAAGGGTGTGTAGTATTGTGTTGGGTGTCGGTGTGTGTGTGTATGAGTGTAGATAGGGTGTGTGACGTGACTGTGTTTGTGTGATGTAAGTGGATGATGTGGGTGGAAATGCGTGCATATTCTAGTTGGGAATGGTAATAGGTGGATGTGGAGACAGGGATAAGGCTTATTTAGTGGGGATTAGGAGCTTTTCTGTTTCATCGTAGGTCATAGTTTTTAGCCATTCGAGAACTGTTTTTTTACTTTTTGCTTTTGTGAGTGGATATATTTCAAGAGTTTTGTTAAGTTTATTATATAAATAAGGGCCAAGAAAACAAAGGAACCTTTGGGTAATTTTTGTACGAAAGTTAACGGGGGCACAAACATTTCCTCTTCTCCGCTTTTCCCATGCAAGCATTGGATCATATTCAAGAAGAGAGTGTTGCTTAAGAACAAGTTGTAGAACGAAAGATTGTCTGACTGTAAGAACACTCCAATCCAAATATAGATCCGTGGTAGGGTAGCGCCAAGGAAGACCTGAGCCCACCTTCAGTATTGCCCTTTGAGCTCTTTCTACATCGATCATATGGGTTTTAGCAGCACCTCCCCATGAGGTAATGCAATAATCTATTATGGATTGGCACATGGCAAAGTAGACAATTTTAATGATTCGGCGGCCTGCAATGTTTTTTAATGTTTTAAAGATGAAGATAAGTTTACGCAGCCGCGAAACAAGAATATCGATGTGAGGTTTGAAGCTTAGTGTTTGGTCTATGGTGATGCCTAAATACTTTAGGGAAACGGCTCTCTCAAGGGTGGGACAGGAGCAAGGTAAGCTCACAGAGTTGCACGCATGGGCTGTGATGGTCAAGGAAGGAGGAGGAAGCAGGTTAGTCCTTTGAGCAAAAGCAATATATTTTGTTTTCGAGACATTGAGAGTTAGGATGTTCTTCTTGAGCCACAGACATACCTCTTTCATACCCCTATTTGCTTCTGTAAATACATGCTCCCAGGTATCCCCGCTGAAGAAAAGTATCGTGTCGTCTGCAAACGTAAGTATTGAGCCATTTTGAAAACGCATGTTACAGAGATCGTTTATGTAGACGAGGAAAAGAGTCGGGCCGAGAATACTCCCTTGTGGGACCCCGTAGTTTATACGAAGTTCGTCGCTGAGCCATTGTTCAATTTTGACCCGCTGAGATCTCTCACTCAAGTAGCTTCGAAATAGATCCAGAGGAAGACCGCGGACACCAATCCTTTCAAGCTTGTAAAGTAGGTGGGGGATAGAGACTGTATCGAATGCCTTAGCCAAGTCAAGGAATATTGTCAGGCATTTTTTCCTTTCGTCTAGGCTTGTAACAATTGAATTAACAAGGAAATGGACGGCATCATTTGTCGATTTTCCTGACCTAAAACCAAATTGAGATGATGAAAGCAGGTTGCTGGACTCCAAAAACTTTACTAGGCGATTGTTTAACACGCGTTCCAGAATTTTAGAGAGAGCTGGTAGAATTGATATTGGCCTAAAGTTATTAACACAGTCTCTATCTCCCGCCTTGTAGATAGGTTTAATAAGTGCAGTTTTAAATGCGTGGGGAAAGACACCAGTAGTCAAGGATAGATTGCAGATGTGGGCGATGGGGCTCGTAATAAAGTGGGAATACCTCTTGATGATTTTACTAGAAATTTGGTCTAACCCCATTGCACAGCTGTCTTTTAGGCCGTTGATTAGGCGTAAAATTTCATCCTCATCCACCGGTAGGAGGACAAGAGAGTTGCAAGATGATAATACTGTTGCGTGATTATTATCTAAACTTATCGTTACATTGAAGGGTCTATTTCCACAGGAATTCTCTGCAAGCTTACGTCCTACATTAACAAAAAACTTATTAACCTCGTTTACGCTACTACACTGATTTTCTGGTGCCAACAAGCAAGATGAATGATCTGCCTTTTGATTCAAACCACCAACATTTCTTATTACTTCCCACAATTTTTTCTTATTGTCTTTCGAGTTCTCTATTTCCTGTCTTTCGTAGTGTTTCTTAGCTTTTTTCAACTGAGCGGCACAAAAGTTTCTATATCGTTTATACGTAGTCTTAAGCACCTCATTATCTGAATCTTTTTTCAATTTTTTGTATAAACTATCTCTGTTTCTCATACAGCGCAATAGTCCCTTGGTTATCCAAGGTTTGAAGATCTCTTTTCGCCTTGGAACCTTTGACACTCTTGAGTTGTTTTTAATAGCAGAACCAAGACAGTCGATTAGCCTATCTGTAGCTGTGTTCACGTTATCGCATGATAGAATTTCTCGGAAGTTAATATTTGCAACTGCTTTGTCGAGGGATTCGTAGTTGATGTGAGATGAAGACTTAGCACAGTGATACAACTGGGAGTTTAAGTTAAGGACAAGGGCTACACATTCATGATCTGTTATGGATGTTTCAGTAACAAAACAGAGGGCCTCCTGTTTTGTTTTAGCCATCATGTGGTCGAGGCAGGTACGGCCATGTGTAGGTAGTGTGTGGCCTGGCAATAAACAGTGGCTAGCAAGGCAGTTAAGGTACTCGTGAGCACGCTTGTCAGTTGAATTAGGTATTATATCTATATTGATATCACCACATAGAACTATGTTTTTAAAAGAGCTTAGCTTAGACAGCTGAAGATCAATAGAGTTCGTGAAATGAATTGTGTCAGTCACATTTGGGGGACGGTAAATACCAAAAATACAAGTATCCTTGTTTTAAAAGCAGGGCGTTAGCATCATTGATTTGCAATTCCTCGGTCACTACTCTAAGATTGTTTCTATAGTAAACCACCACTCCTTCATTCTGTGTTCTGTGTTTAGTTGTGGTGACATGGTTGTAGCCAGCGACTTGAGGTGTTGACTTAGCTTTGGGTAGCCAACACTCTGTAAGGACCATAATGTCCCAGTCAAGGTTAGATCTGAGAACAAGAGTGGTAAAATTATGAATGTTACAGTTCACGCTCCTAATATTTTGAGATAAAATTTTTAGTGAGTTATTTGGATTACTGAAATGAATGTGACTTTTTACCTCTTCGATGTCACACTTTATGGTTTTTGCTATCGATAACGAGTCCAGGCCCAAGTTGATGGGCTCAACACTTATTTTAACCATTATCTAAAATACGCATGGGGTCCCCTCTTTTGGCATCGCCGTAGTTGGGGTATTCGTGGAGTAGGTTGGTTAGAAGGCAACTCGGGGCCCGGAATAGGTTTAAAGATAGCTTGTCAATAATAAATAACCTAGATGTAACGACAACTTGGTTACGGGAGTAATACTTAGGTCCGTGTGTAATATGCACCGTCATTAGATGATTAGTGTCGAGTTTGGCTGTAAGTTGAGTGTGTGCTGGTGTGAATAAATTGTGTAGTGTAGTGTGTAGTATAAGAATAAGTAAATAACTAGCAAGTAAAACAATTATGTAAATACAAAGTACCATAATAACATAGTAACAGTAATAAAAGACTGATGAGAAAAACAATACGACTAGTCACTTTGTCAATTTAAGCAATTCTTCTTCTTCTTCAACCCGGACAGGTGTCGAGTCTGCCTCTTTTTTTACCAAGACCTTCCCAAATGAGGTCCACGCCGAAGTCAGCTTCTTGTCCTTGACACATTCACGCGCCAGGTAGAAAACACGCCGAGCTTTGAAAGTTAGGTATTCAGAGATGAAGATAGGTTGAGGAAGCCCCGGTAGCTTGATCTGAGCTGTGTTGAGAAGAGGTTGTTTATTCTCCAATCTTGTTTTCTTTAACTTCTTGTACTCAGCAACCATTGATTCCTTTCTGGTGGTTGAGGTGAAGTCAACCACTAAAGCCTCATGCTTGGAACGGTAAATATTTTTTATTTCCGAGGCCTGGATAGGGGTGTCCAGGCCCAGGGATACACCTACGCTCTGGACAATGCTAGTTATCAACTGCTTATTCTCATTAGACTGCTTAGGAATATTCCTGATTTCGATCATGGAACTGCAAGCTTGTTTTTCCAGTAATTCAATCTTATTTTCTAAAGTCGAGACCCGGTTTTTATATTCCAAGTTGTCGCTCTCTAAGCCAGCTACTTTTGTCAATAAACCTTCGTATTGACCAGTCATAAAGTCCACCGATTTTTGTATATCCTGATTCTGGTTGATAATAGTGCTCATGGCACTGCATAAGGCTTCAAATTTTTCTTCCTGCTGAGTTTTTAATTCGGTGATCATTAGCCTTATGTCATTTGAATCATCTGATTGTGATGGAAAATCATCAAACGTATGTTTACGGCGTTTAGAGAATTTCTGGGTAGCTTCGGCACCCGAGGTAGTGTTCAATGCAGAGTCCGAGCTATGATGGATTACCGGAGGGGTTCTCAGGCGATAGTTTGAGGGCTCCGGTGGAGGAGAACGTGGAACGGACATTTTATTCTTGCACTTGACAAAAAAGTAGGCCTAAAATGTTCCGACGGCAAAGTTTGGTAGTAGGTAGGACGTCACCTGCGCACACGCACACGTAGATATTAGGGGCGGGTCCTTGCAGCGCTTTAGTAGTAGTGCGACCTTCAATTGGCCGTCCTTGAGTACGCGCAACGCAACTGAGGCTTGATTTATAGGGTTGGCTTTTTCACTCTGATTCTCGCTCACACACAGACGGAATAAATCACTGGATTTTAGACTTTATTGTTACAAATTGTTGAAAGAACTAAGAGCTCGCGCTACACACGTCCGCACTGAACGGAGGTCGCGGAGGGAGTTTGTAATAATCAAACATAAACTCAATATACGACTGTTCCTGCCATCTATTGGCGATTGTGAGCAATTAACTGCAATCTATTCCAGCAGATGGCGTTGTTAATTAAAAATAAGCCAATACGACTCTTCCTGACATCTATTGGCGAATAATGATACTATTCTTTTTAACCCCTAGCAAAGCTCGGTCATACCAGCTCGTTAATATTAATAAAATAAAATAACACCAAGTGGGTACCATTAAACTAATTATTAAGTGATCAAACTAACTTACCAAGTGACGTTCGATCATAATTGTTCCATCCTTGGCGAAGAGATTTAATTTATTCACTTGTAGTAGTCTCGCCTACGCTTCAACTCACTCGCACGTATTTCAGCTCCATAAAAAAGAAAGAGATAGCATACGCCATGCTACCCTGGTTCCATAAGCTTCATTTAGTTCAGAGAATAAGCACGTACAGGGTCTCCCTCCAACATTGCACATTGGGGTATCCTAAGGGATGGGAGGGACCTTAAATCTCTTCGCCAAGGATGGAACAATTATGATCGAACGTCACTTGGTAAGTTAGTTTGATCACTTAATTGTTTCATCCTTGGCTCAAGATTTAATTTATTCACTTGTAGGATGTTCAGAGAAAATGAAAAAATGTTGGAGAAAAATAAATCAAATAAAATGTAAAATATTATGAAAAATTGTTTTGTTTGTTTTTTAATCTAGTGTTGATACTAGAATATTAGAAATAAACAATAAATAAAATATTTCTTTCAAAAACAAAACAATTAATTTTTTTTTTTTTTTTTGTAGAAAAAAATAAAATTAATCAAAGTAAATTTAGTTTGTAAAGCTGGAATCAAATTCATAATTAATGGTCTGCTAATGAAATGAGCAGTAGCAGTAGTTTTTATAATAACATCTACTCGGGCGCCTTCTGTTCGTTGTGCAGCAGAAGTATTTGTGTAACAAGTATTATGTGCACTAAACACACTGATAGTGTCGATGAGGCATCGACTTGCTAGCATTTCTTTTATTCAACCGCCTAAAGTTTGTGATCAAGCAGGATGGTTGTGATGATCTTGCTTGGAGGTTTTTTTTTTTTTTTTTTTAACCGTCAATGTGGCCTGCATTGTTACTTGATCGATCGAAATCATAGCTATGCATAAAGGACACTTACAGAACGAATGCAAGGGCGCTATAGTTAAATATCAGCTTCGGTTGAGCTTACCTAAACACTACGCATATACATACATTACAATTCATCCACTATCCTAATATGTTTCATTTTAGTCAATGATAATGGTTGGCATCTTTGACCAAACAAAACCACGGAACAGCCAACAAAACGACTAGGTTTTTCGTGAGTCAGGGAACTCAGGAGTTACAACAAGTTTGGGTCTAAGTTGGCCTGGTAATCAGCACATCACTTGTGCTACACGTGGAGTCTATTATTACAATTGGGGATTTTTTTAACTACTCGGTGTCTGAAAAAAAAACAACGGTGTTAACTGAATTACACAACCCTAAGCTCATGTCATAAGTGCAACTCATGGAGGATCCCAGTTAGAAGAATTTTTTGTCAATTCTGCACGTATTAAAAATTGCCGCCTTTTGTTTAGTAATAAGGCATATTTTTTTATTTTTTTATTTATGAGGTACATATTTTTTGGTAAATCTAAATGGGACAAGGATAGAAACAGCTGTTTTGAAATGACACCGGTTGACGAAAGGACTATTGGAATTACTGAAACTTTTTGCAAGCGCCACAAACGTTCGAACTCGTTCATGTTGTACTACTTTATTTCAGTAAATAAGGGATAAAGCGGAAAATCATTATTTATCGAGCCATACGAAGATCTTTTCCGTAAAAACTGATAGGAAGTTAAGTAAGTCACAAGACCTTGATATAGTACCCTGATATGGTATGAACCTATACGCTAAGTACCACAGTACCCCCCATGGTTTAAAGCTAAAGGTATATTGAGACTTAGTAAGTACTATTGAACAAAGATGCAAGAATCGTAATCATTGCTGTATAGAGAATTTTTGTCTAGCCAAGGCTTGCTGGGTAACACCTTCGGCACCAGGGAAAAAACGTCGGTGAAGAGGGTAGAACATTGTAGACAAGCGAAAAAAATAAAACCATCAGGCGGAATGAGATCAGATAAGAAGCATGAAGGAACAAGACTATTTCAGTAACCTGATTAGATAAAACATAATTATGTAACACCCTTAATTTTGTGTATACATGGAAAATGCATATATATAAAAAAATAAAAAAATACAGGTCCCTTGACTGTAAATGCATACACGTTGTACACAGTAGGATCTCTTTTTCGAAAGATTACTATTACTACTGCCATAGTAATAAACGCAAATTTTTAAATACTTGTAAATTAGCTATGTCACTGTTTGTCATCATTCATTTGTAAGATGGCAATAGTTAAGGCATTGTTTATCTTTTGACATATTTGAATATACATATTAAGGACTTTGTCTTTTACCCTCAAAGCGAATAGATCTATCTCTGATTTGTGTTTATTGTTATTAAAGCTTTTAATGCATTGCATTCAAAATCAAAATTTGTAGAAAAGTAACGAACAAATAAATGTTACGTAATCTTTCGAGTTATAATTTTATCACTAAGGCAAGGCAGTAGCTGCTGTATTGCTGATATATGTATGCGCCAGCAACTGCAGTTGTAGTGCTGTTACAGCTGCCAGAAGTTCCAAATAGACGACAATATCTCGTATTAACTCATTTCATAAATAGCTATTGGTCAATATCTCGTATTGACTCGAAGCATTCAAAATTCTACGGTCTAATATCACGTATTAGATCTGAGAAAATACAATTCTGTTCAGGTTACAGCTGCCAGAAGTTCCAAATAGACGTGTTATAGATATTTGATAACGATTTTTTCTCTTTTACAAGTTGCGCCTTGGGCAATAGAATAAAATCGGTATATTTCAAGATCGAAATCGATAGGAATAGCAAAACTTATTTAATTTCTGTAAGAATAATCTGTTGTCAGAATAATATTTACCGACGACAAAAAATACCATCGTGTATATAAAATGGTAACGTTTATTTTTGAATCGTAATACTCAATACTCAATAATATTATATTTATTGCATACACATGGATTAGTTTAGTTTTGGTAATAAAGGTACGTAATAACGCAAAGCACTACACAAACGCACTCCAAGGATGTTGTGTAAGCCCAGCCTTGACAACAGCAGAACAGTCTGCAGTTAAAATGCTCAAAATGGACAAAGCGTTTTTTTTTTTTTTTTTTTTTTTACTCAGGAAGCTTAAAAAATTTAATTGCTGCTTTAAACATGCTTTGAGCAATCTTTGTAAGTATTACAAAAAAACAATTTTCATCTTTAGGCATAAGATTTATAATAATACCTTATCGTAATACCATACACCGTAATAGTGTAGTAAAACCATAAGGCGCAGCTTAAGCCACCACCGTTACTTTTGGCCCCTTTGGCTCCCCAACGGTTTTCATAGGGATAGCCTAAAGTAGGTATTTAATAGAGCTATTACTTCTTAATTAAAATAATAAACATCATTTTGTGAAGACGAAGATCTCAGAATAAAATGTTAGAAATTTCTTAATAAGAAATTTTCTCAACAGATAATTATAAGTACTTCTAGAAAAAACTAGAAAATATTTCATGTGACTGCATGTACCTGTGAGGTTACTGCTTTTGCTTCGATATCCCCGACTGCTTGTACCGATGCGTCCAACGCACCAACGCCACCAACCACCAACGCTTGCTGCCCACGGGTGGATAAAGGCTGGTATGCAATCGGTCGGCGACAATACGGCACCAGGCGGGGCGCACCGCCCTGCCGCCGGCCGCCGTCACCGCGTGGTTCCAGTGACATGAACCACGGTTACTCAATAATTGGCCGACAGACGCTTTTGGAGTTTGAATTACTTGCAGAAGAAACTCAAAAATGTATATAAGTTTTAATATCTTCTGTTTACTACGCAGACTTAATGAGATAGCTCAGTTGGTCATCAATCAATGAAAACATGTTCCAACTTTTGTTGCATCGAAAAAGTATCAAAAGCATTTATCAAGCACAGCAAGCAGGCATAATAGCCAATTTTGCTTTATGAGGATTTTTGAGGCTCATGGGATTTTTGAGCAGACTCTTTAACATCAATCGTTAACATTGAGTTTATTTCTCGAAAGGCAGTTTTCGTGAAATAGGTATTCCTTGAATAAATGTTCTTTTACCTCTTTTTGAGTCCGTCCCGTAGAAGGTTCCCTCATAAGGTTCATCGTTTCTATGTTATCATAGGTGTAAGGACCCCACTCGTTTGTCTAGACCTCAAAGGTCTTGAAGGCAAGCGAAAGCTCTGACAAAGCAAAAGGCAAAGCATTAGCCTCTTAGGCTACTACCGTCACTGTATTTGTCGCACTGGGCGCTGGGCATCTGGTTGAACTAGACTTGTCACCACAGGTGGTGTTGTCGTGGCCAGACGGATCGTGTTTGGGCTTCCAAGGGAATGCACGTTGTTTTCATGACAGGTGCTAGCGATCGTGCCGGTGGTGACGGGAGCCAGGATAATAAAAAAAAGAAGGGTTAATATCCCGTATTAACTCATTTCATAAATAGCTATTGGTCAATATCTCGTATTAACTCATTTCATAAATAGCTATTGGTCAATATCTCGTATTGACTCGAAGCATTCAAAATTCTACGGTCTAATATCACGTATTAGATCTGAGAAAATACAATTCCGTTCAGGCGGGTGCATCTTGAGAAAATCCGTTGAATTCACTTAATTTCACATGTCACACCTTTTTACGACACCTTTCTTCTTTATCACTCACTGTATTCCATCTAGACATGACGATGAAAATCATAAGTAGATACGGAGTATATATATTTTTAGTCAAGTACTACGTGCGGTAGCCGTGCGCGCACGAAAACGAATGAAGCTTATGGAACCAGGGTATCATGGCGTATGCTATCTCTTTCTTTTTTATGGAGCTGAAATACGTGCGAGTGAGTTGAAGCGTAGGCGAGACTACTACAAGTGAATAAATTAAATCTTGAGCCAAGGATGAAACAATTGTTTCTAAATTACTTACCATCCTTATCCTTGGCATAAAATCAGATCGCTTTCATGAATCAATCAATCAAGTTTTTATGTAAGTAGAAATAAAACATAATTATTGCAAAATATGTTTTGTATAATAAAATAAAATATCGCCGGAAAAAAAATTTACATAACTTGCGTAGGCTAAACATCATTTTTAACCTTAATATATAAAAATAAATAAGTTTTTTTCTTTCTTCATTAAAACTTTTTCGTTTCTTGCGACACTATCTACATAGGTACATGCATAAAATCACGCCTCATTCCCATGGGGGTAGGCAGAGATAATGGATTTCCACTTGTTCCGATCCTGACACACCTATTTCGCTTCATTCACTCACATAACATTCTTCATACAATGCTCGTCGGTTTAGGGTACTCCTGACCTATCTTCTTTCAGTTTAAATCCATTTACAAAGAAATATTATGGTATGCAATTGTCTATTACATTACATATATCGTCCTAAATAATTCTAGTTATCATGGATCGGAGCGTTGTTTAACCAATTATTTGGTTTAACTTTTCAGCGTAACTAACTTCACATATTCAACAGCAGCGCAAAGCCGGGGCGAGTTGTTATTAACTTATTGATTTTGTTTTAGGTCACATCTTCTTGGCTTGTCTTGGCTTCACTGATATGATGATCACTTCCGTAGTGGGGCCTTCTGCCATCATTGCCATGATCTCCCAATTCGACGAGTGTTCTGCATTGTGTAAAACATTGCAATTTCTGACTCAATCGTCCACCTATTGCTACAGTTTGTTTTTCATGGTAAGTTTTGTGTGTTATGTGTCTGTTATTCAGTGTTTTTTCTCGCTTTATAGCCGGCGTGACGTTTTCATAAATTTATCTCGTTGATTCAGAATCAGCATTACTTACTAATCGCGGTCCTGTCGCCATGGGTTATATCTTTGTATCAAGTCGATGAATCTGACTATCGTGCCAATACGTAATCTATATTTATAACCTAGCTCAAAATTAATACAAAACTATGAGAGAGACAGGAGTGGCTATTTATTCGCTTGTCAGTGCGGCCGCGCGTCATAAAGCGGGGTCACTGACCGCCAGTGATGGGGCCGTTACATTCTGCGGGTAGTTCACTTTTGTAAATCTTTTCGATTGCTATGTTTAATAATACCCCGATTTAATTCATAAACTAAAGGGACGATATTACCTAATACTAGTAAGCAATAGAAAAAGTAGACGCTGGCTTTATAGTGACCCAGATAACGATGTATTGTATACGTCAGCCGGAGTAAGCTCCTATTGGGTGGTATTCTCTTTAGTTATTTTTAGAATACCTGTAAATACCTGTAAATACAATTCTTCTTTATCACAGCTGGTGGCCTGGGATTTGCACGCCCGATTGGTGGGTGGTTGGTGCCGTTACCGTGTATTCGTGAAGTACCCTCTCCGCTCCATGGCAGCGTTTACCTTCATCGTTAGCTTGATGACCGCCGGCATCGGTGCTTACCTCAACCTCGACTACGACTACTGCAACCGCGAGCACTTCGGCAACTACTGGTTCCGAATGATCACATCGATAACCTTCTATGCGATCCCGTTCCTACTTACG
This sequence comes from Thera obeliscata, assembly GCA_947578465.1. NCBI lineage: Eukaryota > Metazoa > Arthropoda > Insecta > Lepidoptera > Geometridae > Thera > Thera obeliscata. Next base: position 5,257,638 of record OX387922.1, on the reverse strand, counting down.
ATGTTCTTACTTCTCGATACCATATTTGTCATGGAAAATCGAGTAATGTCTTTAATTCTGATCAAACGATTGCTGCGATTCCAAATGGATAAAGAATTGGGACGTTTACACTTGGGATGCTACATCTTATTCGTCGCCGCTTGGATTCCGTACTTGATTCTGGTTAACAGATACCCCGATGCTCCTGATGCTACATATTATTACATGGCCTGGATTGGCTTGGTGCGTTCCGCCATAACGAGCTACATGTACAGCGCTTTAAATCCGAACTTCCGCTTCCAAGCCTTAACCTTGGTATTTAAGTATTGCTGTTGCAAACGCCCGATCCCTCCGCCTTTGATCGGTAGCCATCTCAACGGGATTTATGCAGAAAATAATGGAGTGCGGGAGAAGCCACCCACTCCGTATCTAATGTAGAGGCAGATTAAAGATTCGCAGGGGCAACAGCAGAGCGCTCGCTCTCACAGGCAGCCCTACCGCAAGCCTGGCTACTGGAATGGCGAGCGACCTCAAATCCGTAATAATATAAGATCGTGCGGTAATGTAAAACGCCGTCCATACCCGAGACCTCAATGGGTATAATAACACCACCTGTGAATCATACATCTTAAACACAAACAGTGTTTAACATTATGTTCTAGTTCGAAGTGCTCAATTATGTGCACAATGATCAACTCTGCTCATTCTAGTGTATTCAGGCATTTCGCTATAAAGCAGCATATCTTCTTCGAAAACTGTATACGCAAATAAATCACAATATTACATATTTGGTGTGACTTTGTAGTAATAGGTCGTTTGTAGGTTGGTTGTACGTCTTTGAATTTAAACGCACAATTCAATTCTTTATTGAATACTAGACTTAAGAAAAATATGGTTCCTTTTGTTATTTATAAAATTGTATTTAATAAATCGCCAATGTTATAATTAGACACACAGAAACTAACCAACGTACTTATTATGAAACATGAACATAAGAACATTGAAATCGGATGAACCTCTATCTGTCTATCTTAGAGGTACATACATATATACATAATGTACAATCTCAGTCAAGCTTACGATTCTCAAAGTTAGAGATATCCTAATATGCACTTTGAAAAGTTTTAATAAAAACTTAGGTGCCCATGGTCTATAAAATGCTTATATTGAATAGAGTAGGAACTCCTACAGCCAGTTTTATTTGGCCACTGCTAACGACGTGACACGTGACAATATTAGTTGCAACGTCTTAATCACGAATGCAACGGCTAATTTTCATACAACATGTTTATTTTTGTATGAAAATTAGTAATTCACAGACATGCGTCATATGTATAATCTTGTGGTAAAAACATAACTCACTATCGAGTTAGTATAATGTATCTATATTCTATATTGTCATGGTTTTTCTGAAGCCCAAGAATAAAAGGGTAGTAAGAAAGAACTTATTTATCGATAACTTATTGTTAGTAGGTGAGGAAACCGGCATATCGTAGAACCTAAAAAGTTCGAAAATATGTGTCTAGTGCACGAAAGGAGCCTCTTTGAGGCGCACCTAAAATCCTTTCACCACACTTGGTTTGAAAGAATCAGTGACACGATAAGAAGAAGAATTGTTAGTAGGTATACTATTACTCTTCTACTCTCGTATATTAGTCCTTATTCTTTACCTTTATGCATAGTCACTTGGTCTCAGATTTTAGAGAACATGAAACTTGTATAAAGAGTGCATATGTTTAATGGTGTATTATCTTATCGTATCAGTATATTGGTAGGTATCGGAGTAGGCCTTTGAAATCCCGAGATTTTGAGATCTTATCCATACTATTGATATCTTTTGTGGTTGTCCCGTTCTTTGAAATCCCGAGATTTTGAGGTCTTATCCATACTATTGATATCTTTTGTGGTTGTTGACAGTTTATCATAGCAAATATCACTGTGTTTTCCGATCACTAGTAATAAGCTCAACAAGAGAATCGTTAATTAGGCTCACTCTATTTCAAATTGTCTGACACTAAGCTGTATAATTTTATGTATACTATGCAAAGTACTGATAACGATATCGTTTGTATGACGTACAAGGCCAAATAAAAACACAGTGTTATGGACTCTTGAACTTACAAGCATTATTTACTCTTAGGTGTGACACACTGCTAAAATTTCGTCCTGTGTCTCTTTGACATGACCCAGTAGTAAGAGATGGTAGCTGCATAAACACTGGTTATTTTAAAAAAACGCTTGTTAGTTAAAGGGTTAAAGTATTGTATGTGTACTCTTTTGATATATATCTTTAAAAATAAGTAGTAGTTAGGCTACGGTATAGATACTTAAAATAATGAAGCTTTTTATTGGTTATTTCTTGAAATCATTAATGGAGGGGTAATCGGTGCGGTGCTATATGAAATGGGAACTGAGGCTATTGTGGCCAAAACTAATAAGGAAAGTATGATACGTATGTAATCGAAACATGAATTTAAAAATGTTAGATTTTAATTTGCTCGATGTTTATCTGTTAGCTCTTTGTAAGCATAAACCTATGTAAGGTAATATTTATCAAACTTAACGATGTAGTTGTAATGAACTTACTAGTAGTACCTTTGTAGTTACTTCACTTTTTTGTTTAAGTCTTAAGGCAAGATGAACTGGTTAACGTATAAAAGGTACGGTCTATTTATTCACATGTTTAAAAATTACAATTTCTTTTAGTAAAAACGAATGTTTTAAGAGATTCCAATATATTAATCACGTAAAGATGAATCTTTATTGTTACCGTTTTTCCAAATTTGCTGGGCTTTATAGAACAAGGCTGTTAAAATTTATTTATATTATTATGAAAACCCATCTAGATGCCAAAAACACAAAATATTAAAAATAGTCAGTAGGTGAAGTAGAACTTAGAACTGTATTTATTCTCACTGTGCTGTGTTTAAATTTAATAAAAACACTTGCGTGTTTTTATTTTATTTTTAAAATTGTAGAGGCACGAGTAAACTGTATTGAATTTTTTGTCGAATGTATGTACCTATAATAAATATAAGACGTGTATATTCGACACATACATAAATATAATGTCTGCTTTTAATGGTAGTTTAGTAAAGTTATTCGTCAATCATGATCAATGGTGTTTTATTATAAAATGTCAATCCCATAGATTTAACTCTTTTACAACGTCTTTTACTCTTTTATAGGAAATAATCAGAAGAGACCTTTTTGCGGTTGTGATCAGTGAAGCGCTTAAAATATGACGGTGATATTTGACAGCGTTTCACTGATCGTCACCGCAGAACGCTTAGATGTACGCAAGGCTAGGTATAACTTCCTGTCAGCTTCATTATATTTATAAAAAACAGAGACGTTAGAGTACCACACCCGCATCCATAAAAAAATACACTGGGAAAGGATAATATGGTCATTTTCGTATGTCAGTCGAGCGTATTTTGCCCCTGGACAGATTTGCAGCAGACATTACTATTCCAATGCCCGCTTAGGTCAGGTTTTATAAACGTGCGTCAAATTTCGGTAAAATTGATTTTATTGACTGTTCGTTTAATTTCAGTAATATTTTCACATATTTTATTGTTATTTATGAGTCGTGATGTTACTATTGAGTTACCGAAAAGAGGTACATTATTTATAAAACCGACCCTTAGTAACCCCACCATGACCGATTGTTCGTCTGGAAAATACAAATTACAATAAAAACCCTCTTGCAAAAACATTGCACTGAGCAATCTATACTAATTATAAACAGGAAAGATTTGTACCTATTTTTGTATGTTTGTATGTTTGTAATAAATAGGCTCAAAAAGTACTGGGCCGATTTTAAAAATTCTTTCACCAATAGAATGCTACATTCTTCCAATTTGACATAGGCTACATTTTACTTCATTTTGAAAAAAAATAGGGATCCTTGGTAAAATTTGAACAATGTAACCGAAGGTGTAGAAAAACGAGTCTTAAAATGTCTTTCGTCGAATGCGCTGCCGAAACTATTAGCCATAGAACAAAATAATATACAACAATATTGTCTACCCCATGCTAAGCCGGGACGGGCTGCTAGTAAAATATAAACTTATAATACGGGCTAACCCTGAAACTTAATGGAGGTACTTCCCAGACTCTGTAGCCCGTAAATAAGGGCATGAGTGAGCATAAACCATCTACAATAGATTCAAAAGACAGGTTAACTTATAAATATAGGAGAGGTACATCACAAACCTCCCCTACATTTATGAGTAAATATGCCAGAACCAGACTACCAATAAAAGGAAACGCCAGCACATGTATGTATAGGCAATAGATTTTCTTATTATTCATATTCTTTTACCTAATCGTGGATGCTATCGGAGAAAAGGTCTTTTGAAAATATAAAACGCTACTTTTGAATTCTTTATGTTTAAAATCAGTTCAACAAAAAGACACGATGGCGAGAGGATGGACTCACGAACCCATGCAGTTGGTCATCGATACTCGAGACTTTTACAGTCGGTAAGTACCAAATCTTCAGCTAACCTAACTCTCTCAGCTACTGAAGGCTTAGCAAGAGTTGATTGGACGTTTTTTTTGTATGGAAACACGAAAATCGCTTCTAGCCGACACTTCACGTGCTATTACTTCCGGCTAGGCCAGGCCCTCTGATGATAATATAAAGTCTTATTGCAATTTGATTCCCTGATTGTTTCCGTTAGGCACAATTTATTAATATCATAGTTTAGTCTTCTTCTGTTTCCTGCTCTTATCCTACTTCATGTGGGGGTCGGTTCTTTTATTCCACTCCTCTTTATCAGCCGTCATATCTGTTTTACTCCTTTCTTGCCCGTGTCGTCTTTCACACAATTGATTCATATTTTCTTCGACCTGCATCTACCAACATATACATCCACATTCATGCTCGTTACACCCCTGGTCACATGGTTTCATTCCTCTTTATGACATGCCTGGTCTACGCTAACCCATTGCTCTTCAATATATCTGTCACTACTGTACTTTCAAACTTCCCCTGATATACTCATTCCGTACTATATCATCGCTTAGATGGTTCCCTATTTTGTAAAAGTTAATTACTGTTGAATGCGCGCTGATTTAATAAGATCATAATAGGAGCCCTGGTTAGGACAGTCTTTCTCAAGAGTATAGAGATCTGTTGCATGTAATGTAAGCTATTTCCGTAGCAGGCCGTTTTTGTTGAATGTCAATCGTCATACAGCCTTGCTCAACGCAGTTTTTCGGGTTACAAATAGTAACGGTGAAAGGCGGACGCCTAGTGGGGGACAGGCGCGCCAGCAACCGCAGTCCGTCGCCGCCTTACGTCAGACACGACGTTCATGCGCGCTGTCTGCTTACAAGTTGCGCTACAAACCAAATGTCAAACTTTTACTTTCGCGCGGGATTTTAAATAATTTTTAAGTGTATATACATATATACACAGTGTGTTGTGCGTGATGCCATGAATGTGTAAAGAGGGTTTTGTACTTATATCAAAATATTGACAATCGCAAAATGTTAGTGTGTGTTTGCCTTTTTATTTGGAGCGTTGTTCTCGCGCCAGTTCTGACCCAAGGTGAGTGGAACAATGAACAATTATCCTTTAATATTACGCGAAAAATCGTGTGTAAGCGGCCGCCCTGGCGAGCTTAGTGTTGTAGCTTTACCATCAATTTGTTCGCTGTAATATTTGGTAAGGTAGTGCATGATCACCAATAATAATATAATCGTATTTAGTATGACAGAATGTAGCCACAATAACCATGCCCAATGTACATTTATGGAAAGTTGACAATGTGTTGATGCGCAGAAGTTTTAGGCCCGTATTCCGAAATTGTGCTTGAGTCTGAGTCAAGCCTCAAGCACAGTTTTGACACTTTTCAATGGAGAACTGTCTTAAAATCTATGCTTGAGGCTCGACTCAGACTCGAGCGCTGTTTCGGAATACGGACCTTACTATACTATACTGCGCGCATGTGCAGCTCTTATTTCCCTAAAGAAAAGATCATGGGGTTTTTTTACTAAACTGCCCAGGAATTAGCTTTTTAGAGTTTTTGTATAACCTCACGTTTCCATTATCTTTCTGAGTTGTAGAGTTAAATATAGCAATATAGTAAAGCGAATGGTTAATCTGTTCTGAATGCTCAATTAATAGCACAAAGCTATAACTTGAACATTCCAGCAGCCAAACTCGAATAACTACCTACATAATGCATGATTGAAGTTTATACAAAACAGTTTTCAAATGTAGGTACTAGGAAATTTATTGGTTAGTTACGATTTTTAATTCGAATCGAATGCACTGTTCACTGTATAGAATATCCTAAAGAAAGTTCAGAAAAGTTCGATCAATATGGGGTTCTTTAAAATGGACGTTTTGCCTTTGGTGTTGCAAGCGTCCATAGGCTACGGTAACCGCTTTCCATCAGGTAGGCCGTATGATTGTAAGCTTACTATATACGTATGAACTTATTTGTACAAAAAATAGTTACATCTTATTGAGAAAAGGTATACATAATTAGTACTTTAACCTGCGGTCTTGTAACCGGAACTTATAAAACCCAGTTTTCGATAAACGAGTCACAGAACTCTGATTGCAGCCGAACATGATATTCTCTTGATTATTTTTTAAAACTGTAATATAAACATCCGTTGGTCTTTAGAGGTAGGCAGAGATCAAGAACGAATAGTTTTTATAGCCCTGACCCCTTGAATAAAAAAAACTGTTGATCTGCCTCCAAGTTCGTCCCTATTTGTTGAGGATCGTGACTTCACCAAAAATATCGTTCTTGTTAGGACAATATTTTTGGTGAAGTCGGTGGCTTAGAATGCCTGAGTTACCGGCATTTTCAGACACTCAGATAGTAAAATATTTTATTTGTAATCTACCAGATTAATATGTTTATCAAATATAGAATGATTTACTTACTTTGTCAAACATTCTTTGGTATGTAAAAATTTTAAGTAAAAGAGTTCAACGCGCTCCAACATTTGAATGTGCCTGTTAAAAATAAAAACCTCGCGCTTGTATCGTGTTTTTTAAGTATTTTTTTATATAAATGTAGGCTGTGTTTATTTATTATTCATATTCATTCTTACTTATATTATATTCTCCCAAATTCAGGGTAAAATACTGCGCTCTAGGGCATAATATCCTCTTTTTAAAGACGTTTTGCATAAAAAAAATACTTATGTCAAAATTAACCTAATAAAGTAGAATCGTATAGGTCGTCCTTAGGTTTTGTCTAATAACTGGGTGTTTAATAACTGCCAAGAATGGGATCGACTACGTAATGCGCCGAGATATGTTGTGAATTGCCAAATTCGTTTTCATCGCATACTCGTATGTTCATACAATACAATGACGGACGATTGATTTGTCGAGCGGGTTCGCGGGCGAGAGAGCAGAGTGCTTTCACTTATACTTACCTTGTACGTGTGTTTGTCTGTATGTTTGTGTGAACTGACACGTTCCACTGAACGATATCGTGACCGGTTTGGCGTAGGGCCGCGGTAGCTATACCAACTACATGTTATTCCGCGGTATGGGTAATGACCACATGCCGTGTCCCCGGTAATGTGCGGCCTATTCATTGTAAAATTAGCGAATTGCGACCGGATTCGCACTTATACGGGGTTCCCATGGGATCATTAGTGTGAACTGGTTTAGTTCATGAGACGAACGCAATTTCCATAAACCGAGTTTTTGTTTGTGTCCAACCCTTCATTCGATATTTTGGTTCGTTGCTGTCTGAGAGAGCATGGTAGCCAATCTGGGCAATATTATCGCATTGGATCAGTAGTCATCAATAGATAACAGTTAAAAAAACAAAGATAATAATTTGGCCTTACTTTTAAAATATCTGTCCGGTTCAAATAAAATCACATTCTATAGATAATAAGCAAACGAAACGTCTGAAGAAGACTTCAGACTGAGATATCGTTTTCGCAAGGCAATTATGTGCCGAATAATTGAGTTACTGAGGCCTGATATGCGTGCCAATATACGGAGTACCAATATACCAGTGGAACTCCAAGTAATGGCGGTAATTCGATATTGGGGCCGCCATGAGATTCAAGAAGACTGCGCTGATATACATGGTATGAGCCAGCAGTCTCTGTCACGCTTAGCCCGCAGGGTGGCAATCGCGTTGGCTTCCAAAAGTTCTCGTTACATAAAAATGCCTTGCAATATTACTGAAGAAGCCGACGCGATTCGCAAATTTGAAGCCCTTAGCGGTCTTGGAGGTATCATAGGAGCAATAGACGGCACTCATATTAAAATAAGGAAGGTTAGTGGAAATATGGAGCAGTACCACGTCAACAGAAAGGGACACTAGTCCATCAACACGCAAGTCGTCTGTAATGCTGACCTAAAAATTTGTGACATCATGTGTCATTAGGGGGGTATTTATTTATTTATTTAATTAATTAGAACGGTCTTGAGACCAATTACACTAATAAAATAAGTTAATAAGGTATTAATAAGTTTATAATGGTTTATTCAGTCAAGTTGGTAAATAATCAGTTATTTTCAATATATGTAAATGTTTCTTGATATTCATGCTACCTCATCATCTTCAATGATAGCATCATCGTCATCATTTTCTTCAACTCCTTGTTGTGCTATATCTTGCCATTGAAGATAATTGCTAAATTATGGAGCACTGCACAGGCAACAATTGTGGTTCTGATGGTAGTATATGTACCATCTCCAGCAATATTCGGAACCGTTGCTTCCAGATTCCGAAGCATTGTTCAACAACGTTACGTGTCCGTATATGTTGGTAGTTGTAATGTTGTTGTTCTTCAGTATTTTTTCGCTGCACTGGCGTTATAAGGTGAGGTGTAGATGGATAACCACTTTCCCTGATGAGCCTCCCACTAAACTCATTCTATTAAAATCTTCTTTTGATAGAGCTTTCTTGTCATGCACTTCTTGCTCTCGACGCATTGCCTCTTTTCGTGCTCTAACAGCGAGCATGAATAACTGGTGCTCGTGAGTTTCTTTACAGCGGCATTCAGACCTGGTTCAAAAAAATCAGTAGGCATTATTATTATAATTATTCAGCCTACGCCCACTGCTTGGCAAAGGTCTCCCCCAAAGACTTCCAGTTCCCCCTATTCTGGGCCTCCTCCCACCATTTCTTTTGGAAGGCGTCCAGATCATCCCGCCAACGCTTTTTAGGCCGACCACGAGACCGCCGTCCGTCTGGCATCTATGGGGTGATGATGGTCGCCCACCTATCATTCGGCTGACGTGCCCCGCCCAATCCCATTTCAGTTTGGCCGTCTTGTCTCCCACATCTCTGATGCCAGTCAAGGAACGCAACATGGTGTTCCGCACTCGGTCTGTGCGCTTGAAGCCGAGAATGCTGCGTTCCATGGACCTCTGGCAAATCTTGAGTTTGGACTTCTGAACTTCGGTCAGGGACCATGTCTGTGCACCGTAGGTTAGGACGGGCAGGATACACAGTAGGCATTGCGTTCTGTAAATTGTTCATAATTATTTTTGATACTATTTTAAAGAACATTTTAGAATACGTACCTGTCTGGTTTTTAATTAATTTTTTTTTCCTTTTTTTTTTATTTATAACTTTGAGATATTTGTGTAAGTGGGGGGCGGGCGCTATGTACTACACCCGCCCCGCCCCTCACCACATTGATATGCCAGGAGACAGAGTTTAGGGGAAAAGGCTTTGTTCCTAAAGCAAGGAGCGCAATCCAATCCAATTCGGCAAGCACTTGCGGACCGCGCAAGAAAGGCAGAGTAGGCAAGTTGCTTGCCATTTCGGCTCACCACCCCAACCGCAGATAACTTGCGCAAGCTGCCGGCGACCGAGATGGCAAGCCGCTGGCTGCGGGATCCGCAACCGCCATGAAGCCCTCTAGCAAGCAAGTTAGATTAGAACTTGCAAGAAAGACCAAGAAAGGCAAATTGCAGAGTGGGCAGCCCGCCAGCTTGCTACCAGGGATGGCAAGTTGCAAGATCGCGAGATTGGTGTTTATTTTAGGAGATGAACAAATGGAGGGGGGAGGGGAAGAAGTGGGGGGAGAGCCAACCCTTTTTAGGAAACTACGTGCCGTTGAATGCCTTAAGACCGCCGAAAATGGCCCTAAGATGGGCCCGGAAGGAGCTGGTGGTATGTTCTTTGGAGATCACACTCAATAGATGGTACTGGTCCGGCAATTGAGCAGGGGCTATGGTATAATCAAGTCGTGAGGAGGAGAAACGGGGGCAGTCTTCGATTAAGTGCTTTATTGTTTGTTTTGTTTGGCTATCTCAAGGGTCACCCGTGATGCCAAATCGGAGAAGGTAGGCCTTGTGGTAGCCATGTCTGGTGAGGAGTTGGGTCGTTACAAAATCAGGACTTATCTCGGAAAAGAATTCGGACAGATGGTGGAAGGAGGGGAGCAATGAGAGGGTGTGTGGGCTGTTCTGAGTGTAATATTCGGCGGCTCTAGCTAATGAGATGTTACGGTTCTGATATTTAATAAAACTGATGGGAATTATGGAGGTTGGCAGCGAATTTAGCAGCGATGTCCGCTAGCTCGTTACCGCCTATGCTAATGTGGCTGCGCACCCACACAAATGAAATGGACCTAAGTTGGGAATCTAGGGAGCGAACTGAGTTGTGGATGAGAAAGGTTGGAGGATGTGTGGTGTGCGGGTTTGCCAGTTCTGTAAGTCCAGAGAGGGAGTCTGACAGAATGCAGATGTGAGGGCAAATGCGCACGCCCACTCGACAGTCTTTCCGATGGCTAGGAGTTCCGCCTGGTAGACAGAGCAGTAGTTCTGAAACTTGAACTTCCTGGTTCGGATCTGTCGTCCTGTTGAGTCAACAACCACATACGCCGCCCCCACCCTGTCGTCATGCTTACTCTCGTCTGTATAAATAAACCAAGTGTGTTCGTGGTCGGTAAGTTGAGATATGCATAGGTCGTTGAACTCGGCAGTGGATGTTATCTCCAGGAATTCAATACCTCTTCTGAGAGAGGGGTGTGGGAGTGAGGAAGGGGTGACCGGTGATGCTACAGGATTATCCGAGGGAAGAAATCTTGAAGTTAAGTTAATTTTGGATATTTCTATGTCAGAGATTTCAAGGATTTTGTCGGGAAGGGGAATGAGTTGTGCGACAGAAATGGCAGTAGCGGTACGGACAGTTCGGAAACCCCGGATCATTTTAATCGCGAAGAGGCTCTGAAGTGAGAGGAGACGATTAGTGACATGCTTATACTTTATAGCCCCCGCCCAAATTCCCGCTGCATAACCTATAATGGGTTGAATTACCTGCAAGGAAGAGACCCCCCAGGTAGGTCTAATACATAAGGAGAGTTTGTTATATATGTTCTTGGCCTTATTGATTACATACTCCACATGTTTTATGAAAGTCAGCCGGTTGTCAATGATGACCCCAAGAAATGTAATTTGATTAGAGAAGGAAATGAGCTTGCCGCCAGCAAAGATGTTGCACTTCTTAGATCTGTTTGTAAAAGAGATGGCTTGCGTTTTGTCCGGACCAAAGCAGAGTTTGACCGAGGTGCCCCACTCGGCGATGGTTCGCAGCGCCGAGTTGGTTATATGCTCGAGGTTTTTGGTATCTGATGCACAACAAGCAACACGTCATCAGCATACGCCAGCAGGTGGCAACCCTGTGGGAGATCGATCAGGAGGAGGTGATCTAGTAAGAGGTTCCACAGCAGAGTACTTGAAAAATCTTTGTTTGACAACTATCTTCGTGTATTGAATACTTTCTCCAAGTTCTTTAGTCGGTTTTTTGGTTACTATAATTAGACGCAGACCGCAGGGATCGGTGAAGGTCCGTGATATAGTCTTAGCCAGTCCAAGGAGATCTTTTTTCTGTCTTTGTTCGTTTCTTAGCTGATACACAGTTAAGCAAGGCTAGTAGGTAAGGAAAAGTTAAACGCTATTTAGCGACTTGACAGTGGTTTAGCTAAGCATCGTATAAGTAAAATGTTCTTAAGTAAGGCTGCTAATGTCACGCCGTCGTTTAGTAGCACCACTAAACAAAGAATGTATGATTTAAGTGTTTTGAAATTTCGCATCTTTTTTTAGTACATATACAAAATTCTCACCAGTAGACCTACCACAAGCTCTGTCTGGCTCTGGTTTTGAGTCTGTGTGAGTGTTGTCTAAATAAATCCTACGTCGAAACGTCACACATCATCATTATCCTAATACACCGGTGAGCACTCACACATACTCAAAACCAGAGCCATAGACAGAGTTTGCGGTAGGCCTACTGGTTTGTGCGCGATTATCGTGTTCGTTATCATCATCATCATACACACTGGTGAGCACTCACACAGACTCAAAACCAGAGCCAGAGACAGAGCCAGACAGAGCTTGTGGTAGGCTTACTGGTTTGTGCGTGACTATCGTTTTCATTATATAGTTCGACTACCTAGATATTACATGAAGCTGGTAGATAAAATACCTAATGCCAATCACTTAAGGAAGTCGGGAGAAAGTATAGTTGTTGTAAATACTTGTTTTACTCGTCAAATATAATCATTAAAATCTGTTAGTGACAGTAACTGGTTTACTAATAATTCATAATAATTAAAATAGGCAGTTAAACATGGCGGACATTCGAATGGACTTTAGAGGGAAAGCAGACATCGTATTGAAGTTAGAAAATTTTACTCATAATATTTATAAGTTTTATGAATGTAGAGAAGAAGGGCCTTTGCCCTGTAGTTGGACACAAACATGATCTTAATAATAAAAATAATTATATTGTAAGACTTCCAAGCTGAACCAGCCGCACGAATTAAAATGAATGGAAATAGCAAATTTTCACTATTATATTTTTTTAAACGTAAACTTATCTCCTATTCTAACTTTTAAAGTAAAAGTAAAACGTTAAAAAAAAAGTCATATGCAGTTATGATGTTCTTCTAAATCGAGGGCATGTCTCTTTTCACAACTTTTCCCTAACTCTCGTGGTTTCGGACTTGTCCATCACCGCCCTTCTCTAAAAACTACCCTGTACTGTTATATTGTTTTTGCATTACACAAATAAAACGCAGCGATGTTGGAAGTTATATTTTTTATTATTCATAGACATTTATCTACAAGAAACAAAAAAATCGGTTGTCTGTAAGCGGTTTACTGACGATAGTTGAACGTGACAACGTCATACAGCTGTCCAAGCGGACGCATCGCTCACTCAAGGAGAGAGACAGATGTCGAACGCTGCCGAGCGCGGAGGCCGATTGTGCCTCTTTGTCGCTCGTTCCGCGCTCTCGCTTGCACTTCAAGCCTTAAATGGAACGCCTGAGAGCGAGGTAACGCCGCATGAGTCATGTTTTTTCGTGCGTGCAGCCGACTCCATCGAATTGCGAGTATAAGACGTTGACACGTCAAAAAGAAAGCGCATAATGAGCCATTATGAATAGTGTACTAATAACGCTTGTTTATTCAACTATTTTGCTTGACCACATTGCGTACCTATGTCGCTGGCTAGCTGACCTTCTGTAGGAAGGAGAAAGCTGCTTGCAGACTACGTATATAACAAGTAAAATACACAAATTATCTTAGACTGCTCGCATGTTTACAATGTTTTCTATGTAATTTGGAATTTATTGCCTACTTTCAGACGGTTCTATATGTAAGTGACCACTAACGTCGTTATTAAGACTAGTTTGATATTTTTTCAACTCTTACTCTTGTTAAAAGTTTTTGCAAAACTGATTGATTACATGAAAGAATTGAGTATCTTCATGATTCGTTTTTTGTCATTTCGGGAAGTCACATAGCTTTTTGATTTTAATTGTTTTTCTGCTGTTATTTTGAGTTATGTTGTGTAATTTCGGTGGTATTTTAACCAACATTACTTGAGGTCTTAGCTCAAAGTGTAGCAGTTGGAATTAAAGTGTATTATGTGATATTCTGATTTGATCGAAAATGTTTCAGATGGATTTGGAAGAAACGGCCATCTTTCTTCCAAAGACAGTTAGGGTAGGGCCGACTCGACTTTGACTGACTCGACGGAAAAGTATTCTATCTATGTAATTTATTATCATTCTCATTATACTACTCGACACTGGCAAAATTGATCCGAAAAGGACAGATTTGACTGGCCTCTAGCTTAGTTGGTAGTAGCTCTGCCTTCTGCGCCGTAGGTCGTGGGTTCGATCCCCACCGAGAACAAATATTTGTGTGGTGAACATAAATGTTTGTTCTCTGTCTGGGTGTTATATTGTATTCTAAGTATGTATTTACAAAAAAAAAAATATTCAAGTATTATATCAGCTATCTGGTTCCCATATTACAAGCTCTGCTTAGTTTGGGGCTGGGTAGTGTTGTGTGAATTGTCCACAATATTTATTTATTTATTTATTTATTTATTTAGATGCCATTCATTAAGAGGAAGAAGAGTATCTTCATACATACTATTTAGTTCGCAGTGGTCTTACATTGTTTTGGCATTCCTGCGTCAAGCCTTGCCCACATTTAAGTGATCTGTGATGGTTATCAGTGAGATGCTGTCAAATATTACAGCGATATTTGCACACAGCGTTTCACTGATCGCCATCGCCTAGATGTGCGCAGGCCTTATAATTAACACCAATCGCCCCAAATCCTACACCTTATTTGTTTAAAAAAGCTTTCAAATACCTTTAGGACGTCTCTGCACAGAAATACAAATACAATCTATAAACATCTAGCAACACATCCAATGGTGCTTTTTGGAGTCGGTTTCTCAAGTTTTGTAAACTTATAATAAAAATGTATCAACAATATGACAGTGTTTAGTAAAATCAAGGTAGGTATAAGTAGCTGCTTGGCAATGTCGACTGGGGTGACGTCAGACACCGGACCGGTTTGACATATCGTACTGCATGTTTTTTCCGAAGCGGACATAATATTGAAACATTTAGGCTAAGAATCTTTTGACCTTTCTAGTTTTCATTACATTCCTATAATTTTTATTGATATTATAGTGAAACCACTAATATTTTTGTAATGTCCCAAAAGATAAGAGCCGAGCGGGATTTGAACTAGCGTTCTTTTCCTTGGTATGGGGCTGGTAAGTGCCGAACAGTCCCTATGAGTTATTCGTCGAGAGTGATTAGGATCCGATGGCGCAGCAGTCAGCGCTGGTTGCAGGTTCAAATCCCGCTCGGCTATTAACTTTATCGACATTATAAAAATCTTAGTGATTCCTATAATTGTTTTGTGATTGTATTATTCAAACGGGTGTTTATTTGTGTACGTAAAAGGTTAACCGGATCTGGGTAGGCTTAAGTACTTATAAACAAGAAACTGATTTAATTTTCAAACCATGCAGCTTATTATTTATCCGCGTTTTTTTTTGGAAACACTGCAAATAACACCCAATATATTTTTACAGCTGATACTGTAAAGATGGCGTTTTAAAGTTTTTACTGTTATGTGTGGTGGCGATCAGTGAAGCGCTGTCATATTTCGTCGTAGAACGCTTATATTCGCGCAAGGCTTAATTTTGTCATGAACCTTGAACTCGTAATATGTACTTTAAACACGATTTATGTATTAAGGTACTTCTTTTACAATAGCTCCGTAACCTACCATGAGCTCTGTCTGGCTCTGTCTCTGGTTTTAAGTCTGTGTGAGTGTTGCCTACATAAATCCTACGTCGAAACGTCACACACATAATAATACACTGGTGAGCACTCACACAGACTCAAAACCAAAGCCAGACAGAGCTTGGTAAGCCTACTGTTGGAATAATAATAAAATGAATAAACATAAAATACAACAACAAGGAAAACATGGATGAACTGTGTGAAAGATGCCATGGATAGGAGAGGAGTGAATGCAGAGATGACGGCTGACAGAGGGAAATGGAGGAAGAAGGAAGAAGCATGTTGTGCCGACCCCACATAAAGTGGGATAAGGGCAGGAAGAAGAAGAAACATTAAAATACAGTCATACAGGAAAACCAGCGTTATAGTGGCGCTCGCTAGCATATGCTGAATGACGGCCAATTTGTATCTCATTGTTACTTATCATCCTTGTTTAATAGTATTGTTGTGTGGCATAAATATAAATAACTTTTGATTTAATTTGATAGCAGTTGCAAATATTTAGATTAATAAATCTCGCTGCTTTGAACGAGACAATCCTGCGGTAGCACTAGCACATATGTTGGAAATGGTAGGTAAGCTGTTGGCCTTCGACCGCTCGCCGGCCGCCACGGTCGCCAGGCACAAGGCGCAAGCTGCTATGTCCATTATTGTAATTATCAGGTGAATAATATTCTGAACTTAGGATATACAACCCACTCTCATACTCATAAATGTTGCTTAAATTTGAACGTTTGCTCTGTCACTGCTTAAGTGCCAATATTGGGAAGTATGAGTTGTGTATTTCTTTTTATTAGTTTTTTTAATTTATTTATAATATTTAAACTGATGTTTACAAACTTACAATTAATTAAACTATGCCTATCACTTAAATAATTGTTAGTACAGGAAGGTACTTATACATACATACCCAGTATTGACAATTATTTGTTCGTTAGTCTCGCTAAAACTCGAGAACGGCTGGACCGATTTGGCTGATTTTGGTCTTTAATGATTTGTGGAGGTCCAGAAGAAGAAGGTTTAAAAGGTGAATAAATATGTTTTTTTTTTCAACGGGAATGGTAACGGGGCGAGCGAAGCTGCGGGCGGCCGCTAGTCTGTAATAATATATTATACCTAAAAAAGAGGTACGAAGTTTTTCAATCTTTTTTAAATATTAATTTAACTTTTCGTCGGCACTACGTTTCGGCATTTTTCCCAATTTTTGCACTGTATATAAAATGTGTATATCTACGTCACAGGCCGCACCGCAGAAAGGAAATGTCAAACCGGTAACTTTTTTTACTTTAAAAAATGTGGGAAGGTGCCAGTAGCATAAAAGAATACTACCTTGTTTATAACTGAAGAATGAAGCGTTGATTTATAATATACTAGCTGCCTGTCCCGGCTTCGCACGGGTGGACATGGACATTTATTTTTTAAACACATAAATATAGCCTATGTTACTCAAGGTGAACCTACGTCCAGCAGTGGACTGATATCAATTGATGATGATGATGAAAGAACATTCTATAGGAGCACTATTTTCTAGAACATTTTGTCTAAATATATTTGAGTATTCTAGATAATTCTGGATTACTAACGTTTGGGTGGGAGCATTCCGGATGCTAACCGACTTTAAATTATTCCAGATCATTCTAGAGCGTCTATGTGCATTCTGTTCTCGTAAAAGTCGAGAATTTTCTGAAAATCCCTAAGCGATAGAAAGGGATAGACATATATAAGTCCCTACGTGATAGAAAGGGATAGACATAGATTTCGAAACTTTTGGCCCTTATAAATTAATAACACCTAAATATTGAATATAAACTATCCTATATTTTAAGTCCGACCATATTATAGGCAGTTGCAAAATTTTATCGAAATCCGTTCAGTAGTTTCGGAGTTTATCGCGTTCCAAATTGTGACACGAAAGATTTATATATATAGAAGATAGAAGATAATAGATTACAGCTAAATCATAATGCCAATTCTCGACGTTTAAAAATAAAATAATAGCTTAGTTCTTATCAACTAATCAAAAAGTAACCTACTCGTGTACCCAAGAAACAGGTATTTTGGATCTTTCTAGATCATTAAATCGGCTATCAAACATCAAGACATTTATTTCAGTCGGAGAATATTGACATTATTCTTCCGTCTTCCGTGTTGTCAATAAGTAAGGAAAGGAAACCAAGGTGTGGATTTCTTTTGTGGTTAGAGAGAGCTTCACAATATCATTGGATTACTTTCAATTACTTTTTAACTTTTAAAGACTTATGAATATTTTAATAGAATGAAATGAAATGTTGAATGCTCCAAGAATACATTTAAGTCATACAAGGACAGGGATAGCCACGTTTTGAGCGTTTGCTTGAGCTGTATCAAGCCATAATTTATTTTCAATTCTCACGCAAAACGCAACGTTAGCGGGATTTATAGTTTAAATAACATTAAACAGAATCGTAAATAAACATAAGTAACGTACCTTTAAAAAGTTTTTTCATCAACGTGCAAAAATCTGTTCATGTATTGTTTTGTATGTTGGTTTTTTTCATCAACATGCAACAATCTGGTCATGTATTGTTTTGTTGGTATGTAGGTATACTAGCCGTCCATTTTGATCGGCGTATATGGGCATTAGTGTGTCAAGCAATTCTCAAAAACCGTTTGCCAATCTGAGGCCGCCGTGGACCGCCGTCGAATCAAGCAATGGAGCGTGCAGGTGTAAACTGCCATCACTGGATGTACCGCTAGCTAGCACCGATTAGTGTGCCAATGACCAACTCAATCGTGGAAATTGGAATAGATGTTTATTATTTTCTTCGTTTTATAGCGACAACTTAGAAAATAATTAAAAATTTATAGTGTCTCATAATTCATGGCTTTGAACCGGGTTTTGAACCCACGACTCGCCTGTTGATACGGGGGATGCGCTAGTCTAATGTCGCCTGGCGAATAGCTCACAGTAGTTCCTTTACCATTGTACTAATTTAGGTATATTAGAGTCTGCTGGCGCAGTTGGGCTCAGAATCGTTATATGTGTTCTATAATTCATGCCACGGGAACCATACATTTTACCGGGATTAGAAGTAGCCTATGTGCTATTCCTGACTAAGTATAATCTTTTTCTGTATTTATTAAGTAACAAACATTCATCCATCCAAACTTTCTCATTTATAATATTGGTGGGTATTATTAGTGGGATTTATTGACGCCACATTCGAAAAATTACTAAACATTTTACAACACAGTTCGCCAAAATATCAACGTTTTCCTTTTTTACTGATGTGAAACCCTCTATTATGAAGGTTGTCTCAAAACAAGTTTTCGGTTTTATTATTTTGTAACAAGTTTTGTCTTAATAGTTCTTAATTGGCATTTAAACAAACTCGCCAAATTAAGGTACCTATTCTTTTGGAAGTAGTGCCATTCTCATCATTAAAGATGTTTGTACATATTAAATTATTCAGACTTAGTATTAAACATTAGGTAAAAACAAAATGAATAATAGTAATACGTGACTATTTAGAAATAACTCAATTGTTATCCACGGCACGGCATCTAAAAAACCAAATAAATAAAAATATTTGCAATGAAATGTCCATTTGGAGACTTTTATTAAATAAATAAATGTAGTGGACATTCCACACTTCTAGCCCCAAACTAAGCCAAATTTAAACCAGATAGCTTGTATGTGCTACATTGTATTCCAATAGCTTCCAATTCCCCCCAATCGCTTCTATAATATAACACCCGAAGTACCTGATTCTTGATTACGTGCATATTTTATCAAAGGTCATTGAACAGCTAATTTTACCAACCCCAGATTTTAAATTATGTAAAAACTGTTTTATATGACCGTGAGAATCCATTTACAAAGTTGTTTTGCGCGTTAAATATGTATTTCTATATTATCTTTGCTCAAAACTTGGTTGTTTGCGATTTTAAATCTATTAAATATTAAAATGTGCGTTCGAGAAGTTGGTGGACGGTTGTCGGCGTCTATAAAAACAAGAATTTGCGACTTTGCACGTTTCAAACTTCGTGGTACGACGATTTGCAGATTTGAGCTTTATCTAAACAATTTTAATGTTTAATTTCAATTTTCACGCTTTACTAATTCTTCTCCTAAGGAAGGTAACTTTGCATGTTTATGTATTGTTATGTCCTCAACTTGAACTTGAAATTACATAGTCGTTTTGTTGGCAAATTAATAGTATTATGTTAAGTTGTGCAACATTACAGTCCTCTTCTGGTTTCGTAGAAACTGAATGTGCAAGTAAATTTCTAGATTTAAAAAGAGGGAAACCTAGTTTATAGATCTTAGAAAAATGGTTAAGAAGATGCTTTACAATAATTTTATTAAGATAAATAAGTAATTATAGGAGTCGCTTGGAGGTGGAGACAGCAGACGCTGACCGCTGGCAGTGTTAAGGAAGCTAGACGGTCTAGGAATACTCTTTAAGTTTTGCTCCTGCTAAATAAACTCAATAAGGGCCGTTTTTATACACACTTTGACCTTTTAAAAAAGATTAAAAATCTCTTAAACATTTTCATGAAAAATTCATTTTTATTTGTTTACAACCCGATTGCGACAGTTCATAAAAATATAATTTTCTATTCAAAAGTTTGTCTTAATGTGGGCAAATACTTTTATCCCAATATGAACGCCATAGAAATATAGCAACATTGCGCATCTACATGACGATTTGAGCTATTATTTTATAAGACATTTTAATTAGAAGTACCTACAGCTACTGCTGCTTTGGACGTTTTAATGAATACAGCAGACATTTTAATGATGACTATCCAAGCGCTGTGCTTACTTCATTATTATTTTCATCCCGGATCAAGTAACGTTAGCCGTTGGTTGGGTAGCAACTAGCCTCTCAGCTCAGTTGGTAGTAGCTCTGCCTTTTGCGCCGTAGTTCGTAGGTTCGATCCCCACCGAGAACAAGGTATTAGTGTGGTGAACACAGATGTTTGTTCTCTGTCTGGGTATTCTAAATATGTAGGTATGAGCCTGAGTCTGCGGTCTCGACAGCCTTAAGAGACGCTTGACACTGAGCAGTGTTGAGTTTGTTTGTCTTTCGATGCGTAAACCAATTTCCACCTGCTTATTGGATATGTTATGCTATTTAAAGTCTTTATAGATTTGTCGATTCTCCCACTTTTCTTGCAGCAGAAAACGAGATAATTCGTCATTTTTCTTCTAAGAACAAAACTGCGTCAGAGAATGTGCTCTAGCACGTTCTATACGCAGTTGTTCTAGGCTTAGATCATTTTCGGTCGTGCGTGACTCGTTCGTGACAAACGTTTTAGCATTGTCAAAACCTGACAAGTTTAAGTGCCTACCACATCAAGCATATCTTCACAATAAGCACTATCAAAGATCGTCGTATCGCGGAATTAATATTGTTTGTCCTAACTACCGGCTTCTTGTCTGTCAATGAACACGTTCGTGCCTACGCGAATGACTATAATGAGAAGAGCTCTAAAACAGCGCTGCGACGCTTGCTTGGCAATATTTATTTAAGTATAATTTTGTTATACATAGCAAACAAAACTATTGATAACTAAACTTTTTTTTTATTTAACCTACATTGCAAATGTCTCCCGCAAAACCTTCCACTCGTTTTGATACTTAGCGGTCTCCCACCAATATTTCTTCCGAACGTCGAGATCGTCTCGCCAACGTCTTCTCGGCCGGCCCCGACCTCGTCTCCCGTCCTCAAGCACCCAAGGAGTGACGATATTCGCCTTTCAGGTTGCATCCTGTACATGGCCTACCTGATAAAACAATAACAATTTAATGCTATTTATTTATTCAGCCTTATATAGGTATATATTTATTTATTTATTGTGTTTAGATCGGCTGACCCACCCATTCATTTCGTCTTGGGTTTGAATGTGTTGACACTGTTGACACAATTTTGACAGCCGTAACCATAACCATATGAAGCTCAAGGTAGGCCAGCTGGTCTGTCCCACTGCTGGGCAAAACCAGCCCCCCTTCCTTCCGCTCATCTCGTTCCTGACCCAAATTCGGCTACTCTAGAAAGCTCCCGTGGCTCTGTAATGTTGCTGTTGGCCACCTGATGTTAAGTTGTAACAATCACCTAGAAGAAGCATTGTCTCTCAAGTCACGCACGTTAAGAACGTGTGCTATTCAGACCAAAAAACTACATAGATACTTTACCACGACACCTAGGTGTGCCAAGAAAGTTTTAGTTCGGGTTAGAACTATATGGATGTCTAAAAAACATTTTAGTCACCATTCTAAGTATGGGGAACTTAAGAAACATAATCAAGCGTAGGCGAACGAGCATTGCACTCGCAAACCAACAACCTTGACTTTTCAATACAAAAATGTCGAATACAGTTCACATTTTGATAGTTAGTGCCGAATCCGCTATGCGTAGGTGACGTAGCGTGGTACACGTACACGTAGGCATGTTAATTAAATTGAAATTTAAACTCAAACGGATTCTCAAGTTTCGGAATGCTTATTTGCCAGTTTATTGAGTTAGAAGTATTGAAATACCTAATTTGTGAGCTTACAAATTTTGCTTCTTGGCGCTACGTGCCATGCCAACAGCTGCCAATCCAGTTGATCTCATTTCTAGAGGAATTTCTCCAGAACAAATAAGTAGCACAGCACTGTGGTGGTCAAGTCCGCCTTACTTATCCCAACTAGAAAGTACTTGGCCCATCTTGAACACTAAACTTGATTTGACTAACTTTGGATTTTTTTTTTACTTTCTCTGACATCCCTTGTTCCTACTTTAGAAAACTTCAAAAAGTTATTGACTGATCGCGTGGATGTAATTAAAGCTTTAAATCGGTCTAAATACGATATCAATAATACTAAATCATCAAATAATAACAATAGTAAACCCAGCCGCTCTGGTCAAACTCAATCATTGTCTAACAACAAAATCGCTCCAGCAATACTCAGCAATATCGTCCAAATTATAATGAAACAAAACCATTTGCAAGTTTAGCGCATGTTGCATGTTGTTTGTGTCTGCATCATTTGTGGCTCTAATCATAAGATTTACGATTGTAAAGCTGAAAATATTCAATAGCGATTGGCTGACGTAAGTAGGTACAAATTATGTGTGAATTGTCTCAGACAGGGTCACCCTGAGAGCGAGTGCCGCATGGGACCCTGTCGAGAGCGAGGCTGCAAGGGTCGGTGCAACTTGTTATTGCACCAACCATCTCAATCGCAACAAACAGTCGTTAACTTCTCTAAAGAATGTAATAATGGAATAAGGTAGACAAAACAAAAACGAAATTTAAAAGAATTGACGAAGTTCTTCTTTCTTCGTTCAAGCTTTTGTTTTCTGACAGGTCCTGTCACGGTCACCGAAAAAAAAATTGGTAGTTACGATGCCCTTTATGACAATAAGAGCGACAAAAACAGTTGCATCATCGCTGTAGCTGGAGTAAACGATTTCGCAGGAGCTCGGTTATTGTTAGGATTAGTGGACGCGGTCCTTTGAGCAGGTTGTGTGGACATTGTCCTTTGTATAGGTTGAATAGATTTATTGGAGTTCCGGCTTATAGATTCGAGAACATCATCGCGATCAATTAAAAAAAAAATTGCTCTAATTTGGGAACATCAGTCAACGCGCTACGACACTCCTTCCTACTTGAGCAGAGTATTATTGTCCAGTTTGAGACTCATAATATGTATGTTTGACGACGTCTGTGGTGCGGTGGGAGAATGTCCACCTGCGACGCAAGAGGATGCGGGTTCGATTCCCGCCTTGGAACAAATATTTGTACGATCTGCAGGTATTTGTTCCGGGTGTTCTGGTCGTTTTCTATATAAAATAAAAAATAATATTTATTTATTTATGTATAATCAAGACATCCCATTGGTCAATAGCCTGTCCGAGGCTGGAAAAAGCTCGCAGGTTTTAAGTTATGTGATCTACCATGAACTTTAATGATGCAGCTTCGCGAGATGCTAACTGTATACTCTACAAAGAATATATCCAAAAAAATGGCATAGTTCTAAGAAGGTCTGTCCAGATGTTTGAAGAGATCGGTTTGACCCATGATTGGGTCAAAGACACATGTTAGAAATGACCATAAAGTCTTGTCATCGTCTGTAAGACTTTGAAACATCTTACATTTGTGCATCTGGGGTACAGTCGCTTACATAACCGCTGAAAATGACTAAAATAATACTAACTTTTTTAGGAGAAGGCAGCTACCACGGATTTCACAAAGAAAAAACCGGCTAAGTGCGAGTCGGACTCGCGCATTTAGGCTTCCGTACCATTATCTATATTAAACTTCTTAAACATTTGATTTTCTATTTTTAGTATTTGTTGTTATAACGGCAACAGAAATACATCATCTGTAGAAATTTCAACTTTTTAACTATCACGATTCTTGAGATACATCCTAGTGACAGACAGACAGACAGATAGACGGACGGACAGCGGAGTCTTAGCCCTTTTTTTATTTATTTATCTTATAAAAAATATATATTTAATCTAATTATTATAAATAGCACTAAAGAAACCATTAAGGTTTGCAGGGATAATGCTAATAAAGAGTCAAGTACTCTTTGGATGCGGAACCCTAAAAAGATTTGTTCTAAATGTTTTTGTTAATTTGCCCCAGAAGAGAAGGAAGGACACTTTCAGATTTCACACCTTGATCGGGGGTTAACAAGGTCGTGACTTGTATATTTTATTTAAACCGGTCATTAATTTAGATTGATATAAGACGTAACTACATGATTGATGAAACTTGTTTTTTTATATACAAGAGAAAGTTAGATTCTAGAGTGGCGATTTACTTGCTCTAAAATAATAACTTAGTAAAAACAATTGTATTTTTTCCTATTGATAATAAACATTTCTCAAATATGTTGACAGACATTTACATCGACAAGCGTCGTTTTTAATTAATCACCAATCTAATTGCTGTTGCTTGTTACCACATAACGATGTTGCAATATTGTTACCGATTGTACTTGCTGTTTAAAATGCTACACGAATTCTCAGCATTGTAGGCCGAATCTGTACAACTGACGAAAACATTTCGACAGAGCCGAACGATCGACAAAAATAACAATAAAGTGTTACAATACAATAAGCCTTATAAACCTATAGCATGATAAACTGAGAAATGTGTAGGTACTCGTACCTATAGTCTTGTCAATAAGTAATATAAGTTTAAAACTGGAGAAACCGACTTCATGGCCAAACTGCTGAACCGATTTTGATGGAATTTCTATGGGACCAATCTGGAAGTATTTAAAAAAATATTTTTCCAAATCGGCTCATAAATGACGTAATGATGCGATAACAAACATTAAAAAAACCAAACATGTTTGAAAACCCCGCCTGTTTTATTTGAAGTCTGTTAAATAGTACATTGTTACCCGAGTGTTGAAAGTCACGTTTTTTGAGTCCCGAGACGGGTTTGGCGCCAGAGCGTAGCGAGGGCGCCAATGGAGCTTGAGGGACTTAAAAGACTTTCATCCGAGGTAAACACTGTGCTTTTCATTACGAATACAAGGAAAGTAAAAATAAAAACATGAAAGAAAAATTTGTGAAAATGACGATTGAATTGCCGCCTTCCCGGTTTTTTTTTTATTTTTCTCTGGCGGGCCTTCGGCTTCGGTTCGCCAGCATTATTCAGCCAAAATTTTCATTTTCATAATTTAAAAAATGGTAAATTGTTTGCTCAAATCTATGTTATTTTAAAGAAATAGTTGAACGTACGAGTACGAATATAATAATTAAGCCGTATAAGGGATCAACACACGAGGATAGTAGGCAGTGCTAATTTTTATCATATTTTTTATAAATATTGTTGACATGGATGATAATATATTAATAAAGTAATTTAGAAGATAAACATATTATTTATTTAATACTATCTTTATGTTATTTAAATTTTACATTGCGCTCTAATTAGACTTTTTAAACTTCATACCGTTGTAATGGGTTTCCAACCTACTTGCTGAATAAAAAGTTGGAATTTTGTTGAACAACCTCCTTGCAGTTAGAAAGACTTTAGAAAGTTGGAACATGGTTGAATAAAATAGAACTTGTTTTTTTTAATAATTTGACAGCTGTCAGTAGAAAGCGATTCTCCCTAGGGCTGAAAGTTTTACTTTCAATTAGGCCCCTCAGGCAACTTCAGACCTACTTTCAGAGTATGAGCAATGAAAAATAAATTAAAACATTCGGCTCAACTTGAAATGGGTAATAAAGTACCCTTGGTTACGTTTGCATTGCACTATTGATTTACCCCATTTGATGGTGCAGACGTAACTGGTCAGTTATGTTTGCATTATTCAAATTGATACAACTACTAAACCTTGCTTTCCTCGCCGTAGAGTATTTTAAGCATGTCCTTTTTATCTTATTGGGTAAATAAGACGGTGTAATGGGGATGGAAAATCAATAATGCTGCCTAATTTTACAAGGGCTTAGCTTGAAATCATGAATAGAGTCGCATCAACATTTTATTACGAAAGCACTGGTGGTCTAGTGGTAGCGGACTCGCCCTCCGATCCTAAGGTCGTGGGTTTAAATCCAGTCGTGTACCAATGACTTTTTTCTGTCGAAAAATGACAGTACTCTCAAACGGTGCAATCATCGCGAGAGAAGTTCGAAACGGCACGATAGGAGCCTCTTTAAAATCTTTTCAGCACACTGGTTTGAAAGAGCCAGTGACACGATATTGAAAAAGAAATAATGAATTTTCGCATAACCCTTAAATAATACCGTGCCTTTCAACTGCCAACTTAAAAGTTTTTTAAGTTGACGTAGAACGTAGAACCGTTGAACAGAATATTTTTAAGATTTTTTCATTATTGCGGCGGGCGTGTGGTCCTCTCTCGAAAGGAATGACGCAGAATGAGATGAATGAGACAGAATGTAATGGACCTCAAATATTTATATTTTTAATTTAATAATATTGTACAAACTTTCCTGCGAATAAATGATTATGATTATGAATATTTCTATTAACTTCTTGCTGACTCTCAAGATCTGGATAATTAAATCTTGTGGACTTTTTTGCTTATTTTAGCGGCACTGTATACAGTAAACACCTGTTACAACACTATAAGTACTCTACCTACGCAAGCGTAATTGCAAGTTTCCTGTGAGGGGGAGTAAAGAAAAGGGGAGATCGGTTGTACTTTACGTGTAATTTTGTAATGGTGTACGATTTGTATTGAAACATGAAAAAGGCAGAAATTGTGGAAAAAACCAAAGGTAAAGAAATAAAGGAAGGAATTATGTATATCCTAACACAGGGATTCCGTTGAGACTACGGCATAATGGTTTTTTAAAAAGGGTGATTGAAAATGTTTAAGGGTCGGCAACGCGCGTGTTAGGTTTATATTTTTTTCTGTTAGAAATGACTTCAGCAATAAAAAAAAAATTGGGCAATAAAATAACATAATTTTGTTGTATATGCTAAATGTATTCACACTCCTACCCGGCTCTGAAATGGTTCTTCTTCCTAGCCCTATTCCAGCCTTTAAATGACTTTATATTACCGCTGAAGTACAATTGAAAAGGTCTGTTAACTGTCCTTCAAACAAAGACCTATTGACCACACATGCTCGTATATTCTCAAATCCTTCCGGCTACAAAGCTCTGGCTACAAAAACTGCCAATAGCCGAACCAATAAATCAATCGACCGAACCATTTTTGACGACATCTGTACAACATGCGCCCGCGCCTGTTTGTAATGTCGCCATGATTTTTTAACTTCGGGATTTGTATATTTATTCTTCTACTTATCGTGTCACTGGTTCTTTCGAACCAAGTGTGGTGAAAGGATTTAAAGTGCACCTTAAAGAGGCTCTTTTCGTGCTCTTATTGGGAACTGTCGAAGCATGAAAAGGAATTTTATAAAAAAATACCTAAATAAGTGGCTTCCTTCCTTTTTTTACCATCTATCTATCTTCCTTGGCATGTCTAGACATGTTTGTATACCAAAACACTGCGATACTACTGAATTTTTTTACACAAAGAAATGTACAATTATTACAAGTACTTACAAATACACAAGAATTAGTTGAGCTATCTGCAGACCGCTACTGTATTTAATACAGTTTTTGTTTAGTGTTTGGTTACCTTATGTGCAAGAATGAATATGAATAATGGCACTTTGTCTATGAATTTCGTTGATGGTGTCATCGTTTTAAATGACAAATGGGTAGAATAGGTCTGTGGACTATTTAAGAAATTATCTCAATGACTAATCTGCAAGATATTGTTATAAATAGAAGACCATACGAGCCGCGTTTAATTGATGTATATAAACAGATGGCAATACCTTATATGCCTTTGTCAAATTGGGATGAGTTTACTGCTTTATTTAACTTATTTACCCATCCTCTTAGTTTTATTGTTGGCGTAGAAAAAAAAAACCCGCGGCTTAGTTAGCTCCGCACGTAGGTATTGACCATGTCTTTCCTGTGGATTAGGCCGACTAAGCTGTCAGGATGGTATAGGTACTGGGCAAGCCATCCATCTAAAGTGCTGTCCCAGGCACTATAGCGTCCCGTAAGTAGGGCATGAGTAATCACCAATTGCTTCTGACGCTATATAAATCATCTACAATGGCGTAGAAAACCATGTGTTTAAATGTAAAAATGTTTATTTTGTCTGTTTATCAACACCAACATGAAAAAAAAAAAAAAAAAAAAAAAAAAACACCTTAAGGTTGTTCGATTCCGATACAAACTGAATTTACACAACTATGGGCAAACAAAGTATAAATGTACACTGAAATAGCTGTAATAGAATTTTACAGTGGTCTTTATTGCCGGCCAGTTATATAAAGTTGCAAAAAACTGTAGGATAACAGAAATATTAATAAAAAACCAAAAGAGTAATTTTTTCGTCATTCTTTCTAACGGGTACTCGGCATTGAATACGTGAATGAGCTTAAAACATATGTCTCAAAATAGTCGTAAAAGTCTGTTAGTTCTTTTTCTGAAGCCCCGACTGCCACGACCAACGGCTACCACTCCAACTTTATATAACTGGCCGGTAATAAGGACCACTGTAAAAGCCTATTACAGCTATTTCAGTGTACATTATTACTTTATTCGCCCATAGTTGTGTAAATTAAGTTTGTATGGAAATCGTACCCCCTTAAAATGACATAGCAACAGCGTTGCTACTGGGGTGGTGGCGTGATGTAAACCGGCCAAACACGCATGTCGCCACAATGTCAAGTGTCTCTACCAAAATTTCGCTTGTTTATATCAGACACTACCGGCTTCGCTCGCCCCATTCCCGGTCCCGTTAAAAAATAAAAGTATCCTATATCTCCTGGTTCTAAGGTACCTACCAACCCACCAATTTTCAGCCAAATTGGTTCAGCCGTCCTTGATTTATAAATACTGTAACTAACACGACTTTCTTTTATATATATTTTAGAGTTATTAATGGAACCTGTTAATTATTATGCTTCCAATCAATACCTATTTGTATCTTCATAATTGAAAACTAAAAAAGAGCACAAGTGGTAGAAACCTAGCCTTCCAATTATAAGGTAACGGGTTTGATCCGGTCGTGCACGTATGTATTTTTCTCTTCAAGGCAATGCTAGTGCTCTCATACGGTGGTGAAGGAAAACATCGTGAGGAAACCAGTGGTTTTGTCAGATCCACACGTATTGACCTTTGACACTGTCTTTCCTGTGGATTAGGCTGACTTAGCTCAGGATGGTATAGGTGCCGGGCAAGCCTACTCCACCTAAAAAAAGCCAGTCCCAGCCACTAAAGCGCCTCGTGAATAGGGGCATTAGAAAAAAACTGTTGTCCCAGACGCTATTAAAATAATCTACAATAGATGCAAATGCTTGTTTTTTAACGCAGTATAACTTGGCTTGATTGTAGAAATCAGTAAAAAAGTGTGAAGCTAATTATTTGTCTTTCTCTTAATACTTTGTTTAATACCCTCATCGCTAATCATGCGGGACAACGTCTGTGGGTTCCGCTAGTTCAATATACAAATATTTCCGAATAAAAGCAAGAAAACCAGAATTTTGTGACAAACAGCCTTACTTATAAACGTTTTATTCATATTTAATAATTGCTTAAAATTAGCTCTGTCACTGTTTGTCATTACCCAGTGGTAAGAGATGGCAATAGTTTAAGCACTGATTATTTTTTGACATATAAGTAAGGCCAAAAATGTTTGACTTGTTTCTTAGGATAAGAATCTGTGCGGCGTCAAGGGCAACCAGTGGCTAGCCGATGGCGCAACTCTTTGCGCCATTGTTGGCGATTTCCCACACTTACAGCATCTTATTTATCATAATCAGCTCTGCAGGATATACCTTCCTAATTTAAGCTTTGTTTTACGTAAATGATAAATAAATTGTTGTATAAGAAACACTTAGATTGTTATTACGTCTTTAATTCAGTTGGCCTATTGCTTGATCGTGAGAACTGCTTTTAATTTGTATGAACTGAAGGCTTTTAGCATAGTACTTACCTACTATAACAATTAATGAACAAAAAGCAGATGTGTTGTCGTAACTAGTAAAGAAGATACCTACATATTTGCACGAGCAAGTGGCGAACTCTTGTAGGTGGTAAAATTTCTTGAGACAGAGTGATAGGAGAAGACTTTAAGCTTTATAACAGAAAGATCGAGATAGATATTCCTGGTTTAAAATAGCGGTCACCATATTGCCCACGCTTTGCATAACTTATTGATGATCTGTCTAAACATGACGATACTCCTACATTTTATTGTAATAATGCTTAATTTAGGTTGATTCCTTGGCATAAAACATGCAGAGACATTCATACATTTACATAATAGAAGTGGAATGACCGTTAACTATGGTTGCGAATGAATAGAATTGCTGAGTCAATAGATACATCACATTGACGCGTCATGCTTTTAATGATTGTTAGTCATGCTACAGAAACAGATTTGCTTTTGCGTGTTTTTTTATTATTAAATCAACAGATTAAATTAAAAAAAACACGCACTACCAACCACTAGACCACTAGGTCTCGTCCAAAGAAATCCAGTTATCCCGAACTTAAGTTTCCACCGCTTTTCAAAGATATCAGAAGCTTCGTCTTATACCTACCCATGCCTAATAATGAAACCGGCTCTGTGCGGTGTAGATGTTTTGATATTCTGGTGTTTAGTCCTTTCCTGTTAAACCAAATTTGTTTGAAACACCTTTCAAATAAGAGATGATTTTCTGAATATGCTATTAGTTCTCCCGAATCAAATTTTCGCGATTTCTTAACCATTCATCAAATTAAACTCGCCTACTTACTATAAGTCATGTATATGGTTATACCTAATAGCTACCATTTGATTTTAAAAATGTTATAGCCGTCGAACATAGTTAAAATTTTATATTTGTTTTGAAATATTTCAACACAGTTCTTTTACCCGTTTTGGAGTCCAATTAATACATCTTAGCTCGAAGGAATGAGGTCATCATCTTATCAAATAATCTTGCTATAATAAGTTGTTGAACAAAGAAACGAATCGATTCGTCCACGTGGTTTGGCAAAACTCATCCAAATTCGCATTATCAAAATTAAATATATCTATGAATCACAGCACACACTGAGCAAACTACGGGAAGATGTAATGTAGCTAGAGCACTTCGCAAGCGCTAGGCCTGCGCTCAAACGAAGTGCTCATTAAAACTATACAGGGTTCGGTGTGAAAGGTATGTCAGTCATCTCCAGTAGTCACGGTTGGGGTATTAGAGGAGCTGTTCTAGGGCCGAAACGTCACTCGCACCACGACACACTGGCATGACACTCGACACGACTTACTAGCCTTGTCTCGACGGCCACTACTGACCACTTACCAGGTGGCTTAAGTGGCCAGATTTAGCTTCCCGGACCAACATGTTTGCTAAATGATGTGACACCATCTATGTACATGATAGTAAGACATTAGGTTATTCAGAAAATCAAGAAACCTTACATTCCATCATGAAACAACTTCTAGAAAAGCCTTCTTTTTAAAATCATACATTTTTTCACCAAACATTGGTAATTGCTAATTGCCAAAAACTTTAATGAGTATGACCTAGAGTTTACATGATATGTTTTCTAGCAACAGCAATTAAACCACTCAATAATAAAGCCGCTTATGACTTGGCCGCCAAAGACAAAGGCCAAGTAGGGCGCGCGTCTCCGCTTATAGGTTTTTGTGTTTAGAAAACAATCGGCCACCGTTACTGGTATCTAGGCCATAGACAATTCGGACCCTGCCAACGTGCGACCTCCCGACGCACGTGAGTCTCTCTTCTAGAATAACGTTTGGTCATTTTAATAGATTATCGTTAGGTTTGCCGAATGATTTGAAATGTACCAGTTAAGTAGTTTATTTTACAAGTAGTATATTTGACAAGTAAATACTTGTCGTATGTAGGTAAATACTTGTCGTATGTGGGGTAAATGGCGTATTATTATTTTTTTAGTTTCGGTTACTACGATCAAAATAAAATTCTTTAAAATAACCAGCTACTTCACAGGAATATTCTTTTTTAGCATAAATTACCATTTCAATTGTCCGCTTTACCTATGTTTTTAGTTTTTTGTATAGGTTTCGCTGTAACATTGAATTAGTAATTTTATTAATATAACTTTGAGCCATATAGAATACACTTAAAAAGGTTTTAATTACGGGGACATTGGGAACACACGTACTAATCAAATAAATGTTAGCCAAGCGGGAGAGACTCGAGTTCGTAAATTATAACTAATGCTTGTGAATGCTGTTCTAGATATTGGGATCTAATAAAATAAAACGTTTATAATTTTTAATATTATTTATTTAGACAACAAAAAAAATTAACCACCGTTTATTTTTATTGATTCTGTAGGTAAGCTGTCACACACATCGTGCCAATGTTTTCTCTAATATAATGTCAAAAGAGGTTGTACTTCTTACGAAATGAGTTTGGATTCTAACACTGCAGTTTCCAATCGGAAACGCTACACTCAGCTCATACGTAACTAGATCTAGTTGATACAGTATTTAAATACCTGATATACACCATCACGGCCAACTTGTTTGTACTGACACTCAACGGCAAAACAGTCCTCACTAGACTATTCTATTTTCTGCGGTGTATTTACAAAGTAACAAACTCTACTTTCCGCAACGCCAAAGATCTATTTCAATTACAGACGTCCTCAGACAAATTGAAATCAACGCTATCGGCAACAAGGGCTTTAGACCGTACTACGAAATAACGAGCTGGAATGAAGTAAGCAATACTCCGCAACAAACGAGAAAGTAGATTGTTGGACGCCTCACGGCACATCTCAAGGGGCGAGTTCTTGTTAGCAACGCATACAAAGAGCTTCGCTACTGAAGCAAAATTGTTCGAGCATATTCAATTAGTCCAATAACTGGATAAAACATATCGGAGGGAGAAGACAAGGAGGGTAGAAATATCGAATATGGTTCGTCGTGAGGACAACGACTATCGATAGAATTCAGTGGTTTTATATTTTTCAAACTGTCAAAATATGCGAGCGAAAAGTATATCGAAGGGGGTATTCGCCTTAGAGAGAAAATGGAAAGGCGTAGACAGCTTGAGATCCTGCCAGTAACAAGTTATATTCATGGAGAAACGCGGTTAACTACTATTCTCAGAAGACCACTAATCAATGCTGTTTGTGGTATCAGGACAGCGTGCCATCTACTACTGGAAAACATCTTTGTAGGTCACAGCGTACATAGTTTTACTTAGAAAGGAAGCATTATAATGCATGCATAATTAACGTAGATAGATGATGAATATTAGGTAACAAGGTAGGTAACCTAATACTACCTATGTAACCTACCTCTATCTACTTATGTTACCCTACTCTCGTACATTTTTTATGTCCTCGAAGAACAAGTTCTTACATATATCAGGGACGTAGAGAGTTACATATTTAAAAAAAAAAAGTAACAAAACGAAAGGAGCCTCGTTGAGGCGCACTCAAAATCCTTTCACCACACTTGGTTCGAAAGAATCAGTGACACGATAAGAAGAAGAACTCATACAAAGGATGCGTATTAACTGTAACACAGAATAAATAGTAGTACTGATTTGAGAGCTATCCTGACACATGGAAGCGTAAGCTTACGCTGAGTTACGTTTCAAACGAAGTTGTTGAGGCGATCTTAATTTCAAATTAGTCAACAGAATCATATCAAAGCGCATGATAATGCTGGATAAAATTAGATGTAGCAGTAAAGTCTAAAGTTCTTAGCGATTTTAGGAATTGTTGTTACTCTAATCTCAGTTGGTCTTAGTCATTTGCTTCTGAAAAAAATTGATACAAAAAAAAAATGTTTATGGTGCCCATTTTCTTATTAATATGTGAATGCAGGGTAATCTTCTAAGTTAAGGATAATTTTCAGAGAATGTCGTTAGAATGTGGTTTTTAAACTTCATATTCATAATGGTCCTAATATAGCAAACATTTAGCTTAGCAGACCGATAAGCCTGTTGCCATCTCTATTTGTTGATATGAAAGTGACAGTGACAAGAGATGTTTAGCGAGACGCTATGAGGGGTTCTGTTACTACAACATGGTTATAGCAAACTTTACTGCCCCGTCTCAAAATCCGCTTTGAAATTATTAACTTCGACATGAGCGGTTTACTTAGCATGAAGTTTGGACCAGTTGCGCGGGAATATACGATACACATTGGAGCTAACTCAACTTGAACTATGGACCAAATATTGACACTAGCTAACAGGTCAATGTACTGTACTTTAGGAAGTTACATTTGTATTAAACATAAAAAAAACATAACCTTACTCGGATATAACTTGTCGCTTAAAAAGGTAATAGCTGAAAATCAGTGTTTGCACTTGTGCAATATATGCGCTGAGCTATTACCTTTTTGTCTGGAATGCAACACACACGCTATCTTAATTTTCGAAGCTAGTTTTTATTTTCTCATTGAGTTCTTGTTTTGTATAATATATCTCTGTATTTTTTTATTTTATTTTGTGTGTGTTAAATCTAGGCAAATAAAGTTTTTATCTATCTATATACTTTTATCAGTAAACTGACTCTACTTCTAAAGGCGTTGAAGTCAGTTCGTACTTGCTGGTGGTTAACTCCTCCAGCGACTTTATTAAGAGCGGTGTTAAGAAGGTTATTGGGGAAATAAAGGTTGTTCACGCTTTTATTCGCGTTGGGGAATAAGGGTTCTCAAATGGCGAATTACCCTAAAATTCAGTCGAGCGCCGGGCGTCGGTCGCCTATCTTAAGATCGGAAGTCGGTGGATGGAAAGGGTTTAGAATCGTTCTTCCTGTAAACGTGTAGAGAAGGCTTATATCCAGCAGTGGACTTCTTCAAGCTGATGATGAAGTAGGTTATTTAAATATAAATGCATTGCACTTAAATACTATTTCAAATTAGGCGTAGAAGTCTGACAAGCTGCTAACACTAAAGAAGAGTTGATTACGTAATGCAGCCATTAGATTTTGGAACATTAAAACATTAATTTGGTGTGTATCGCAATGTTGCCCAGTTATTGCTATTTGAGCGAAATGCCAGGCTGTCCTTCGCTAGAAACAACGGCACGACTCTGTGAACTTTATTGAGCAATTGCTTGTTGGTCAAGTAAAAAATATTTAGATTACACTACTACCCACCTATAGACATAATATCGATTTTTTATTTCCACAACAAGATCATTTCTTGAGAGCAGCACAGAGCACTGGTGGTCTAGTGGTAGTGGCCCCGCCTTCCGATCCGAAGGTCGTGGGTTCAAATCCACTTGTGTACCAATGAATTATTCTATCGAAAAATTTATGAGCACCATGCCAGTACTCTCAAAACGGTGAAGGAAAACATCGTGAGGAAACCGGCGTGTTGTAGAACCTAAAAAAGTTCGAGCAACACGTGTCAAGGGTCACGCAAAAAGGGCCCACCAGCGGTCTACTTGCGGAAAAACCTGCCCGCACATCAGGTGCGCATGATAAAACTTGAAAGATCATTTCTTTCTAGCTGTAAAGAAAGAAAATACATTTATTTGACAAATGGTTGTCGGCACCTTTTTCCAAATTATTATTATGAACATAACATTATGTGGTACTCTTTTCTGTGTTTCTGCATGTGATCAATGTTTTTTCTTTTTCTTGTGTAGCCGTCACTGTATTTGATGGTCTTCTGTTTCTGTTGTTTTTTTTCTTGATAAGATGTGCTTTACTCTTGTTTTTTGAGCCAAATAAAAAAAACAACAAACACAAACACTGTTAGTTGGCGGATTGTAATATTCTTAGTGATAATAAAATTTACTAACCGTTACGTAACCGTTCACAATCAAATTCGTTACACACTCAAACTGTTAAAATAATAATTTCGAGAGTAGCAGTTCGAAACATGTAAGTACTCAATAAAGCTGGTCGTTTTACCCAACAATTTATCGATATTTTATGGTTCTAGAAAGCATAATAATATTATATCGGAAGGTATATTGTTCTACAATTTTCTATGCATCCACCTTGTCTGTATCATTACCTAACAACTAGGTCGTGCGTCACATTGCGCGTCTATAAGGAGCACCAGTTGAAATTATTCTAATCTGGCACGCAATGAAACCAGCGTACTTCAATAGTTGCGCAATTTTGAATAGGATAGTGCAACAGTCTTCCGCGTTTCTTTTTGTATGCTATTAGTGTAATGTCTTTGCCTAGACTAGGCGGTAAAACCACAAATTGTACAATAAAAGTAACGGTTGCTTCACAGCACAAATGTTTAAATAACAATCAAACCGCCATGAATGTTCCGCGTATTCCTTGCAGAGAACTGCGGGCGTCATATAAACAGTGATCTGCGAAGAATTCTTTTCCTCAGAGGTAACTGGTTATTACAAAGGATTTTTTTTGTGATCGTATTCTTAGATATCTGACATTTGTGATAGTTATCTGCTAAAATTGGCTTTTATTAAGGCATTGCGCACATCTGCGTTCTGCGGTGGCGATCAGTAAAACACTGTCAAATATGACAGAGATATTTGCCACGCCAGAACGCTAACTATACTATACTACGCTTACTAATTATTAGTCGCAGCTATGTCCATACCAAGATACCAAATGCACGGGCCATTACCAAACGAACTGGTTTTTCTTCTCAGTGCTAAAAGAAAATAATTTATAAAAAATAACAGAAAAAGAAACCAGATTATTCTGAACTTTCCGTCGACAACTTTCCATACAAAGTCCGTTGGTAAAAGATCAATAATTTTTGTATGATCGGCATTACCCCACAAGCATGCAATGAATCTTGTGCGCAGCACTTGCTGGAGTAACTTCGATTATCAAGAACTGGCACCAGAGCGTACAGATAGTACGGTATCTTAGACTCCAAAGATTGTATTAAAGGGCAAGTTGTTGATAAATGATTCTGAACACTAGGTTGTGCCTGTGCCACTAGCCGTTAGCTAGTGCGAACAACCCAAAATTATAGCCTGAGTGACTCTCCAAGACGGCAGTATGCCCGACAAAAGTCGACCGGATCGTCTTTCAGGATATACTTACTTTCGACAGTTGTTCGTCCTCATTACTTCGTCTGCAAATGCACAGGCAAAACCCCCGGATTCCCCAAAGAGGTCTTCGAAACGTAGCCAGTTCACGGAGCAAGGAGGTTTACATCAGGCCCTGTTAAAGTCCGATAGAACCTCTCATGTAACTCCTTGCTCTTCTTTGCGTCCCTTCGGTCTTACGTTGGAGTACTGAGCACTGAGCTCAGTACTCGTTCGCCAAGGAAAGCGGTGTGAGGCA
Organism: Thera obeliscata; assembly: GCA_947578465.1. Taxonomy (NCBI): domain Eukaryota; kingdom Metazoa; phylum Arthropoda; class Insecta; order Lepidoptera; family Geometridae; genus Thera; species Thera obeliscata. The sequence goes on along the minus strand of OX387922.1, from coordinate 5,220,301 downwards.
TTTGTCAAAGTTGTTAGGGAAATAATCCCTAAGACTGCACATTTCATGGTTATGGAGTTTTTTGGCATTAAAATAGTCACGACCCTCATTCTTTGGCGGAATGTACAATCTCATAACTGATGAGTATGGCTGTAGCATGCGATCCAACGTGAGCTATTGACTTACTCTCCTATCCAGGGCGTCTAGCTCAGTCTGACTCCATCTTAGTATGCCAAAGGAGTATATCAATAGAGGCACCATCCAACCGTTGAAAGCACGCGCCTTATTGCCGCCGGACAAAAGACTGTCAAGTACTTTTCAGTCAACCAACGAAATTCTATTTCATCGATTTCTTGATGTCATCTACTGAAACACCCAACGACCCTGACATACCAAGGTATTTGTAGGTCTCGATATCGGAAAGGGATTTGAGCGTTACTGTTTCTGAAAGCCGCATACTCGGAGAATTAGCAACTGTACCCTGTTCCACATGTACACTTACTACTTTTTTAATTAGGTCTGGTCCACTGTTTTTGTGTGTTTTAAAATTTTACAAGTCCTTGTACAACTCATATTTTGTAAATCGATCTTATGTCTGTCTACAGTGGTTTCAATTGATTTCATTTTTAATATCTGCTGGCAGTGGTTTCTATTGTTGTAGTTTTCTGTAGAATTCCGTAGCAAAATGGATTATTTCAAAGCCAGATGAGAGAGCCAGGAGCAGATTAGCTTTTGTTTAGAGAAGGTTTTATTTGTGTTTTATGCAAGCACGGGATCCGATTCTTGTGGGAATTGAGCTCTTTAAATCCTATTTTTATTTATGTAAAGTAAAGCTAACTATTTAGACATAAAAAAAGGGCTTTATGACGTCGTTAGAGAATAAAATACTTTTATTTCTAGAATAATTATTTATTTTTCACTTACCTCAATGTAATAGCAAGTCGTTCATCTGCTGGTCGTTTCTTTTGGCAGTATTTTTTTTTGATCAATCATTTTGTCTAAGACTTCATATGATGATTTTATGGACATTCTGTAGTAAATAGAGAATCGATGCTCAGTTCCAGTAATTTTGGGTGCAAGGTGTGGTGCGTGAAGGTGGCACTCTCTAGAGGACATAAAGTTCAAAACAAAGAATAAAGGAGACAAAATGAAAACTTGAACAACCTTGAACTCGCCGAAATTCAAAAGAAAGGAAGATGTGATGTGCGCAAGGGCTTTATTATTTGTCACAGCTATAACCAAACCAAGATATATGCACGGGTCATTACAATTGCCATTGAATTGGGGTCTCTGCTGATTATAATTAAATATGTATAGCTAAGTATAATACTTTATAACGTCGTTTGAGAATAAAATAACTTTATTTCTAGAAGAATTATTTATTTTTCACTTACCTCAATGTAATAGCAAGTCGTTCATCTGCTGGTATTGAACGGCGAAAGTTTGTATTTGCTTTTTTGATCAATAATTTTGTCTAAGACTTCATAGAATGATTTTATACACATTCTGTAATAAATAGAGAATCGCTGCTCACTTCCAGTAATTTTGGGTGCAAGGTGTGATACTCTCCTTCAAATATACAGGACACGACTTACTCAGTGCCATGTGCTTGCCTTTGCAGTTAATACATCGGTACTCCGTCGTCTCACAGTTTGTGTGTCTTCGGCCACATTTCGGGCAACACGTCTCTTTCGTTGGACACGTTCGTGTCATATGTCCAAACTTACCTGCGCTGCAGATTCAATTGTTACCCAGTTTGCACTTTACCGCGTCCTTCCTGTGCCCTTGAATCTCAAGAAAAATCTACGTTTTTATCCAAGAGAGTTAAATTTACCTCCGATTCTTTATGCGCAACAATTTTTACCATTCAGAATGCATAAACTTCAACGTGAAACTGCAATATTCTATTTTGTCCAGGTGAACGGCGATGTGGGCATCCAGCAGTGCCGCCGAACGCGAGGGTGTCCTTACCGAGTGAGGGCGACATCGTGCCCGGGACGATGGCAACCTACGAATGCGACGACGGATACGAACTCTTCGGGGCGCACCAGAGGGAGTGCACTTTGCGAGGGGACTGGACTGCTGAGCCACCATTCTGTGGTAAGACCCACAACTGAATCACCAGTAGGTTCCACAACTTTGTCACTCGAATATTAAACTTGTAGCTTGTACCTAGTAACACAATCTCGATCACTAGAGGTATCTTGCAACCAGGTTTTCTATCAGTCGTGATATAAGATAAATAGCTGTCAGTCAGGTAGCGTGAATATAACGATTTTGGCCGAATCTCGGTCAGTAACTGAATGCATAACGCCATGACCGCGAAAACGATAGCTGTCGAATAGCATTGTTCGTTCAGATATAACCTAGCTATAACAAAGGGAAGGAAGCCGGTATTTCGTACTGTTCAACTTTAAATTGTTTATAGCATACCTTAACGCTAACCTATTTCCTGCAGGTACTAATGTCGCCTTCCGCAAGCCAGCGAACCAGTCGACCACAGTTCGAGGTGGTGCGGCTGCCAATGGGAATGACGGCGAGCGCACCACGGAGCACGATGGCAAGCGATGCACCGAGACCCAGAGAGAAGCATCACCCTGGTGGCAGGTCGACTTGCTCCGGCACTACGCCGTCAAGGTCGTCAGGGTTACCACGAGAGGATGCTGTGGTAAGCATTCGTTGTTAGTAAAATTACGGATCTAGTATTTCAGGTGATAATTTAACGTGGATCTGAATGCAGGGTTAATGATCCAGTGTCAAAAATATTAGCTAACGTGCTCGATCGACCTTTCTTGATAATAATTTATTGAAGTTGAATCCCCCATGTTTTATCATGATACTTTATAAACATAACATTTCAATCGGAACCAACTAGACAGCTTACCTTAGCTTATTCATTTCCTTCTATCCGGCTCAAACATAAAAGTATGTTTTCTAAGAAGCATACAATTTCCTCCATCGCGGTCGCAAGACACACAAAGACCGAGCAGCGCAATAAAATAGCGATTAAGGTAAAAGTTAGCGCTGTATCGTCTCTGGTATAAAACTTTTAGAAAGCAAATACTTATGTATGTACTTGACAAGTTATTAGCCACGTGATGCTAGTTAAACCTAATGACTCGACACAATAAAAAGATCATTGGTATACTCGGTTCATATAGCATTCAGTTATTTAACGTTAGGTATGAGTGATTGACTCTGCGAGAGTCAGAGTACGATATATAATTTTCGTTGCAGCAGGCTTATTTTCAATGGCTTGGAAACATAAACGGCAATATTTATGTTTCTTGTTTTTCTTTTGTTTATTCACAAGTGAAGTTAAAAACTTGAGAAACCGACTTCATGGCCAAACTTCTGAAGCGATTTTGATAAAATTTCTATGAGACCAACCTGGAAGTATTTATTAAGTACTGATAAATACTTCCAGATTGGTCTCATAGAATCGTCATTTATATAAACTAATGCAGAAATACTTTTTGCATTAGTTTATATAAATGACGAAGTTATGTGATAACAAACAAAAAAAAAAACAACTGTAGGCCTACCATGAGCTCTGTCTGGCTCTGTCTCTGGCTCTGGTTTTGAGTCTGTGTGCTCATTATACTGTGTGTGTGACGTGTTGACGTAGGATTTATTTAGTCAACAGGCACACAGACTCAAAACCAGAACCAGAGACAGAGCCAGACAGAGGTCATGGTAGGCCTACTGAGAGTTGAGAGAGTCCTTTATTATTTGAAGCCAGCTGTTGACATGCATTGATGTCATGTTTTGAAACCATGGTTGCATCAATGGGATCTATTTGCGCATTCCGAAACGAGTTTGCGATCTTAGTTCCCAGAAAATCACCGACATGTTTATTACCAGCGTGTTGGTACGTGCAATTCGTCACAGATGGCCAGAGACTGTTGCAACCTGTGCAACAGAAGTCACCTCATTACGACATATTTACCACCACAAAAAATATGCAACACATTTGGTACTTGGCCAAAGTTTGGTTTCCTGAATAGCGGCAAACATCTTGAGATAGTTGTTTATATCGGAATATGCAATTTAAGACGAGACAGTACCACACTACAAATATCTTGAAATGAGTTCAGTTCTGTAGGCCGCTCTTTCAATATTTTTTTTTCTATCTTTCTATCTATCTTTCTCCACGTATGAATTAAGTACATGAATGCCTTGGTGGAAAATAGTGTACATTCATAATTTCTCAACGCATTATTTCTTTTAAAATGTTGTTTGTATTTTATTCACTAAATGTTTCATAATAATATTTTTTGTAAATAAAGTATAAATAGATGGAGTATTTATTAATGCATTTAAAAAGTCGCGAGGGTAATAAATAAAATATTATCAGTAATTAATTTGATCGTTGCAAAACATACACCTCTCGATCGTACACATAACTAGAGTGAGTGAAAGACACTTGACATCCCTGCAATTTGTAGTACCTAATACTAATAGTATGTTCTGTTCAAACCCTGTTCCAGATTCAAATTATGTATGAGAGCTTAAGGTTATGTTTTTTACAGGCCACCAGCCTCTTCAGGACCTCGAGATCAGAGTTGGAAACAGCAGTTCAGATCTGCAACGGAATCCACTGTGCGCCTGGTTTCCGGGAACCATTGGTAAGCCTACTTTCACTTAATTGAAATAAGGTTTTTATTATGATAGCTTAGTAGAGACGTCAATGTAGCAAATTGCTGGTAACTGATCCAGCTATGTTTTTTTCATGAAAACTTTTACACTGTAGATAAACTTTTGTTACATTACGAGACCATAGAAGTTTTGCGTAATTCACATAAACTTTATTTCGTTTTGATTGAACGTTTTACTATTTTACTATAAGTAAATTAGAGCAAAATGTAAGCCATCGTTGCTCTGGTCGATAAGATATTCATTTTTACTATTTCGTGTATTTTTAATTCACCATGATTTTGTAAATGAAGGTGTATCCATAGTCTCGCTGCGCTGATGTATATAACACATTAACAACCACGAAAGGTGAAGAACACCGTGGGAAAATCAATACTAAAACATATACCTACAATTTAATTTATAAAACGAACTTGACTCTTGAGGAATATTTAAAACACTGAGGGCCTAATTTTCAATGAAGAAATAAATGAATCCTACAATATTAATATATCTAGCTGTTTTTTAGACTTAAAAAAATATCATTCCATTTTTTTAACATGGAATGATATTTTTTTATCGACGAATAGCGTTATTCCGTAGATTTATTTATTTAATTTATCAATAAGACCAAATAAAAATACCAACTAATACACATAACGTAATTTTTACTATGCAATTAGCATGATGTTTCATAACAGTTTCCTTTTCTCTATGGCAAATACCAGTATTTTAACACGCTAACTGGGTATACCTAATAGGTATTCCTATTCACTATAAGAAAAATAAGTCCTGATTGGTATAAATTTGAACCCTACATTATTAATAAGGCATAAGGGAATAAATGTATCTAGGTATAATTAGGCTGATTTTAGTTCCGAATTAGTTCTTTCACTTTAGTCAGTCTGATTCACGAGTTTCCTCCAGTATCCATTCTGTATCGGGTACTCGTACACGTTTATGTTCGAAAGACCTACTTTAACACCATAAATTGCCCCATAAGTCCCTGACCTGCTTAACCATACAGTCAGGAGCTTATCCAGTTTGCAATCGCCGTAGCATATTGAGCTCAACTATTTTAAGGGAGTCTGGAATCAGGGCGGCTATAATGTTGTGCATGTTTTGTAATCCTCGTTTGAGTAACCCTTGGTTAGTTATGTTCATACTGGCGTGGGTGTATCGCTTTGGATGGTAGAAGCTTCTCAGCCTAAGAATAATAAACGAAATATTTTTGGAGAAGATATATCCTACCAAAGCGCAATGCAATTTGGTATAGTGCTCTAAATCGGCGAAGAAACTAGTTAGTATTCTAGCTGGCTCTTCTGGCTTGCAACCTGTAACGTAACTACTGGAAAATGTGGTCTGCTTCTTAGGTATTCTGTGAGTCAATGACCTGCTCTGAACAATGCGTTTATTTTAAAATTACTCAAGCACCGATTAGTTGTAATACGCATAAAGCAAAACTGAGGTGGCGATTACACCAATTAAAACGATCTGTAATCACGTTCTTGCTGGATGATCGAAAGAAAGTGGAAATCGTGTCGCGTACGTTTCTCATGCTCGGCTCTCGCTGTGAGAACCGGCCGGTTTCATCCGATTAGTACCTATACGTTATGAATGAAGGTACGAATGTGCTGCTCAATGAATCTATCAATCAAGTGTATTTATTCAGTTGGATTGCAAGAATCACTTTGAAACGTCTTAATGCTAGCTACTGTATTGGATATCTTATTTTCAAAACATTATTTTCGGTATTATGAAATGTAAGTATCCATACTCCCGATATATGTACAGAATAAGTATAAGTACTACATGAACTACTATATAGGTTAGAAAAGCAGATTTCCTGGAGTTATAATTTTGATTAAAAAAAATTAACTTACTTTTGCAAAAAATTTGCTGTAAAAACATGTGCATTTCTCCAGCTTCCTCATATGGAAATTGCGAATTCTGAAAACGCCAACATTTAAAGCATAATTGGAGCAATCATTGATTTGAAGGAAAATTTAGCAGCAAAAAAAACAACGACTCTATGAGACTTTATAGGTGTGTTAGCTGGAGAGCGGCTCCACAGCTTCCTCATTCAGTGTGGGCAAACGGCTAACGATAGAGCTATATAGTAAACGCCAAATTTTAGAGCATAATTAGAGCACCCGGCATAAAAAAAATCAAGTCCCTAGCTCGAAAACTCTTTGAGTTAGAAGACTATAACAACGTGTTTGCTGGGAAGCCATTTCTCCAGCTAACACATGTGGATCTCAGGAATGGCTATAGCTAGAAAGTTGCTTGATATCTCCAAATTTAGAGCAAAAAATATCATGGATGCTCCAAATATTTCAAGTGTCTAGGTTCAAAACTCACCGAGTTAGAAGCTTTGATGACTGTGTTAGCTGGAGACACGTTTGTCTGGCACGCACATGCTACATCTGAGGATCTACAATAGCTACAGATTCGGTTGACGTGTCCAAACCGAGCTATGAATTAGAGCACTCGGCTCCAAAATTTTGGACTCTCTAGGACAAGTAGTTTCCTAGTAATGAACAAAAGAACATTTTGCCGCCAGAATTTTCAAATATTATGTTCGCACCCGTAAAAATGCGGCGTTGCCGCTCTGAAAGTATGGTATCAGCGTAGGAATTTGAACGTTATTCGGTTTATTTTAGATCGCGATACGAGTCATTTTCGTATGCGCTTAGCGGTTTTGATTTCTGAAACCTCAAACTCATATTTTCTCTTTTTGTTAGGTTGAGAGCTTTCTCTCTATCTATATGAGAATTGTGTGTTGCCCGTTCTTGTTCGTTTTATAGTTTCTTTAGTAATGCGTGTCTTTTAGGTATTCTTAGAAAAAAAACTTTATTTGGTTCTGTAAATAGGTACCTGCTAGGCCAGTGTTGATGATTCTACCTACTCTGCCTGTTGTTAGCCGTCTGTTCTCTGTGTTTTACTGTATTCAGTCAGGTTTTTATGAGCGTATCGAGTAAACCAGGCGGACGGAAAATAGGTATTTACTGTGGCTTGCTAGTTGTGTGCGTACTCACGCACACTTGCCCCCTATCACTTGCCATCTCACCAGATGGCAAGTGATAGGGGGGGCATCTCACCATGTTGTGCCGACCCCACCTGGTGGGTAAGGGCAGGAAGAAGAAAAAGCACTTTTTGGGGTTTTTTGTTTCATTTTCAACTATATTCCTATATTGTGAATTGGACATAAGTTTTTGAATCCAAGATGGCGGCTTCATTTTTTTTCTTAAAAAATGGATATGGGTATCGTTTAATAGGTTTTTGGGGGCTCTGGTTGTGAATTCGACAATAATTTTTGAATCCAAGATGGCAGCTTCATTTTATTTCTTAAAAAATGGATATGGGTATCGTTTAATAGGTTTTTGGGGGCTCTAATTGTGAATTCGACATTATTTTTTGAATCCAAGATGGCGGCTTCATTTTTTTTCTCAAAAAATGGATATTAGAATCAATTAATAGGTTTTTGGGGGCTCTGGTTGTGAATTCGACATTATTTTTTGAATCCAAGATGGCGGCTTCATTTTTTTTCTCAAAAAATGGATATTAGAATCATTTAATAGGTTTTTGGGGGCTCTGGTTGTGAATTCGACATTATTTTTTGAATCCAAGATGGCAGCTTCATTTTTTTTTTAAAATTGATATGGGTATCGTTTAATAAGTTTTTGGGGGCTCTGATTGTGAATACGACATTATTTTTTGAATCCAAGATGGTGGCTTCATTTTTTTCCTTAAAAAATGGATATGGGTATCGTTTAATAGGTTTTTGGGGGCTCTGATTGTGAATACGACATTATTTTTTGAATCCAAAATGGCTGCTTCCTTTTTTTTCTCAAAAAATTGATATGGGTATCGTTTAATAGGTTTTTGGGGGCTACAATTGTGAATTCGACATTATTTTTTGAATCCAAGATGGCGGCTTCATTTTTTTTCCCAAAAAATGGATATTAGTATCGTTTAATAGGTTTTTGGGGGCTCTGGTTGTGAATTCGACATTATTTTTTGACTCCAAGATGGCAGCTTCATTTTTTTTCTAAAAAAATGGATATGGGTATCGTTTAATAGGTTTTTGGGGGCTCTGATAATGAATACGACATTATTTTTTTAATCCAAAATGGCTGCTTCATTTTTTTTCTCAAAAAATTGATTATGGGTATCGTTTAATAGGTTTTTGAGGGCTCTAATAATGAATTCGACATTCTTTTTTGAATCCAAGATGGCGGCTTCATTTTTTTCCTTCAAAATGGATATGGGTATCGTTTAAAAGGTTTTTGGGGGCTCTGATTGTGAATTCGACATTATTTTTTGTATCCAAGATGGTGGCTTCATTTTTTTCTCAAAAAATGGATATGGGTATCGTTTAATAGGTTTTTGGGGGCTCTGGTTGTGAATTCGACAATATTTTTTGAATCTAAGATGGTGGCTTCATTTTTTTTCTTAAAAAATGGATATGGGTATCGTTTAATAGGTTTTAAATGGCTCTGATTGTGAATTCGACATTATTTTTTGTATCCAAGATGGCAGCTTCATTTTTTTTCTAAAAAAATGGATATGGGTATCGTTTAATAGGTTTTTGGGGGCTCTGATAATGAATACGACATTATTTTTTTAATCCAAAATGGTTGCTTCATTTTTTTTCTCAAAAAATTGATTATGGGTATCGTTTAATAGGTTTTTGAGGGCTCTAATAATGAATTCGACATTCTTTTTTGAATCCAAGATGGCGGCTTCATTTTTTTCCTTCAAAATGGATATGGGTATCGTTTAAAAGGTTTTTGGGGGCTCTGATTGTGAATTCGACATTATTTTTTGTATCCAAGATGGTGGCTTCATTTTTTTCTCAAAAAATGGATATGGGTATCGTTTAATAGGTTTTTGGGGGCTCTGGTTGTGAATTCGACAATATTTTTTGAATCTAAGATGGTGGCTTCATTTTTTTTCTTAAAAAATGGATATGGGTATCGTTTAATAGGTTTTAAATGGCTCTGATTGTGAATTCGACATTATTTTTTGTATCCAAGATGGCGGCATCATTTTTTTTCTCAAAAAATGGATATGGATATCGTTCAATATGTTTTTGGGGGCTCTGATTGTGAATGCGACATTAATTTTTTAATCCAACATGGCGGCTACATTTTTTTTCTTAAAAAAACGGTTTGCTGTATAGTTGGTTTACTGACGATAGTTGAACGAGACAACGTCATACAGTTGTCCACGCGAACGCATCGCTCACTCAAAAAGGAGTAACAGATGTCGAACACTGCCGAACGCTGAGGCCGATTGTGCTTCTTTGGCACTCTTTCCACGCTCTCGTTTGCATTGCGTGCATTTGGCTCTATTGAATTATAAGACTATAAGATATAAATGATATCTATATCCATTTTTTAAGAAAAAAAAATAAAGCCCACATCTTGGATTCAAAAAATAATGTCGAATTCACAATCAGAGCCCCCAAAAACCTATTAAACGATATCCATACCCATTTCTCAAGGAAAAAAATGTAGCAGCCATTTTAGATTCAAAAAATAATGTCAAATTCACAATCAGAGCCCCCAAAAACCTATTAAACGATACCCATACCCATTTTTTAGGAAAAAAAATGAAGCTGCCATCTTGGATTCAAAAAATAATGTCGAATTTATAATTCGAGCCCCCAAAAACCTATTAAATGATACCCTTAACCATTTTTTTAGAAAAAAAATGAAGCTGCCATCTTTGATTCAAAAAACAATGTCGAATTCACAATCAGAGCCCTCAAAAACCTATTAAACGATGCCCATATCCATTTTTTAAGAAAAAAAATGAAGCAGCCATCTTGGATTCAAAAAATAATGTCAAATTCACAATCAGAGCCCCCAAAAACCTATTAAACGATATCCATATCCATTTTTTGAGAAAAAAAATGTAGCAGCCATTTTGGATTCAAAAAATAATGTCAAATTCACAATCAGAGCCCCCAAAAACCTATTAAACGATACCCATACCCATTTTTAAGGAAAAAAATGAAGCCGCCATCTTGGATTCAAAAAATAATGTCGAATTTGTAATCCGAGCCCCCAAAAACCTATTAAACGATACCCATATCAATATATTGTGAAAAAAAATTAAGCTGCCATCTTGGATTGAAAAAATATTGTCGAATTCACAATCAGAGCCCCCAAAAACCTATTAAACGATACCCATACCCATTTCTTAAGGAAAAAAATGTAGCAGCCATTTTGGATTCAAAAAATAATGTCAAATTCACAATCAGAGCCCCCAAAAACCTATTAAACGATACCCATACCCATTTTTTAAGGAAAAAAATGAAGCCGCCATCTTGGATTCAAAAAACAATGTCGAATTTATAATCCGAGCCCCCAGAAACCTATTAAACGACACCCATATCAATATATTGTGAAAAAAAATTAAGCCACCATCTTGGATTGAAAAAATATTGTGGAATTCACAATCAGAGCCCCCAAAAACCTATTAAACGATACCCATACCCATTTTTTAAGGAAAAAAATGAAGCTGCCATCTTGAATTAAAAAATTAATGTTGAATTCACAATCAGAGCCCCCAAAAACCTATTAAACGATACCTATATCCATTTTTTGAGAAAAATATGAAGCCACCATCTTGGATTCAAAAATTAATGTTGAATTCACAATCATAGCCCCCAAAAACCTATTAAACGATACCCATATCCATTTTTTGAGAAAAAAATGAAGCCACCATCTTGGATTCAAAAAGTAATGTTGAATTCACAATCAGAGCCCCCAAAAACCTATTAAACGATACCCATATCCATTTTTTGAGAAAAAAATGAAGCCACCATCTTGGATTCAAAAATTAATGTTGAATTCACAATCAGAGCCCCCAAAAACCTATTAAACGATACCCATATCCATTATTTAAGAAAAAAAATGAAGCCACCCTCTTGAATTCAAAAATGAATGTCAAATTCACAATTAGAGCCCTAAAAACCTTTAGAACAATAGGTATCTACGTTAACAACTTTTGAAGAAAAAAAATAAAACGTTTTCCGGAATAGAGCCCCCCCCCTTTTCTTCATAATTATTATATTTATAATATTTCCTTTCGCTTTCCCGTGAGTATTTACTGCAGCTCGCTAGTTATGTACGTACTCACAGACACAATGATAGTTTCGCACGATGCCATTTACACCTAGTGTGACAAGAGTAGGTAACTCATGATTTGAAAACATTGTTGGTTAGTTGAGAGACTTATAGATATAATTTCATGATATTTAAAACTAAAAATAAAAAATCTGAAGTCAGGTTTCTTAATAAATACATATTTAAACTTAAACTAACCATTATAAAACTTTTCTTTGGTGTTTTTTTGTTTCATTTTAACCTATATTCCGCTTCTTGAGCTACGTAATGAGTGTTTACGACATGAATCCTAGGGTTTATTTACCAGGCACGGGCAACACACAACTCCATCCGACTAACGTTCAAATTCCTACGCTGATACCATACTTTCAGAGCGGCAACGCCGCATTTTTACGGGTGCGAACATAATATTTGAAAATTCTGGCGGCAAAATGTTCTTTTGTTGATTACTAGGAAACTACTTGTCCTAGAGAGTCCAAAATTTTGGAGCCGAGTGCTCTAATTCATAGCTCGGTTTGGACACGTTAACCGAATCTGTAGCTATTGTAGATCCTCAGATGTAGCATGTGCGTGCCAGACAAACGTGTCTCCAGCTAACACAGTCATCAAAGCTTCTAACTCGGTGAGTTTTGAACGTAGACACTTGAAATATTTGGAGCATCCATGATATTTTTTGCTCTAAATTTGGAGATATCAAGCAACTTTCTAGCTATAGCCATTCCTGAGATCCACATGTGTTAGCTGGAGAAATGGCTTCCCAGCAAACACGTTGTTATAGTCTTCTAACTCAAAGAGTTTTCGAGCTAGAGACTTGATTTTTTTTATGCCGGGTGCTCTAATTATGCTCTAAAATTTGGCGTTTACTATATAGCTCTATCGTTAGCCGTTTGCCCACACTGAATGAGGAAGCTGTGGAGCCGCTCTCCAGCTAACACACCTATAAAGTCTCATAGAGTCGTTGTTTTTTTTGCTGCTAAATTTTCCTTCAAATCAATGATTGCTCCAATTATGCTTTAAATGTTGGCGTTTTCAGAATTCGCAATTTCCATATGAGGAAGCTGGAGACATGCACATGTAAAAACACAAAAAGCGCGATCATCGTTTCAAAGTTATGACAAAACCAGTTTTTCTTGTGATGTTTACATGATATGCTAATAAATATGTATAATTTTCTAATTATATATTTATTATATTGATGTCAATACACCACCAACACGTAGAACTGCGGGTCACAAAGGAAGTAAAAAAAACAAAAAAATATAAAATAGGTTCAAAACCAGTAACGATAACGTTAATGCTTGTTACGTGTGACGTAACCAACTTGTACCATAATTTATATTATCGCACAGCATATTAATATGTATTATAGCTACGTGTATGACAGGCTTTAGGGGGTTTCACGCGCGCAAACATTGTTAAAATGTGTAAATAATAAAAATACCTATAAATAAAACCTAAACGAAAGTATCTGATCCGAGACAGCGAATAAAAAGTGGCGCGTTTAAGTCAGTGAAGCGAGAATAATAATTTGAATTATGTAACGTTACACAAAGAAATTAATTATTCAAACCTTAAGTACGTTACACTGAATGGGTAAATAGAGCAAGAACTCACACTGGTACTTAGTTAATTGCCTATCTACAAAATCTTTATCAGGAATGTTCACAATTTGGTTTAATTCATTCAATTCTAAACAACTCATTCACTTACACTTTTGATTGCATTCATTTTAATTAGTGACCTTGAAATACTACATTTAATAAATCGTTCACTTGGTCTACTTGCTTCGAAAAGGAAATAAATTAACCTTGCCGAAAGGCTCGCGGCCATGACTAGATCCCCACCATAGACATTGCTTCAAATCTCTTGGTTTACTACGTCTATAACCATATTTATATATTAAACTGGCCTCTCAGCTCAGTTGGTATTAGCTCTGCCTTCTGTGCCCTAGGTCATGGGTTCGGTCCCCACCAAGAATATATATTTGTGTGGTGAACACAGATTTGACCGCTTTCCATCAGGTGGGCCGTATGTTTGTTTGTCTACTTTTTTGTATAAAAAAAAGAAGATGTTTGATCTCTGTCTGGGTTTTATACTGTTTTATACTATTTACAAAAAAAACTATCTGGTTCCAATAATACAAACTCTGCTTAATTTGATGCTCGATAGTGTTGCGTTTATTGTCCATAATAAAAAAACAGGTCTATCTTCATTAACTAACTATTTGTATACTATGATGAGTAATCTATTAGTAGTTGTAATAGTAACCCAGTAGACTAATAGTAATTAGTAAACTAATTAAAGCAGTAGCATGTTGTAATGAATAAAGTCGAGAAAGTGTTACAAACTTGCGCTTTCCAAGCCACTCATAGTTTTCTAAGACGTAACTACAATTGATAACTCAAACTATTCCCACGGCGGCGTCATTACACTTCGTAATGAGTTTGTTACGCGAGCCCCAGTCACACCAAAACGTAATCAGCCATTAAGGTAGCGTTTCGAACCATTGTTGTTCTTTATTTTGTATGTCAAGTCACATTATATAAATAGTTACAACGTAATTACTAGAGTTTATACGCAGTGTTTCATAATGACATTATGAATAGTTTCCGGAAAGAAGCTCGTCGAAATATATTATGTACCTTATTCTATTCATAATCAGACACAAAACCTACAATTAGCTAAAAAACTTAAAAACCCGACTCATAACAAAACTGCTGAACTGATTTTTATGAAATGTTTAAGGGACCAATCTAGAAGTCTTTACAATGACAATAATAATCCTTTCGCATAAAAACAGACTTTAATAAATGACAGAGTTATTATATCACTAATATGATGAAACTTACAATTAAACAAATATTTACAAAATGTACAAAATACACAAGAAACAGTTGAGTTATCTGCAGACCGTTACTCAAACGTACATAAAATTATATTTAATTAAAGTTATACGGTACAAGAAAAAAAAAACAGAATTGAGAACCTAGTTATTTACAGTCGGGGATATAAAAAATCTTATAATGTGCAAAAGGACTAAGGGATATTGTCAAAAAAATCAAAAAAACATCCGCCTTCGCTCGTTTAAAAAGTACCGTGTGACTAAAGTCATTGCATGCATTCACCACTTCAGCTGGTACAGCGAAGAATTTATAAAATGCAGATACTAATAGAAAGATTGCCTTGTCTTCGTGCCGCGTACAATTGGCCTTGTATTGTAGGGACAAATAGCAATAAAAGTTAGCATGTACTTACCACTGGATTAATCTATGGTTATTGTACAGATTGAGGACAAGGATTGTACACTCTCACTGGTTCTCTCACAAAACGAAGGCTTTCAATTGTGGCTAGATAGATAAAAAATATAGCCGACCATTTTTACATAGCTTAGCAAGCTTAGTTTAGGAGCAATAACTTTATAATTTAGAAATTTGTAAGACAAGAATGAACAGATGAATAATAATTATGGCTAAGCATTCTCCATCTTAGGCTGCATCCTCACTTTCCATCAGGTGTGATGGCAGCCAAATGCTTAGCTGTCCATAAAAAAAAAGTAAGAATAAAAGATGGTTCTTATAAATAAAATTGTAAAAATATTGATTTTGTATCTATGGTTTCTGTAAACCGTCGTGGTATTTTTTTCCTTTCTGAAAACTTTTATGTAGTGTTCGAAAATATGTAGTCATCAGTGTTTCCTACAGAATATCTTGTTTAAAAGAGTAAAATTGTCTATTAACTTGAAAAGTTCAAATCCTCGTGTTTAAATTGTTATTGTTACGGAAGTGGGTACAGGGATTGGAAGGAAACGAACGTTTTACCGAAAGTAGCGATTTATTCGCACTACGAACACGTAACACTGCACTGAACGCGTAGCACTGCACGAAACGCGTAGCAGTGTCCGACACTGTCCCCGCGCACTATGCGTTACACGGTCCAACGCTGTGCTCCGAACACTGACAGTCCACTGGGAGCACTTCACCACTTTGCACTTCACTTCACTATTCACTGTTCACTGTTCACTTTCACTGTTCACTTTTTCCACTTTCTCATTTTTCCTTCTTGTTCCTTTCTTCAGATCACTTTCCACTGAACTGCCCGTAGACGCGCCTGCAGCTCCTTATATACCCGGAATTTCGATTGTCATTTATTGAATTTCGATCGTCATTTCGTTTTCTTCTGTTGGATTCCGATCGTCTTTCCCTACCTGTATAATTTCTTGTTTTAGTCCAGAACTTTCGGTTCTTTATTTGAATTCCTTAAAGAAGGCACTCGCCGCTACTAGAATTTTCTGGTAAGATTTGAATGTCGAACAAAAATCTTCACGTAGTTACGTCAGCACGGCGTCACACTACCCCCTCCTTAGACGTGCTCGTCCCGAGCATCGTTAGAGCCGTAGTACCGTGCCAACCTGTCCACATGAACCACTTTCGCTGGACTTCTTGGCGTTTTCCGAATTCTATATGTGACATCATTGATCCTCGTAATTACTTGAAAAGGGCCTTCCCAACTCGGTTGTAGTTTTGGAGATTTTCCTTTCCTTCGAACGGGGTTGTGAAGCCAAACAGCAGAACCTTCTTCAAAGGACTTGGAGTTGACGCTTCTGTCGTATCGCGTTTTCATTCGCTCACTAGCACGCAGATTCTCTTCCCTCATATGCCCGTGAACTTCCTCCATTTTCCTTCTCAAATCTTCCGCGTATTCCGAAATACAGCTAGGCGCATCTGGAGGACAACCCGCGAGAAGATCCGCTGGAAGTCGAAGCTCTCTACCAAAGTTCGCTCGGGCCGGAGTAGTAGAGGTACTCTCATGAACTGCCGTTCTATACGACAGAAGGAACAGAGAAATGTACTCGTCCCAATTGTTCTGATGGCTTTCAACAACTTTTGCCAGATGCCGCTCCAGAGTTTGGTTGAACCTCTCCACCATTCCATCAGATTGCGGATGATACGGCGTAGTCCGAGTTTTGTGTATCCCCATAATCTTGCATGTTTCTTGAAAGACTTGTGACTCGAAATTCCTGCCTTGGTCACTATGGATTTCAAGGGGTAGTCCAAATCGGCAGAAAACTTCATTCACCAGTTTGCTAGCCACAGTAACAGCTTCTTGATTTGGTAATGCGAACGCTTCTGGCCACTTTGTGAAGTAATCCATTATTACCAAAATGTAACGATTTCCACTATTCGTCATTGGAAACGGCCCGGCCACGTCCAAAGCTATTCGTTCCCAAGGAGCACCCACGTTGTACAACTTCAACGCTCCCCGACTTCTTGTTTGAGGTCCTTTGACAGAGGAACAACTCGTACATTTCTTGCACCAGTCTTCAACATCTTCCTTGCAGTGCAACCAGTAATAACGTTGACGAATTTTCACCAAAGTTCTCTTCACACCGAGATGACCGCCTGATGTTCCGTCGTGATACGCTCGCAGTATATCAGAAATCTTTGACTTCGGCACAACTGTCTGAAGATGATTATCTTGTCCTGATGCACTCTCCCATTTTCGACATAAAAGACCATTGTGTAAGAGCAGGCTATTCCATTGTGCCCAATAGCTCTTAGTTACTGCACTCATTCCGGCAACTTCACTCCATCCTGGGCGTGCGGATCCATCTCTCACCCAATTGAGTATTGGTCTGAGGTCTTCATCTTCTTCTTGTAGTTTACGCATGGCATCGCTGCTCCAATCATCATTTACTGTATCAGTTCTTATAACTCGGACCATAGATTTTTCTTTATCTTCCTGTTTCACACAGTGTTTGCAGTCTTCAGAACACGGCCGTCTTGACAAAGCATCAGCATTCCCATGAGACTTCCCACTGCGATGCTCTACTACAAAGTCGTACTCCTGTAGTTGTTCAATCCATCGCGCAACTTGTCCTTCAGGATTCTTGAACTGCAGTAGCCACTTCAAGGCTGCATGATCTGTTCTGACTAGAAATTTCCGACCCAATAAATACTTCTTAAAATGCTGAAGTGTTTTGACAACTGCTAGTAGCTCCCTTCGAGTGACACAATAATTCCGCTCTGGTTTTGACAGGGATTTACTGTAATAAGCTATCACAACTTCTTGATCTCCTTTTCTTTGTGAGAGTGTTCCTCCTATCCCTGTATTACTTGCATCTGTGTCAACTACAAATTCATTGCACTGATCCGGATATCCGAGTACTGGTGTTTCACATAACCGGCTCTTAAGTTCCTCGAAAGCCGCCTGGCATTGTTGGTCCCAGACGAAAGGCCGTTTTTCTTCTGTTAGTCTATGCAATGGCTTCGCTATATCCGAAAAACTCTTGACAAAACGACGGTAATAAGAGCAAAGTCCCATAAACGCCCGTACTTGTGTTTTGTCCGCAGGCACAGGCCAATCTTTAACCGCCGAAATTTTTGATGGATCCGTTTCGACGCCGCTTTCCGAAATAACGTGTCCCAAATAGTTCACCTGCCGTTTGAAGAATGAGCACTTCTTCTGGCTTAGTTTTAGATTTGCACTTCTCAACTTGTTAAATACGGATTCCAGCTTCTTCAAATGGTCATCAAATTCTTGCCCCACTATTATAATGTCATCGAGATACACCAAGCAGGTTTCTCCCAGCAACCCAGCAAGGACACGTTCCATTAACCTCTCGAAAGTAGCCAGGGCGTTGCACAGCCCAAACGGCATCACTCTGAACTGCCAGAGGCCCTTTCCTGTGGAGAACGCGGTCTTCTCCTTATCCTTAGGATCCAACTCCACCTGCCAATAGCCACTTTTTAGGTCCAGCGTAGAAAACCATTTCATGCCGTTGAGAGTATTCAAGGTGTCGTCTATCCTTGGTAATGGATAACTGTCCTTTTTGGTCACGTCGTTTAGGCGGCGATAGTCAATACAGAACCTCGTTGACCCATCCTTCTTCTTTACCAAAACCACTGGTGAGCACCACGGACTGGACGATGGTTCGATTACTTCATTATCTTTCATGTCTTGAATCATGTCGTCCACCTCCTTTTCTCTAGCAAAAGGAATTCGGCGGGGTCGTTGTCGTATAGGTTGTTCATTTCCAGTATTGATTTTATGCTGAACCATACTCGTCCTTCCGATATCACCATCATTCTTCGAGAATATATCGGAGTACCGACGTAGCAAATTCTTCGCCTTGAGCAATTCAATAGTTGTCAAATCGTGCTTACATTCTTCCAGTATACTGTTGACGTTGATTGAACTTGCATCCGTCTTTTTGGTTTCTTGACAATTCCGCAACCACACGATTTCTTCGCTCCGTCCTATTAGGGTACCCTTCTTTAACATCTGTTCTTCATTGCTCAAATTTAACACAGGTACCACTGTTTCTGCGGATGAATTGACGACCGTACGTGCTGGCAGCCACGATGACTCGTTATCCACTTTTTCTAGTACTGTCCACCGTCGCTGTTTCAAACTTTTACTTCCAGGAAAAATTACTGGAACTAGCGTCTGTGACCTTGGCAATAGTTTAGTGTTCTTAATGCAGTACACCTTGCCTTCGCCACCGCCTCTCATCGGTATTTCGTCTTCCCCACACTTCAGGACGCCGGAGTGAATGTCAAGCTTGCACCGATGGTCCTTCAAGAAGTCCAGGCCAATAATGCAGTCATCCACAATGTCAGCTATTACCGCTTGTTGCCAGTAAAGTTTATCACCAATCCTGATAGCCACTTTCTGTTCACCTGATACTGGTATGCGCTGGCCGGTAGCCGTTGTTAGCTGGTAAGCTCCCTTCCAAACGTTGATCTTTCCGTTTCTTCTTATCAGCTGTGTCCCAATTACCGTACGTGACGCTCCAGTATCCAAAGTCAATGAGCACGGAATTCCATTTACTGATCCCTTTACAGTTAAGCTGTTGCCATCTGTACTCTGACAAATCTTGATTTTCGGGGCTTCATGTCCACCGGCCAGTGCCCACCCTTCAGCCCTGGCTAGAATTAGTTTTTCTGCTTCTCCAATGCTTGTACACCAGCATCGGTTCTTCGTCTCTCCACAGTCGTAGCATCTAGGGACGAAAGCTCTGTGTTGGTTTACCCGCGCCACTTCCGTTGAATTTATTTCCCTCAGACGCCCACTTCTCGGGTCTCGCCGAACGGCTTCCACCTCGAGCGCATGCGCAACGGCTTCCTTGATGTGACCATGATGACCCAAGCGCACGGCAGCTCTTACTTCCGCGTCGAAAATACCGTCGACAAACGACTGCAAAAGCATGCTGTCAATGACCGATGCTGGCGATGTTTGGTACGCCTTCCGGACCAACTTCTCTACCTCTAGAAACCACTGTTGCAATGACTCATTTGCTCGTTGGCATCGATCACGGAGTTGAGCGCGGAAAACATGCTCCAGATGCGAGTCCCCGTAGCGCAATTCTAAGGCTTCCAGCAATTGCTCGTAGGTTGCATCGCTCCCCAAGGCCTCCAGCACGGTCAAAGCCTTGTCTCGTAGTCCCAAAGTAAGCGCGGTTTTAGCCTGGTTCTTGGTCCACCCATTCAGGTTCATCACAGCCTCAAACTGTAGCTTGTAAGCCGCCCAGGAAGAGGTTCCATCGAAAGGCGGGACCTTGAAATTTCCGCCTGCAGTCGATGCACTTACTATGGTTGCTGAGCCCGGGATACCATTTGTTTTGAGCTTCCTGACGTCTTCCTCGACGGAGGAGAGGCGGTTCCCGTATAGTTGTACAGTTTTGACACCTTCCTCAATGGAACAGAGGCGAGTCCCATGCTGCTGTATAGTTTCCTCCACCGCTTCTACCCTGCGCATGCTGTCGGTGATAGCGGTCAAAAGATTCTTCTGCAATGCGCACATCTGTTCCTCTTGCCGGTGGGCCTGCTCTTCCTGGCGGCGGGCGTCTTCTTCCTGGCGGCGTGCCTGCTCCTCCTGGATGGTGCGCAGCTGCTCCTCCTGCCGGCGGGCTTGCTCCTCCTGCCGGCGGGCATCCTCTTCTTGACGGCGAGCTTGCTCCTCCTGGATGGCGCGCAGCTGCTCCTCCTGCCGGCGGGCTTGCTCCTCCTGGATGGCGCGCAGCTGCTCCTCCTGCCGGCGGGCTTGTTCCTCCTGGATGGCGCGCAGCTGCTCCTCCTGCCGGCGGGCTTGCTCCTCCTGCCGGCGGGCTTGTTCCTCCTCCCGGCGAGCCTGATCCGCTTGCATGGCGCGCAGTTGCTCAAACAAGGCGCCAAGGTCTGGTCCAACCTGGGTACTCATCGACGAACTTCCCGAGGTTGCTCCACCGGAGTTGTCCCGGCGCCCAGGGGTTTCTTCCTCAGGAGCCTCGGCGCCGGAGCCACCTGCTTGCTGCGAGGCAGTCTTAGCGCGAGTACTCATGCCTTCTCTCGGCATGACAAGCATTTTACCTTCCAATCCCACTTCTGACACCAAATGTTACGGAAGTGGGTACAGGGATTGGAAGGAAACGAACGTTTTACCGAAAGTAGCGATTTATTCGCACTACGAACACGTAACACTGCACTGAACGCGTAGCACTGCACGAAACGCGTAGCAGTGTCCGACACTGTCCCCGCGCACTATGCGTTACACGGTCCAACGCTGTGCTCCGAACACTGACAGTCCACTGGGAGCACTTCACCACTTTGCACTTCACTTCACTATTCACTGTTCACTGTTCACTTTCACTGTTCACTTTTTCCACTTTCTCATTTTTCCTTCTTGTTCCTTTCTTCAGATCACTTTCCACTGAACTGCCCGTAGACGCGCCTGCAGCTCCTTATATACCCGGAATTTCGATTGTCATTTATTGAATTTCGATCGTCATTTCGTTTTCTTCTGTTGGATTCCGATCGTCTTTCCCTACCTGTATAATTTCTTGTTTTAGTCCAGAACTTTCGGTTCTTTATTTGAATTCCTTAAAGAAGGCACTCGCCGCTACTAGAATTTTCTGGTAAGATTTGAATGTCGAACAAAAATCTTCACGTAGTTACGTCAGCACGGCGTCACATTATTATTATTTATTGTTTTGAAATTATGTTTAAAATAGACAAGAATAGATATTATTTATTTTTGTCTCAAAACACCTTAACAAAAACAAATTGCATTTGGCAATACATTGTGTTCTTGTTAGAACAAAGTAGAATGGCCATGTGGACGGAAGTGTCGCCAAAATGCTTGAGCATGTGCTCCATACAAATTCGGCAGTTTTTTCGGGAGTCGTAAATTAAAAATGTCTTGCTGCGCAATAATTACTTTCCGAACAAGAAGACAAGCGATAAATAACACAAAAAAAAATGTTTTTATATCTGCCTTCCTTTCTAACTCATATTTTGTGATATTAAAACGAAATAGTGAAAAAGTAAAACTGGCTCACATACAAATGGCTCATCGCCTTTCTGTTACAGATGAAGGGGTGACGAAAACCTTTACCTGCGCTCGCCCACTTATCGGCCAGCATGTGTTTCTGCAGCTCGTTGGAGTGGAGGGGTCCTTGTCTCTTTGCGAAGTTGAAGTCTTCACTACAGAAGGTACAATATCACCTTATCCTATAGCGAAGAGACTATTTTTTAAAGGCTTAATTCTGGTGTTGTCATATAGGAATAAGTAGTTTAAATGAAGTAGGTATGCCCAACTCTTCGCCATGTTCATCATGTAAACAGCCTCATGTAGTATGAATCACCACTGACTTCTTCATCTTCTTCTAGGTCAACTCAAAACAGTCAGGTGAATTTAAATGTGCGCCTCATAGAGGCTCCTTTCACAAATGTTCTCGAGCTTGCAGATTCTACGACATGCCGGTTTCCTCTTGATGTTTTTCTTCACCGTTTGAGAGTGATGGGTACAGCACATATATTTATGCTTCCATGTTAATTTCAGAGTTCTCGAACGATCGCTGCGCTCCCGTAAGCGCGCCCGCAGATATAGAGCTGGCTGCCTTCTCGAGGAACTGCTACGAGTTTAATGTGGCCAAGGGCGGCTCCTTCGAAGACGCCAGGAAGCAGTGCCAAGAACATGGCGGTGATCTCATTCATGGCTTTCAGGTAAAATTTAATATCATTCGGTAAATATTGTTTGCCTGCACACTGCAATTAGGATTTGCAGAATAAAGAGAAAGAAAAAGGTTCACAACTGTAATCCCCAGACATCGCATTGATCTTTTGATCTGTCGCATTTACTCTTGGTCTTTCGCATTTATCCGCAATGGCGACTTATTTAAGCGGCAAGGATTAATATCTAACCACTAGTGATCCGGCCCAAGTTCGCACGGGTCGAATAATTCAAAGGAATTTAACACCTTCATTTTGCTAAATTACACGTCTCTAGTTAAAAATATAACATATTTTACTCGAGATAATGTAACTTTCTAATGGTGAAAGAATTTTTTGAGATCGGTCCAAAACTTTTCGAATTTATTCGTTACATGCAAAGTAGGTATTAGTGTAGTGTAGACTGTAGATAAATAAATAAATAAATAACGCTGGACAATTCACACAACATTATCTAGCCCCAAGCTAAGCAGAGCTTGTTTTATGAGTGCTAGATAAATGATATACATAATACAATACATTACATGTATAGATATTTTTATTTTATATTGAAAACGACCAGAACACCTCGAACAAATACCTGCAGATCGTACAAATATTTGTTCCAAGGCGGGAATCGAACCCGCAACCTCTTGCGTCGCAGGTGGACATTCGCCCACCGCACCACAGAGGTCGTCAAAAGATATTGTAGTTGAAATTACTTTGACTGAGTAACAAATTCATTGTATTCCCAAAATTAAGGATTCCTTTCCCCTGTTTTCACTCCTCGTGATGCGACGCCTGTAACGCTGTAAAATTCAAAATGGACGGTCTTAATCGGACACCACCCGTTACAAACTGTCTGTTAGCCTGTTGCAACGTAATACAGACATTATCACCGAGAAATATTGGTCAGCTCGGGGCGTTCTCCTACTTTAAGTGGGAACTAGATACTCTAGCGTAGTACCCATTTATTATGAATGATTTTTCCCATGGCCACGGACGCTAAATCGCATTTTACAGGATTCCATATTCAATAAAGTTTCATTGACTAAATTGGCTATTAGATGATGCCATTGAGTCAACAATCGGTGGTGTGATTGCGTATCTTTTGTTGCAATCAAAACCTAGTGGCATATGTCAGTTTTGACATGATTTTGAGCTTCGATTGAATTATAAAACAAATAGAAACAAACCTTATCTTTGACAAGGAACGATTACAACAAGACCGACGTAATAAACAAGAGATAGGAAATAGGAACTTCGCTTTGTAAAACTAGCATGGTAACAGATAGATAGCGACCAAAAATTAATAGCAACAAATTCCTTGTTAGTATCATTTATTTGTTATTATCAAACAGTTTATAGCAAGAGAATCACACAATCGACATAATTTTATAACAGATATTATACATTTGAAAACGGTCCATAGTCTGGTGTGTGGCACAGTTTGATTGAATATTGAGAGTATTTTACTCTTTATACGGTAGCCGTGTGCATTTGAGAAGGCATTTGTCGAGCACAGACTCCGAGCCGATAAAAGTTAATCTTGGCTTATCTTGGTCGAGAAAGTATTAATTTTTAAATTCTCGTTCTATTTTGACCAAGTAGTATTTATTTTATTTTAGATACCTAGAGTATCGTAAGGTACGTTCCTGAGGGCATAACCTGCGAGGCAATGCATTTTTATAAGCGGTGGTTACCACTTAACATCAGGTGGACCACAAGCTTGTGGCATCAGAAAATAGAGTTAAAAAAATAGTACTTTGTTTTGAATAGCCTCTCACCTCAGTTGGTAGTAGCTCTTCCTTCTGCGCCGGAAGTCGTGGGTTTGATCCCCACCCAGTTATATCAGCTATCTGGTTCCCATAGTACAAGCTCTGCTTAATTTGGGGCTGGATCATGTTGTGTGGATTGTCCACATATTTATTTTATATAGTTAGCCCCCAGTCCCCCACTCGATGGACCGCCAAAGATCACGGAAGTCGGTGGATGGAAAGAGCTCAAAATCGATCTTTCTAGAAATCTTATAGGCCTTTGTCCCGCATCCAGCCTGGATTTCTTCAGACTCTTGATGATGAAGTGTTCTGTTGATAATATTTACGTAACTATAGATTTAGATCCACTCGCATTTCGGCTTTGTAAAGTTTTTTTAAGGAAACAGCTCACTTTGGATTACAGTCTCTGTTTTTATTTGAAGATCTGCTGGCCTACCATGAGCTTCATATGTTATGTTATGGCTGTCAAAATTGTGTCAGCAGTGTCAAGACATTCAAACCCAAGAAGAAAATGAATGTGTGGGTCAGCCTATCTATATACAATTTTACAGCCATAACCATATGGAGCTCGTGGTAGCCCTGCTGCTTTGAACCTTCACTATTTGGCAACCGAAATGCCATATCTTTAAAAAATCTAGAGAAAAGGGGCATTGAATAACTGAATTTGCCAATCCACTTATGATGCTGACCGTACCCCGCTTAAAACATTTATGCAACCACTACTCTGCATGCCGGATATGAAAATCGTTTTCACCGTTCCAACATCTGATCTAAAATCCATTAGCCTAACAATGGGATCCAGTGCTGGCGGGTCCATCGCATAGATCTCGCTTAATTAGCCATTTTGTCATGTAACTGGGACATTGTGTTTACGTAGTTGGCTCCACAGAACATAGTAGAATGGTCATGTGTCCGGAAAAGTGTCGCGAAAATGCATGAGCATGTGCTCCTTTTTCCATACAAATCTGGCTGCGCAATAATTACGTTCTGAACAAGAAGTCAAGCAATAAGATAAAACAAAGAAATACTTTCTTTACATCCTCCTTTCTTCCTTTTCCTTCCATCTTCATCTCATATTTAGAGATATTTTAAATAAAGTAATAGTATAGGATCCCTAGAAGAAGGACCTTCACCGAGCTGGTTATTTAATGAAACGTATTTTATATTTAATTAAACATGCCAATAAATATATTCTATATGGGTTGCCTATCAAATTTCAGTCCAGGATATGATTAATTAATAATTTAAAAAAATATAATGTTTTTTTAACTTTCCACCGGTTTGTTTATTAGACAAATTCTATACCAATCGAAAGTATAGACCCCATAGAATATGCAAACGTTAGGTTGCCTATTTTTTTCCGGTCACAACTCTCGGGTAGCCAGGTATAAACAGGAAAATCGATACTAGCATTTTGCACCGGTATGTTTATTGAATACTGGGGTCTATACTTTCGATTGGTATAGAATTTGTTTAATAAACAAACCAGTGGAAAGTTTAATTTTTTTTTTTAATTTATTAATTAATCATAATTTTCCTGGACTGAAATTTGATAGGCAACCCATGTAGAATATATTTATTGGCATGTTTAATTATATATAAAATACGTTTCATTAAATAACCAGCTCGGTGAAGGTCCTTCTTCTAGGGATCTTAGGCCCGTATTCCGAAACAGCGCTTGAGTCTGATTTGAGCCTCAAGCATAGATTTTATGACAGTTCTCCATTGAAAAGTGTCAAAAATCTGTACTTGAGGCTCGACTCAGACCTAAGCACTGTTTCAGAATACGGGCCTTAGACTATAATGAAAATTTAACCCTAGACACCTAACCTTCGCATATACTCCTTTAAACCTAACCATACGTCGATTCGACGAGCATTTTACAGCACTGTTTTTTTATCTAAGATTTGATCTTTTCGTTGTTTTTATTACGTAAATACACAAACCATGTATTATTTTATTAATAAAAACAATCAATTATCTTTTAACTATAGGTATGTTTATTTTATACCATAAAATATACGGGCACTAGTTTTTTGAGATCAAGTGACAAATACACTTGGACAAATGAAAATTAAAAAAACTACACACAATATCCTTTTTTTCTTTGGTGAACATAAATTATAAGTATTATGAAAGTCTTATTATCCAATAAAAACTATAATTTTGAAACGCATTTTATGCAAAAATCCACTTTGAGTTCACCTCAAATTGCATTGTTATAATTTGAGCGATATGAATTTGTCATGCGCATTTTTTATATAGGAACAGAGACCACAAACTTTTTTTTCCTAACATTTGAAGCCTTGACTTGAAGGTCATTGCTAGATGATGACCGACCTTCACCTGGACCATCAACTTGACCTTCACCTTGGCTTTCATCAGTCTTTGCTCCAAACGTCTTTGATTTTATTTTTTTATGTGCGTAGGCTTAGTACGTCTTACCAGTCATATTTTGAGTAAGGGTTCTAAATGCATCTTCTTTATAAAATCACGACGAATCATTACTTTCTGACCCATTACTGAAACATTGTGGCAGTAAACCAAGTAGCTGTTACTGTACGATATACTCGTATGTAACCTGCAGCAGAAGACACACTTTGGCTACCGATTAGTTTTTTGCTGCATGACATTGCTGGGTATATTTGGTCAAACGTGTCCACGCCACCTTGTGTGCTAATTTAAAACTTAATTATGCGTGGTTTTTTTGTTTCTGGGTCCTCTTCATCGCATGAAGATAGGAAAACAATTTTTGATCGTTTGGCTTGTATGACAGAAGTGTGAAAGGGCCATCATAACAGAACATCGATGAATCGACGTTCCAAGATCGATGGTATTTCATTTTATCTAGAATTTCCCTTTTAGTAGCTCGCAAAGTCCCAACAAGCGTCAATTTGTAAGACTGCTACATTAATAAATTACACACAAACCCTAACCATTCGTCGAAACGACGACTATTTTTGTAATATCTCGAGAAATAAAGTACTTATGCGCTGGACTCCATTGCTTCCCGAGAGTGCTCGGTGAATCCTGAGTTGACATAAGACGACGATAAAATCAGTGCACCCGCTAAAAAGATATAGCCATATTTCTGTTCTGTACTCGTCGATTCGACGAAGGTTAGGTGTCTAGGGTTAAAACTGCCGACAGCGGATCCCATACCAAAACAGCACAATATAGCCTTTCTACTGTATTCGATATCCTGTGACTGGCTCGATTGTCGCTTCTAACTATGTCTGCTGCTTATAGAGATTTCAAACTTGGAGCGTGTCTTCCTTGCAATACGTAGGATCACACACAAATGAGTTTTGAAAGTTAGCATCATAATAAGCAAACTTGTTACAATAAACAAGCTTATTGGAGCAGGGAAACGCTCTCAAATAATAATCCGACTCAAATCAAATCAAAAATGCATTTGTTCACTATATAGGTATACTTTGAATCGTCATAAAGCTAGGTGAGTCTTTAGTGCCAGTTCCACGCGTTCCCACCGTTTTTTTTTATGATCCTTTTTTTTTTTTTTTTATTTTTTTTTTTATTTAGCCTACATCGTCCCACTGCTGGGCAAAGGCCTCCCCCAAAGACTTCCAGTTCCCTCTATTCTGGGCCTCCTCCCACCATTGCTTATGGAAGGCGTCCAAGTCGTCCCGCCAACGCTTTCTAGGCCGACCACGAGACCGCCGTCCGTCTGGCATGATGATGGTCGCCCACCTATCAGGAGGCATCCGGCTGACGTGCCCCGCCCAATCCCATTTCAGTTTGGCCGTCTTTTCTCCCACATCTCTGATGCCAGACAGGGAACGCAACATGGTGTTCCGCACTCGGTCTATGCGCTTGAAGCCGAGAATGCTGCGTTCCATGGCCCTCTGGCAGATCTTGAGTTTGGACTTCTGAACTTCGGTCAGGGACCATGTCTGTGCACCGTAGGTTAGGACGGGCAGGATACACATGTCGATGAGTTGGCGCTGTGAATGATCCTTTTACAAAACAAAAATAAAAATAGCAGTGAAGTTTAAGTGTGTTGCCGCTCCAACTTAGAGAGACAATATAGGCGATAAAAAAGCAAAAGTTTCAAAGAAAGCACACGCTACGCTTCAGAGAATAAAGAAATAATGTACATTTTTTAACACAAAGAAACTAACAATTAAACAAATATTTACAAAATGTACAAAATACACCAGAAAAAATTGAGCTAATCTGCAGACCGTTACAAACGATCTAGAAATAGCTCAACTGATCTAAATCATACCAGATGGAATAATAAAGTACCTATCCTATTTTGTACATAGTTTTTTAGTGTCTGATCCTTTAACCACGCTGTTTTGAAAGAACCAATGACACAATAAGAAGAGTTGGTATTGTGTTTTTTTCAAGAAGCGTATGTTTTTGGTTGAGATTTAGGGTCCGTTCACACAGACCGGCTCGGAGAGGAGAGCAGATTCTTATCACGTTGAAAACAAAGTTTTTAGTATTTGTAGTAAGGTTTATTTTTGCATCTGCACTGCTTTTTAACCGACTTCCAATGAAAAAGGAGGAGGTTCTCATTTCGGTTGTATTTTTTTTTAATGTTTGATACCGCATAACTTCGTCATTTGTGAACCGATTTAGAAAATTATTTTTTTATTTGGAAGGTTATTCTTACGTCCAGATTGTCCCAAATATATTTCATTTAAATCGGTTTAGCCGTTTGGTAATGAAGTCGGTTTCTCTAGTTTTTCAAACTTATAATTATGTCATTAAGAATGCTTGAACACGCTTGGTGGGAAATAATAAGAAGAGCTGATCGGCTCCGATCGCGTACTTTTCTCGTCGGCTGCGAGCGCATCTGCTTTCAGATCGCTTCCAGTCGGTCGAAGTGAAATAGTTGGCGGCTCCGCTCCGACCAACTCCAAGCGTATACGATCCGGTCTGTGTAAAAAGAACAATGCGTGGATGCTCTCCGAGCCGGTCTGTGTGAACGGACCCTTATTATCATCTAAAATAAATGATTTTCCACAGGGTGCCACATCGAGCTTCCTGACCCAAGAGCTAGATCGACGCAAGGCACAGCTGAAGACGCAAATGGTCTGGATCGGCGCCCAGAAGGAACCAGGACTTACTTCCAGAACTTGGAAGTGGGTGGATGGTAAGTGAATGTGACGATTTAAATTAAATGAAGGTCAGCCAGTTCTGAGGAACCCTCAAACATGGAAACAGTTGTTCGACGGCTCGATGACCGACGAATATAGTCAGTGACCTGTGAGGATATTGATACCTTGGTGGGGGGTTTTCTTCAGATCAGCCTGAAGAAGTCCAAGTCGAACTGAGGCCTCCCTTATATGCATTCCCAGGAAGAACGATTCTTAGCCCTTTCCATCCACCGTCTTTCCCGATCCTAACAATGTCGTTGGTCCATTGGGTAGTCGTATTCATGTATTTTGTTGTTGTTCTTATTTTAAGTGCCCCTCAAAGAGGCTCCTTTCGTGCACTCCACACATATTTTCGAACTTTTTAGGGTGTTTTCTTTCGCCGTTTTGAGAGCACTGGCATAATGTACATACATTTTTGGGCAGAAAAACTAAATAGTACACGACTGGATTTGAACCGACGACTTTTTAGGATCGGAAGGCAAGGCAGCTACCACTAGGCCACCAGCACTTTATCACCAACACTCTTATTACAGGTGAAGTGGTGTCAAAGCCCACATGGGGCAAAGACCAGCCGAACAACTACAACGGCGAACAGAACTGTATGGTTCTGGACGGCGGACGCGGCTGGCTGTGGAATGACGTGGGCTGTAACCTCGACTACCTGCACTGGATCTGCCAGTACCGTGAGTGTCGCATGTCTGATAGGTACAGTCATCTATATCACTTTTGCTACGCCCTGCGATTATAGCACTATGCGAAGGTAATCCTTTTGATTTGGGACATGGTCTTTGGGTTTGGGATATGGTCACCACACCTTTTTTTTTTATAACTAGTTGGTGGAACAAGCATATGGCCCACCTGTAGGCCTACTACAAGCTCTGTCTGGCTCTGTCTCTGACTCTGGCTTTGAGTCTATGTGAGTGCTCACCAGTGTAATAGACTGTGTGTGTGACGTTTCGACGTAGAATTTATTTAGTCAACACTCACACAGACTCAACTACAGCCAGAGACAGAGTGGTAACCATCGCATTAACAAAGCATTGCCTCGTAGGTCATGCACGTTAGAAACGTGCCCTACGATGCACTGCCCTGCGTCCATCAACTTGAGGCATACAGTTCAGTTTGTGTAAAAATAACTCACATACAAAACCACACGAAATAAGTACCACTAGTTATTTAGTAATGTCTGTTAGCCTTGCCCTCTCGGTCTTAAATATTTAAATTTATTTAATACCTAACTATTTTTATGCTCAGCGAACATTATTATTCAAATTATAAGCAGTGCTCTTTCAACCGTATTTTTTACTGCCAACAAACACTATTAAGATCGTCAGTCAAAGTGAAAATATTAAAAGAATGTGCTTCATTAATATACTATGAGTATAATATATTCAATAATTAATGTATTTAATACTATTCAATTAATTATTAGACTTATGTTATTAATTATATAAAAATATACATAGACAAAAAGAACAAACTCAGTTTTCGTTTCTACTGTACCTACTATAGATAGAAAACAAAGTTTAGAAGATGACTGTATGTAGAAATCTGAATGTAAGAACCTCTGAACTGCCATCTCTTTCTTCTAGGTAATGACAGACAGTGATGGGGCTAACTTTAAGCAATGTCTCTCTCACACTTATGTAAAGCTTGTAGCACCGACTGCAGGCAAATTAGTTTATGTTCCTTTTTGCGAATTTCTTATTTTTTCCAACACTAGCGGCTACATGCTATTTATTACCAAAATGCATTTTTTCTCAAACATGTTTAGAATCTTGTGCTTCATTTTGGTAACCTTCTTTAGATTAATCACTTACTCACCAATTACCCGGAAAAAGTTGCATGAAAATCTATAAAATTACTATTTACTATATTCTATAAAATTACTACAAATCTATCTAAATAAATCTTTCGTGTCACAATTTGGAACGCGATAAACTCCGAAACTACTGAACGGATTTCGATAAAATTTTGCAATTGGCCTATAATATGGTCGGACTTAAAAGATAGGATAGTTTATATTCAATATTTAAGTGTTATTAATTTATAAGGGGCAAAAGTTTCGAAATCTATGTCTATCCCTTTCTATCACGTAGGGACTTATATATGTCTATCCCTTTCTATCGCTTAGGGATTTTTCAGAAAATTCTCGACTTTAACGAGGAAAGAACGCTCTAGAATGTCTTTGAGGTTCTGGAATGATCAAATTTAATTCGAAGACTGAAATTATTCGGCTAGCATCCGGAATGCATCCAAACGTAAATCCAGAATTATCTAGAATACTCAAATATACCCATGCAAACGGTTTTGAATTCTAGATTTGGACAAAATGTTCTAGAAAATAGTGCCCCTAAACGTTATAGAATGTTCTTTCATCATCATCATCAATTGATATCAGTCCACTGCTGGACGTAGGTTCACCTTGAGTAACAAAAGCTATATTTGTGTGTTTAAAAAATAAATGTCCACCCGTGCGAAGCCGGGACAGGCAGCTAGTATTCTATAAAATTAACGTGTTTAGCGGGCAAATAAATTACATAATAAACTCATATCTGTCCTGTAATTTAAAAATGGAACGATCTTTTATTTTGAAACAATGGCAACCAAGGAGGTAACTTATCAAAGGTTTTATTTATTTTCAACAAAAAAGTACTGCCTAGGTACGAAGGCTAAGTAAGGTTATGCTAAGTTAATTTTAACTTAGTTTTAATCTCCGCGCATTATTTAGGACAAGTACCTATATTAAAAGCCTTGGCCACAACTGGGCATTGATTGCTCACATTTACACGTTTGCCCACCAATGCCTCTTTATATAAAATAAAATAAATATTATAGACAATCCATACAACACTATCTAGCCCCAAACTAAGCATAGCTTGTACTATGGGAACTAAATAACTACCACTTTTTTTATGCATACTTAGAATACAATATAACACCCAGACAGAGAACAAACATCTGTGTTTACCACACAAATATTTGTTCTCGGTAGGGATCGAACCCACGACCTACGGCTCAGACGAGAGCTACTACCAACTGAGCTGAGAGGCGAGTCAAAAAGTATTTCCTGGGCGCTGCATTAATAGTACTATTTTATAATAATATTTGAAAGTTATGTCAAGTATAATTGACAACCATAAACCCAATGAAGACCGCCCATTGTATGAGGCAAATAGTTTTAAGTGTTTCTATGTACCTGTACTTATAGATATTGTTGTGTGCAATAAAGCATTTTCTATCTATCTTCTATCTATAATATGAGAATACTCAACAGTGCCTCCAACTTGCGGGAGCCCCGATAAGCAGCTGAACACGACTATCGAAGGCAAAGACTACCGCGTGGGGGCTTCCATCGCCTACCGCTGTCCCGAAGGTCACATGCTGGCGGGACGGAAGACAAGGGAGTGCTTGAAGGATGGCTTCTGGGCTGGAGTAGCACCCAGCTGTAAATGTAAGTTGTACTACAATAATATAGGTGAATGGAATGTTTCCGGAAAATACCTGTCCTTCCATTACAACCAAGTAATCTCTTTTTCTTCTTCCTCCTGCCCTTATCCTACTTTAGATGTGGGCACAACATGTTGTCCTCTTCCATTCTCCTCTATGAGCCGTCATCTCTGTATTCACTTCTTTCTGTTCCATGTCATGTTTCTTATCCATCTTTTCTTTGGCCTACCTCTACTCAAATATCCATCTACTGGGTGGAATTTTGTAATGCCACCTGGAGGGAAAGTACTCTTAATACTGCAGATAGAAAATTTTACTCAAAGGAAACATTCCTTTATTTTTAAATAGAAATCAAACTGCATTCAATGATTTTCGAAAATTCTCTATCCCACACCCGGGAATCGAACCGGCTAAAATCTGAAAAAATTATACCCTGTACTTTTATTGTATCGATCGTTAGGGTCAATTATAAGGAAGAAATCTCTCTAACAAATATGATAAATTAAACTTTAGCTGAGCTTTAACTTGACTCATTGAATTTGTAACTTCAGATTTCCTGGTTTTCCTTTCATTTAATTTATCATGTTTGTTAGAGAGATTTCATCCTTATAATTGACCCTAACGATTGATGCAATAAAAGTAGAGGTTATAATATTTTCAGATTTTAGCCGGTTCGAGACCCGGGTGTGGGAGAAGAGAATTTTCAAAAATCTTTGAATGCAGTTTGCTTTCTATTCAAAAATAAAGGAATGTTTCCTTTGAGTAAAATTTTCTATCTGCAGTATTAAGAGTACTTTCCCTCCAGGTGGCATTACAAAATTCGACCCTGTATATATCCATATAACTGACCGACTAAAATGAACGTACTATGTTTATTTCTCAAAGATACTATTCTTAGTTTATTCATTTGGAAACTGTTCGATATTTTAGGCCTGATCAAAGTATGCGTACATTACTTGGTCAAGGGCTAAAATATCGAACACACAGGTATGATTTCAGTGATCATGGCGCAATAGTTAAGCTCATAAAAAATACGACCATTGTGCAAGTCAAAGTTAACAGTATTTATCGAGTTGTGTGTTCTTGTTTCTAGACGTAGACTGCGGCAGCATAGCTCCCATCCAAGATGGCGACGTGATCCTAATCGACCAACGAACCACGCACGGCGCCCGCGCGCTATACTCCTGCCGCGAGAACTACACGCTCGTCGGCCAGGCGGAGCGGGAATGTGGGGATCAGGCCAGCTGGGGCGGGGACGCTCCCAAGTGCCTGTTCGACTGGTGTCCGGAACCGCCGCCGGTGGCTGGCGCGCTGGTCGCCGTCAGCGGACGGACGGCTGGCTCACTCGCTACGTACACGTGCCAGAACGGATTCATACTCTTTGGATCACCGGTCAGTTTCTATCAGAACCCGATGGATCAATGACTTTGTTATGATCGCGAGACCGTCTGTGATTGGAGAATACAAAGTCAAAGTCAAATATGTATTTATTCAATAGTTTCACAAGGATCACTTTGAAAACTCTTAAGCTAGGTGAGTCTAGGTGCCAGTTCCACGCGACCAAACCTAGAAGAACAGGCAACAAACTACGGCTTGGTTCCTACGGTTTTTATGCATGATCCTTTTACAAAACAAAAATAATAGAGACGGCTGAGAATCGTTCTTCCAAGAAACGTATAAGGGAAGCCTTTGTCCAGCATCTGGACATCTACCAGGCTGGTGATGATGACATGATCTATGAAGAACGACTGAAATCGTTCTAGAATATTGTTTTACATAATAATGTAGGAGGATGTCCTGTCCAGACCAGTGATCATAACACGAAAACTCTTATAGAATCAATACTGGTTTTGTATCAATAAATTAGCTGGTACTGGTGATAGCGCCTACCTGAAGTGGTCAGTGGTCTGGGATGAAGATACCAGCATAGTGTGGTTGGTGCGGTCTTCTTCTTCTTATTGTGTCGTGGGAGAGGCTCCTTTCGTACACTAATGACCATCGAAGTTCGACAGGAGTTATTCAAATTCAGTTACATTAGGGAAACATTGACCATGTGTACCAAATTAAGTTGCCCATTTTCACAGTTGTAAGCTGTGTAGATACTATAGTATAACATTGAAGCGTAGCGTGTGCTGTCTTTGCAACTTTTGCTTTTGTATTATTGCATTGCATACGTCTGACTAAGTGAAGTGGCACCACACTGGAACTTCACTGCTATTATTTTAGACTATTTTTGATTTGTAAAGGATCATATAAAAAAACGGTAGGAACCGAGACGTAGTTTGTTGCCTGTTCTTCTACGCTTGGTCGCGTGGAACTGGCACCTAGATTCACCTAGCTTTAAGACATTTCAAAGTGATTCTTGCATCGTACTGAATAAAAAATTATTTACTTTGACTTTGACACTTAAGTAATTTTCATAAATTAATGTATTTTTTCAGAGCGTGACATGCACACTCGGCGGTAGCTGGTCTGGCACCCCGCCGTCCTGCAAGTACGTGGACTGTGGCACCCCTGCGATAGTCCACAAGGGTTCCTTCCGTCTGCTAAATGGAACCACCACATATGGTTCCGTGGCGCAGTTCACTTGCGAGCCTGACTACTGGCTGGCTGGGGCGGATGAACTCATCTGCAACCGAGATGGGAAATGGTCACATGATATGCCTTCCTGTGAACGTTAGTATCATTACGGCTGGTGGGTCTTGGCGGGTCTGAAGTGAGCTGTATGGCGAATCTTCCATCAGTTCCATTTTGGCCATTTTCACACAGACGAGTCATTTCAGACCCGCCTAGGTCCATAGTGTTCGAACTAAAGCACTTAGCTGACTGACAAATTGAATTCCTCTAAGAGTGTAGGTTTGTTGTGCTGGATAAGTTTTTATCATATGGAATCCTGTCTCAGGCATAAAAGCGTTAACACAAAGTTTATTAATTCAGTCGTATTGTAAGGATCATATTGAAGCGTAAGTTTGTCTAAATTACAAAAAAATTGCCTGATTGTACATCAACCTCCCTTTCCAATTCTTTTTAACCGATCACTGACTCCTGTAGGCCTACCATGAGCTCTGTCTGGCTCTGTCTCTGGTTCTGGTTTTGAGTCTGGGTGAGTGTTGACTTAATAAATCCTACGTGAGCACTCACACATATTTAAAACCAGAACTAGAGACAAAGCCCGACAGAGCACTGTTAGGGTCAATACAGATCTACAAATCACAACACAAGACAATTTGACTTCTTCTTCTTCTTATTATCGTGTCACTGGTTCTTTCGAACCAAGCGTGGTGAAAGGATTTCTAGTGACCTCAAAGAGATTTGAGGATTTGGCTAAAACGGCTGATATGGCTGAACCAGCCCGTTCGTCTCTATTTTTACAGCATCCGACAGGCATTTTACTGATGAGTTTGTATGATGTTCCAGTGATATCTTGCGCGGATCCTGAGGTGCCTGCCGGTGGTTACATGGAGGCGTTCGACTACAACATCCACTCCACGATCGAGTTCCACTGCGAGCGCGGACACAAGCTCGTAGGAGAGAGCAGCCTCGTCTGCGGGCCTGACGGCGAGTGGTCAGGGGAATCACCTAAATGTGAATGTGAGTTACAATACCACTGGTAGAATGTTCACGTTCTTCTACTATCTATTGTAAAGTAGTGCTCCCAAAGTATGCCGCATCTGCTAAATAAATTAATATTCTGGATCATCTATCTATGGCTGAACATCTGTATGTCTCAAGATGGATGCAGGGCAGTGCATCGTAGAGCATTTTCCTGACGTGCGTGACCTACAAAGGAATGCTTTGTTATAGGCGTCGGTTACCATTTATGCCAAATGTTTGTTTCATCAGTTCTTCTTTTTGCCTTTATCCCACTTTATGTAAGGTCGGCAAAACATGTTCTCATCTATCAGCCGTCATCTCTGTATTCACTTTTTTCTTATCCATGTCATCTTTCACACATTCACACACTGCTTGTTCCATTAGCTGTTGTTTAAAAACAAAAAAAAGAGTTTACAGACATACATTAAATCACGCCTTATCCCCAGGGGGTAGGGGCCTGACATTCATCTGTCGCTTCACTCACTTGCATAACATTCTTCATACATGCTCGTCAGTTTAGAGTACTCCTGTCTTGGCCTTTCTTTAAAACATTTGCTATCTGATCGAGATACATGCGCCAAGGTGTTTCCCTTCCAAAAAGAGTTTCGGCGCTCAAAAAAGTAGGTATTAGTAGGATATGAATCAGTCCAGCTCATAATTTCCAGATGTGGACTGTGGCAAGCTGCCCCCATTGCCGTACGGTTCATCCGTGCTACTCAACGACAGCACTCACCTTGGCAGCGTGCTTCAATACTCGTGCTCTGCCAACTATCGGCTGGTGGGCGCCGTGAGACGAGTCTGCACCGACCGGTTCACCTGGAGCGATAGCTCGCCACGATGCGAAGGTACTTCATCAACTTTTCTTATAGTGTCACTGGTTCTTTCAAACCTATGTGGTGAAAGGATTTTAAAGCTCCTTTCGTGCACGTGACACATGTTTTCAAGTAATTTAGGTTCTACAACATGCCGTTTCCACACCGATAAGTACTGGCACTGTGAACATAAATTATTGGGCAGAAAAACTCATTTTGATTCGAACCCACGCCCTTATGATCCGAAGGTGAGGCCGCTAGCACTAAGCCACCAGAGCTCCGCTTCACTTAATTCAATTAAATCTCAAGGATCACTATGAAATGTCTCAAAGTTGAATGAGTCTTGGTGCAAGTTCCACAATTATTTTTCTTCCATCTCTCTCTTATTGAGTCACTGATTCCTTCGAACCAAGTGTGGTGAAAGGATTTTAAGTGTGCCTCAAATAGGCTCCTTTCGTGCACTTGACACGACAGGACACACTTTTTCTTCCATTCTCCCCTATCATTCATCATCTCAGTAATCACTCTTTGCTTGGACATATTATTATCATCTCTTCTTTATAAATAAGGTTCATTATCATCATCATCAGCCTGAAGAAGTCCACTGCTGGACATAGGCCTCCCTTACACATTTCCAGGAAGAACGATTCTGAGCCCTTTCCGTCCATCGACTTCCCGCGATCTTAACAAAAAATAAGGTTAATAAGGTTAAATAAGGTTGATGCATTGTAATTCCAGAGATCCGCTGCCCCGATCCCATAGTCCCGGAGAACAGCATAGTCTCTGTGACGGGCAATGACCGCATGCATGGCCGCACGCTGATCCGTACTCCGGGCAGCACGCAGACGGGCAGCACTTACCGCATCGGAGCGCTCGTCAAGTACCGCTGTGAACGAGGGTATAAGGTGCTGGGGGAAAGCCTTTCTACTTGTGAGGACAATGGACAGTGGGGGGGCGCTACGCCTAAGTGCCAATGTAAGTTGCTTTTTTATCAGTAGGCCCAACGTCTATCTGGCTCTGTCTGTGGCTTTGTGACGTTTCTACGTAGGATTTATTTAGCCATCACTCACACAGACTCAAAACCAGAGCCAGAGTCAGGCAGAGCTTGTGGTAGGCCTACTGTTAGAGTTTCTCTTTGTCTTCTTTGCTATAGTAAGATTATTTTAGAGAAATACGGGGCTCGCCTTCTTGCGGCCTTCTTTTGTATGGGTGTGGAGACACGAGTCTGACGTAACTGTGTATAGATATAGGGTTCCTTTGGATCGCTTTATTATTGATTCCCACCCTCAATTGGGTTTGGACAAGCAGTTCAGGGAGCGAGACCCCTATGTGAGTGGTGGACGGCTTCAAAATGTATTTCTTTAAGATGGCTAGATTAAGATACACACAATCACCATGGGTTTTTAGGGCCTGCGCAAATCTAGGCGATGGCGATCAGCTGAACGCTGTCAAATATCGCTGTCACATTTGACAGCGTTTCACGTCATCATGGTACTTACCACCATGGTACTTAACATAGTACTTACGCTTCTCGAGATCGTGTCTTCATCAAACCCATTAATTGTGGCATGAGCTACCACTAGAGGTATTCCGTCTTGATATGAATAGCTTCAAGAAAAACGGTAAAAATCTCCTCTTGCCCAGATTAATCTTTTAATCTTGGCTTCTAATTCTAATTGTGTTGGGGGAATGAGATCTGCACTGACGTCCCGCGATGCGGTGTATTGTGCATTGTCCCCCTGCTAAACCTTACCCCAGCCAGCCCAACTTCCTTAAAATAGCGCACAAGGACTTTGGGTTGGTGGCAGCAATGTTCTAGATGACCCAATGGTGACTCAGATGTGGATGTTGAAGGACAAGACTCAATCTCGGCTTATTCCAGATGTGGACTGCGGCAACCCAGGGCTCATGGA
The DNA here is from genome assembly GCA_947578465.1 of Thera obeliscata. Lineage (NCBI taxonomy): Eukaryota > Metazoa > Arthropoda > Insecta > Lepidoptera > Geometridae > Thera > Thera obeliscata. The sequence goes on along the minus strand of OX387922.1, from coordinate 5,180,905 downwards.
GAACGGCATAGTGACTCTAGCCACTAACGCGACCTACTACGGCGCTGCTGCACTGTACGAGTGCCACGCACATTGGCAACTCGACGGCGTGTCACGGAGATTGTGTCAGGACAACGGCACTTGGAGTTCAGAACCTCCATTGTGCAAAGGTATTGCGGCAGCGTCTTCTTCTTGGTTCTTCTTAATGGCTTCTGTCCATGAGATCATTATTGTTAACGTCTCTTATGTTATGCGAACTAGGATGTGACTGGTACTTACTTACTGGTGTCACGGAAGACCAGCGTAATAGTGGCGCTAGCTACTATGGCGTAATATGCTGAGTGACGGCCAATTTTTATATCATTGTTAGGCACTTGTCACACCGCCGGCGACAAGCGGCGGTGTCAAGTGTATAAATAAACCAATTAATATTCTGGACATCTATCTATGGCTATACATCTGTAAATAAAAGGCCTGCGCTCATCTGAAGAGCGATCAGCTGAAACGCTGTCAAATATGACAGGGATATTTGTCTTTGTCAGCGAATTTAATCCTTATACTCCTCTTGTTGTGTGGCATAAAATAAGTATTGATTTGATTTGTGGTACAGAGATCACGTGCCCGGATCCGTCGCTGCAGATAAAGGGCAGTGCTGGCCTGCTGGTGGCCAGCTCCACGCTGAGCGTCGCGGGAGAGGCGCACTACCGCTGCGAGCGAGGGTACTCGCTCAAAGGCAACCAGACGCGCGTCTGTCTCCCCAAGGGCAAGTGGAACGGGGCGCCGCCGGTTTGCATACGTGAGTATAATTTTAGTCTACCCTCTTTTCTAAATTTTATACTGTAACATGATTACATGACACGCAACACAGAAAGTTTGGAGAGGCGGAAAGCATTGGTTTTTAGTTAACCTAGTCGGGGTTTCATCTAGGCAACAGCCGGAGGCTCCAAGCATCTTAAAATCTCATATTTATACTTTACACGGGTATTTATCGCGTATATTACCTTATTTATTACCTTATGATCGCGAAAGTTTAAAAAGTACTAATCTTAAAATCTCAATCACAATATGTCTGCCTGAAGGCCTGCGCACATCTACGTGATGGCGATGGCGATCACGTGAAACGCCTAGACAGGGCTTGACTGAAAAAGTAAATTAATTGTTGGACTTTTAAGGCCTCTCCTATACATGATCAGGAAGAACTATTTTGGGCTGTCAGGATCTACCGACTTCCGTCGACGTTTTTACTTCATACTATCTTATAATTTCCAAGAGCGCTGGTGGTCTAGTGGTAGCGGCCGCCTTCCGATCTTAAGGTCGTGGGTTTGAATCCAGTCGTGTACCAATTAGTTTTTCTGCCCAAAATTATACACACTAAAGGAAAACACCGTGTTGAAACCGGCATATCGTAGACCCTAAAAAGTTCGGAGTATATGTGTCAAGTGCACGAAAGGAGCCTCTTTTAGGCGCACTTATAATCCTTTCACCACACTTGGTTCGAAAGAATCAGTGACACGATAAAATAAAATAAATAAATAAATAATGCTGGACAATTCACACAACATTATCTAGCCCAAAGCTAAGCAGAGCTTGTGTTATGGGTGCTACATGTATAGATATTTTTTTACGAAGAAGATTATTTCCAAAACAGTTCCAACTATTTCATCCATCGCTCGTATTTTCCAGCGATCGACTGCAAGTCTCCCGGCAGCATCGACAACGGGCGCATCATCGTCACCAACGGCTCGACTCTGTTCGGCAGTTCCGTGGAGTACCACTGCTTGCCGCAGTTCGTCCGCACCGGCGCCTTCCTCCGCAAGTGTGGGGATGATGGCCGGTGGGTGGGTGAAGAGCCAAGGTGTGAGCCAGCACCGAGGGACGCTCCTGATGGCGGTGCTTTGCCGCTCAGCGTTGGTGTTGGCTGCGGCGTCGTGCTATTCCTGCTCATGCTGCTTGGACTTATCTACCTGAGACTGTGAGTTTGCTCTCCTAATGGCTGTGACTGCAAGCCGATATCGATATTTTTTTTCCGAAACATATTATTAGTTTTTTTTATTATACATAGCTAAGCATTTGGCTGCCATCATTCCTGATGGAAAGTGAGAATGGGGCCTCAGATGGAGCATGGTTAGCCATAATCCACCTGTTCACCCTTGAAAATTTCTAAGTTGAAATGTTCCGGAAATACTGACTTACCCATTAAAAAACCACGAAAAATACTGATATACCTAATATCTTTTAAGCTCTGACCTTTGTTTAATACCTAATGAACGCAATAGTTTTGGCTTAAGTAGACCCGTGCAGTTTACCTAGTCAGTGCACTTTCCGATGGCAATCGGTCCGCACTCATCAACAGCAAAACAGCAATTCAACATTCCACTCTGGACCCGCGTACACTTCCGTACAACCATAGGCCTATGGAACAGCCTCAAAATTCCCGTGACCAGGACTTCTAGCTCGTGCGATACGAATTGATAGTGCTAATCAAATGTCTATACCATTTTCAGACGCAAAGCCACGCCTGTCAAGAACACGGAGAACATAGAGGGCGCTGAGCGCAAGGAAGACCAGAACGCCGCTGTGATGAGTTACGCCACGCTACATGACGCCACACGAAACATTTATGACCACGTTTCCGATAACGTGTACGACTCACCATACAGGTAGGACACGCTTAAACTCAAATCTGTCTTCTTCTTCTTAATGAATGTCCGAGACCAAACCTGTCATTTACATTTTTAACCGACTTCCAATCAAAAAGGAGGAGGTTCTCAATTCGGTTGTATTTTTTTTTCCGCATAACTTCGTAATTTGTGAGCCGATTTGAAAAATTATTTTTTTATCTGCAAGGTACTGCTTCCATATTGGTCCCATTTTAATTTTATTGAAATCAGTGTTGCCATTTTTTTTTTAATATTTTTTTTAATGTTTGTGACTGCATGCCTCCGTCATTTATGAAATGGTTTAGAAAATTTTTTTTTTTCTGGAAGGTTATTTTTACGTCCAGATTGTCCCAAACAAATTTCATTAAAATCGGTTTAGCCGTTTGGCAATAAAGTCAGTTTCTCTAGTTTTTTAAACTTATAATTATATAACACCTGTCTAACTTGCATCTGCATCATTTTTTGGGTCTGCCTTTCCTACAACCATTCTCATCTACTCTCCTCTTGCGACTTTCCTCCGCACTATTATAACATTGTTTTTTTTCTGTACAGCGAGCACCTAGCTGACAACGCAGCGTACGGGCGTCGAAGCGACTCCGACTCGGCTTACGAGCCCGAACCGACCGGTCCTAACGCCGTGGTCACTATCAATGGCGTCGCGGTGCGCTGACCATCTAACCACAACTTACAACAGTCAACTCATCTACTAATTGGAAGGACGGATTATTCAATTTTGTAGTCAAAAACTCAGCGCGGGTCCATTACTGTAGTCATTGTCAACTTCAATCAACCTAAGGTATAGGAACTGCTCGGGGACAATTAACTACTAATTGTTATTTCAAGTGTCATTGGAAGTAAAGCTTTGTAGACATTGGGTCCATAGCCGTAGTCAATAAAAGACCCTCGAGCGCACAGGCTAATAAATGAACGTAGATATCTAAAGTACCGTGAAGTTCTGAGTTTATTCTTCCGACGGCTGTTTCTTGCCCCGTGCATCATGTTTCATTGATGAACAAAAATGCTAAGCTATAACAAATTGGTCCAATACAAAATGTAAATGTAAAAAGTATAGTTTAAATTTTTTTTGTTTAAAACAAATATTTATTGGTTACATAGATGTTTTATCCAGTTTTTTTTATTGTATTATTCATATTTTTTGAAATTCAGCTTCAGAATATTGACATACTCGGACACCTTAAATAATAAAAATGTAAGATCCTACGCAGATGAATTATGAATAAGGCATTGTACAGTTATTGTTATGCAACCATTTTGTTGAATAGGTAATTGGTTTTAGGTATTATTACGTTCCTTTGACGAAATTTTACTGCGGTTACCACAGACTCGAGTGTTCAAACTGAATTAGGGTTAGGTTTAAGTATGTGTTCGTTGCGATCACCAACTTTTACTAGGTATCGTACCAAAGATGTAAATGTGTTGGGACAGTGAGATGTGGGTAACGAGTGCGCCCTTATAAGTAATAGAATAGAAAACGAATTTGCCCATTTTCACCTACCAATTATTACAGACTCAAAAAAAACACGATGTAAAATAACAATCGTTTGCTTTGGGCTATAATATGGCCTGCGCTCTATAAATATAGAGATATACACCGCTATTTTGTAAATACAAAAAAAAATGCCGATATTGCTGCTGTTACTGAACACACCCACGAACTCAGCATACAAAAAATTCAAGCAATAAAAAAATATCCCTAAAAAACCACAATTTTTAGTAAAACATTAAGAAATGATTCAATAAGCAAAAAGTATTGGTTGGTGAAAATAGGCCAGCATTTTCCAATATCTGCTGTCATACAGCAGGTTGCCATATTGTACGCCTTTCAGTTTTTTTCTTGATAAAATAGGTGACAAACTAGTTCAATGTGGAACTAGCAACTTAGCAGCACATGTTGGAAAAAGCTAACTCTAAAAAAAAGATTTCGATATAGCTGCATAGGTTTTCAATTTGCTTAGAAATAATTAAAAAATGCTTTTCGTTGGTTAGAATTAAGTTTGGTTAGAACTTAATATAAGTAGTTTAAGAACATCGCTTGGTGCTGTCCGGATGCGGATTAAAGGAAATATGAAAAAAAAATTATATACCAACTTATTAAATCGATACTAATATTATACAGAGGAAAGAGTTGGTTTTTTTATGTTTGTAATGAATAAACTCAAAAACTACTGTGCCGATTCCAAAAAATCTTTCACCATTGGAGAGCTACATTCACCCCGAGTAACATAAGCTATATTTTTATGCTAAAAAAATAATGTCCAACCGTGCGAAGCAGGGACAAACTCAACCGCTAGTATAAAATAAAATGAAGAGTAAAAATAAGAACCCTGAACGATGGATTTTCTTTAAGTTACTGTTCCTTTCAAACCAGTGTGGTAAAAGGATTTGAAGAGTGCTTCAGATGATTTCAAAATAATGTACAGATAATTTGTCCTCCGATTAGCACCAAGCTAAAATTATATTATATTTATTGTTGTGTAAATGGTTAAAATAATTGATGCCAAAATAATTGCTTAAAATGTATATTTACATAAAATTATGGCAAAGCTTATGATATTATGGTTCCTCTTCATGGCTTCAGTTGTACGCATAGGTCCCTAACTAAAATAAAGTAAGTAGGTATAAGGTAACAGCATAATAATCTGAAGGTTAATAACCTCTCGTCTGATTTGTCAAAGATCCAATTAAATAGTTTAAATAAATATTGTGTACAATCCACATAACGCTTTCAAGCCCCAAATTAAGCAGAGCTTGTACTATGGCAACTAGGTAGCTGATATAATACTTATATTATTTTTTTGTTGTAAATACATACTTAGAATAAAATATAAACACGCAGACACATAACAAAATATCTGAGCTCACCACACAAATATTTCGGTGGAGATCGAACCCACGACCTTATGGCGCAGTAGACAGAGGCACTACCAACTGTGCTGAGAGGCCAGTTTAAAGAAGTGATGGTGTCTAGATTCTAGGTCTAGTGAATAGAACTGTGCGTATAACTGTACTTATTTATGGCAAGTTTTACCATATCAGAGTAACGCTACGTCAAAATATTTCCGTCTTTATTTCTGACAAGTCTGAAGCAAAGGCAGATGCATTTTTATTGGGAAGAGAACCTCGACACCTCTTCGGCAAAGATCGACAAACTTCGCTAAAAGTCGAGGGGGGGGGGGGGGGGGGGGGGAAGTAATTGATTCAAGTTTTCACTTCTGTCGACATTCCTAGAATATCACGTTTTTTTTTTTTAACTAATAGCGTTACTTTGACATGGTACTTTATAGTTATTTAGTACTTCAAGTTAGGTGATAACTTTGTACTTGTTGTAATTTATGTTAGTTTTAAATATTTAAGGACACACTGACATACCATTAAGCTTGTTGAGAACCGAGGACAATGAGCACATAAATGATAAATAACAAACATATAATTTTATTTCTTTATGTAATGTTATATTTGTGTAAGTACTTTATATGAAAATACCCTGGTACTTTCATAATTTTGTAAATATTTATCTATTTAAGAATAGCTTGTAAAATTGTAAAGTGAACTAGGTACATAAGATCAAAAGATAACGACGTTTTTAAATATAAAAAATTAGGATTTTCACAGTCAATTTAATGGAATCATTGTGGCTAGATTTTAGCTTGGCTGATACACTATGGTACAGTCAGCTTTAAAAGTAGATATGCAATCTCAATTAGTAAATTACCCTTTTCTAGGAATTTATCAAAGATATGAAAACTTCCGTTTGCAATTAGTTGTGACTAAAACAGGATCTTCAGTTTAGTATTAAGTGAGCTGGTTTAAGGAATATTTGAATTTTACAAACCAGAAACGCCACTCTACTTCTGACTCTGACTGTACTATGTAGATACGCAATTTATACAAGGTGTATCTAAATATGTGTACTATGCGAAGGTGGGAGGTTTCAGACCACAATGGTGATCAGTTGTGGGGGGGAGATAATTAAAAATTCCTATTTTCAGTTTCCCATACAAAAATATTTAATTTCATAATGCCTAAATAAATTGACAACCCTATCCTTGTAACCCCTTGACCCCTTGACCTACTACCTCTGTAGGTCTACTACTACTACCTACTACCTCTGTAGCTGAGTTTAGGGTTGTCACTTTGTATAAAGTCAGCTGTTCATGTTGAAACTCTTTTTTTTTCAGAGATACCAATCGAAGTTCGTAAAGTCGTTGAACAAAAGTTGTTCCCCGGGGGGTGGAAATTCACCCCCCTTCAGGATAGTACACATATTTTGATACACGTTGTAGTACTGTCATATTTTACTATAATTTGTGAGTTTTAAAAATTATGTTTATACTATTTGAGTTATACAGCTATTTAATGGAGGTAGCTTACTACCTAGATATGTTTGCCTTGTATGTAACATTTTTATTTTTTTATATTTAAACCTTCATGCAATAGGTAGCAGTAACATACACATTACTTGTCTAGACAGTTCTTATTAAATAAACATGTGAACGAATGCAATTTTTTTTATTTTACTTACCTGTGTTAACCATCTCGGACGCCCATCGGCATTGTACTTTATATAATTACTTACTAATTTATTTATTTAAGCCTCCTATGACAAAATTTATTTAAACATATTTGTTGTAAGCTATATAATTAATATTTGCAATAACAATTGGTTCCTATAGATGCGAGTTAACAATGTAGCTGTTGCATTTTATTTGAATTGTAGGCATTATTATTATTATTATTATTTTTGTATTGTTCTTTGTATTCTTGTGTATTTGTTTATGTAGGTATATCGATCTAGTTATAGGTCATCCCATTGTCGGGCAAAGGCCTCCCCCCTTCTGGTCCAAGTTCGTTTGTCGCTAGTGAGTCTGGTCCACAGTACGCCCAGTCCTTGGAAGTGCTCCAACTCGGGACGCCAGCGCGCCTTGGGGCGGCCGCGCTTACTTTACTTACTTACTAATTACTACTACTAATTAGTGCTATGATGTATGCTTATTACTATTAGCTCAAATCATCCCATTGTTGGGCAAAGGCCTCCCCTCCACGATCTTGTGCCACCAGTAATTGCCAGTCCCTCAAAGGCATCCAGCTCGTTCCATTCGCATGCCTGACGCACAGTGGGCCAAAATTTCTCCACATTGTGGAGCTCTGAGACAGCAAGGAAGCGTCGCGGTAGACCACGCATGCGATTAGGTATGTGTCCTTGTGTCCAATAAAGTGTTATCTAATATCTTGATGCATAAGTAGTAGTAGTAGAACTCCATTGTGTATAGCTCGTCCGGGGAAGTACTACCACCATGCCCATTTTCTGCCGTGAAGCAGCATTTTTTTTATTTATTTTATTTATTAAGTTACACCAACAAAATGAACACCAACAGTATCTTATGGTCTAAAAACAATATTCATTCATTTTGTTTTGCGTTGCTGTGTTTCGGTTTGGGTGCCGGTGAAATTACTGACACGTGAGGCTGAACATCTGCATGTTCAAGTTGATGGACGCAGGGCTGTGCAGTGTGCATCGTACGACAGGTTCCTGACGTGCATTACCTACGAGGCAATTCTTTGTCATAGGCGGTGATTACCACTTATCATCAGGTGAATCATTAAGATTTCTCAATCACTATAAATTTTAATTGCGTTTATAAGTGTTACCAAGATTCGTTTTCTGCCATTTTGGGAAGTTAAATAGCGTTTTCATATTAATTGTTGTTTTGGTATTATTTTGAATTCTGTTGAGTAATTTCTGTGGTATTTTAACCAACATTACTTGAGGTCTTAGCTGAATTGATGCCATTAATTAGGAAGAAGTGTGGGCGTAATATTTAAGCGTGCGTGACTTTTAAATGTAGGTGAAGTACAGCAGGAGCCTAATTCTCGGCTCATCTCGGATCATTTTGCAATTTTATTTTATTGCTTCTTTTCGAAGAGAGTATGGCAGATTTCCTTGAGTAATTCATCAACGACCTTATCGTAGAAGCCTCGACGACACCTACGATATTCGGAAAACGTAGAAAAAGTGCGGGGTTGTGCAATGCCCATGTGTTTAAAGGCGACATTGAAAATCTCGGTCGGCCCGAGAATTAGGCTCCAGGTTTGGTAATAAAACTAAAACAATGTGATTTATAATATCACTTTTATTATTCAAAACTATTTATTACGTAGGTAAATATTTGATTTGGAGTACCTACCTAGACACTATCATTGATAAATACATAAATATCCAATTACCTATATATTAAACAAAGGGCTAATTTTCCAATCCATGGTTCGTCAAAGGAAAATATATCTACTTTATCACTTTTTTAGGCTTGTCAAAAACAAAGACCGACATTTTTTATCGCCGAATAGCGTTACTCGGTAGATGGAAAAATCAGCCCTAAATAAAAAAGATACCATCCTCGCCAGAGAGGGAGAAACGTTATAAAAACGCTGCTAACACATTACCTCTCACTCTATCAAAAGTGTGCGAGTGAGAAGACGATAAGCGGCACCATTTTAAATTTGTTAAGTTAGCGGGTACAATACATGCATACATTTATACATAAATACGTTTCATCTATGAGTATATTTGACTAAGGACCTGATATGGTCAAAACGGTAGGTAATGCCCGCTCATTAACATCTTTATAGGTATTTACAATAATATTAACTAACTAAAATGTTATTTATTCCACAACAATAATAGAGGCTTAAGTACATCTCAAAAATACACGTCATGTTAACTATGAACATGAAACTTTATAAAATATTATAAATAAAATTAAATGAATGCTCAATGTATACGCACTCAAAGAGATACCCAAGATTTTTTATACAGGATTATATATTTTTTTGTTACAGGCTACACAACAGGCTAATAATCACAGAATAAATTCCAGTTGCAATCCGCTCTCAGTACGAATAGGACCACAAAAAACTTTTGCTTACGCAAAATAGGACACTCTGCACACATCCACACATCCAGTGTGCGCGACATGGCACACTACGACGCATGCGCAGCGCGTATCACTCACCGCTCAAGTTAGTAATGCCGCTAGTAATACCTAGGTACTACGTAGTAAATATAGTAAATATAAGAGTATTTAGCCATATCGATTTTTCAAGAAATAGGGCCTGATTTGTTGAAATTTCGTTTATAATGATGAAGGGTGATCTTCCATTGTCACTGAAGCCTAAACTCATCGACATGTGCATCCTGCCTGTCCTAAACATACGGTGCCCAAACGAGCACCTGAATCTCAGTAGACTAAGCTGGGCTAAGCCAAAGAGCGATGGAGCGCTTCTGGGTGTGAGAACGGAACTGATGTAGGTCCAAAGGTGGCAAAGCTGAAGTTGAAGTGGGAGTGGGAGGGTCACGTGATCCGCATGAACCCTGAGAAGTGGGTTAATTGGAGTCACAGGATGGATACCCGCAGAGGGTAGAATACTTCGCGGCCGCCCGGGAAAGCACTGGTGCGACGACCTTGACTCCTCCACGACTGGGTAAAGTTGACCAACCAGACCTTTACCTAGCAGTGTGTATACTGTCCAACGGTTATTAAAAAAACCCGTAAAGTCTAGTCAACTGATAATCATATTTATTGTAAGTCTACCAAGAAGCTGCAATGATATTGTGCATATTAAGTTTCGAAGTGCCCTGTACAATCAAGAAGTTTTTTCGTATTTAGTTTTCTCTAATGCCAGTTTTGTATACAGACGCGAGTTCTCAACGTGCCCGATAGGGGCGCTTATTACATCTCCAAGATCTCCATACAAAGGCTACGCAAAAAACGGAAACAAGATATGGTAGACGTCACATATTAACCATGCACGTTGGGACTTGGGGCACTGTACCTAAAACCTAACCAAGTCGTGTTAGTGTATTTACCGAGAAGCGAATGGTAAGGCACATCAGTAAAGGAAGGCACTCTGTTCAACACAAGTCTGGACGCATCCTTATTAGTTATTCGAAACTTATTTTTTAATTAAATGAACAGATGAACACTTCTGGCACTTCATATAAAAATAGACCCCAAAAGAATGCGAAAAGGTTTATAAATCAAAATAAAAACAAAATAAAAAGAAGAAATTGTATTTATTTTATTAAACTCTTAATTCATGAAATAAATAAAAATTGTAATGAGTTAAATTTTCAAATAGCTAATGTCAATACAAATGTAAACCATGGTGACGTCTTTGTACGTCACTTTCCAATTATACAATACAACAATCTTACACAAATGCTAGTTTACACTATGATTTATTATAATACTCCTTTACAATAGTGTGAGATTATAACTTAAAACACGACTAAACTCTGGTTTCCGTGGCTAACAGTAAAACTCTGCAGCATAACAATACAACTTATAGGATGACACAACAAATTCAAAGCTTTACTACAAACACGCGCTTTAATATGCTACTAAGTTTGGAGTCATTGTTAAAACCTATACAATAAAATAACATAATTTATAATGTTCAACTCGTTACAAGCGTGGATACAATGCATGTAGATATAAATAAACTATGATTTCATAGTGATGTACGAAGTTAGAACGGCGGCGGATGTACAAACCCGATCCTACGGTCTACCATTAACAATAACTAACCTACCTTTACACTTACTTCATTTAGGAATATTAGAGTAACAACTTCATGCTTTCTATACAACATTACGTGGATTATTCGATTTCATAAATAAAATAATTACTTAGACAAGTGTGTATCAAAGAACTCTGTATAAGCCACGTTCAAGTAAGATTACATTATATCGATTGGTGCTGTATATTATGCTAAATTTAATCGCATAGAGTTAGACTGCCGAGATCACAGATTCAATAGATTGCCAGGCATATTTTTGACAAAGCAGATTAATACTAACGCTTCACCAGTAAGCGCTTTTAGTTTAATAACAAAACTGAATTAATGTTCAATTGTAAACTTTAACATCTTTGTCAGGCTATAAAATGACCGACAAAACTGTAGGTTTAGTCAGTTTGACTGAAAGTTCGAAATAAAATATAATACGTGCAGACGTAAATGCCTGCATGACCTTATTTGATACTGATAAACCCTTACTTGAAGACCTGGTGGCGCATATCACTTCATTGGTACACACGCGACAACTAAGTACCTAAACGAGACGGTACAATTTGCAAAATAAGTACACAAATACTAAATATGTTTTCCAAAAAGAATACTTTGTTAAAGGCACTTGCAATAAATAAAATGTTCAATCGTGGAATACTCCACTATACTTAAAGTATACAAACAATAAAATATAACTGAAGCCACAAACTAATAAAAAAATATGAGTGCATTGGGACTCAAGCAAGCACTCAAACAATACGAACAGTTCAATAAGAATCATTATCTGTTTTATTATTATAAAACAACTGACTTAATGCATTTTATTTCATCAAATTGTGTTTAAACTTGCCATAGTGAAATACAACGACGGTGATGCTTATTTTAAATCTATAAATCTTTGCCGAAATGCAATAATACTATAGAACAAGGCATGTTTGTGACTAATTATTCAAGAAAAGAACACGTTAACAATAACTATAACTAAAATAAACATGTAAATATACAAGGAACCTTTTTAGGCACGACATAGTGACAAGAATGATGTCGGAGGAAGGTAGCTTTACATCGAAGCGGTAAAACCTTTCCCTCGATGCTAAGCGATAATAATTGATTGCACATTTTTGGATACAAACCTATTAGTTCAATGTTTCGTTTGCAGTCCAATTAGTTTATAAGCTACTTACGCATCACAGGTACAATTCGGACAATATTGCAACTAATTATATAAATATATTATGCAGGTATGTTATGTGCATTTTAGGAGCGGTATTATGACAAATGCAACCGTTGTAGACCAAACGTCGATATATCCAATTGAGTATCACTACTTACAAAGACTACATTTAACATTAGTTTGTTGCCTGTTCTTCTAGGCTTGGTCGCGTGGAACTGGCACCTAGATTCACCTAGCTATAAGACGTTTCAAAGTGATTCTTGAATCGTATTTAATAAACGTTTATTGAATTGAATTGAATTAAATAATCATCGAAACTTCAATAACATCAATTTATACATAACTACTTCTGAGCCCATAGAAGGGGCTACATTTCATTTATATAAAAAAATACATTAGTTTGGCTTCTCAAGATAGTGCACGACTACATTCAACATTAAATACATCAAAAATTTAATAATATCAATTTACATAACTACTTTTATGGCCCATAGATGGCGCTACATTTCATTTATATAAAAAAACCATTAGTTTTTCATGACGGTGCCAAACTCAATAAAACATTTTCGTGATCATAATCCATTTCAAATAACGTGATGCTCCTAAAACGCGTGACTCTCGGGGGTAGAATATCATAACAAGTGTGTCGCGAAGGTTCCCGATGACTGCAGCGCACCGTTCGGAGTAGCGTGCAATACCGGCTTTTGTTCATTTCGACAATTTGCTGATCACTCGGATAAGTGCTCCGTTTTCGTCCTTCAGCCGCTGGTTTTCGGCTTGAAGCGCTTGTTGGTACTGAAAAATTTAATTTATACTATTACTACAATTGCGTTTAAAGATATAAATAGCGGTTATTACACCATGCCAAAATAACATTGAAAGGCTAATAAATGCCGACGGTAAACATAATTGGAACAAAATACAGCCCGAAAAGAAACGAGTACTAGCCAAACTTTGTAAAAGTAAACAATAACGAACGTATAGACAACAGTTATGCGGTGGAGATTAGGGGAAAAACTGATTCTTGTGGACAGAAAATAAGATACACCATGTATCTTATGAGAATATAAACGCAAACGCTGCGGTCACAAATACACCTGGCAAGAGCGTGATGACTACAGAAAATCTCTCAAAAAATGGGGGATGTTTTAGCAGCGCACTTATTCAGGCTGATCATGAGAGGTGGAATGCCTTGTTTCAGCCGAATACACCCGATAATACATTTTTGGGGACATTTATTCGTGCTAGAAACCAGTAAAGTGGCTGCAGCCAGTGGAGGACAACTTTAGGAGACAAACTGCGCGAACAAACTGCGCACGTGCGAACGGTTCATAGTACGAGCATAAAGAAAATCACAATTGAATATCAACACTATTGATAAGTTTACTAGAAGGAAATAGTCGGACAGGAAGTAATCTAGGAGGACAAAAATAACAATAAACTTCCAGATTTACACACACAGAACCATTAAAAATGTAGCGGAAACGGAATACGCCACGAAGGGACTCTTCAAACACAGGTTATTCTAACTTAACTGAAGGGATCCCACACCGATTAATTATGTTCATTGTAACAGCAATATATTTGTGCTCAGCTTCAGTAATGCATTTTTCAATGTATTATGAAGACGTCGCCAAATAGCTAGTGGCGGTGTGTTTACCACCCACTTTCCGTACATTGTGTAGGGCCTCGCATATCAAACACAGCTAGGTAAGAACGGTGGCGGTCCCTGGCTACCTCTGAAATGTATGCACAAATTTTCGATGCTGGAAACTAGCGGTTTCGTGACTCTGCTGGAATCCTTGGCACAACGTGCGACCTCGCAAGTACACTGGGACCAACACATACAACTAAAGCTAAAATGTACATGTGCAAACTTGTGTGTTAGATAAATTCAAACCCTAAAACGGTTAGGTATGCTACCTTGTGTATGTTGTGTTTAGTCTGATTTAGCCCGCGTCACGGGACAAAAGCGAACAAACTACCTTTAGTGTTGTACCACAAAGCCAACAACAGAAAATGTAGTACGGGTTACTGTCATTTACGAGTAGGTGATACCAATGTGTAACTAATAGATTATATTTGGAAAGGTTATGAACGAAAAAATGTTTGGAGTACTTTTGTAACGTGCGTGATAACTATGTTCACTGCATGATGGAACGAACACGAGGCATGCAACACACTTTAGCGAACACTTGGCATGCATTGTGTTTTAGTCAGATCACAGACACACTACTGGTTGGAACTTTAGTGAATTACGTCACATTCTCCGTATTAATAAAACAAATCAACAACTACATCATAAAGTGAAGCTGAAGAATGACGGAGTTAAAAGAAAAAGGTTTCTCTCGAAACGCGTCCTAGTCATGAACTATATATTCAAATTGAGTAAACTTGACTTATTTAATTAGATGGCGGCTGAGCAGCTTAGCTAGCTTAGCTGGCGCTGCGTCAGGGCTACTTTCTAGCTCGCTAGAAATGACTAAAGTCAAGCACAAATAATGTAGGAGACATACAATGTTATATTTCAAATCATTACGAAGGTTTATTTGAAGATCTGATAAAACACAACGCTATGTATCTACGGTACGCGAAGACACGGCCGCGTCGCAAGTTACCACGGTTCAAAACATGCTCGCCGCACACTGTTAATGAAGGGGAATCGCGACATACAGAGCGCCGCTCGACCTTGCCCGTCTGAACTCGCTCGCATTGCATTTACTTTAGATTGCTTTCAAAAAATACTTTTATATTACGGTTTATTCCTAAAATTATATTCATGAACTAGTGGCGAGTGAGTTTATTAGGCTACCTGAAGTATTCCGGCAGGACTGACAGAGTAACGTGCCATCCAAAGCCCGAAACTTGCCAATGGCGGTCATCTAACCAAATGATGACTTAAGTCTGTTACTGTTTATAGGAATATGATTTATTGACTTATTTAGGTTAACGTTATGTTAATGTTTTGTTTAATTACAATCTTTATGCAAGCGAGAACAAACATTAGATATTTACATTCAAATACGCATAATATTAGTGCCGAGAGAACAGATGGTAAGTTCGATGCGCGGACACAAATAATGGGCGTACAGATGTGATCGGTCGGGCAGGCGTCTCAGAGCTCAGGTGTACAGTTACCTATTTGGCGGCAGAGTTGGTCAGTTTGCTCACGACCCGCGTTAGGGCGCGATTCTCGGCCCTCAGCCTTTCGTTCTCAGCTTTTAGTTTTTGCAATTGCTATAAAACGAACACCATTTTATTAACCTGTATTTGGCGGCGGTAGCCATCTTGAAATCCGCCATCTTTTACTCGACAAACAAGCCGGTTACTATGAGGACTACCCACTAATGTTTCATCTAATGTCTGTATCAACATATTGTGTGGTGTTGTGTACCTACTATAGGTGTGATAATACACGGTAACTTTACCTTTAGTTCTTCCTCCATTTCCGACAGCTTTCTCTCCATAGCTCTTTTTTCTCGTTTCTCGATTTCAGATAACGAATTCTGATTCTGGAAATGGAAAAAATGAAAATGAAATAAGCTCATGCGTTATACCCGTTCCCTCTAATCTCTTGGCACTCAACAATCTTGATGATATTGTCACAGACAAATCTGAATATTACATTTGGCGTGCAGTTATTGCTGTAGCTGGTATTTCACACGTGACAGATTGCAGTAGCTTTTTGCATGCCGTAAAATACTTATAAACAATGAAACAGCTAGGCGCATGCGCAAAAGACTTTCAGAGCACACTTTTACACCATTTTAGTTCTACATACGACATTTGCAACATGCAATTTGCTAAAGCCAGTCTCACAGGTCACAAGATCAAAACACGAGCCAAAATTTCAGCTTCCTTGTGATATGAATTAGTGTATAACAGCAGGCGGGAATAACTCAATTGCACCAAAATAAACATGCTTATGCGTCATAATAAAACATAAGTCGCCAAAACGCAAATTATAAAACACACACATCGCAATAAGCGAGGGCGGAAGCATAATATAAAGGTAAAAAATAACCCTATCATTCATATTTAAATTTGTCGCTGAGCGCTCCAATAGCTTAAATTACCGCTAAATCTGTAGCCATATAGGAGACAGTAACAAATATCTACATTAAAATTATTAAGAGGAGAGATCTGTATTTTTGTATTTCTGTCTTTTTTTTAAATCGGTCCTGTAATTATTGAGTTATTTGTTACATACAAAAATAACTCAATAATTACAGGACCGATTTAAAAAAAAAATTCACCAGAAGAAAACTACAATATCCCTGACTAACATAGGTTATATTTTTAACTTTTTACAGCCATGGGAAGCTGGGCGGATCGCTAGTATTTTATAGAGCCGTTACATAGCTTAAAGAAATATGAATTAGAAGGTAAATTATGACGTTATCACACTGTTTATAATTACGTCGGGGGCTTATTGACATACCCCGAGTACGCACGTACTTTTACTAACAAAATTGAGTACCTAAGTCATCAGAGAGCGCATGAAAGGACTGACCAACTGAGTTCCATTTAGTTTTATTTATTAGTTTTAAGTTAGGGTTAACTAGCAGTTGGTGACCGAGCTTCACTCGGTATTTTTTATTGTTAATTTGTATTTTTAAGAAAAAGAAAGAATCATATTATTTTTATTGGCTTATTCTTATTGAACAACGCCATCTGCTGGATATGCTTGCAGTTAGTTGCTCACAATCATCAATATATGGCAGAAGCAGTCACATATTCAGTTTATGTTTAATTATTGAACTCGGGGTGAAATAATCTTTTCTTAAAATGAATCCTAGCTAAATGAATTTATCGCCCCAAAAAACCCCTGTATACTAAATTTCGTGAAAATCGTTGGCGCAGTTTCCGAGATCTTAAATATAATATATATACAGGATTTTCTCGTTTAAAGGTATAAGATAAGATAACGTCTATTCAGTTGTACAGTCGCTGCAGCCGAAATCGGCCAGGACGTCATCATGGCAGTTTGTAAACGTGTTGCTAGCGAGGCGATCAACAAACTCGCTATTGGTATACTATTTCTATATAATAGCTGCATGCAAACATATTGTTTACGGTTTGCTGTTGATATATTATGAATCTAATAATAATAGTTTATATTTGTTGCTGTTTCTAGTTTAAGGGAAAATTAAAAGTTTACCCAGGCAACACTCAATAACTGTCATAATCACATATTTTGATTACGAATTTTGATCTAAGAATGAAATGAGTTTTATAATTTTAATTTACATATTTGATTGTAATCTGTTTTGTGAATTACTAATAAAATAAAACAACACAGTTGATAAAAAAGATTCAGAAATCGCATGTATTCATTCAATCACATATGAAAAATAACTAACCCCGACAAGAGTTAAGCTCTTAAATTTAAGAAGAGATTCTGCGCAACTTTTATGCTTATACTGACGAGCTATTTATCTAGCTAGGCAGCAGCTGTACCGTCATATTATAGTTCCCTTTAATTAATTTAGGACTGAATCATTACACAAAGTTAAATTAATTATTTTTGATATTAAGGTGGTAAATGTTAAAACAACTTCGATCAATACGCATAGAAGATCATGGTACGGGTTTATACGCATAAATAATTCATTGGAATGGCAATATTGTAAGCGCAAAAGTCGCTTTCACGCTAAGACCACCGTACCGACCACGCATAAGGGCGGAGTGTATTTAGATAAAACTTGAAATTAGTGTTCGCCGGTTTTGGGAATAGGACATCCCTATTCGGACCGAGCGACGAGACGCATCACTACGACAGAGAAGGAAGATGGGTAACGCGTAGATTTTTGGTTTGCCGGGTAATAAAGTAAAAGAGTTCTAGCTATAATCATTGTTGAGTTTCGCCGTAATAATAGTTTATGGAAAAATGCAACTTTTTATCCCCATAACCCGCGAGCGCAGCCGCGAGCCGCCGCTAGTGTGCCTAAAATAGTTCATTGCTTCCTACAAAACACAGGTGCATTTATGACTGGGCAGGGAAATAAAATCTAATCTCAAATTTTATGATGATGAGTGATGAATTGGCGCTCTGCCAATATCATAGCAATCAATGTCTAGGTTCTGCTGCAAACGCACTCTGTTAATCACACACTAGGCTCGTATTTCAAGTCAATCAAGATAAATTTCCAAGTGAATTTTCAATTAAAAGATGAAGATTGATTTCGAGTAAACTTCTCGAATACGAGCCTTTCCGTAACCAAAAAAAACTATTATGACTTAACACGTTAACTGCAGAGATATGTATGAATCATTTTATTAATTTTAGTTCTATTTTTTGAACTCAACGTATATGTTTATAAAAAAGAACTAGAGCCATGATATACTTTATCAACACACAATTTTGTGTTGATTTTCTAGCAGACAACGTGTTAAGAAAGTCTATTGTAAGATATTAAATACAATCACTTCTGCTAATCTACAAAACATCTAAATACACTACAGATATGGTTCAGTTAAGGTCTCAACATACTTATGTGATTTCACACTTATGTCGGGAGTCCGACTCAAAAATGTAACGAAAGACGATCGGGACTGCACGTTACGAACGTCACCTCCCCATCCGTGGTTTTACCCCGTCAAGTATGCCGAGACCTTAACTTAAATCTACTAGCTACTAAAATAAATAGAAAACAACTTCATTTTGTACTTACTTCATCATCATCTGCTTAATTGCGTCAACTGTTGGACATAGGCCTCCTTATTTTGGGTTTCTCGTTATCACAATGGATGCAAGCGGATTGGTGGACTTAAATTACTTAGAAGAAATGCATGCAATGTGGATATAGCAAACTAAAACTACAATGCTTCTAAATTATACGCCAATGCCATCTATAATATACTTGGATATTTATATTATTAAAATAAAAATAAAAAATATTGTGGACAATCCACTCAACACTATCTATCTGTGTTCACCACACAAATATTTGTTCTCGATGGGGATTGAACCCACGATTTTATACAAACATTTTGTGCCACCACGGGAATTGGGAATACTTACCCATATCTTACATCTCCATATCAAACTCAGTGACACACAGAGTTAATATAATGGGATTTAAAAATTAACTTATTTTTAAATCTGACTGTACTAACATGCATAGTACAGACAGCGTCAAAAAAAGACTGGCATTTCTGGTTCGTAAAGCTCAAATATTTCATAAATCGGCTCACTTTGAATTGTAGTTTTGAACTTTATTTAAAGATCCGTTTTGAGCCACAACTATTTGCATACTGTAGTTGCTATATCTTAGACAAATCCACAGACCAGGGAAATTTACTTACTGAAATTGCTAATCTATTTTTAATGCTGACTACACTACATTCGCGCAAATAGCACATCAAACCATGCTTTATAATAAGTATAACCCGCGCTAACAAAGAAACAAATCGTCAACGGTAGTAAGTGCGGGAAAGGAGCCTCTTTGAGCGGCACTTTAAATCCTTCCACCCCACTGGTTTGAAAGAACTAGCGATACGACAAGAATAATCTATAACTCGCGAGCACCAGTGAAATATAATATCAATGATAGAATCCGCACAAGATAACTCGGCGCGTCAGATGGCGGAAAAAAAAATCTGTGTTACTAACTATTTACTAACAAATATGGACTTCCATTAATCATAATGCGAGATCGGTTTTTCCAATCAATTTTGTGATCGGCAGATACATTTCTAGTCAATTTTTTTATGTTCACGCCATCTGACGCGCGGACTCTGTATACGATTTAATGGTTAAGTTGGGAGCCTCGATTTATGAGTTATTCCTTTATTGGCGTGGGTTCTATGTCTTCTATATCAAAACTAATCTAAAGTGAATTATTTCGTGGTACCCACACATGTAAAGCACCGGGGAATAAATAATTGCAAGGCAACAAGCATGCGAGCTAGAACTAATATAAAAACAACTAATGATGTCTGGGTGTGGGAGGGTATCATGTAGTGGTATTATGACTTACCGCTTGCGTGAATCTGTGATGGCCGTGTGTTTCTTTTAAGTTGTCTGTTCTAAGAAGCTACGATTATGAACTGGTGTGTATACTTACTACTATGAGCCTTGTGACAGAAAAAAGAGCTTACCAGTGGTCGGTTCATCGAGTTTTACTGTATTGGAGTTCAGTCTGGTGTACGGTATGAGATGGAACTGGTGTGTATACTTACTACTGTGAGCCTTGTGACAGCAAAACGAGCTTAACAGAGTTCGGTTCATCGAGTTTTACTGTATTGGAGTTCAATCTGGTGTACGGTATGAGATGGAACTGGTGTGTATACTTACCACTAACCTGAGCCTTGTGACAGAAAAACGAGCTTACCAGTGTTTGGTTCATCGAGTTTTACTGTGTTTTGGTGTTCAATCTGGGGTATGAGATGAAGTTTGACGATACTCTGTTTTACGAGTTTGTATCTTTGATAGGTTACTTACCACTTATGTGTAATATGGTAAGTATTGCACAGGCGTCGCTTCTAAGCGTTAAAGAAACGTGACAGAATACAATCTAAAATGTGGTATAATATGACTTACCCTTGCGTAAGCTTGATGATGGAGTTACTATCTGTTGTCCATAGAGTTTGACGGTTGTCTGTTCTACGAGTGTTTTTGTGTAAGGTGATGTATGTTTGTATGATGTCATTGACTTACCACTTGCGTAAGCCTGGTGATGGTCGAACGCGCGTCACGCAGCTGCGTCTCAGAGGTGGAGAGAAGCGCGCGCAGACGTCGGACCTCGCCTTGCGACGCCTCATACAGCGCCTTGTATGAGCACTCCTCGCCTTCCTCGGTACGCTCGCTGCCAGACTGGAAAAGGCAACAAAAGACTTGTTACTCGGATGTTTTCGTGATCTCTGCCTAGCCCCATGGGCATGAGGCGTGATTTTATGTATGTATGTATGTACTCGGATGTTTTTGACGTGATAACGTCTTGTAAATCGATGGAGCCGGCTGCACTCACGAAAAAACATGACTCATGCGTCGTTACGTCGTTTCGTCGTTCCATTTACCTGAGCCCGAGCCCGGGTCGGGTAATGGTTAAGGGTAAATGAGGGTAAGGGTAAGGGTTCGGTCGGGTTCGGGTCCGAGAGTTCGAGCCCGAGTCCGAGTCCGAGTCCAAGTCCGAGTCCGAGAGTCCGCGAGTCTGCGAGTCCGCGAGTCCGCGAGTATTTTCTTATGACGTTATCACGTTCAACTATCGTCAGTAAACCGACTTTACAGACAACCGATTTTTTGAGTTAAGTTTACTTAGGACAAATTTCCAAGCAAAAATGTGCGTGAGGACCTACTTTTGGAGCAACAAAGCTTGATCATTTTCCTGACGGACTGAGCAAACATAAACTACGCGCACCGGATCTTTATTCCTTTGAAGATAGCTGCTAAACTGTTACATATTTCAATTGTCGATGAGAAATCCGTGAAACCAACCCTTTAAAGATTCTTCCTAAACAAATAATACCAGGAAGATGACCTCCAATACCAAACATAAAACACATCTGGAGTGTGTTATGTTCGTTGAAGTTAGTCAGTAAAGAATAAAAAATATTGTATGACTTGTATTTTTTCTATTAACTAAGTCAATAACATGTAAATTATTTAGCGAAGTAACAAAAATAGTGTTTAGTTTCGGTAGGTTAACTGAAATGATTTGCATATTTCCTCCACTTTCAATCTCTACAGATTTAACGATTAAATTTATCTACTCTGAAATTAAGCTTTCTAACTAAACATAAGAAAAAGGAATTTCTACGTAGTTTTAAAGTTAACTTAAAGTTTCGGATCTTTACTTAAAGTATACACTAAAACTTTTGCTTTTGTATTGCCTACGTCTCACTGTTGTGGCTCACTAAGCTGGAGTGGCACCACATTGAAACTTCACTGTATTTTTTTTGTATCATAAAAAAACGGTAAGCCGTCGTTTGTTGCTTGTTCTTTTAGGCTTGCTGCGTGGAACTATCAACTTTTTTTTTTTTTTTTAACGTTGGGAAATCCTCATGGATACTCTTCCGTCGTGACGAGCAACGGAAGAGTTATGTCGGACTCCTACCGACTAAAACCCAACGGTGGTCCTTCTCTGCACCTTTAAGTGCCGGGGCTGTGGGAACTCTTACGGACTCGTCCATGGCCCCGACTGTGCTGTCTCATACCAGAGACCCTCCTCAGCAGATCCCTCCTTCTCTTGCGAGAGGCACGCGGAATCACCGCGCGCAACACCTCCAGGCTTGATGTAATTGGTGACAGCTACTGGTCCCCAGTGCCGCCACCCAAGCCTATTCTGGAGGACGAATATCATGGAGGCTCTGCCTCCATCTTCTGCCTCGCCTAGCTCTCTGCCTGCGGATCGGGAGCTCGGAAGTTATCTCTCTCTCCCGCTCCGCAGCCTCCTTCTGCGACATGACCTGTTCGCAGAAGGATTTCCCCTCTTCCCACGACGTCTCACTTTCCAGCATTGATTTTATCAATGCTGGAAGAGAGAGGTCATTCCCTATTGCAGCGACGAGAACACGGCGCTCCTCCACCCATGCTTCACACTCCTCTAGTGTGTGTCTTGCCGTGTCCTCACCGCACCTACAATGATGGCATGCGGTTGTTGGTTCCCTTCGGGCTATTTGGTGCAGGTACTTCCCGAAGCATCCATGCCCCGTCAGCACCTGCACCAGCCGGAAGGAAAGCAACCCGTGTGCCCTGTCCAACCATTCGTTCAGAACTGGTTGGACAGCATCTACCGTCCAGTGGCCAGCACTAGGCTCCTCCAGCCTCTCTTTCCACTCTTCTACTGTCTCCTCCCTTAGGTACCGCTTCCACGCGAGTTCCTCCACTGCTGGTGGTGGGTACTCCCCCCTGGACCGAAGCTCTATACGCCGTTTGTACGATGCCAACAGGCATTCCGCCTCAAGGTCCCAAGGGGGAGAACCCGCCAGCACGCACGCCGCCTCGTTCGAGACAGTGCGATACCCGCGTATGACACCGATGGCCATAACCCTCTGAGCTCGGTTTAGTATGATGATATTCTTCTTGGCCAGCGGTGCCCACACTGGGGCCCCGTAAAGGGCCATGGACCGCACAACCCCCAAGTACAGACGGCGGCTAGCCGCCTTCGGTCCCCCAAGATTAGGCAAAAGGCGTTTTAACGCGTTTGCCACTCCCATCAATCGGGGAACAATGCGAGTAAAGTGCTCGCAGAAGTTCCACCTGCTATCGAGGTAGAGCCCAAGATATTTCATCTTTGAATCCACCTCGATATTCACTGCCCCTATTCTTATGTGGGAGCCATGCGGTGGCGCTCGCCGAGGGCCATGAAAACAAATAGCCTCCGACTTATTGAGCGCCACCTGGAGTCCCAATAGCTCTATCCTGTCAACGACTTGTGCCACCGAGACAGTAACAAGACGAACTGCCTCCTCGTATGTCTCACCCCGGGCGGTCACTAGCGTATCGTCCGCATAGCAGACTAGGCCGGCTCCCGGATTAAGAGAACCACGCAGCACCCAGTCGTAGCCGATGTTCCACAGGAGGGGCCCAAGAACCGAGCCCTGTGGAACACCGCACGACATCTCTCTCTTAATTAGCCTGCCATTTCTGCCAGCGTACGTTATGTACCTATCAGATAGGTAGGCGGTCACTATCCGACTGAGATAAAGGGGCACTTCATGATAAAGGGGCACTTCATGATGGAACTATCACCTACACTAACCTAGCTTTAAGACGTTACTAAGTGATCCTTGTGATACAACTGAATAAATGTTTATTTGAATTTGACATAGCTACACGCATGTTTGTTTAGGTCGTCTCAATTATTACCGAACCAAAAAAAAAAAAAAAAAAAAAAAAAAAAAAAAGAATGTTTGGGTTGGTTTATCCAACTTTCGTATGAATGTAGTAGACTCTATTTATGCAAGATAAAAGTGACTGTTCAATACACGTTTATTTTTCAGAAACACAGACTTCAATTTGTGGCTTGTAAACCCAGATATTAAATCGACTAATAAAAAGAAATTATGTTTATAATGGAGACTGGCACAGGACCAAAGTGAGTGGCGTATTAGGGAGGAGGCCTATACCCAGCAGTGGGTGCATACAAGCTGAATTGATAGATAGATGTTTATAATTACGGTTATGTGAATAAATATATGAATTATAATAAAACATACACAATATCCATCTGACGCTAACGAATTGAGGCTGAGCGAGCGAGAGCCGAGTCCCCCCGTAGTATCGAGGGAGTTAAGAGATCGCGAGCGTTCCTTGCTCAAGTTTCCAGCTTTGTTGGCGCGAGACTTCCTCTCGGGCCGCACTGGAGGCGCGTCAGGAGGAGCCGCTGCCGCCGCCACCGCCGGGCTCGCAGCCGCCTCATCGGCCGCCACTTCCACCACCTTCGCCGGAGGCACCGGCTTCGGTTTGAAATTCTTCTGACTAGCCAACAACCTTTTGTCCAACTTTTTCAACACTGGCGTCATCAAATTCAACGAACCTAAAGAAGAACCACTCAAGTAAACCCCCCCGTATCCCGAGCTCGTTCCTCCATATATCCCCAGATTGGAGGAGGAGCGCCCGAAGCCCGTGCTGTAAGGGTTATAGTTCCGGTACTTGGTAGGACTATAGGAGGAGTAGCTGTTGTTCCCGTAGGAGCCGTACGAGCTGCCCAGCACGGAGCCCAGCATGCTCGGCGAGGAGCCATAGCTGGAGGTCAGGCTCCGCGGCCGCGACGAATACCTATCCTGATTTCGACTCATTTTCGATCACATCTCACATATGACTTCATCGAGAGGGCGTGCGGACGCCACGCGTTTCGAAAACACACTGACTGTTTCATCGAGTTTTAATTCTAGTGAAAATATTGTCGACGCCTACGCCGAACACCGGTAGAAATGCGCGCGTGACGCACTAAGATGATGAGAATGAGAGCTGGTGCCCTGGTGGGCAAAGGAAGATGCGTCCCCTATTTATTAAAGATGCGTTAGGATCCACATCCCTTATCTAGGAGCATTATACAAAACTGTGACGCAAGGACATGTCAGTAGCGAACAGTGATTACTAGCCTCTATTATCGTCGGAGACACCTCATCGATCAGTTAACAGCTTCCCCGAGAATTGGCAGATAAGCCGAGGGCTGACGCTGTCCGTTTCTACCGGACAGGTAAGCATACGCACTACTATAAATACTCTCTTACGTGTAAGCAAACAACGTTTACAAAAGTTTATTTTACGTTTTATTTTCGACTCTTCGTGAAACCAAAATAAAACAACGCAGTCTAATCAAATCCATCTTCAGATGATAAAGGGGAAAGATTTGGATATAAATAAAACAGTCTTATGAAACCGAAAGTGACAATGGATGAACTAATTCAAGAGAAGTCGGTCAGTTTTTGTCTAGGCGTGCTAAATATAAATTCTATTTTCAAGTTTACGCGTCTACAGAACAGATTGTGTGACCCAAATCCTATCTTGTTTGGAGCTTTCTAATGTTGAACGTGGAATGCATGGAGGCGGCCTCAATCCGTGTTGCGCACAATATTACAAAATAATTTATTTTTGAGAATCCGTTTCTCATCCGTACATCACCGTACATCCGGTAGATGATTAAATGTGTAACTTTATGAGAAAAATAATAAAAAAGTACTAACTATTAGTATCCGCCCGCTGCTACGCTCGCCAGTCCTGGTCATAAAACATTTCTTTCATTTATTTAGTCCAGTCCCTCGATATAATTCAATAATTGCAGTGATTACGTATAAATAGGACATTACACGACGTTAAAAATTCCGTTACCTGACATTAAATAAATTGAATTGAATTGAAAAAACAATACTTGTTTAAGATGTGCATAATTGTTTCAAGATCTGGGAAAATGGATTAACGGATATATCGAAAAAGCCAAAGATTTATTTATAGTTTACGACCAATAAAGAATTAAGACACTGACTTACGACCTACCTGATGGTTAGTGGTCACCTTCTGAGTGATGTTGTCTTATGTCCTGTAAAATGGACTAAATCTTTGTTGAATGGATGCAGTGACCATAAAAATAGAGATTTACGAACCAAATAAGCTGTCAGATCATAAAACTAGTTTCTGTGGCGTGTGTTACGCTTAATTCATGGCTTGCATTTAGATCGAAGTTTACAAGCGTAATCAATTTGATGCGTAATTTATTAATAGCTAATTGTGTGGTTATAGCTCGGAGCAGTAGCATTATTTTAATTTGAAGTATGGCACTAAAAACTCATCAGTAATTGATATCACTCATGAATAAATAATAAAGCTGAGTTCACAAAATCACGCCTCATTCCTATAGGGGTATATAGGCAGAGATGAGGGATTTCCACTTGCTACCTCTTTCGCTTCATTTACTCGCATTGTCACTGGACAATGCGAGTAAATACCATACCATACCTAACTATGAAATATCAATCTGAGTTTCAATAAAGGTGAGACCAGCACGGGTTGTCGATGAATATTATCAAATTCAGGTAACAAAATACAACAGCTAAAAGAAAACAAAGTAAGATACTAAGATATAGATATTGTGAAGCACTACGGGCCAGAATACAATATCTGTATTCCGGTTCGTAGTGCCCGCCGTCAGATGGTAGGTATTATCATACAACAATAACATTTCAACTGGAAGTAAATTCCCGCGCCCAAGCACTCAAATCAAGTACCTATTGATCTCATAGTATTATTATTTGTCACGAAAAAGTTGTTTTCAATTTAATTTGGTAGTACTAGAATAGCGCTTACATTTCCTTGAAGCCAGACGTACTATTCCATGAACATTTTACCTTTTTACCAGTGGAAATATAGAAGCGATGACTGTAAACTGCGGTCTACAATGTATACGATACGAGTGGTCTGACGTCATTTGGCCATGTGTGCACTCGACCCGCCAAAAATAATAATTTCCTAAACACACATCATAACAAACACACCTATACTTCTGGTGTCGGTTACACTACGGTACATGACTAATCATAACCGCTAGCAACAATTTTCGACATATTCCTAAAACAACACGCAGTCACAACAAAGTGCAGACCCCACGCCAAGTTTTTATTCCATCTTATTTTATTTCAGACGTAGAACTAAGTTTACAAGTCCCTATTAAAACCACAGTCACACTGGTTGCGCTACAGAAGTAAAATAATTTATAGGTCTCAGAATATTTAACTTCTATTCAATCAAGGTCTAGAAATTGGTCCGACAGGTGACAAACACCGTTCGTAAAGGTCGACGTACTCCGTCCAGGAGACAAAGCCAAGCAAAACTATCACGTGAATAGAACAAAAGCAGTATGTATCTGTCTGCAACACTCACTCAGCCCCAATTTATGTGGGTTTTCAGGACTGGATTATCGCCAATGCTGTCTGTCGTAGTACGTCTTAGATTTATTGCTGCAACTCAATCGAATTAGTAGCCGCTTGCTGTAGCGACTTATTTTTTTTAGATATAATGGTCCCGAAAAACAACGGAGTATAAGACGAAGTTGCCCTCCAAATTTCATGCTTCTAGGATCTGTGTAATTTGTACAGTGAACCAGGTATCAGTTTTATATTCCAGGTTTACTGACATTCGCATCAGTTTAAATTTCATCCAAGTTCACAGTCATACGTGTTCCCGACACTTTCACAAAAACTTCTTAAATTTACTTTTTTGTAAATGAAGTGTTCGTGTAAAATGTCGTATATTCGCAAAATGTAATGGTGTGAACATTTCGCGTGACTCGCCAAAATGCGTCCCTTTTCCGAGTGTGCGGCCGACCTTGTATGAGTACTCGTACACATAAATAAACCCGGTCGTGTCACTCATATTGCTTGTGAATCACTCAGTGCGCGTGCCTAGAGCTGGATATACATAGTTGTTTTGTCCAGAATGTATTCCTATCCCGCTAACTAACTGCATGAACGGCAGTATACATTCGTTCTCTTTAGCTCATATAATAAGTAAAAATATCAAACAATTGTATGAAATGATTATTTCTTGGACAAAAGGTTTATATTCCATAAGGAAAAAGAAAATTTAAAATCTTTAAAAGTTCTTTGTTTTTAATACAGCAAGCCCACCCTATTTCTGGCTGGCGCGAGAATGCTAAAATTAAATCTTAGTAATACACCACAATAAGACTACCAAGAAACATCACAAATAAAGCAACAAAATTGAGTTTCCAAATTGTTAGACAAACTCAACGCTATACTTAATGAATTGATTTCTGCGGTAAGATTTGTTATTTATGAATTGGCTCTAGAAATTGGAACGCATAATATATTCAATAAAAGTCAAATAAAGATTTTCGTGTAATCCCTTGCATAAGTTCATGCAAATGAACTAGTCGCATAATCATAACGTGGGCGTACGTTCCCCCATCAATTGTATTGGTGTCGTCACACTGCTGGGAATCGCCAACCAGCATGTCAAACTCTACCAACCGACAGATCGACTGTACCGACCGAAATACACCAGGATTTATGTGGCTCTATTGTTTGTGTTTGCTTACGTCATTACGCGAGCGGTGCTCAAACAGCGATGGTTATTTTAAAACGTGATAGTTATATCACAAATAATCGAGGATTCATTACTTTGATGGACAAGGTAGCTATTGTTTAATGAACTGCGTGGGATTATAAACATTACCCTTTAATTTAGCTAGTCTGCCTATATTACTGCAGGGACCTGACTATATTAGTCTTATAAGGATCAGTCCGATATAACTGAACGGTTTTTCTTTCAACACCAAACAATGATTTTTATGACATTTAATAAAAATATTTTACCTAAAAATGTTTAGAAATTTAAAAAAACAGACAGACCCTGTGCGCCAGTCTGTCTGCCGTTTTTGTCAATTTAGCCCAAACTGATATAACCTGACCTCACAACGAAAGAAGCTGCACAGGTGATAGTGACGAGACGATATACATATGTCACCTAACTATTACGCGGTTGTCTCACGGCTCTTACGCACTAAACACTCAGTAAATACACCTGTCGTAAAGGTAAGTTCACAACAGTATGCAAGTACATTTGTAAAGTGCATAAATAAATATTAGTAGACATTTGACAAGAGGATCATACCTGTCGTAGTGTTTGGATCCGAGTGTTGGGCAACGAAAGGGACTGAAGAAGGGTAAATGCAGAGACGCGAATGTTGAGATGGATGTGTGGAGTGACAAGAATGGACAAGATACAGAAGTATATCAGGGGAAGTCTGAAAGTAGCACCGGTGAAAGAAAAATTGAGGAGCAACAGGCTGGCGTGGTACGAGCATGTCATGAGGAGGAGTGAAAGTCATGTGACTAGGAGAGTGATGAGTATGAATGTAGATGCATATGTGGGTAGAGGTGAGCCAAAGAAAAAATGGATGAACAGTGTGAAATATGACAAAGATTGTGTGAAGTGAATACAGAAATGACGGCTGATAGAGAACATGTTGTGCCGATCCCATATAAAGTGGGATAAGGGCAGAAGAAGAAGAAAAGGACGTTTGACACAACGCTATCTGGTTTCAAACTTGAAGACTTGTGGGATGTAATAAATGATAAAATAGAAATATCTACGTGTACTAATAAATTTAGTTAAATATCATACTATAATAAAATTAAGTTATATATAAAAATAATCATGAAATCTGTGAGGTAATCGGAGGAATAGGGTCTATTGCACCACCAAGGCTAAGCGGAAAGCCGCGACATATTAATAACTAGCTGATACCCGCGACTTCGTCCGCGTGGATATTTGAGTTCGTTTTTTTTAGTTTGATATGACCAACTGCTAGTTACCATTGTTTTGAGCTTGTAATTTAGAGTGTATTTGAATTTGAAGGTGAGTGCTGTTGTAGCCGATTTTTTTCAGCAGTGTTTAGTTTAAGTATTATAGATGTTTCCTGCGATTTTGTCTTAGTTGTTATCATCAGTTTTTTTGTGAACCTCTGTGTGTAATCGAACCTGGTGCCAGATGCTGCGGTAGTTGAAATTTTTTTAATGTTTTTTTTTGCGTATTTAGTAAAGCTCTTTTTCGTGATTTTGTTGAAGTGGCTAATTTGGGCAATCGTATTCGTCATTGGTGTATAATCGAATCTGTTTTTTTTTTTACATGACTTCAGTAGTGTTTAGTTTAAGTATGATAGATGGTTCCCGCAATTTTGTCGTAGTGGTAATTATCGGTATGTTTGTGAACCTTTGTGTGTAATCGAACCTGGTTCCAGATGCTGCGGTAGCTGAAATTTTTTTAATGTTTTATTTTGCGTATTTTGTAAAGCTATTTTTTGTGATTTTATGTTATATTAGTCGCTAATTTGGGGTTTCGTATGCGTGTTGGTGTATAATCGTATCAGATTTTTTTAATTTGACATGACCAATTGCTGGTTACTATAGTTTGAGCTTGTACTTTAGAGTGTATTTGAATTTGAAGGCGAGTGCTGTAGGAGCCGATTTTTTTCAGGAGTGTTAAGTTTAAATATGATAGATGTTTCCCGCGATTTTGTCTTTGTGGTGTTCATCGGTTTTTTGTAAACATTTGTGTGTATTAAAACCTGGTGACAAATGCTGCGGTAGCTGAATTTTTTTAAATGTTTTTTTTGTATTTTTTAAAGCAATTTTTTGTGATTTTATGTTATATTAGTGGCTAGTTTGGGGTTTCGTATGCGTGTTGGTGTATAATCGAATTAGATTTTTTTTATTTGACATGACCAATTGCTGGTTACTATAGTTTTGAGCTTGTACTTTAGAGTGTATTTGAATTTTAAGGCGAGTGCTGTTGGAGCCGATTTTTTTCAGCAGTGTTTAGTTTAAGTATGATAGATGTTTCCCGCGATTTTGTCTCAGTGGTTATCATCTGTTTTTTTGTAAACATTTGTGTGTATTAAAACCTGGTAACAAATGCTGCGGTAGCTGAAAATTTTTTAATGTTTTTTTTTCGTATTTTGTAAAGCTACTTTTTGTGATTTTATGTTATATTAGTGGCTAATTTGGGGTTTCGTATGCGTGTTGGTGTATAATCAGATTTTTTTTATTTGACATGACCAATTGCTGGTTACTATAGTTTTGAGCTTGTACTTTAGAGTGTATTTGAATTTGAAGGCGAGTGCTGTTGGAGCCGATTTTTTTCAGCAGTGTTTAGTTTAAGTATGATAGATGTTTTCCGTGATTTAGTCTTAGTGGTTATCATCGGTTTTTTTGTAAACATTTGTGTGTAATAAAACCTGGTGACAAATGCTGCGGTAGCTGAAAATTTTTTGATGTTTTTTTTTTCATATTTTGTAAAGCAATTTTTTGTGATTTTATGTTATATTAGTGGCTAATTTGGGGTTTCGTATGAGTGTTGGTGTATAATCGAATCAGATTTTTAATTTGACATGACCAACTGCTGTTTACTATAGTTTTGAGCTTGTACTTTAGAGTGTATTTGAATTTGAAGGCGAGTGCTGTTGGAGCCGATTTTTTTCAGCAGTGTTTAGTTTAAGTATGATAGATGTTTCCCGCGATTTTGTCTTAGTGGTTATCATTGGTTTTTTTGTAAACATTTGTGTGTTTTACAACCTGGTGACAAATGCTGCGGTAGCTGAAAATTTTTTAAATGTTTTTTTTTTCCGTATTTTGTAAAGCTGTTTTTTGTGATTTATGTTATATTAGTGGCTAATTTGGGGTTTCGTATGCGTGTTGGTGTATAATTGTATCAGATTTTTTTAATTTGACATGAACAACTGCTAGTTACCATAGATTTGAGCTTGTGCATTAGAGTGTATTTGAATTTTAAGGTGAGTTTTGTTGGAGCCGATTTTTTTCAACAGTGTTTAGTTTAAGTATGATAGATGTTTCCCGTGATTTAGTCTTAGTGGTTATCATCGGTTTTTTTGTAAACATTTGTGTGTAATAAAACCTGGTGACAAATGCTGCGGTAGCTGAAAATTTTTTGATGTGTTTTTTTCATATTTTGTAAAGCAATTTTTTGTGATTTTATGTTATATTAGTGGCTAATTTGGGGTTTCGTATGGGTGTTGGTGTATAATCAAATCAGATTTTTAATTTGACATGACCAACTGCTGTTTACTATAGTTTTGAGCTTGTACTTTAGAGTGTATTTGAATTTGAAGGCGAGTGCTGTTGGAGCCGATTTTTTTCAGCAGTGTTTAGTTTAAGTATGATAGATGTTTCCCGCGATTTTGTCTTAGTGGTTATCATCTGTTTGTTTGTGAACCTTTGTGTGTAATCGAACCTGGTGCCAGATGCTGCGGTAGCTGAAAATTTTTAATGTTTTTTTTGCGTATTTTGTAAAGTTATTTTTTGTGATTTTTCTTAAAATCTTTTTCCGTTTTTTCTTCAATTAGGGGAAAAATTTTCCTATTTTCTTTCTTAGTGCACCTCTGCTTTATTAGAGGAACACATCTTCTAAGTTTCGTGCTTCTAGGGCTAACGGTTTAGGCTGTGCGTTGATTTTTCTTTAAACCATTTTTCCCTTTTTTCTCCTCTTCGGAAAATAATTTTCCATTTTCCTTTCTTAGCGGATGCCTACGTCATAACATCTACCTGCATGCCAAATTTTAGCCCGATCCGTCCAGTGGTTTGGGCTGTGCGTTGATAGATCACTATGTCAGTCAGTCAGTCAGTCTGTCAGTCACCTTTGAGTTATATATATATAGATGGTGCTTGTAAACTAGATTTCGAGACCTTCACAACTATTTCTGTCCATTTTTTCAAGACGTTTTTTTGTTGGGAAATACGAGGACAAGATTAATGTAGCAGATTTAATGTTGAACGAGTATTTCAAATTTAATTTGGTGGGTAACCTTCATTGATCTTTTGTTTTTTTTATTTAGAGTAGTCTTTATAAATATTAACAATTTTGCATCGAAATTGTCGAATAAACAAATTATTGTTGTTATTCAGTTTAATAACATGGAATGATTCAAAGAAAATAACAAGAAATGCTGCGTCGGATACACAAAACGGGAAACGTTTCCTAAAGTGTATATTTAGTGTCGGCAATAAATAAATGAAGCCGCTTCACACGTATCTCGCTATAACGAGTCACAGCGACGGATTTGCAGCGAACTGTATCAGTATAATAAACACTGTTCAAGCTCAAAATCTGGCAAAGTGGAAGGAAAATAAAAAATAAATACATTTATCTTTCATTCTAGCCATTACAATGACAAGGTGTCAGTTCCGGTCATTCACCGTAACATCAAAACAGTTTTTTTTTCGAGATTTCATTCTAATTTCTCAGTCGGGTTAGTGATCTCTTTCTTTCATATTTCTATTATATTCATAGCATGCGTCGTTTTCTAAAGACCATTGTTATTTAGTTCACACTCTCATGACCAATTTACAAGTTTTATGATGGGATCCTAAGTTTCTCTTGAACAATATAATATTGTACGAAAAAAAGACAAAGCGGATAAAATTATAATTCTTTTCTTTCATTGAATTATTTAAGCAAATAAACTGTGAGAAAAATCATCGATAAACTGCATCAAGATAAAAGAGTATAATGCCAAGCGCATGTGTGAGCTAAGACTAAATTCTAAACACGTAGTTTTCACGGAAAATCTACGTCGTACAACTAAACTATCCAACCCGCGTTATTTTGTAATTTTTTGTTCATATACTAAACGGTATCGGAGAGACCTAATTATAAACAGCATTAAATATCACCGTTTCCAAACAGAGAAACATGAATCATATAAGGCTGACATAATGACCGAAATAAAGCAATTTAGCTTGCAATGTGGGCTCGATATATGGAGTTGTTCCCATGCTTAGAGAATTGACAGAACGACTGTTTGGAGCGGTGTGCAAAATGAAATACTATGGTGAGTCTCTGGAAATATTCTCAATTTGTTCCAGGCCACATTGACATAGCGCGCAATAGGGAGCTAAGCAAACTTTGTATTTTATGATAAACACGCCCACGATTCGCTACACACCTCTATACTCTAATGTTTCTTTCTCGCTATATTTCTATATAAGTGTCTATGCATTATTGTTAGTTGGATGCGTCACGTGTGTTGCATTTTGAACCTGAAAATAATTACTTGGTTGAAGTAAACACTTTTTTGAGCTGGCTTGAGCGTTTCGAGCCGATGAACTTGTCATTGTCGACACTTTTTCGGCAAAGATCGACAAAGGTCGTCAAAGTGGGGGGGGGAAGGAGAGTATTTGTTAAAGTTTTCACTTATGTCGGAATTCCGGAAGGGCCACGACTTTTTACGTTTTTAAATAAACTAAATTTAGAAATAAATATGAGGAATGTAGAATCGCAAGGATCACTTTGAAACGTCTTAAAGCTAAGTGAGTCTAGGTGCCAGTTCCACGCGACCAAGCCAAGAGAACTGGCAACAAAAGTACGGCTTGGTTCCTACCGTTTTTTTATATGATCCTTTTACAAATCAAAAGTAATAACAATAGCAGTGAAGTTCCAGTATGGTGCCACTACAGTACCTGTGTATGCATGTGCGGTTGCTCTTCGTATCAGTCGATGGCTATCTAAAGTAAGAACGGCAGTTTTCCTCCCCGTTCGACAAACATGAAGTTTTTGAGGATATAAAATGGCGAACGGAATCACGCGTTCGACCGAAGAGCTATGTATGTACTTACTTGTGGAGTATCCGTGTCGCCATCGCCTTCTCCGCCCCCGCCGCGATCATTCACGATATCCTACAAAAAACATACATAATATACTGTCTGCTATAGATATTGCAATTCACGAAGACGCGCCCCTCGCGGGGTGCGGGGAGTTTGCTCCGAGCGGCAGTCGCGAACCGTAGTCTATTCATTGTAGTGTGCGTGTGCACTCATAGGTAATTAGTGTGTACCGATAACACTCAAACATTGACGGAAGCTTGCACACATATACTATAAACGGTTAGGAGGAATAGTGGGGCGCGCCTTCGTGGATTGCACTATCTATACTGTACAACTATATACATTTAGGCCTCACGTGCCAGTAATTTCACTGGCACCTACACCCTTCAAACCCAAACAGCAATGCTGCTTCACGGCAGAAATAGGCATGGTGGTAGTACTTTCCCGGACGAACCCTTCACAAGGAGCTCTACTACTACAAAGAGCTCTTCTAACAACCTATTTAGAGGTAGGTGAGATCAGTATTATCGATATAGCGACTATGCACTTGGTTATCGCTGAATTGGCATTTGAAATTCCTCGGTTCACATTTTACAGCGCGAGTATTTCGGGAATCAATTCTATAGTGATAGTCGATGACATGGTTACAAGCATTTACTCGTAACTTTTGTAATACTTAAAGGTAGAACGGCGTAAATACTTGCTTTATTTGTATTTTTTTTTTTAAATAAATTTAGTTGTAATTTTTTTAAATAAGAAGAACGTTTATTTCCAAACAAACAAGTTACGCTTCTCACCCAAAATGTCACAGTTTATTTATTTTAACCTGACTTTAGAACAGCTAGGCAAAGGTTTGATTGCTTTCCTTGCGCAACGAGTTTTCGGCAGTGGTTAAGTTGTGCACTCCGTTATTTATTTTCTTAGCATTCTCTCAATAATATACAAGTTTGATACTAACAAGAAACAGCGATCACATTTCTTATTGCCATCATTTTTCGACCACTATCTGTCTGTTGACATACTTGTTTTACAAAGTGACAAGATGTAATAAACATGAGATAGCGAATAGGAATGTCAACATTCAGTCTTTTTGCAATCGTTCCTTGTCAAAAATAAGTTTAGTTTTTAAAAGAAAGGAAGAAAGAAAATTGTTTATTCAAACCACCACCATACAATACAAGATAGAAAAATATTACAATACACACCTACTTAGCTAATAGAACATAACATTATATGAAATTTTGGGTCTTTACTAGCTTTATTGTACAAATTGTCACAGAGTTATTCTTAACTATACAGCATGAGTTTGAATTCGTATGTTATCCCGAAAGGGGGTTATGCTACTCCTGAATGTCAACAGCATTAGTTCTATGACTTTTCTGAATCAGGACTTTTTCATTCAACAAATGGTGTGTTAAAGTTTACGCTATGATTTTGCTTAAAAGCTTGCTATGCTATGTCTTATTTGACACCCAAAATCTGCCATTCGCAAGTCAAAAAGCAATAAAAATGTATTACCGCCACAAGTGTCATTATTGGCTAGCGAAAAATGTGATTGGATGCCTGCAATGGCCAAAATCCAATCAAATTAGCGCCGGCCCCGCCCAAGATGTACGGTTTTCACACAAAACATTTTGTTTAAGCATTTCAATTGGTTATTTTTTTTGTATGAAAGATTTAGATTTCGTATTTCATAGAAAGGTTTTCATAGCTTGTGCAAAACCATGGTCCCTATCACCACATTTCGGGATAACATACGAATTCAAACTCAGGCTGTATATTATACAGCAAAGAGAATGAAAAATACAAGAACTGTTATTGAATTGAAGACGCTAGTGGTGGCGATTGGGCCAACAGCTTAGCATAAATGCCACCATAATTATGTTTCCGGTTTAGTGTACTCACGTCCATGTCCACGTGCCCTACGCCGGTGGAGCGCCGCTTTGGCCGGCGTCGGCGTTGGATTACGTTGACCGCGGCTTGCGTGCTCGCGGGCGATGGGTTGGTCGACGTTTTGCCTTCTAAGCTGCCTTCTCGTTCTTTCTCATCTTCACCTAATATACAATTATTTATAATAATACTAAATAACTTATTCATTAATGGTAGGTTTTCCCGTAAGGTATAAAATCAAAAACTACTGGACCAATTTCAAAAATTCTTTCATCATTAGAAAAGTACAATATCCCTGGCTTACATAGGCTTTTACTCGAGATCCGGGCGAAACCGGGGCGGGTCGTTAGTAAGCAGTCTATGTTACCCAGGAATATAAATTATTAAATAACTACCCTCCTATTCTTGTCACTTTCACGTCAGCAAAAACAGTACCCGTAGTCTGAGTTTTACTCGATCAGTTTGAATAATTCGTTTCGCCTACGTCTCTCTTTCTTTTGTATGGAGAAACGATGAGATAACAACACGTTTAAATCGTTTCTACGTAACGTATTGTTATTGTCTCATCTATTCTCCATACAAAAGAGACGGGCACGTAGGCAAAACGAATTGTTCAAACTGATCTAGTAAAACTACGACTTGCCCTTCTGATGAACAAGTTGGCAACAGATTTGTCAGTAATTTAAAATACTGACTAATACAAGTATGGCTCTCTGACGAGAGCGCGACTAGGCCCAAAATACAGCTTTAAAAAACAAGATGTCTGTGCTCGTGGTCTGAATTTGGAAAAGACGTGTCGTGCCTAAATCAACCATATTTAAAATAATAATGCTTTTTATAGAGCTTTCATAACGTAGAATGACCTAGCTAGTAATAGGGCGAAACTCTTCATTGATTATAGCTACAGCTTTGTTTTACTTTATTAACGGCAAACAATACAACTCCGCATTACGACCCCATCTTCCATCTTTCTTTCTTCTTTCTACTCTAGGGATGTGTCTCGCTGCTTGATCCAATTAGGGATGTCCTATTCCCAAAACCGGTTAACACTAGATAGTACCTGTCCTAGGGTCGTCATTGGGCGGCGTGGGCGGCGCCGCTGTGTTGGCGGTGGAGCCAGCAGGCGGCCGTCGCAGCGGCAACGTCACCGACGCACGCCCCGCGTCCTCCAACTCAAACTGTAACCAGCCGACACTTCACTAAGCTGACACCAGAGTGGCCACCACCGAAGATATGTTCTAATCTCAAACTCGATTTGGTTGGATTTCGTCAAAAATCCAATGGATTCCCTGTCAAAATTCCACCAAAACATGAGATTGGTACTGGATCGTGTCTCGGTGGCAACCCAGCAGAACCTCTCTGAGATTTGTATTGAGTTTACTTAATTCCGTGCTATGAGGGTCTGTTTTTGCAAACATTTGTGTCAAGTGCATTAAAACAGCCTGTTTGAGGCGCACTTAAAATCCTTTCGCCACACTGGTAGAAAAGAACTAGTAACACGACAAAATGTAGTCGAGATTACTAAATACTCCCGCCAGGGGCGCTTATTTTATCTGCATAGAAGAATAACCGGGGATAAACTGCACGGACGTCAGTATGCACAAGTCAATACCAACCTTAGAATAGGGATAAGGAAACAGCTTTGAAGAGCTCATTTAAAACGTAAGACCACTTTTATGCAAGTACCTAAATCCAAATATCAAATTGAAGTTAATATCAAAAAGTCTGCTGAATCAGAGAAAATAAGAAAAATATTTAAAATCTTTGATTGCCAAAGTAGTAGTGGCAATTTAAAGGTAGCTACAACCGAGGCCTTCGATTGCCTTAAAAATTACACAAAACGGTCTTACCTAGTAAATGAACACAGCTTAAACTTTCAAAACTACTCTGTATCCAAAATTGTATTAGATTAAGAACTGAATCAGTGTTGATTTAGTAAAAGAACACATTGAATGCACATGACGCAGTAGTGCTAATATGAGCTATGTAACTAGGATACTAAGGTACACGCATTATATATTTACAGCAAGCTTCTAGTGGTCAGTATCATTAACTAACAATGTGCATTAGTTACTGGAGTTAAAACACATATACCCAAAGCGGTAGCGAAATCAAACACAGTTGTAGGATATTTTACTCACTAGTCACTAAGCGGTTAGCACGACAAAGGGCAGATTTTTCCATGTGTATAACGCTATTCGCCGAATAAAAATTTCAGTGCTCGTTTCTGACAAGCCTAAGAAAAAGATGGATATATTTTTAACTGATGGATGAATTTATTTGTGGATTGAAAAAAAAACCCTTAATTTACAAATAAAGCGATCAAATTAAACTACACTACAAAAAAAACTAAATTATATGAAAATTTTAATCTTTTGATGAGAACGAACTGAACATAGCTCCAACTTAACCCCTAGTATCTACTATCCAACCAATTCAAACTTAATAACCTGTGTTTCACAAATAAAGAATTGAATTGAAATCACCGTCACCCTAGCACGGACATTTTGATTTGATCGGTTTATTTAGCAATTAATAACATCACTGATATTATAAACAGGAATGTAACTAATAAACTAAAACACTACTGTGCCGATTTCAAAAAATATTCCACCATTTGCAATCTACACTATCCCTGCTATAGGCTATTTACCCGGCTTTGAAGAAGTTGGGGCGGATCGCTAGTTTAATATAGTTGGACGGTTTATTACGAAAACTGAAA
This sequence comes from Thera obeliscata, assembly GCA_947578465.1. Classification (NCBI taxonomy): domain Eukaryota; kingdom Metazoa; phylum Arthropoda; class Insecta; order Lepidoptera; family Geometridae; genus Thera; species Thera obeliscata. Next base: position 5,141,310 of record OX387922.1, on the reverse strand, counting down.
CTGATTACAAAAAATCCAACTTTGATAATCTTTTGTAGAATAATGCATCCACATTACATTGAAAAGATTCATGATTAAAAGTATTAGAAACCAAATACATACAAAAAAAGTGCAATGAGTGAAGATAACTGTGAACCAAACACATGCTAAGACAGATGAACCGATACAAACATAGTACCCTACATAAAAACATAGCGAACGATACATGCCGTGTGATGCAAGTAATTTTGAAAAGAACAGTGAATAACACAAGCTACTGTATGACATACGATTGACCATGCGCTGGCGATGAGGTCCGAACACAATGGTCGAGCAAGATTGTCGATGGAATGTACAATTAAAAAAAATGTCGATGCATGTTTTACGAACAGAAAATTTCATCGGAATAAAAGTCGTCTACTAATTCTACTTTCATTTGGGGATGACCCAACGGGGATATAATTTACAAATGGCATAAGATGCCCACATATTGCGGAAGTTGGTGTATTTTTACATCCCATGTGCAATGTCGAATGGAGAATGCATGGCAACCGTGTATGATTTTTTGAAATAAATTCAAGTACCTATATAGCTAAAAATACAGTTCTGTTTAATTTCCTAATCCTTAGCACGCAAACCCGATTAAAACCAGTACAGTACTCCAGTTTTAACGAGTACCTACAGTCGATAATCGCGGCGTGAAGTGAAAACTTAAACAGTTACCTCTCGACTGTTGGCGAAGTTTGTCGATCTTTGCCGAAGAGGTGTCGGTTACGTGACAGTGTCGCGAGTTTATTGGTTTTATTCCACTCAAAAATGCCCAAGCCAGCTTCACTTGAAAAATTGTGATACCTATGTAAAAAGATGCAAACAGTTCGATCGACAATCCCGCATGACCCCCTATCCAGCTTAAGGACCTTGTTGGCGGGATCGAGCCGCAGCCGCCATGACGGTCGCCGTTCGCTGGTGGCCGCAATCGTGGCGGTGGCGGTGGCGGTGGCGCACGCTAGCGCTAACGTCACGGCTACCTCGCCGCTGTTCACGCTGCGCGCCTTGAGCACAAACGTTACCTTTTACAAAACCTGACGGATCTACCGTTCTTGAGCCTTGTACACACGGATACGCATCAAGTATAAACCTGCTTACAATCTGCGTGATTATAATAATATCGGCCCGCTTATTGCAACACCCTTACAGGGTTAAATTTACATACATAATAAGGCAATAAATATACTGAATACTGAAGTTCGAACTAAGGAAACTCCTTGCTGCGCAGTAAAGACACGGGTTTTTGAGGGCATGCTGGAACTTAATGTCAAAAGCCTATGGGATTTGACAGAAAGTAAAAAGTAAATGACAATATCTCCATTCATTTATACCGAAACCACAGATTAATTCAGCACGGGATAATAGTAGTCAAACCAATGATACTAAGGCCCGTATTCCGAAACAGTGCTTGAGTATGAGTCGAGCCTGAAGCACAGGTTTTTTGACAGTTCTCCATTGAAAGGTGTCAAAAATCTATGATTGGGGCTCGACTCAGACTCGAGCACTGTTTCTGAATACGGGCCCCAAGCCTACATTATGGGTTTCCAACCTATTTGATCAAGTTACGCCTAAACACGTCTATGCTTACTTTGATGTCTTGGTGGCAGGCGTTACTTTTCTTTGGCTTTGTGTTACTTGATCTGTATTTGTGTACGTACAGACTGCGCGACCCCTCTCAGATACAATTTGAATTTATGCCAAAATCTTGAATTTAATCAATTTATTTATATGATAACTACAAAAAAAAGATCGTGTATTTCTTTCCGTCCATGAAATGGTCATATTATAAATGAATATGACATGAGCAACGGACAAATCTACATCTACAGTAATATACAAAAATATTACAGTTAATATACAAACATGTTATCGGGTAAGCCGAAACACGTCATCCATCAAACCAATCACAACGTATGTACAAGTCACTTACTTATTATAAAGTCCTGTAGGAACTGGTTTTAACTAACAGTAGTAAAATGTATGCCGAATCAGTCTAATTTTGCTACCACATATCCCCAATGAGTATTATTTACAAAAAAGTAAGCAATCACTTTAAAAGTTCAAACCACCCATATTGTCTTTCACCAATTAGTAATTTCAAATAGTAAGACACAATGGACATAGAGCGACATATAAATATACATCTCAAAAGCTATCTTGTAACCCTTCACCGGCCCTTGAGTAGTTTGAGGCGCAGCGTGTATTCTTACCGCTCCGTTGTCGTTGTTAAGCACAGGTGGGCTTTCGTCAGGTTTCTTGATGGTGCCGGGGGAAGGGCTGTCGGTAGTGCCATTGCCTGTCTTCTTCTTGACAAGTTGCTCGGCGGATTTGATTTCGTCGAGCGTGACGCCTTGCGTCGAGCGTCGCGTCTCTCTCACGCGCTTCGCATGCGCTTTCCGCTGAGTCTCACTCTCATCGTCCCTCACAGGGGGAACGAACGACCTGGAAATGGTTAGGTCAGATCATGTCTCTTGAAAACTAGCGGGAAATTTAAAAGCACCACGTATCAAAATAAACTTCAATGCCGCAACTTAAATGTTAGCCGAACAAAACATGTTGGTATTAGTTTAATTATGCCGAAAATTAAACACAAAATGTAATCAAAATAAACAACATGCACAGAAAGTGAATAAATGTTAGACATGCGCGCGCACGTCAATTAATTACTTGCGCGAAATGCTGCTTGAAATCGTCCAGGCCGAAACATGGACGAAGCGCAAATCAAAACATACTAAAACACTCAGTTTCTTTATTTGAACACTTTTACGATCTTACTTTTATGAACTCACTAATAATTGCATAAAGTCTAATGACTGTATGGATCGAAAGATGGACGTATTTACTCGTTATTTAACCACTCGTTTAATCTGCAAAAAGCAAATACTCGGAATCTACTGCGGCGTCGATAGGACTAGTTTCACAAAGTTCAATTCACCCGCCTATGCTATACAGTAAGTATACAGTGTTCAAGTAAAGAGATGATACAAGATGTGTGTACTTGAAGAAGTTCTTGAATATGTTCCCGGGCGAGAGTCGGGTCGGCGTAGTGGAGCTTGGAGTCGAGTTGGTACTGTTGGACTCACTTTCCGTCGAGCTGGCGTCAATACCGACATTCAATCACCACATTAACCCTAACATTAGTCCACTGCTAAACTTAATTATTCCATTGATGGCCTCTCAGAACCCGCTACAGAGTTCGGTCTTCGACTCTACTCATACAGCTTTTAGCTTTATTTTTCAGATCCTATGTATGGTCTGCGCTAAGTATAACTTTAGCGCTGAGCGATACGCGGGATAGCTGCGCATGCGTCGTAGTGTGCGCTTGTCGCGCACACTGGATGTGTGGATGTGTGCAGAGTGTCTTATTGGTACAGAGACCGGAGTGCGACTGGAACCAATCAGCGCTACGCACGCCCGCCCTTTATCCCGCTAGCCCCCCTCAGGTATCTTATTTTTGACTTATGCACAATAATGGTCGGCGCTAAAGTTATGTGCCGCTACCTATAACTACATTCTCCTCACTGATGTGTTTGAGGTCTGATCGCAGGTGGGGCATGAGGCAAGTGTCAAAGCCCGCGAAAAACCATACCATCCACGCGATGATATTATTCTAAGTATGTATTTACAAAAAAAAATGTATTCAAGTATTATATCAGCTATCTGGTTCCCATATTACAAGCTCTGCTTAGTTTGGGGCTGGGTAGTGTTGTGTGAATTGTCCACAATATTTATTTATTTATTTTATTATTTAATCTAGTTATTAGACGCGCACAATATTATTGACTGTACCACTCTACGAATTCAGGTTATTTAGCAGTCCAGAACATCGATTGTTCAACGGCGAGAGAAAACTACGTGAATAAAAAAAAACAGAACACCTCGTTTTTAACTGCCCACTACTTTAGGGTGCGATAATTTTATGCTGGGAGACGACACAGCGGTAAGTAAGTAAAGGGCAGGGAATAACAATGATTTATGTGAGGGTAGAAAAATAGTGGTGACTCGGGGTTTTTATGTGAAAAGGGTAGGAAGACAATTTGTTGTATATATAAAATGGTACATACCTCCTGACTGTGGTCTGCGTAGTGGTGTTAGTCGGACTTGGGCTAGAGCTGGTGGTAGTCGGTGCTGTCCATGTGTTAGCTTCCCGCACCGGCTTTTCCGAGGGGCTGACTCTGTATATCACAACAACGTTTTACATCTTGATTTTTTACATGGATCTGAATTTATATGACACGTAAATAATGATTTTAGAATAGAAAATATAAATTAAGCAAAACAAACTGTATTTTTAATCTTATAGAATTGGCATGTACTTGATAAGGGATGTAGATTATGATCCCGAAAGAATTTTCCTGCGCGTTTTGCCATATAATAGAAACCATTTAAATACAATGGGGAATTTAAGCTAATAAACACAATACTGCTAAAAGTGATATAAAAAGTAACTAATGATTAAATTTTGATGAGTTGATCCGATATTTCGGCACAGTTGCATGCACCATGATCACGGTTGAACTGAAGTCCACGAGTAAAAGAAATGTTATTGGCAGATAAATCGATCTACCCTCTTTCGCACTCTTTTATTGGTTTCGAGACTACTATTGGTTCCATTCTCACTATTTTGTCGATTTCGACACACAACACTGACGGTATCAGGACGCGTAGTGGATGACACACTTTTTGGTGGTTTGCACATTCGTACCACCGGGTTCCAGACTCCAGATAACTGGAAACCATCTTCACGGTTGAAATTCTTGTGTTTGGTGATTTCAATTGCCTCTTGAACCAATCTCGGTATGTAGTGGCGCTCGGTTGAAATCACCTGCGGGTTGTGTAGCTCGATCCAATGGTTTGATCCGGAGTCCAAAAGATGTTCTGCAATGGCAGACTTATGTGTCTCAATGTTTTTAACCGCCCTAATGTGTTCTTTTATACGACAGGCAATGGTGCGTTTTGTTTGGCCAATATATGAGCTCCCACAGCTGCAATCAATCTTGTACACTCCTGGTTTTTCCAACGGGAAACTATCTTTTGGTGAACGCAGGTAGTGTGAGATCTTTTTCAATGGAGTAAAGATGGTTTTTACTGAAAACTTTGTTAAAGCCTTTGCAATTTTGTCTGTCACACCCTTGATGTATGGCAAAAATGCTGGTTTTCGTTCTACTCTGCATCTGTGGGGTCTGACCTTAGGTCGAGGTGGAAAGTGACGCAGTTTATATCCATTCCTTCGTAGGACATGCTGTACATGGGTAAGTTCACACTGCAAACTATTATCATCACAAAGGTCGAATGCGCGATTAGTCAAAGAGGTTACTACTGAGTTGAGTTGCCGTGGGTGGTGATGAGAGTCAGCATGTAGATACCGATCCGTGTGAGTAGGTTTTCTGTAAACGGAATGACCTAAGCTTCCATTTTCGTGAACCTGTACCAACACGTCCAAAAATGCTAGACGGCGTTCAGTCTCCATTTCACTACATACCGAGATTGGTTCAAGAGGCAATTGAAATCACCAAACACAAGAATTTCAACCGTGAAGATGGTTTCCAGTTATCTGGAGTCTGGAACCCGGTGGTACGAATGTGCAAACCACCAAAAAGTGTGTCATCCACTACGCGTCCTGATACCGTCAGTGTTGTGTGTCGAAATCGACAAAATAGTGAGAATGGAACCAATAGTAGTCTCGAAACCAATAAAAGAGTGCGAAAGAGGGTAGATCGATTTATCTGCCAATAACATTTCTTTTACTCGTGGACTTCAGTTCAACCGTGATCATGGTGCATGAAACTGTGCCGAAATATCGGATCAACTCATCAAAATTTAATCATGGTAAATATCCCGTTGTTTCATAAAAATAGTGTTAAAAACCATGATAGTTTCAAAAGTTATAAAAGTAACTAAGCTATATGGTACTATACAAACATAAAACATATTTACATAAATATACACAGAAATAATAATACATAGTGAATGTGAATAAGCGACGACAAGTGAAGAGTTTTAATTTGTTTAATATCGAAAATAAAGCCAGTGATACCGGTTTTTGTCGTGAAATATACAGGATATTATCACGTGTTTTACAATTTAATAAATACTAGTTAGTATACATGGTAAATAAAGTTTGTTGAAACCGGTATCGCTGTTCACTAAATAAAAGCTGTGTACTGAAATGAATTTGAAAACACCGTCGTTACTGCTGCCAAGGTGTTTCAATTCCATTTTAACCCCCAGGAGGAACTAAAACTGGAATAATCTGTTTCTAGTAAAACGAATACCTGAAATTACATTGTTTTGTTTTTTGTATGTACGACATGTAAAAGATTGTATACTTGTATAACTTTGTTAGAATTATGGTAACATTAGAGCTTGCGCACGACGGTGATTCCCCGCCAATTATAGTTTTAATTCATGAGCTATTATTATGAAACAAGCAGTATCCAGTGTTCTTCCCTCCAAGCGAATAAATGGTGACGTATAGCAACCTCGTCTGAGCGTCTTCATTAGTGTCTGCGTTAGGCTGCTTTTTCCTTAGCTCGATGGCGGCGAGCGTCGACTGTGGCAGCGGAGGTATCGACGGACAAGACGACGCCTTAATGCGCGCTGTGACGTCACGGTAACGCTGGTAGAAGCTGTGCAGACACAAGCATGCTCACATGTGGTCGACGAATGAAGATGCGAATGTTATAGGAAGCGTCACGGTCCAATAATCTCCCTTTTTTACTAAAAATAAGTTCTGCACATTGAAAGTCAGCGTTATTAAACCGTGACGCGACCTACGCTTGTTAGTTTTACAGTTTGTATCTTGTTTGTGGATGGTGAAACGAGACAAATGAAGCTTGATTGAATAGCGTAGCTCCAGCACCAAATATTTGTATCTCAGGAATTGACCAGAGACACATTAAAAAACGAAAGATATTGCGTTGGTAGGTGCAGAATAAACACCATTAGTAATTTTTTTATGAAATATTACTGTACATTTGGGAGCTTTAAACTGGAATCGCTTCATGGCGGGTTGATCAAGACTATTATTTAACACAATTTCTATGAATTGAACTATGAATTATTATTGTAGTATATCAATTGAAAGGTAATTTTGTGGGCAGGAGACATTTTAGGTCCCATGGGAGACCTTTTTGGGGTCAATTTCGCTTCGTTGAGTCTTCCATCTGACTGTCCACTCGCTAACAGCCCTCCCTCGAACTTCTTCGGTCGGGTTGATAGATAACAAAATTACTTTTCAAATGATTTACCACAATCCCTAGTACAGTGTACAGAAATTGTAAAATTGGTCTTGGTGAAAGCGATTCCAGGTTTAAGTTCGCAAGTGTATTTTAATTTGGTGCTCTTGTGCAGAATATACAAAAACAAAGTTTATATTAACAAAACATTTCCTATGGAGACACAGACCGAATCTATTTCGTTTTCCATTAGCATACAACACACACAAACAAGATGCAAATGATAACCCATATTCGATCACTGTTATATTTAGTAGACTCAATTATTATTATGTAGTAGACTCGATAACTATTTATTTTAAACAAATAAGTGTCTAATCAGCTAATGACTCGCATTGGTGATCGTTATGTTCATGAGTTATTTTGTTATTAATTGTTATTATGTTCCCAACAAGTTGTAATATCGCTCTTCAATCCGCCGTACAGTACAGGCAAAACATAAGGCCCCACAACGTACACCACGGCACATATAAAACAGTACAACTACTATTCAGGACTGGACAATCTAACGAGTATAAACACATAATATAATACGACTAACTCATTCCTATTGATATCTTGAAAAGCCCTTGGCGGTCGATGTTTATCGAATCTGCTTATTAGAAAGCCGACAATGTTGTTTTGCTTTTTAATTCTGAAAACAGCATTACAATGAATGGCAAGTTAGCACAATGTTATTTTATTATCTCCATTTGCGTTGACAATGCTGTTGATGGTAGAAAATAATTCGTACAACAGTTGCTGGCAAATGATCAAATAACAATAACAAACAAGAATTTGTCGCAAAGAAACCATAAATAAGAAACTGCACTTTTCTCTGAACCCTCTTTAAAAAATTTCTTTCCTTTTCTTTTAGTAAGTAAGTAGTTATTAAATTTATTTTGCGGCAAATTCTGTTTATTGTTCTTTTTTCTCAAACCCGTTATTGACACAACAAAACATACCATATTATCGGAGTTGTAATTTTTAATTTCCATCAAGTTCAATTCAAGCAATGTATCCTACAAACTACCTTCATTTGTAACATTTATATTGAAAAGTTACATACGTACTTTGGAATAACAATACTGTAAAGTTATTTCATTAGTAATTCCATTGCATCAAAAGTTTGATACTAATAAGGAACAGCGATCACATATTTTGTTGCCATAACTTTTCGACCGCTATCTATCTGTTTCCATAAAGGTTTACAAAGCGAAGTTCCTATTCGCTATTTTATATTTATTACGTCAACATTCAGTCTTGTTGCAATCGTTCCTTGTCAAGAATAAGTTTTGTTTCAATTCTGATTTTATTGCATTCGAAGATCAATTGTCAAAACTGACAGATGCGACTAGATTTTGATTGTAACAAAAGATACGCAATCCCCCAATAACCATTAAAGCAACAATTATCATTGCAACAAGCTATATCGAAACAAACTCTTTCAAACTACTCTAAGAAAAATACTTCAAAGATAATATTGACATGTTAAGTTTTGTCGCATGCTAGAAGAAAAAAACCTTAAATATGTATGTTTATTAGGTATGATAAAAAATAAACAAAAAACATGTATAAAAGTATAAAACTCACGTCTTGTCATTCTCAAAGCTGTGCGTCCTTCGCAAAATAGTGTCGTTGTCGACGGCGTTGTTAGCTGGTTTGCTGTTGTCTCCTGAAACGTTAAGGTTTCCTTATTACTAGCGAATACTAAGAGAAACTCTCTACAAGATTTTTTATTAACCTATCGTGTCCCACTGCTGGGCAAAGGTCTCCCCCAAAACCTTCCACTCATCCCGGTCTCCGGCGATCGAAGGTAAAAACTGTAGATTTAGAAATCTGTTGATAGGTTCACTTTTTTTGAGTATTTGCCCTGCAAGGATTGATGGCAATACTGAGACACTACTTTGTGTAAATTACGTTCTAGTGCAGCTGACGGTAGACAAGGATACAAATCAGACTAAACACTGTTCGCCCTTACGTCCTTGTAGTAAGCGTCATTTTTCTTTGTATTTATGTAATTTGAGCTGTTGCTTGTATCCGTCGTCATTCCCCTCGATAGTGTCAATATATAGCCTCCTTGAGGCGCTTTTAAAATCCTTTCACCGCACTGGTTCAAAAGAACTAGTGACACGACAAAAAGAAGAAGTGTCTTCACTAAGCGAATTGGATATTCAGAGACGAGATAATACGTACAGACCGCAACAGGTAGATTAACCAATCTTAAACTGCACGTCCCATTACTCCAGTCAGTCAAAGTAAATTGTTCTTTATCGCTTACATTACAAGGATCATTTTTAACTACTTTGCTGTGAGTCAACGTCAAGAAAACTTGGTGGAGGGGCGTGCATTTTTAGACTGGTTTATCTATACAGACTGATTTGGCGATAGCCCGTGTTTGGAAAGGTCCCGAAACTCGCCGGATTACGAGACCAGATAGTAAAAGAAAATACTTAGGAACCGTAATGAAAATTAAAACAGATATGTCTTGGGTTTATAAGAGGTAGAATTTCAGCTGCATGCGATTGAATGCATACTCTAAATGCACGCAATAGATGCGAGATGAATTGAATTGAAGTTGGAGATGAAAGAACGAGATGAATTGAAAGAACTCGAGAACGGCATGGTATGACGGTAGTCACAGGCACGTGACTCATCAGCGTATGAATTGAAAGCACAGACATAGATTGAACCGGATACCGCAATTTGATATCATAGCGTAGTAGCTTTATAAGAATATTTGAGTCATACGCTGATTAAGCAATCAGAAGGGAGTTCTGTGGCACCCTTATAAACAGGAAACAGGCCTTTGCAAGACCAGCCAATACAATATAAGATTGAACAATCTCTACTGAACATTATACTATTTTATACATTAGATAACAAAACTAACGCTGATCTTGTTGGATTTAAGGAGACAGAACCACTTAAAAATGTATTAGCATGCTTATAAAAATTACATCAGATAAGTATAAAAAAATTAACTTAATATTTTCAAATCGGTTTCATACATGACGTTTTTGCGGTATCTAGTTAGATCTATGTTTGTGAATAAAAGTGGAGATGAAAGCGCTCGAGTGTGTACGCTGACTCTGCATAGCGTGGATGCATGATGGTACCATAGAACACTTATTCTGCGTTCTGTGGATGCGTAGTCAGAGAAGTAAATAGACAAATGGTTGCCGAGCCACATGTGAAATAGAAGTGAGACAGGAGCCATGTAGGAGCTATGTATACCAAACTGTAAAATTTTCTATGAAAAATTCCGCGATTTTCACTCACTCAGAAGCAAATCGGTTCAATTTATTTTATATGGAGCTGCTCACACTAGTACTGACTCCGCGGGTCTTTGCGTTATATCCTCGTCTCTGTCTGCCCCATACTATCTGAGCGGGACAGCCAGCGAGACAACACACAGGTCGTCAATAGTGACATACCGACTTTAGTTCTTATTCTTGTATGAGTTCGTCAGATGGAACCCAGCCGTCTATTTACTTCTCTGTGTACGTCTGGATGGTACTTACTGGGCGCGTCTGGCTGTCGGTTTCGGAACGAGGCGGATCTTCGCCAAGATGGCGGCTCGTCAGTCGGTGGTTCGGACTCGTCCGCAGACGGTGAGGGAGCTCGTCCTTTCGGCGGCTTAGCGTCTCCGAGCTTCACAATCTCCGCCGGTTTCTCTGTTATGCGTTACATGGATGGTGGGAGTCAGAATATGTATGCAATGTGATTTGAACAACATCTTTTTCAACAAAATTGTTTATCTTTTTATATAATATTTGGGTTTGACGCAGCAAATATGAGGGAAAAAAAGTATTTCCAAAAAAATCTATTCTAAGTTTTTATTGTAAAACAGCGTACAATATAACAAAACAAAATAATTAACGTACTTGGCTTTTAGCGTAATGGCGCGGTGTATTTTGTTACCGCAACATTGCTGTGGTTTACTAAACAAGTACAACAACCTGTTACACGTCGGTCTAACAAACCACAGATTCTTGAATGAACATTTTGAGTGCTAAGAATCACCTAGATGTGCGCAGGCCTTTAGTCATAAGGTAGTTCAAATTTGTGAGAAAATAGTACTAGGCTAAGAAAACCGCGAGCAATCAACTAACCAACAATTTGTAACTCGAGATGTTGTTCAAAACGTTGAATATAATGTAAGTTAAGTCGATTACAATGAAATCTGCGGTCACTAGGCAGACTACATCCATTATGGTGATTGGTTCAATCAATGCGTATATGACATTACAATCATGCAGACGATAAAATGTTTGATTCTTTTTGTACAAGTTATGAAGCATGCGTACAGAAAAGAGACCCGCGGGCTGATAACATTATCTACGAATTCTGTATACCACTATAATCATTTGAACCTTATGTGTAGGCGATATTATAAATTGTTGACTGTACACATTCCAGTTTGAATGACTCTTCTGCAAAATGATAAACGAAATTTGGTATTGACATTTCGAGTTAAATTGAGCGGCAAAGCGACAACAAGCTCTGCAATCGAGTTATCGTTGCCACATACACCGCGCAGTCTAATCCAAAATATTTACACGTAACTTTGTTCATTATTTTTCAGAGATGCACCGTTTGAGTGGACTTACCGTTGACTATTTTGTCAGCGTGTGGTGTGATTTCAATGTCGACTCTCTTGACGTCATGCCTCGGCGGGCTTCGCTTCCGCTTGTTGTTGTTATTGTTATTGACGCGGCGAGGCGCCGCCTTCTGCATTGCTTCTGCTAGCCACGAGGACAGAGAAGGGTCAACGAGGTCCAGGCAGGTTTGCCCCTGGAATACGCATAAGTGAGGTTACTCGGGTTAAAAAAACCTATACATAGTATATAATTAGTTGTACATTTTGCTCGCGCTGGGCGTCCTGTAATTAGAGAGACACAACGCACTGATCACTATACATTTAGGATTGTTTATTTATGTGCGATTTCTCAGTTTGATGCCCTAAATAAATAAATAAAAAATAAAAAAGAGAACCCATTTTCCATGCAAGAGAGAGAGACACGTGCCCACACGAAAACAGCATTTGGTAGACGAAATGTGGTAGAAAACTCCGACTTCGGGTACCGTTATCTTTTGTGAGCGTTTACACCTATGTACCTCTGTATGTCAATTAAATGGATTTTTCTTTCTTTCTAACCTACTTTAGGACTTTTATCTAATTTCTAGTCAAACTATGTTCAAATACAAAAAATCATGCCTTTATGGCTTATGGGTAGGCAGACACCACGGTTTTCCTCTCGCTACGATGCTTAAACCATCTCATGAAACGCCTGTTTGTGCCTGCCTGTTTGCATGTAGTCTGTCCTGTAGTCTAGTCCCTATAATTATTAGTCATAGTCATAGTCATAGTCATATTATTTATTCACCATTTGGAACACAAGGAACGCTTGGTTTTGTAATTACATTGTACTTTAGCGGCTGTACATAGGCCTTGTCAGAATAGTAGGGATATTGTAGCACGTGACATGTTTTTTTGGTTTTCTTTATATCATTTATGAATGAACTGGTGCATACGACGTTGGTAACTCTAATAAATAAACCTACCGAATAGTTTTTGAGATGTGGATCGGCGCCGTACTTCAGAAGCAGGGAAGCGGCCTCCTTCTGCCCCCAGAGAGCCGCTGCGTGTAGGGGCGTCCACCCTTCGTAATCCACGCAGTCCGGCTCAGCGTTGCAATCTTCTAAAAGGGTTTTGGCCACCTGTTGGCAGAAAACTCTTCATCACATGGATAATTTAACAAATAAAATGAAAACAAGTTCAATAGCTTTAGTGAAATACAATGGGCAGCTGTTCAAGACTTATCACATTCTCGGCCCAAACTAAGCAAAGTTTTACTAAATGATTGCGTGACAGACAGCTGTCATAGTTTAGTTGGTATTAGTTCTGCCTTCTGCGCTGGAAGGCGTAGGTTCGATAGGCACCGAGAGGAAATATTTATGTGGTGAACACAGATGTTTGGGAATCGCAGAATCTTGAGTGCAGAAGGCAGAGCTACTAACAATTGAATTGTGCCCTGATAATAATATCTTAATCAAACAGCTTAAAACTGAGAAAAAACAAGTTGTTGGCGTTGCTTCGTAACAATAAAGTTTGATAAACGACTTATTCTCGCCAACAGTATTTACTATCCCTGACTGAGGCCAAACTGACAGCGATCCAAATAAATTGCAATGTGTCCGATAGATCTATTTTTGTAATGATCTAGATTTTTTTCAACATGAAACTGGGACGTTCATGGCATCTTCATATTTGTATAAAATGACAAGAAGCTCACCACTGTGATCCCTAGGCACGGTTGGTTTTTTTTTTCAGATAAGAAAATCACTTAACGCGATTAGACCAGCAGAAATAAAACCATTGCTACAAACGTTGTCCGGCTACCCAGTATAGAAGGTAAGGTTGAAAATTGAGAAAAATGAACTGTAACTTACATCGATGTAACCCTTAGCGGCGGCTACGTGGAGCGGAGTTCCACCGGTCTTCAAATCCCGCACCTCCACGTAACCGTTGGCAGCCCAGTTCCTCGCATCAGTTATCAACGTGTCAACTTCAGCGTTACGCGACTTCTCACAGTCGATACCTGCAACATATTCCAGATTAAGAAAGTCGGCAATCTGGAAGAGCTTAATGGCGGGACGAGCTCGATAATTATATCGATCGGTGGAAAGCATAAATCTGACTGTGAAGACGCGTTCAACATCTGTTTGAACAAGATAGTTTTGGTGACTACTTAAACGTTATTTTAATCGTGCCAAGACTGATCTATGCGCACTTGGACGACAGTGTCCAATCTATGTAGATTTGAACCGTGTTTATTGGATGGAAACTCTGGAGAACTTTATTCAGCACTGCGGCAGTAGGATAGTAGACTACCTACCATTAACTAGTAGTATAATTAATAATATTGTGATGGTTAGATAAAATTTTGTTTAAGAAGCACTACAAGTGAAGTGCTCTAGTGGGATGTAGGGAGATAATAAGATCTTCATACGCAAATAAATACCCTTAGGTAGGTGAGCAATGCAGCTCAATAAAATGTATCTTGCACTTTTATTAGGCTGAATTGGCCTAGGTATTGAAGATATTTTTTACAGAACATTGACTCTTATTGACCAAGACCTTGTGCTTATCAAAAACAATTCAGTACAATTGGCTGTGACGTTCGAGCAATCAATCATTGATTGGTATGACCGCGCGGTCTGGCGTTTGAATTCCAGGTTTTCGCGTAAGCCGGTAACCAACTTTGTTATCGCTTATAAACTTTCGTAGCAGTTGCACTTGTATGTCTTGGATAAAGTATAATCAAACGCATTCGAGCGCGTCAAATAAAAAGAAGATTGTATACAAACCTTTTTCATCAATAGCCTTTTGAAGTAAATCACCCATTGCGTCGCTTTCGGCGATATCAACGGGGAGTTCCCCGTCGTAGTTCACAGCTGCCACGTCAGCTCCATTCTCCAGAAGATACCTGCAAATAGAAACCGTTCCTGAACATCCAACCACTCGAATGAAAGGCAAATCTATGGCAAGTCTGAAATACAGCAAGATAAAGGCAAATATGCCTCCGCTAAGTCGAGCAAGAAAAAGCGGCACGGCCGTACCATACTTTCTCAAAGCAGTTCTCGTTGTTCTCTAGTCATCAAACCTCTTATGCAATCTAAGGCAATGATCATAATTATTAAAAAAAAAATCGTAGGGCGTTGCGTAAACTGAGTAAACATGAGAAAAATCACGCACACCACGATTTTATTTTTGAGAATGATTTTTTTTTCTTTTATATTACATACCTAAGCCGTTTCGCAGCGTTTCACTTTTTTTCGGCAGTAACTTATTTTTTGTTAAGTATTTAATTTCAAGCACCCTGTGGACTATCAACCTCCTTTAAAATGAGCTCTGTTGAACGTATGCTTTGACATGTTGCATGCGAGCACACGGCTTGTCAAATTTTGCGCCAACCTTGGCGACCATGAGCGATTCATGGATTCTGTACCCTCACGATCAACATTTTGGTTAATATTTGAAGATTTGGATCATAAGACACAGTGACCATTTACTGGCATAACGCAAAGAAAAACGAAACTCAAACTATTACCAACTCCTGCTCTGGACTGTATACCTTTTGGAATCTATCAGAATTATTCGGGGCCTATAATTTACTATAGCTTAAGTAGGATAGATATATTATGTAGTTACAAAACTAGGCAACTACTAGTTGTTTTATATGAACAACGAAAAACATTTACCTAGATTATGTTACAGTGCTGTCAACTAAAACCGCAGCGGTCCTTACTCTCATTATACAAAACCTTGTTACCGCAAGACATTATGAGACAACGTGCACCTACAAGCAACCTACAATGCGGTTCACCAGAAACCACTACCAGGTCAGTAAAGTGATTCAACAATTTTGTTGACAGATAACCTAGTAACAAACCATACGTCACTATACAATGTGGTTACTGGGATGAAAAACATTATGCTAGTAGACACAAGCATTCTGAAATAACAAACGGGAGTTCCAAACAATTTACGTAAAACGTACAGCATGAGAAGATAGAACTAGGAGGTTATTATAACCTCCTAGTTATACCTACATTGGGCGTCATCAGGACAATCCACATTGTTTTTTCATAGTGAAATTTCGTTACTATTACTCTTCCTACGTGTGCGTACGTTGCATTGGTAAGGTTTTTCCTTAAACGCAACAAGAGTATTTTCCGTATTTAGTCATCGGTCATTCTTTAGTTCTCAAGACAATTCCAGTATCAAGAGTTAACTTTAAAATATTGACAAAACGGTCGTAGGTCATATAAACATCAGTATTCATATTTAAATGCCTACTAAGTAAGTATGTTTGCCTGCGTTTAGTTTGGTTAAGAGTTCGCACACTTCCCCGCCCCCAAGAGACCGATAACGAGTTCTGTGACACAGTTAGGCCAAGTCCGAACTTAATTATCTGCAAGTTTCACTAGACGTTGACTAAAAATACCTAATTCAAACCAGATTTTTGGATGCCGTTTGATGGGCACGGAACCTTTAGGTAAGACCAATATTCCGCAGCGGATGAAACCGTGAAGTGTTGTCAGTTAATGATTACCTAGCTATGCTGATGAAGCCACACGATGCAGTGGCATGCAGAGACGTCCAGCCCTCGTTGTCTCCGCGGTTCACGTCGGCACCGTGCGCGACCAGGTATTCCACCATGTCCAGGTTATCATCGATGCATGCCTGGAACCAAAATAGTTGCCGTTGAGTCCATAGATTAAGGTTGTAAAACAAACCACGTTCAATATACAAGAAGGTGCGCTGAATATAGGACACAAATTACAGCTAAATTATAGATGTAGTAGTAGAGCTCCTAGTGAAGGGCCCCTCTGGGGAAGTACTACCACCATGCCTATTTCTGCCGTGAAGCAGCATCGCTTTGAAGGGAAGGGTGAGGCGAAACATTTGTAAGCCCCAAGTTGCTAGACGCAGGGCAGTGCGTAGGGCACGTTCCTGAATTGCGTGACCTACGAGGCAATGCTTTGTTATAGGCGATGGTTACCGCTTGAAATCAGGAGGGCCATTATGCTTGTTCCATCAAATATAATAGTAGTCAAAAAAATGTGGGTTTAATTGTTATGTTTTTAATCTTATTTTACTTCAGGTTTAAATCCAAATATATGTATATTGGAGGTTGAAGGTCATCAGTCACCAGAGATAAAATTCGACTATCTCTAACAAACATTGCAACACTTTCAAAATTTACCTTACAAATTAGCTAAGTGACTGTGTGTGTTAATTGAAATTTAATTCACGATAAACACAAAACAATTTTAACAAAGTTCAGTAACCTTTTCGTGCAAGTTGACTTGTTTGTCTGGTAGGTTACCTAATGTTAAATTCACGAGCCCAATCAATTGTTTAACATGTACTAATCAACGGCATGAATGGGCGTGTTAACCCATACATGGAATTTTTTATTAACTAATACGTATATTTTAAACGTTTTTAAAACGAATGTTGGGTTTGCTTTGAAAACATGTAAAAATTGTAAAAATTACAAAGGCTAGAAATAGGTCATACAAATGGTATGAGGCATGTTCCGAACTGGTGCAATACTTCCACAATTATTCCATCGTAAAACAGAAAAGCAAATATAGTACCAATAATAAATCACAGCGTAAAATAATTGTAAAGCGTATAATTTCGAAACGCATTGTAGATGTATACCGAGTTCGCGCATAAAAATAAAAACACAATAAACTGTAGTTCTTCTTCTTATCGTCTCACTGATTCTATCGAACCAAGTGTGGTGAAAGGATTTTAAGTGCGCCTCAAAGAGGCTCGATTCGTGCTCTTGACACATATTTTCAAAATTTTATATTTATCTTATAGAATCTAATTTATTTTTTTAATCATTTAATGTTTCATAAATAATGTATATTCTGTTGTAAATCTATATATATATAACTCAAAGGTGACTGACTGACTGACTGACATAGTGATCTATCAACGCACAGCCCAAACCACTGGACGGATCGGGCTAAAATTTGGCATGCAGGTAGATGTTATGACGTAGGCATCCGGTAAGAAAGGAAAATGGAAAATTATTTTCCAAAGAGGAGAAAAAGGGGAAAAATGGTTTAAAGAAAAATCAACGCACAGCCTAAACCGTTAGCCCTAGAAGCATGAAACTTAGAAGGTGTGTTCCTCTAATAGAGCAGAGGTGCACTAAGAAAGAAAATAGGAAAATTATTTCCCTAAAAGAAGAAAAAACGGAAAATGATTTTAAGAAAAATCACTAAAAATAGCTTTACAAAATACGCAAAAAAAAACATTAAAAAATTTTCAGCTACCGCAGCATCTGGCATCAGGTTCGATTACACACAAAGGTTCGCAAACAAACCGATGATAACCACTACGACAAAATCGCGGGAAACATCTATCATACTTAAACTAAACACTGTAGAAAAAAATCGGCTCCAACAGCACTCACCTTAAAATTCAAATACACTCTAAAGTACAAGCTCAAGTCTATGGTAACTAGCAGTTGGTCATGTCAAATTAAAAAAATCTGATACGATTATACACCAACACGCATACGAAACCCCAAATTAGCCACTAATATAACATAAAATCACAAAAAATAGCTTTACAAAATACGAAAAAAAAACACATTAAAAAATTTTCAGCTACCGCAGCATTTGTCACCAGGAATTAATACACACAAATGTTTACAAAAAAACCGATGAAAACCACTAAGACAAAATCGCGGGAAACATCTATCATACTTAAACTAAACACTGCTGAAAAAAATCGGCTCCAACAGCACTTGCCTTCAAATTCAAATACAACTTTAGAGTACAAGCTCAAAACTATAGTAACCAGCAATTAGTCATGTCAAATAAAAAAAATCTGATTCGATTATACACCAACACCCATACGAAACCCCAAATTGGCCACTAATATAACATAAAATCACAAAAAATTGCTTGATAAAATACGAAAAAAAAACATTCAAAAATTTTGAGGTTGGGCAGCATTTGTCACCAGGTTTTAATACACACAAATGTTTGCAACAAAACCGATGATAACCACTAAGACAAAATCGCGGAAAACATCTATCATACTTAAAATAAACACTGCTGAAAAAAATCGGCTCCAACAGCACTCGCCATCAAATTCAAATACACTCTAAAGTACAAGCTCAAATCTATGGTAACTAGCAGTTGGTCATATCAAACTAAAAAAACGAACTCAAATATCCACGCGGACGAAGTCGCGGGTATCAGCTAGTAATACATAAAACTTCACTTTTTAGGTTCTACAATATGCTGGTTTTCTCACGATGTTTTCCTTCACTGTTTGAGAGCACTGGCATAGTGTACATAAGATTTTGGACAGAATAACTCATTGGTACACGACTGGATTTGAGCCCACGATCTTAGGATAGGTAGGCGGGGCCGCTACCACTAGGCCACCAGCGCTCTCTATTGTTCTCATAAGGACGGTCAAAGCTCCAAAAACAAGGTAATTTAGATTACATTAGAAGAATCATTATAATGCATAGGTTGTAACCATCTCGACCTACCTTGCTTGTTAAGTAGCCACTCATTCAATTACTAAGCATAGTGGATTTGCTCAAAATGACTCATGCAATTCACTGTGAATGAGTCAAAATTTCTTGTTTGAATTGACCGTAAAAATCTAAATAGAAAATAAGAAACATACAGATGCGGTAGTGAGAGAACAACAGCTTTTGAAAGTAGCGTAATAAGAATAACAGACATTAGTACATATATAAAAAGCGAATATGAATAGTTATAGAAATTGTACCGTACACTCACTATGCACTCCACGCTAAGCAACGGTTCATGGTCGCTACTACCTCCATTTACATGCATATTTATTCAAATTTATGTAATTATTGATTCTATTTCGTCTCCGGACCGCATCTGCTAAACTCGACCTTGCTATAATGTCATATCAAAATTATTGTTGTGTAGACTGTTTCGAAATACCAAATCAATAGAAGCTTCGATCAGCACAACACATGCTATGTGTTATTTTTGCTGCAATAACAACAGATGATCAAGACGGTAGGACAGCAGTGCTGTAGGTGCATTGTGCAACAGCACAGAACCGCAGGGTCAGTGCCATGACCGCTGGCGTTGGCGCGTGTCCACCAGCTCGCTTCGACGCGCTATTCCGCCATGAGGTAAACATTTTGTGTCCAGTTTAATTCTTGAAATATAATACCGCATGTAGCTATTAAGAAATAGCAACCACAAGTTACCAGATTCAGCCGCATAAAATATAAATCAACCCGCATACATACAAGCTCAGTGAATAAGCAACTGCCATCTATTAAGGCCAGCACACACCTAGGTCGCCAGCGTGTGCCATCAATGAATCGCTGTCAAATATCGCCATCGCCAGAGACCTAGGTCTGTGCAGGCCTTTAACACTACGTATGTACAGTGACAGGGCTAACTTTAAGCTGTGTCTCACTCTTAAGTTACACTTGATGAACAGAACAAGCATGCTTGCTTGACTCGATTTGCCTGAAAAATCCATGCATTAACCCACACTATACTTATACACAAAGTATGCCACTTCCAACTACGTTTGGTCTGTGTATGCACTGCTTTGTTTTATTAAACGAATGTCTCCTATTAGTGCAAAAATATATCCACATTTTTAGGATTGTAAAAATGTTTTAGTTTCATATGAAAGCACATAATATATTCATTAGATACGTAAGCGGACCAAAAGATTTTGAACATAGGAGATAAGAAAATCGAGTGTACGTAGAGTCGCATGAATCATCACTTACTCTGAGGCTCGCTAATGAATTCTCTGAAATTGTAAAGTGTTACATAATTTTCTCAACACTACTTAATATTAATTATTAATTCTTCTGAAAATTCTACACCACAAACCATTTTCGTGTCACTTGCGGTGCAATTGGATATCTAGTACAAATTAATTAAGTGAACGATCCTGAGTTAATTAGTTAGTGCAATTTCCACTAGGCAAACGCTTGAAATAGCAAAATTTTATCTTAATACTATCCCACTCTGCAACGTATTTGCAATTCATGAAGCCTGACGCGCCAAGTTCGACGCATTACAATATAAAATCACCGATATATTGTCGTCTGGTCTACACATTGGTTCTCGTCCTAAGTTACTATCTCTCAACCTGAATCGCGAAGGTAAACATGACTTCATTTCGTATTTATGTAGATATTATATTTGAACAAGTTTTGAATCATATACTACTTTCATATCATAGAAAAGTAGTTGGAAGGTAAAATTTTGTATTTCAAACTTACAGAATAGTATAAAACTGCAGGTCTGCAAATATTAATGCTAGACATTTGAACGATTCAGTGCAATAATATTATTAGGATGTTATAGCTAAATCTTTTCAACATCGGCTAGTGGATCTTTCTAGAACCACTCTACACAGCTGAAGCATCTTTAAGTAGAATATGATCGAGTGAAAGAAAAAAATGTGTGAGAAGTTATCACACCATGCGACGGCAGAGCAAACAAACAATGGACAAAACAAACGTATCAGGGTCAGCATTATCAAGGACCTCCGGATGCACCCGCCATTAGCAATGTAGAAGCACAAATGACAATGTTATTACGAAATTGTATCTACCCGATGGACCGAAGACATTGTATATATCGCGGGAAGTCGGTGGATGGATTGTTCTTCCTGGAAATGTATAGAGGAGGCCTATGTCACTGGTTTATGTGGGCCTAGTAGTGTAGTAAATAAATAAATAAATATTGGGGACATTCCACACAACACCATCTAGCCCTAAATTAAGCAGAGCTTGTACTATGGGAACCAGATTGCTGATATAAAACTTAAATATTTTTTTTTGTAAATACTTACTAAGAATACAATATAACACCCAGACAGAGAACAAACATCTACGTTCACTACACAAATATTTGTTTGCGGTGGGGATACAACCCACGACCTACGGACGAAAACTAACTAAGAACCCCTCAAATCTAATACAAACCAATTCCTATTTATTTATTGCTTGGTTAGTAACTGCTTAGATACGAGTAGATAGGTTATATTTTTTGGTACGTAGATTTTTTTAGAAGGCTAGAAAAGCCGGTATTTGTGAAAATGCATCATATAGTTATTTTCTATGGAAAATGCCGCAAGCAAGCAACCAAGGCCCATCGTTTCATAATGGCATGTGCAACAACAGTGACACACCTATGAACGCTATTGATTTGGCTAAAAATACATTTTCCATAGGAAATTGTGACACGTGGAACACTCGATTTAATGATACGATCGCGAAACAAAGAATCCGTCTCACCCTATCTTAGAATATTATAGAGCTGCCGGTCTACTCTCCGATTCCGATCCCAATCTTAAGTTATGACGGAATTTTGACAGAAATCCTATGGGTTTTCTGTCAGAATCCCGTCAAATTGCGATCGGAATCCCGTTCAAGAGTAGACCGGCAGATCGAAAGAGCTTTATATGCTGTACAGTATTTGGACACTACTTGGGAGTATACAGACAGATCTAAGAATCTGGCGATACTGAGGTATCAACAATAGAGACAAATAAAGACAAATCAGAAAGCTAACGGATGTGTCCAATGCTAGGCTGGTATACTATGGATATTTCCACAGCCTCATGTCTTATGGGATTCTGTTATGGGGTGCAGCAGCAGGTATCCAAACTATTTTTGTTCTTCAAAAAAGAGCCGTTAGAGCAATTTACTCTCTAAATTCAAGAACCTCTCTCAGAAGCTTTTTCCAAGAAGTCAATATAATAACCCTGCCCTCGTTATACATATATGAGTGCATAATGTTCACGCGTAAAAATATACATGCTTTTCAAAGAAAATGCGACTCACATAAAATAAACACAAGAAACCAAAATAAACTCCTATTTCCAAAATGTAGACTACAAAAAAGTTATAAGTCATTTCTTAGAAACTGCATACGTTTTTACAATAAGATTCCAAATGAGATATTAGAACTAAATGAGAGAAAATTCAAAAAAAATATCAAGACTAACTTAACAAGATGTGCATACTACAAGTGCAGTGACTACACTAGTGATCAGAATGCTTGGAAGATGTCCGTGTCTGTGCTAGCAAAACACGAATTTTAGAGAATTTACCACCAACTTGACATATAAAATGTATTATTTATTATTTAGCAATGTTATTATATTTTGTTTAAATTAACTCTGTTTGACAAGGCCTCTTTACAGCCGCTAATTTTTTTATAAATCTCTGATTATTTACTTTTTACTTAACTTGCCTACTATTCTGACAAGGCCTATGTACAGCCGCTAAAGTACAATGTAATTACAAAACCAAGCGTTCCTTGTGTTCCAAATGGTGAATAAATAATATGACTATGACTATGACTATGACTAATATTACCCACCTAGGTAGACTTTTGCTGAAAATACTACAATAAGTATGTTTTACCATGTGTTTATAAATAAAAATGGTATGGTATAATAACTTATAGATTCTGACTGATCCATTATTGGTAATGTAAGCTAAAATAAGAGTGTATTTAACAATACTGACATCACTTTAAGGCGACCAGTGTCCGACAAGTACTTGCGTCTACATATAGAAATGAATCATCGGGTGACAAGATTTACTCCCAATTAAATAACAAATATCGTTTCAGCTGATCACCATCGCTAACGCCTAGATGTGCGCCTTTAATGCTTTCTTTATGAGATTCGTATAAAATCTAGATAATTTTCAACGATTCAGATGTGACTAAACAAATGTTTTTTTTCTGTATCGGCAGGTTAAGGACCAGTCTTATCCAGGTTAAGGAATTTTTTTCCTTTCGACCATCCACTCCTATGTTTATTTCACATTAAATATGATTGATTATCATTTATGAAACTAAATTTCTAAACATAGATAGATACTTCTTCTTCTTCCTGCCCTTATCCCACTAGGTGGGGTCGGCACAACATGTCTTTTTCTTCTATTCTCTCCTATCACTCGCCATCTCAGTACTCACTCCTTTCTTGGACATTATCATCTCTCACACAATCCATCCATCTTTTCTTAGGCTTACCTGTACTTTTATATCCATCTACATAAGACACACAAGAGAGAAGACTACACAAGAGAGAAGCATGATACCATAGATAGATACACCGCCACTAAACCTGCAAAATAAAATCCACTAAAGGCATACGACTACCGTAAAGATGAGATGATGAGGTGACACGAACGGTTAAGATTTCCAAAGACTAAGAGACCTTAGTTCACCAAGCACTAAGGCTCGAACACACCTAGTTCGCTGGCGGGCGCGGTGGCGAACCGTTCAGTTTCAACATAGGGAATTGTATACATCCGCACACACTGCCGCGTCTTTTGACAGTTGCACGCTGCGATCACTACTAATAAAAACGAAAGTTCCCAGATCGTGACAGACAAAGCATCCCCTATTTAATGTTTTACTACCCCCTACTTAATTTTTCTTAATTTTGTGTATTAAACAATCGTCAAATATTTGATCTACTGATTAGTCATCGGTGAAAACGACCCGTAGAGTCTAAAATTTGGAAAAAGAGAACTATTGAGGATTCGTTCTAATATTATTGAACTCTGGAAATTGTTTTTCCTATTAGTGTTAATAGAAAAAAAATATATTACTTCTAAAAATATTTGTTTAACTACGTAAAAAGCAAAAAAGATGTTGTGTAAGATAATAATAGGATAGAATCTTATTTTAAACTATTTAAAAATATAGTAATGCATAATGGGCGGTTATATCGCTGCAAATCAGTATTTTCCAATCAAATTTTGGATGGAGAGAAGCTTAGAATAAGATCAAATATCAATAAAAAATAAAATAAGGGCATTTACATACCTAGAATGAACCGTCATAATCAAAGTAAATCAATAAATACAAAAACAAATACAATCATAAGGCTAAGTTTATGGTATTCGATATGAATGTTTAACAGCGTGTAATATTTTGATTGATGGAGAAAAAACAGAACAAGTGAATGTATTTATAATATTTGGGGACTTTTTTATAAGAGATGGAATGCATAAATATAATATCGAAACAAGGAAGTGTATAATCACCACCCGTGGAGACAGTCGATGAAGTCGCGGGCATCAATTAGTTCAGCCACCCATCAGTTTCCCATCTGACATTACGTCCTGACTAGGGCGTGCAAACCCGGTTTTCCGGTTTTGCGAAAAGCCGGACGGCTAAGCAAAATTTATCAATAGTACTTTTTTAAACTTTTGCGATCATAACACACATTAAACTGTTACACGGGTATTTTTACCGCGTTTAGGTAAGCGTAGTGTAGGACGCCCTCCAGCAACGTGGGGCGACGATCTGCGAAATGAAGCTGGCAAGCACTGGAGAAGAAGAGAGAGAGAGAGAGACCGGGCTCAGTGGCGCGTCTTGCGAGAGACCTACGTCCAGCAGTGGACTAATATAGGTTGATGATGATGATAATGATGATGATGGGTGTTTACCGCGTATAATTTTCCCCGACGCTTCGGCTATGTTGTAATAACTGTGGTCGTGGGCAGACTGGAGCATTGACATGAGTGCTATCATCGTTGAGAGGTGGAGGTATAATAACTACCCTCACTTCAGGACGCAATGATAGATAGGCGTATGCCTATACAGTGAGGGAAGTTTTACGTATTCCGATTTTCCTTAGTATCAGAAACATAAATCTTACTGATTGAGCCTCAAAAATATTGTTTTGTTTTTAATCCCCGTGAACAAAAACTACCTAGGTACCCCAGACTAGCGGGTGAATGAATTAAGCTTAGAAAAGATTGCGGCGAACAGTTTCGAACTGCGATGGCGATGGCGATCAGTTTCAAGCGTAGGGTTTTGCATTCATCCCCACACAGCACCGCGAACTGTCATTGTACGCAGCGAGCTAGTATTAGTGTTAGATACTGTCTTGAAACTGCGCTAAATCTTGTTCCTCAAAAGTCATAACAGTGGCAATATGGAGGCAGTGGTGTGGGTGTTGTTTGCACAAGGTTCGCGCGTTCAGTTCACCATCACTTTATTCTTAGCCCTAATATGTCCAGGTAATTGAAACATTACTAAAAAGATGCATTATTTTTATAAATGGATTTTTTTTGTCTAAAAGCATACATAGCTAAAAACCGATAAAACATAATAAAACCAATACTTTGTTTTTCTATTATTGCACTGCGTCTTTTTTTTTAATACATCTAGCTGATGGAACAAGCATATGGTCCACCTGATGTTAAGTGGTAACTATAAAAAAAAATTAAAAAAGCCCATTCATTCCATAACTACATTAAGTTACATTTCATGCATATTATTACTTATTATTTCGATTATTATTATATCATCATTATTATTTACATTCATACATTATAGTCATTATTTTGTTTAAATTTAATTTTAAACTTTATTTTTAATACATATATTTTGATGTTAGATTTATTTTTATTAGTTTTTTTTTCAGTTTTACTTTTTGTTCATTTGTGTTCTTATTTTTCTTTAGCTAGGATCCCACTCGGGTATAGGCCTGTAAGTGGTAACAGTGGTACCTATAGCCTGTAACAAAGCATTGCCTCGTAAGTCACACACGCCAGGAATTTGCCCTACGATGCACTGCCCTGCGTCCATCAGCTTCACGCGTACAATTGTTCAGCCTCTAGTGCCAGTAATTTCACCGGCACCCACACCCTTCAAACAGAAACACAGCAATGCTGCTTCACGGCAGAAACAGGTATGGTGGTAGTACTTCCCTGGATGAGCACTTCACAAAAAGCTCCACTACTACTACTAATCTACTCAACAATAAACTACTCAATAATAAAGTAAGTAATATTAAACTTCACTAGATACTAATTCCTATTTCATACAATTTTTTAATAGTTGATTTTGTAGGTATCTTAGAATATTGTTTTCTTGTTAAAATTCTACTATATGAAAAAATATTACGTTGACCAAACCTGGAAACGGTTTTTGGCCGGAAGCCGGAGATAATCCGGTTTTTAATACTTTCCTGTTTTGCAAGCGCTATAGTTTTGACGTTTTTTCAAATTGACAATTGATTTCGAGCAATTCAAAGAGTTATCAAATGGAGATTACAATGGAGTAGCAGTATTCAAAGTGAAAGTCAAAGTAAAGTAAAAATGTTTAATTTTATTCATTGTACCTTTAAAATTACATAATATCAATGATCACTTTGAGAAGTCTTAGAGCTAGGTTTATCTTGTCGATAAACCTACAGCTACCGTATATCTATTTATATAATAAGATAGGTGATAAACTGACAGAATAGTATACATTGGTGGTGCACGACCAAATTTTAACCCACGATCTTTATAAAATAAATTAATAATGTAGACAATCCACAAAACACTATCTATCCCCGAGCTTGTCTTGTACTATAGGAATCAGATTATAGTTGATGTATTACAATCAACTATCTCATTCCTATAGTACATACATTTTACTGCACATCATTTTGTTAACACATAGTTAGAATACAATATAACACTCAGACAGAGAACAAACATCTGCATTCACCAAAGAAATATTTGTTCTCGGTGGGAATTGAACCCACGACCTACGGCGCAGAAGGCAGAGCTACTGCCAACTGAGCTGAGAGTCCAGTCAATCTTTGGATTGGATTGCTCGCTACCCTCTAAACTAGACTACCCGTGCTCTAATTCAATAGTATAAGGCCGGGTGTTTAATAGGTAGGTACTTAAGTAAGTACATCAGAAAACGTTTGATAGAAAAATTCTAATGAACCAAGGATACTGTTCAGTCTGTCAACTTTCTTACCATTTAGGTCTAGCACAAAATGTGTTCGGCGAAAATCTTGTGCGGATTAGAAATTTAAAACTGATTGAATTTGAATTGTTGTATTCGACGTTTTCTGATCTATCTAATCTATATCGCGCCCGACCTTATACTATTTATACTCGACTAGATATAGACATAGACTGCGGCGAAGAAAATAAAAAAGGAAAGGTTATGATTTTCACCGCTATGTACCTATGCTTACATAGCATAGGTACATAGCGGTGAAATGTTAATGTATGTTAACATGTCTGTTCCACGCATTTCATTTAATCTTGGGTGTGAGATGTTTGAGGATCGCTGGATGAAAACTATTTCTGAATGCTTGGGATTCTGCGAGCGTGATGTATAACTGCGTGTGATTTTCTACTTTATTTTTGTTTTTAATTTCCTGACATTTTATTTTATATTTTTCATTACTCATATTCAGAAAGAAGGTCTGAAGTTGCCTGAGGAGTGGGTTGAAAATAATACTTTTCAGTCCTAGATAGAATCGCTTTCAACTGACAGCTGTCATATAATTAAAATAAACTAGTTCTATTTTTATATTTATTTGATATAGGGGAACAGATGAGCAATCATAAAATACTTATACACACACATAGTGGTCAATATCATAACATTCCTGTTTGCATCAGCATGTTGGGTAAAAGCCTACGAAGCCGTTTGACTTTGTCAAAAACAATGCTGCTGCTCTATGGGTTTAACAAGTTTTATATTTCCTACTTCTTTGGTCGTGGCGGCGGCGTAGCCACGCCCACCTCTTGTGTCAAAGTTTGGTAAAGTGATATGGTCGAAGACAGAAGGAGTCATTATTATCTACGTTTTGTGCAGCTCAGTGTAGCTCACACCAAAATTGAATCAAACCAAAACTTTTTATTTCAGCTCTCACTTAGAAAGCATTGCAGCCTTAACATACTTAATACTATGGTGACAAAAGTTCATTCAAAAGTAATGTGGTGAAAGAATTATAAACGCACCTCAATGAGGCTCTTTTCGTGCACTTTGACAATGTTTTACGGTTTATGTAGGTTCTACGACATGCCAGTTATCTCACTATGTATTCCATGTACATAACTAGCCAATCGTCTTAGCTTTGCACAGGCTTAGTGTAGAAAAAAGGAGGGCAAAATGTGCTTTTGTATTTTGCACCCCTGCAAAGCCTTAAATTTAAATCTGCAAATTATGAGTTGAAAAACGAGCCTTGTGGTCGGCTGGCAACCGTTGTCAACAACGCCTGTAGGCCTATGAAGGCCTGTGTACACCTAGGTCACTGGCAATGGCTATCAATGAAGCGATGTCAAATATCGCTTTCAAATTTGACAGCGTTTCACTGATCACCATGGCCAGCGACATATATAGGTATTTTTTTTTATTGTTGATAGCAAAACGTTTGACTGCCATCAAACCTGATGGAAAGTGAAAATGCAGCCTAAGGTGGAGCACGCTTAGCTATTATTCACTTGTTCACTCTTGACTTGAAAATTCCAAGGTTGTAATGCTTCGAAAATACTGACGACGGTAAAGAGCACATAGGTGTGCGCAGGCCTTGAATTGAAGACGATAGTAGAAGTGGTGAAAAAGTTGGACCGAAGAATTGGAACCCCGCGGCAAGCTTAGCCGTGATGGAGTTAGACCAACTAATTATACGGCTGAGCTTGCTGTGGGGTTTGGAGCCTTACGCCTATCTAATTTTAATGGCATAAAACATATTCAAATGTACAATTTCATAGGTAAAGACCTAGATTAAGACGAGCTATGGAGCCTGGCGTTGCTCGCCCTGATCAAATTGGAAGTCGTTCTGGAAGAAGCACAAAGAGATATAAGGTTTACGGTATGCATAGCCAATAATAGAAACTATGTTGAAAATTTGCTTCTGCAATAAATACGTAAGGGCCAAAACCGCACATCATAGCATTTTATACTTTAGCATAGCTAGCAGTTTAATTTTAATAAATAACGGCTCAAAACAAACAGTGGCGATAATAGTTTAAACAGACTTTATTTATTCAGTTTATTTGCTGCTTGCTACTTTGGTAGGTAGGTTAGGTATTTCAGTGAAAAAAATTAAAGTAGGTAACTATATTAACTGAATGATTCCGAAGTGAAGCCAGAAGGTCTGTAAGCGGCTTAACTTCTGCACTCGCACTTCCACACTTCTACAACAACTACATGATGTTTGAGCCGCTGAGTTGTTTGAGCTGAACAAGCTCAAGGTTGTAAATGAGCCGATTAACTGCAGGTAATTATTTCCCATGCCTAGCAGTAGTTAAGTGTTTTGATTGGGCTAAATATCTTTCATATCTTGACAGTCTAAATTGCGGCCAGTGCTGCCAGGTCCATTCCAGGGTTTGGCTATTTTTACTAATGTATTTTTATTTTTTTTTAATTAAGCATTGTAGTCATAAACCTAGACACTTTAAATGCTTCTAGATACTTTGAATAGACACAAGTTGTCCGATAAAATAGGTGCGCATGTCACAGTGCTCAATAAATATCTTTTTTTTTTGAAAACTCAATAGAAATGTATTTTTTTTTTTAACTTGGCAATTTATATGAACTACAAACTGCGACACGTATTTAAAATCCAAAGTTAATCCAAGATTAGCCTACAAAATAATAGCAGTTAAATGTTTTGAAATTGCGCTAGACCTAGCGCCAAAAGCACCATTGTGATGGCAATGTACATTTCGGAGACTTCAAATTATTTGGGGGCTAGTTCGCCATCGCTAGCGAACTAGTTCGCTGGCGGTGTGTTCAAGCCTTTAATAGTCATTTTATAACAGTAGTAATGCAATATGGTAATCTGTGCGGTCATGCATGATATAATTCATGGTCTGGGCGATTCTCTATCTCTGAAATGACCTAGAAATCTATATATTGACTTCCAGTTGTAAAAATGGCGCTAAACATTAGGTATCATATCCGTCATAGCAACGGAACATCTGGGTCGGTCAACGACAGTAACTTTAATCTAGGCTAGTACCAAAATAATAATGTAGCGAATGAGGAGTAATTTTTTATACTAAAGTTCAATCAAAGTAGGTAGTGATATCATATCATAGGAATTGCAAAAAAATCTACGCAAGGAATTGAAACGTATAGATGAAAAGGCAATAAGTCATCGACCTAATTTCCTGAACTAACTAACGTGAGGACTATCGTGCACTATAAATACTTAACCTGATATCTTAGACGCGAATAGCTAAAACAAAACGCATCCGCGATCAAACGTTGCCAAAATTGTAACTCTGTAACTGTTGACGGCAAAAAGCATTATACCTACCTATAGCATTACTTACAATAGATTTTATAAATAAGGCAGCTTGATGCTTCGTCATTTCTATACAGTCAGAAATGCCCATTCCGAAACTAATACAATTTATAAATTATAATCATTGGAAGAACAAATACGACGGTCATCCGATTTCAATCCAAGGCTAACAAACCAAGCGTTCTTAAAACGCCCGGGCCAACAAGATGATTGCATCGTTGGCCATTAATGTAATTACCTAGCCCAAGCTTTCAGCGAGTCAACGACACTTTTAAATTCATTTGGTCATAAAGTGAAACGGAATAGCATAATGTCACAGTGAAATCGTGCCAAATGGTTACAACGTCCCAGACTATCTGCAGACGCGCCTGCCGTTCGCTCGCTTCGATAATATCAAACGAAGCGCTTTAACGAACATCACCTCAGACAATAATAACCCATTGCCGGAA
The DNA here is from genome assembly GCA_947578465.1 of Thera obeliscata. NCBI lineage: Eukaryota > Metazoa > Arthropoda > Insecta > Lepidoptera > Geometridae > Thera > Thera obeliscata. The sequence goes on along the minus strand of OX387922.1, from coordinate 5,109,964 downwards.
TGAACTGGCCAACTATCATTAAGCCAACTGCATTCGCGCGATTACGAAGACACGACTAGGACCTAATCTTATGAATCCATTACGCATTCACTAAGAAACGTCCGTAACGTAATATGCCAAGATACATCGACGGGTGTGATGTGATGCGAACGAGATCAATGACACAAAAGTAATTTATAGTTATGTGTGCTATATTACCTGACTACTTAAAATAATTTAGATCTCAATTAGATACCGTCCCAGATTTCGAAGATGCATTTCCAAAATAGGTACATAGTTGTATTTAATAATCTGATCCAAGGTAACAACAGCATTTTATAAATAGGGCAAGCACGCGCACCAGATGCAAAAACATAAACGTATAATATATGTAAAGCAATCGATAAAATGATCTGTGCCGCGCGGTTTCGATGATGTAAACAGAGATGAATGCGAGCGCGCCGAGAGTACACGCCCGAATCGTGTTCGTTATAGGACACTAACAAGCCTAGTAGGTACGTAAAAGATACATGAGGGAATTGTGAAATTGCCAAAATTTAGTATCTCGGAAGAGTACAAAACATATTGGCGCAGTAATTGGTTTAATCCGGAGGAACTGTTAATAAGCAGATTATTTCCTATTTGCCACGCAATTACTAAAATATTTTTTTATTGTCAGATACTTGAAGGTTCGTTCTTTGATTTTTATATTACTAGCAGTTGGTGCCCGAGCTTCGCTCGGTATTTTTTTTTGGTAAACTGTTGTTGTGAATTTATATTTACGAAATATTAATATTTTTCGATCTTACCGACATAATAATAAACTCCACTACTCGTCAATAGATGGCGTTCTCTGTCCCACTAACTCATGACTTAATCAACAGATGGCGCTAGGAGTTATGATTTTATGATAAAGTTGATTATTTACTTTACGATTAAGGGGACTATTTCTAAAAATGAATCCTAGCGTTTTATCGTCCCCGAAAACCCCTGTAGGTATACTTAATTTCATGAAAATCGTTGGCTCAGTTTCCGAGATCCTAAATATATATATACATATATATACAAGATTTTCTCGTTTAAAGGTATAAGATATTGTGAATGACAAATAATTTTCAGTAATATGTTCTTATGATTAACTACGTATACACTCCAAAGACGCGAGAGACGATATTTACCTATGTATGTACTTTAATTGTGACTAATTGTACGCTATGGTTGTGAATGGTGGTTAAGATTAAATTAAAAAAATGCAGCTGATTAGTCTAAGCAGATTATTAATTAGGCAATATAATGTTACTTGTATGCAGGCACAATTTGCATTTCTCTACGGTGTTTCGCTGTTTTGATGACGTCACAACAAGACCTAGACCTGAGACCGCCTGTGACTATTAATCTGCATTCATGTTCGAAATCGTGTTCTTGGACAATATCCTATGAATGAATGACTAATCGAGAAATAACAAGCGTAGATAACGGTCAGTTGAATTTGTATAGGAAGGTCGTTTATAATAAATTAGGGAAAAATGCGGATTTTGGCATACTGGATTTTTTTTTAATAAATTAAATAAATAAAAATGAATAAACGCGCATCTTATTAGCCTCAAGTAAAAAAATCCAAAGTTTCTAATGTGCCATAGATCTACAAAACTTATCTTAACCTATCGTTGTTTGTCTTTTTACCATCGACTGAATTGAAGTGCATTGACGCAGTGTGAAATCTCTAAGCTACCTAACGTACTAGGCACGTTTCCGTTTCATATCCAGTCGTCCTCTGCGAACATTTAACACAACTCTTTTATTTTTAAACGCAAGGTTGCTACAATATATTTAAATCTGTGTCGAACAGATTCACAGTTATCGTTTAGTCAGTTATGTACATGTCGTAAATCAAGGTGAACTTCTGTTTATAATTAAAGACATTCATTGATAACCTATTAATAGTCTACGTGCACCTCTTTTTATTTAAACGGAAAATCGCATTTATAATTGATCTATCTAGGCCGTAGTTTTCTTCGTAAATAAGCTGTCCTTCGAAAAAAACTACACATGATACTCACATAATAAACTGTACAATTAATATAAGATCGGATGGTATGGTAATTTTCTGAAATCATAAAGTGTGCCTAATCGATAAATATCTGGCACGGAGTTTTATACACAGTAAATTCATAGTATGCCGGGTATCGGTCAGCTGTCATGATTAACTCTGCGCAAGCGCACGGTTAAGGCGATGAACACCGTGAAAACACTTCTCGCTCGCACACTTTGACCCTTTGAAAGACATCATGCTTTTCTGGTTTTAGTACATCAGTAAACTTATTAGAAGGAAACTTGTTAGAAAAGTGAACATTATTAAACTGTGTACAATCGGATTGCACTCAAAATAGTTACTCGCGATTCTTATAAATATGTAAGTTCAGTTGTTTCATGGTGTTCATCGCCTTAATATATAACAGGACGTACGGCACAGGCTTGTCGCACGCGTAGAACGCACACGCTTTGCGTCAACCCGGCAACCGATTCCAAATCGTATATCGTACTAGTTACAGTCGAAAACTATTACTATTCAAATAAATTGGCCAAGGTGCAACTTACGTTAGTAGGGTTCCGCAAAGAACAAGTGAGGTGGAAGGCAATGCAGAACCTATTACTGATGATAAAGGTCTGCAGGGTTATTTAAAATAATCGGATACGTTTCCTGTGGAAACATCAGTATGCGTTTCTCTTGCTCTTTAATTTGTTTCCTGAACAAAAATACAAAAGCTGATGTTTCCGATACGAAACGTCTCCGAATGTTTTAAAATAGCCCTGCTGTTTATGTTTAGAGGCCAAAATTGCTAAATCGTTTTCTACTTTTTATTGAATTTCTTGGTTTCATTCATCTTTACAACCACCAATCTATTCATAAAAAGTTTTTTGTGATAAAACCTGAAATTTTACAACAGTTTCAGTTGTTTCTTTGCCTTTAATAAGGATCCCATATAAATGGCAACCAGTCATTTCAGTGTACAATAATATTCGAATCGCCCATAAATGGGCAAAACAATTTGAATGGAAATCGTGCCCCCTTAAACCAATAAAATAAGAAAAATGAAAGCCACGTGATTTGTTAGTAAAATGATTACTTACTACCTGGTGGTATTGTATAATGTTATGTATGGTATGAAAATTACGTTTAAACTTCACTTTCAATTTTTAAAAGAACTTTAAATATAATTAACATGCAGATTTTTTTGGGGCCTAATAATTAGAGGCATAAAAATACCCTACTAGGAATAATTTGGGTTAATAAAAACACGTAACTATTACAAGGACGGTAGTGATTTTGATTTTGACGTTATTTGATAACAATAGGGAACGCATTTACGCGTACTGTTACATTTCATGCGCGCGGCCATGCCACGGGTGCCCGTATCGAGTTCCTATGCGTCATCACAACCGTGATGCAATCACTACAGAGTACGGACGTAAATCGGGTTGAGAGCGAATGGATGAAACGCTTGTACCTATGTTTAATACCTATGATGTGTTTTAGCTCCACCAAGTTATTCAAGCCCGAAGATGCTCTTGTTTCTGTTTTGAATGTCGTATCGTGCAGTTTATTATATCGACTCGACTCTCGGCAATAAACGTTCCAACGTCAATCAAAATATCTACGAGGTCAATCACCGAAACGAAAGAATGTTCTTGTGCCAGAGTCGCTTTTTCAAATAATTGACAATTTCGATTTCACAAGCAACCTAAAACGGTTTTGTACCTTGTAAGTTTGTGTCATACATTATGTGATATCCTGGCCAATAATAAGTAAAATTCAGACAAATATTGGGACCAGCACGAACGCTTTGAATATACTACTTACGTAGTTTGTAAGTGGTGTCTCATTAAGAGTACACTTTTTCATTTTAAAATAAAATCAAGTTTTTTAGGACAGAGTTGTGATATTTTTATGTTATTGTAAAGAAGATATTATGTTGCGATTAAGTATAGGATAAAATGTCCGGCAAATGGCTCCGATGACAGGCCATTACTCTTTTCATGAAATTTTCCATGACTTTTGCACAGAGATTTGGCTGTATCACACCGATGACGCGTTGGATTTTCGATTTGAGCTCAGGAATTGTTTCGGGTTTATTCGCATAAAGCCGAGATTTCACAAAACCCCAAAGAAAAAAATCAAACGGCGTTGAATCGCACAATCTTGGTGGCCAGTTGACATCAGAATTTCATGAAATAATGTGTTCTGGAAATTGTTACTGCAATAAGTCGATTGTTCCATGCGCGGTGTGGCAGGTTGCGCCGACCTGCTGAAACCACAACATGTTGTCCAGATTCATGCCGTCCAGTTGAGGCCACAAGAAGTCCGTTATCATATTCCTGTAACGAATGCCGTCACAGTCACTGCAATTTCGGCCTCATTTGTAGGTAATGAGTTTTCACAATCATAACGCGTTGTTCTTTCGAAAAGCGCTCCATTTTTAATAATCAGAATAAACAGAGGTGACAACTGCCAAATTTAAGAGTTGCCACTTGCATGAAAAAACATTCCAGTTTTAAAAAGCAGCCAAGTGCGAGTCGGACTCGCCCATGAAGGGTTCCGTAGCATCAATTAACATAATATAAAGGTTTTTGTAGTTCGTCGAAAGGTAAATTGCGGTTTACGATTTATGACGTATAAAAAAAAAACTACTGACTAGATCTCGTTCAAACCAAATATCGTTGGAAGTTTGCATAGTAATGTACAACATATATTTTTTTTGGATTTATCATTCTCTTATTTTAGAAGTTAGAGGAGGGGGGACCAACTTTTTTCCACTTTGGAAGTGTCTCTCGCGCAAACTATTCAGTTTAGAAAAAAACGATATTAGAAACCTCAACATCATTTTTGAAGACCTATCCATAGATACCCCACACGTATGGGTTCGATGAAAAAAAAAATTTGAGTTTCAGTTTCAAGTATGGGGACCCCCAAAATTTATAGTTTTTTTTCTATTTTTGTGTAAAAACCTTAATGCGGTTTACAGAATACATTTACTCACCAAGTTTCATCAGTTCAGCTCTTATGGTTTCGGAGAAAAATGGCTGTGACACGGCCGGACAGACAGACAGACAGACAGACAGACAGACATGACGAATCTATAAGGGTTCCTTTTTTGCCATTTGGCTACGGAACCCTAAAAAGTGCGCTCTTATTGAGACACCCTTTAGAAATAATAGATTTTTAAGCGATCCCAAAAACTATGCACCGGGTACGACTTGAACCCACGACCTTCCTGTCGATACGAGGAGGGTGATATCCTTAAGTGCAGGCAAGCACAATGTTAACAATGTATACTGTTCTGTTTCCCGAAATATTACTTAAATTACTTACATTTTTTTATTATTTTTGGCCAGAAACTGATAAATTGTAAGTAATCTAAGTATGTATTTACAAAAACAAAATATGTAACATATTCAACTTAGTATATCAGCTATGTGGTTCCCAAAGTACAACCTGAAAATTGTACTACATAAGTATGTTGGTATTTACAAAAAATATATATTCAGCTATCTGGTTTCCATAGCACAAGCTTAGTTTGGGGCGAGATAGTGTTATGTCCACAAAAAAAGAGGCATTAATTTAGAAGCTCATTATTCTTTTGCACGAATATAATGTTCAATACTTGATCAATATTTATAAGGAACTTTTAGTGATAATTTAGTAATCAAATTTGATCTGATGATCAGTTGTGTATCGAGCTTTAGTTTTGATTAAGTTAGTCTAATTCGTTCGTACACAACGAATAACATAGGTACCTGGTCTAGCTAACGTAAGATCTGTTGCGATTTTCTCTAATTTTGGACCTCGCGCCTGTTGTAAGCGTCAATGGAGCGTATGGTGTTTAGAATTTTAATTCAACTACATTATGTGCGTAATTTGAAATTGAACGCGGCGACATGCTAATCTTATGGAATTTCTCCCCTTATGTGTTGCGTCCTCGTTTGTCTCGTATTCGCCATACATTTAGAAATACAACGAATGAACAACATTTGTAGATCCACGAAACGGACAATCATGTTTACAAACGCTCAAGTTCTATTGTCAATGTTTTCTTGGAAAAACGAACAGTTTTTTTGCGGCGCAACTACAACCCGATTGAAGGTTACGTTGGTTTGTATTAAACATTGGTGTTCTTGACTTCAAGACCAATGATGATGAATATGGAATTGATAAAAAGGCACCCAGAAATAATATTCTGATCCGAATGTCATGATTCGAATCCAGTCGCGTATCTATCATTATACTATAACCACTTCTTCTAACGTATATTAAACTTTTTATATAATTGTGGACCAGTAAGCCGTGACCACTGTAGCCAAAACGAAGCTGTGGTGGTGGTTGGCCACTGGATTCGTTTGGCACACTGCATTGTCGACATGAAAGCAGATGGGCACGTCTTATGCGGGGGCTCTACAGAAAATGACTAATCAGGGTTGAGATTTCCCTTCTGCCAGGTTGCATCTACATAGGTCTACTTGGGTCCAGTGTCTGCAAGACTATAAAGCACTAAACACTGTAAAGGGTTTAACTGAGCTGCGAACAAACCGCAGGTTAAAGGCTTAGTTTGTCGTCCATGGCGATTTTTCAAAAGCATCCATCATAGAGGCGCATAGGGAAGCGGCAGTGTGTGCCGTCATGAGCCGACGGACAGTGTCAGAGTCTAATTCCGTCCGGGTGACGTTCGCCGCAAGACAGAAACAATCGAAAGTTATTCCGAGTGCTAACTCCCGACGCACGTGATAGTGTGCCGCATTCTAGCCGAAAGTACGATTCGCGGAAGTCCATCCATCCTATATTATAGATTTTAATTGAAACATTATTAGGATAGGATTGTTAATTTGACCATATTATATTGATGCTAAATTAATGTTAAGATTAGCGGTACCTAGCACAACGCTTGCGTATAAACCCTAGTATTCAGTTGTGTTCAAAAAATTATGTCTTATCAAGGTACTATCTAGGTATTTATAATATAAAGAAGTTGAGTGCGAGGTATTATTCAGAGAGCTTCGTATTCAGTTATTTTTCCTTAGACCGTAATAACCGTTAATCTATAAATTAACGAGGTATCTTGGTACCTTAAAAAGACGGAACCCCTCAGTTCCAGTATTTTTAATTATTTTGGTCTTGAATTACGAACACAGCAGAAGTAGTTCACATTAACGCAATATAACCTTCCACTATTGCTACAGAATTTGAACCTATTTTCAACTGAGTGACTTACAAATTAAAAAATCGGTTGTCTGTAAAGTCGGTTTACTGACGATAGTTGAACGTGATAACGTCATAAGAAAATACTCGCGGACTCGGACTCGGACTCGGAACTCGACCGAACCCATACCCTTACCCTCATTTACCCTTACCCATTACCCGACCCGGGCTCGGGCTCAGGTAAATGGAACGACGAAACGACGTAACGACGCATGAGTCATGTTTTTTCGTGCGTGCAGCCGGCTCCATCGATTTATAAGACGTTATCACGTCAAAAACAAATACATGTAATGATAACTTCTTAATTCCAAGTGATTTGTAATTCTTTTACTGAACAGTGATTCTTTAAGCCTTTAAATTAACTATCTGTTGCCAAAAGATCTGCAAAAATGATTTTGCTATGGTATGTGCAGTGTAGGTTGCTAAGTGTCCATCAATAATTGATTTTACTTTGTTTATTCAGGAGCTACAAACGACTACATTAAATTGACTGGCCTCTCAGCTCAGTTGGTAGAAGCTCTGCTTTCTGCATCGTAGGTCGTGGATTCAATCCCAACCGAGAACAAATATTTGTGTAGTGAACATAGATGTTTGTTCTCTGTCTGGGTGTAACATTGTATTTTAAATATTTGTATTTACAAAAAAAATACTTAAGTTCCATAATCAGCTATCTGGTTCCCATAGGGGCTAGATAATGTTGTTTGGATTTCCTGGTTTAGTATGAAGAATAGATGTACAATGGTGAGTCCAGTGCTGGGAGTGAATACCTTTTTTAGATGGACAACAAATCCTTCAGCCTTTTCTAAACTTGATTGGGCCTTTTGAGAGCTTGTTTTATAGGTGGGCCAGTGTGTGGGTTCAGTAGGAGAGGAGGTCAGGTTGTTATCCTCCATGCTGCTTTTTGAAACTTTTCCAGTCACCACCAGTTTCCCTTCGCTAGTGTGGCCAAGTATGAATTTAAAAGTCCCTGGATTAATTTAATAATAGGCTCCACTCCTCGAGGAGGTGGTGGTTGTTGAGGTGTGGCTGTGGTGGTTTAAGTGGCTTCAGAGTAAGATTTTTTTTGGGTTTGTTCTACTATAATAATAATAATAAATAATAAATATTGTGGACAATTCACACAACACTACCCAGCCCCAAACTAAGCAGAGCTTGTAATATGGTAACCAGATAGCTGATATAATACATTTTTTTTTAGCAAATACACTTAGAATACAATAAAACACCCAGACAGAGAACAAACATTTATGTATCTTCTGAGCTATCATGAATTGATGAGAATTTTTTGCCTATTTGAAGTCAATAAATTTCCATGGGGCTGCCCATGAGCATGACAACATGGTTTCAATCCCAATAGAATTTATCCTAGGTTAGTTTTTTTTTGGTGCACAATGGCTAGTGGTGGTTCCGTCATGTGTGCCCGGGGTTTTACTTGTTGGTGTTGGGGAAGTTAAGGGTACACTGACCACTCTACTCGTGCATAATTTGTTTTATGTTGAGGTAATGGTTGGTTCAGGAGCTTTATACGCTGAGGTTTTGCTGATATTTTTTTGTACACCTTACAACCTTTACAGTTTGCAGGGTGACTGCCAGTATAAAGAGCACAAGTTGCAGGGGTACTACGGTCCGGTTTTAGGCATTCTGAAGTTTTATATGCCTCTGCAGAATTCAACCAACAATATGGTCTCTTGACAGTTTTTGTTAGTATGGCCATACTGTTGTCATCGGGTGCACTGTACAATATGGGTGCCCTTTCTAGGGTCTTCAATACTGACCGCAGTGTTGTAAATGTATAAACCCTTTGTTTTGTGACCCTAGTTCTAAGTTTGCGAAAAACTTGGACGAGTGTGTTTTCTCAGGGCTTACTCTGGCGTTAATGATTTGACCTAATTTCCATATTTATCAATATCTAAAACAATTTCAATGACCGGTGTTGAATGGTGGAGATTCCTTATCAAGTCTTCACCCAGCATGTGACCAATCAGCTGTTTTTCTTTTACTAGCAACATGAGTCTTTTGTAGGCTTCCCCAGATATATACAGTTCATTCTCAGCTGATGCTTGGACATAATATTAGGGGGCGTCCTCCGGCCGGAGTCTTCTTCATTTGAGGAAATGTTTTGGCACGGAATATACGTAAATTGAGATTTAGAGTGAAAAACATAGCAAGGGTAGGCTGTAAAACGTAAGCTTTGTAGGTTGTATATTTCACATAAATTGTAGACTTTAGTTAGAGATAATGTTTACATAGTCTCACATCACACTACAGTTTTTAACCAGATTTCTGGTACAAAAACAAAGATTTTGATAAAGTTTTACAGATTTTCTACGATAGATGCAAAGGCCTGTTTACTTATTTATTTCTTTGTATTATAAAGTAGTGATTTAACAGCATTTAGACAGATACCAGCTACACCAGCTACTGTGTAGCTGGTATCTGTCTAAACTACATTACATAAAACAGTTTGTACTCATACGAACATCATTAGATCTGTCTTTTCAAAACTACTGCTGCCAACCCTAGGTGCTGCTGTTTTCAATCAAATATAAAATAATTAAAAACTATAACAGCCTAGAGCAGCTTTCAGGGCACTGACCTGATGCAAAGCCGTGAGTCCGTCAACATTGGCAGTGTTGATATCCGCACCCATCTTCAGCAGGCGCTGGACTTCCTCCTTGTCTCCGGAGGTGCAAGCCGCCAGGAACACGATCCCCGACGAGAACTGGATCCGTGACGCCCGCTTTGGCGCCGTACTCTGCTTGTTTGTGTCCGATTCCTCCCATCTCTTCAGCTGTTCGGCGCGCTTGAACAGCGCCGAAGACGACCTGTTATCCGTCATCTTGTCTGTCGACTGACTACTTGGCACTCAATATGGAACGTCCTTTGCACTTTTCACCCAGCATAGGTTTTATATTTATTACTTTTATTACACAAACGTTGAGTCCACTTTATTGCCAAAAAAGGAATCATGAAAGAGGAAACGTCCCAGGGAGGCTATTTAGACAGCTTTCATGAACATCGTCCTGTCCTGTACAATACACTTGTTGATCGCGAATGCCACATAGGGACACTACTTCTATGTACATGACATAACCATTAGGCTACACATTTTGCGTGGCAGCCATTACGACAATAAAGTTTTACAGCCAAATATCTAAAATATCCACATACCAAAATGATAGAGTAAAAAGAAAACTAAGCAAGCAGCGAGCGAGCGAACGAGAATGACGGAACAAAAAACGCGCGCAACGACATCTAGCGAGCGAATAAAGACAAAACGTCAGTCAGGCAACTCAGGCAGCAGGATGTTGTCAGTAGAGTAGACGCCAGCCAGAGTTTTTTTGTCTATGACACATCTGAGCGAAGAGAAAACGAGAACTAAATAAATTTGAAAGCTATTCTCGTACGATTCTGAAAGCTGGTTTCTTAAGAATTATTGCACAAACATTAAAAACAAGAGCTAAATAAATTAAAACTCGAGGAAATTGATAATTAATCAAGGATAACATACAATTATTTATGAAATGAAATGATTTATTGTTTGCTTGAAGTATGGTTGAGTACAGATCTTATAACTAATTGAGTTCACACACTTCACCGTTTAACTCGGCATGCAAAAAAAGAAATAAAATAATTTTGTAGGTACCTACTTAATAAAATCAAAAATAAAAATTGGATGGTAGGTATGTCAATAAATAATTAAGTATTATGTTGGTATGTCAAAGCTAAGTTAAAAAATGTCACTAAAAATTAAACATGATTGAATTAAGTATTAAAGAAAATAATAACATAATATCATACATTTAACAAATATATGATTAAAAAAAAAACAAATATACTTACTCAGGTATACCTACTTAATTAATTTGGTAAAATAGCCTACTAGGTTATTTTGTGAGGAAAATTCATCGGGGTCCACAGCACCTAATTAATAAATGCATTCATCATCAACAGCCTGAAGAAGTCCACTGGTAGAAATGCTGCTGGATAAATCCATTTTGATTTACTTATTAATTCCACAACGTAATTGGCCATGTCTTTCCTGTGGACATCTAAAGCTTTGGTCTCGCGATCGTAACGCACAACGCTGCGGTATACGGCTTGCGGCGGCGGACACAAAATCTTATGAAAAACGTCTAGAATGGTCTCTTGTTCCGTCGCAGTATGCGTCAGCGGCGAGGGGCAAGCGCGGTGAAGTGGGGAGGTGTACCCCCGCACAGCGCGGCGTTAATCTCGTTTCAACGCTGCGGTGTGCAGGTATACGTCAGGTTGACAATATGGATTTTTTCGAAGACAATTTAATAGAATTAGTTCGCAACTACATAATTATCCTTGTTTATATCAAAATAAAGACGAAAAACATTAAAGTTTGATAACTAAAGAAAACATGTTCCTCGGAGATTTTCTTTGTCTATTCAGAAGCAGTATAAAATTCTTCTTCTTCCTCCTCTTCAAGCAAAGCACAAATTACAGAAAAATTGTTCATGTTCACGTCTACCTTGGTAGCTGCTGCAAAATCAACTGACCACCTCTCCGCAGGGACGGTAAATGCTGCGTCGTGACGCTGCGTCAAGCCGCATACCGCAGCGTTGTGCGTCATGATCACCAGACCAAAGCTTAAGGCAGACTTAACTGTGAGGATGTTATAGGTGCCAAGTGCCAAGCAAGCCTTTTCCATCTAAAATGCTGTCCCAGGTACTTTATCGCTTCGTAAGTAGGGGCACGGTTAAATACCAAGTGCCCCTGACGTTATTAAAAGTCATCTTAAATACATGCAAAGCCTGTTTACTTTAATAATAATTATAATGTTACTGGATGGGTAGTATTTGCTCTATCATCACATGATATAAGTAGGTAGTAAGAGTAACTCTCAGACGGACAGTGGCGTAGGTAACCAAAGGCTCTGGTGCAAGAAAGTAAAAAATTGAATTTTGAATTGAAATTGTTACTCCAGAAGGGCAAGTTGCAGTTTGACTTGATCATATTGAACAATTTGTTTCGCCTACGTGTCTCTTTCTTTTCTCCTAAGTTCAAAAGAATGTTTATGTTGTACTTATAGAGAAAAGATGAGACAACATCAATACGTTTCTACGATAATGATCTAAGTATTATCTTTAAAAATGTTAAAATATGCGAGCGTGAAATGTGAGTCTATACCTTAATTAGTTAATACAGTCTGTAAGACAAATAAGACATTGCAAACGAACAAGCATCCAGCCCCAGAAATAAAAAAACACCAGAGCGCCCTGGTTGGCGCGGAATATCGCAGCACACGCACGGGTTGCATGCCATGCAGAGATTGTGCTTTCAATACTGCGAGAGTCTAGAATACAAATTAATGTTATGATTTGTGTACCTATACTTATACTTATGTACCTATAATAATTTCTGCCGTAAAATTTCTACGGAAAATGATCTCATCTTGTTTTATATTTTTTTATTTAGTTTTTTGTATGCCTACATGCATACTGTATACCTACGGTGCAATATTAGTAGATATGTATAGTTAAATAAATAGCTTGTAATATATTTTTTAGTCTAAGTTTAGATATTAATTAGTTTTTATTTTTTTCCAAATCCATTAGATTAAATCTGTAATGTTATTTTATAAGAGAATAAATTGAAATTGTAATTGAATAAATTGAAAATTGAAATGCCATAATGACAAGCGGCATAACCCTGTAGCTTAACGAGAATGGTATTATCTATGTGGTACCTGTAAACCACAGACAATACGGAAAAAAGATTAAATCTTACCCAATCACGATCATTAACCTATGCTGCTATTCGTTAAAATGAAATGAGTGTTCTGTCAAAATTGAAATAGATGTTGTAAACGAGAACATATAAGCAAAAAAAAAACAAAAAAAACATGCTATCGCCCTCTAGTGGTCGTATCACACAACTCTAGCATAACTCGGTCTTTTCTCTGCGTTGGTGTTGGTTTGGTGATCGTTCGTTCTCGCTCGAATATCGTACGTAATCGCATCCGTCTATCCTATCCGTCAGTTTCGTGCGGAGCAGGGAATCGGGTAGCAGATTTATTTCTGATCCAAGATGGCTATGTGTCATGATGATTTCTTGAATTATTATTGTCGCTAAAAACTTTAATTATTTCGTGTGAGAGAAAAGTGTTTTTTCACAATGGCGGACTTTAGTGTTGATGTTTCGAAATTGCCGGATGATGTTAGGGACAAACTGGCGGAACTCGACTTGGAGTTATCCGAAGGTAAGTTGTGTAGTAGAAACGTATAGTACAGTGTAGTGTAGCAAAGTTTGTGCTTTTTTGTAATCGATAATTTCATTTTATTGTTTTTTGTTGGTACGTCTATTTTGTTGCTTAGATTATGTTCTCTTTTTGTGTGTTTTAAAGTTTAATGAAAGTTAGTGGACATTGACGCTACCTACGTCCAGGCACAATTCAGCAGCTGATACTTTAGTAAATAGTGGGTGTCCAGAATGAGTGCCGCTGTTTTTACTGTAAATATCAGCACCTAGGTACTCGTTTACGCTCGACTCGTCGCTCGCATTGTCCCTCGCGTGAGCACTTGGAAGAATGCTAGCATGATCAAATGCTGCCAGTCACAATGTTATAATTGTCTAATTTTAAACTAGTCTATTACTATGCTTATGTAAAATAAATTATTAGCTACTCACTATTGGAACCATTCTAATAAGAATCTAATGAATCATGTCTTTGTGAATGAAGAAGGTTCTGAAATAGACTCCTTTTACCTAATGATAAAATATTATTACTGTACTAGGTACCTAGTACTGACTGATTCCAAAATAAAATAATATAAAATAATTTTAGGCCTATTCTAATTTAAAATTCTTCAATCTATTACAATTTCCAGCATAATATCTATATTATGGTAGGTAACTAGGTAGGTAGGTACCCCTATAGGTATAATGTAAATTGCAATAAGCTAGGTATGTAGTTATCTACATGGAAGCTTAATCCCAGAACTTCTTAAATTTAAAAAACCTACATATTGTTTAGATTTAGATGTCTACACTTATTGGTCCTAGAAATATTTCTGGGCAGGACTAGCTCAAAGTTCTTTAATAAATTAAATTGAATACAGTTCAAGTTATAATCATGTTAATGGGATTTCAGGAGTATACATAATCAAGCTTCCAAGCACCAGTATTTATTTATTTATTTATTAATTTTTTATTTATTTATTTATTTATTTACAACCATTGCCCTATCTTTACAGGTTTACCCTAATACGATAGCGCGGCCTTTCTCGTACAGTTAAAGACCCCTTATTAATACCCTTTGAGGTAACTACCTATCTACATAGGTGGATGGAGCAATCACTTCATGCAGACTGGTTGGATGGAGATTGGGCATCTGTTAGGCCATTCAGATTAGACAGACATTAGGGATTCACATTGGTTGGTATGCTTTGTCCATGAGAATATTGGCAGGGTTGAACTGCTCCATTGGAAACATAACTAAAAAGTTTCTGTGAATAACTTTTCATCTGTTTCTCAAACTAAAGTATTGTTACCTTTTTTTATCTAGCTATCTATTTCTTTACATAAAATCACGCCTCATTCCCATGGGGGTAGGCAGAGATTACGGATTTCCACTAGGTTTGTTAGGTACTATATTCTGGATCTATAACTAGCTTTCATAAAATCCAACAGCTGGGCTATACCTATACCTAGTCTCCCTAAACATGTACCTAAATATTTTATTAATTATGTATAATATATATGAGTTCACTTAAATAATTGCAGATCTGCTTATTATAAGTATAAATAAATATAAATATATTGTGGACAATTCACACAACACTACCCAGCCCCAAACTAAGCAGAGCTTGTAATATGGGAACCAGATAGCTGATATAATACTTGAATACATTTTTTTTTTTTGTAAATACATACTTAGAATACAATATAACACCCAGACAGAGAACAAACATTTATGTTCACCACACAAATATTTGTTCTCGGTGGGGATCGAACCCACGACCTACGGCGCAGAAGGCAGAGCTACTACCAACTGAGCTAGAGGCCAGTCCAGTGAGCTAGTATTTGATGTTATGAGTTTTTCTGAGTTACTTATCTGTCGTGTTTAGCTGATATCATAATCACGATAAACGCCACCGACGACTATGAATCACACGTGATATAAAATCTAGGTTGGGTATTTTCTTCTTAGAAAATAATATATCTACCTCCATTTAGCCAAATATAAAAAGACAGTGTCGAAATTATCTTTGTAAAGTACTTGAGGTATTATAAATTCCCTCTATTCTGAGCCTCCTCCCACCATTGCTTGTGGAAAGCGTCCAGGTCGTCCCGCCAACGCTTTCTAGGCCGACCACGAGGCCTAGAAGTCTAAGCCGAAGTCTTTGGGGGAGGCCTTTGCCCAGCAGTGGGACAATAAAGGCTAAAACAAAAAAAAAATATAAACTACCTAGCTAACACACAAAACTGCGATATACGTAACAGGGCAGAAATCTGTGATGCCTTGCTGCCTCCTTGTAATACGTCGAATATGCCTGCCATCGTTAAATAATATTCTGGTTTTGATGACAATGTAAATTAGCTGAACGGCCACAATGTGTTTTTTAATAGCGATGCAAACGGCGCGTCAGACTAACACACGTCTGCGTCTACTACATCCTTATAGGAGCGCTTTGATTGTATCAATAAAATTGCTCCAAAATCTCCAAAAAAACAACGGTCTCGCTATCAGTATTTAAACCTCTGGCTATGAGAGGCTAAACCCTTTTTTTATCAGCGATGCAATCGCGCGTTTCAAATGCGCGTTACTTTGTCTCAGCTAGCGACGGTATCACGTTTGAATCGCTTAAATCGCGCGTCAAAATAAACGGCCAATTAATAAAATCTCATATTACATAATCTCATATTTCATAACACCCTTCGTCCTTAAATATCAGCAAAACCAAGCAACGTTTTTGCTCTCTTTGGCCATTTGAGAAAAGAGAGAAATAATGCCCCAACTGCGATTTAACTCGAACGAGACATCCTTTACCAATAAAAAGGATTTTATTTGAAAATTCTAGGTTGTTTGAGAAGTTGGATGCAATCGTTGGCTCGGTCGCTTTAACATTTTAACAAAAAAAGGAACTCGCAGCGGCGTGCCGCCAAGTTTACGAATTTAATAATTGTAGGGTTTCATACTTGTAGGGGTACCTACCTGTATCTAACCTAGACCTAACTAAAAATACGAACTAGGTACTCAAAGCCTGCGTCTAATACGCATGAAGAAACCTCCCATACTTATAAACCTTAGGAGTTCTTTGTGTAGGGGTTCCACTTGGGAAGTACCTCCTACCACCATGCTAATTTTTGCCGTCAAGCATCGTTGTGTTTCGGTTTAAAGGGTGTGGTTGCCGGTGAAATTACTGGCACGTGAGGCTTAACAAATGTATGTTATGTATGCCTCAACCCAAGTTGGTAGATGCAGGGCAGAACATCGATTTTGTATTTTAGAATGAAATATCTGTCTCGGCTTTAGCAGCCATGGGATGGAAGCTTTTAGGCAGCCTAAAAATACCGTCCTTACCAGAATTGCGTAATGAGCTGCAAGTTTTCGCAATCATAATTAAAAAAAACGATTGCGAAAACTTGCAGCTCATTTCTCGGTCAAGTTTAACCTTCAGTGTTACTTTTTGCAATGATTGTATAGAGGTACAATATCATTACGTGCACATTTTTATTACGTTTCATCTCAAAAGAAACTTTTTTTTGTACAGGATACCGGTTTAGCGTCTGCAATCTCCGGCTAGTGTTTTCCTTTCGTCGTAGAGGATAGAAACAAAATAATATTTGCTAAACCGACACTAATCCATTGCCCACGCTAAACCGAAGTGTTCAACATTGGTTAGGTATTTTTTGTTTTAATCATGTTTTCGGGTTCCAATTCTAAATTTCCATATTCCATTTCCATTTCCAGCGGCTTGTGTGCTGTCCTAGTCCATTATGGCTTATTTTTCTAAAATCAGTCAGTAGTTCTCGAATATCGTCACCGTTAGTGATATCAAATATTCTTTACCACCTAAACACCAAAGATGAAAGTCAGACAGACCATAAGGCAGACCTTTCATTGAAGCTTCCGTTTTTTAAATTACATGATTGAAGAAACATGAGAAGTTTCAATTTATAATACGTTTAACAAGAAGTATTATTTTCAGATCTGCTATTTTAAGGAGCAGACTGTCTTCGATGACCTTATCACTCACACTCTTTGAAAGAAATCACCAAACCTATTTATCGAAAATCGCGAGCAACTATTGTATTTGCAATGCGATTAAACCAAAATAATAATTTGATCCAAATAATGGTTTTCGTGCAAAGTTAACTTATGTACGAAAACCAGATGGGAAAATGTGTTCAGATCAAAGTTGTTTTTTTGCTAAACGGTGTTTAATCGGATTGCACACAAGAAAGTCGCGCTTTTCGATAAATAAGTTCTGTGTTTGTAAACCTTTCAAAAGGTAAAAGTGTGGGAGCGAGAAGTTGTTTCATGGTCTTCATCGTCATAAACAACTTCTCGCTCGCACTTTCGACATTATTAAAGATATATCGCAATCAACCGATTGTGTGCACAAGTTTTAGAAAAAAATACATTAATTTAGAATACGGTTTTAATTCTCTATAGTGAAATAAAGGCGATAACACGGCAAATTCAATTTATATTTCAAATTCGAAATATGTTATTCAGTTGTATCACAAGGATTACTTTGAAAACTAGATGAGTCTAGGTGCCAGTTGCACGAGACCAAATAAGACAGATGCCCCATTTCTATCTCCTACCTGTTTATCAATGTGGCTAAACCGCATGCGGTGTCATCGTCGGCACGGCACTGTGCGCATACGTCCTTTCTATCCGCACGTCAGGATGACGCATCACCACAAACTCGTTCTGTCTCCGTGACGGGCCCTGCTCTGACTAACCCGGCCTATCCATGGCCCCAATTACGCTTTAATACCTAATTGTTAAAATGGTGTGTTAGATACTTCTTTACTTTTACTCCAAGTTTCCCTCAAGTTTAGCAAGTGTTTCATGTGTAGGTACATGCCGGAACCCGTCAAGCCTAAACTAATAAAACAGCTATCTTGCTGTTGGTTTAGTACGAGATAAAAATGTTTTTATTATTTTTATGCTCGTAGGCAAGTATGAAGCTAAAAGTTACTTTTTAAGTTTTACCAAAGCTATTGGCTTCTTTGGCATAAAAACATTTTCGCTTGTCTTAATAAACGTGTTACAAAAAACTATGAATTTTAAAAATAAGTTCTTATCGTGGGATCTTACTAAATTAAATAATGATAGATATATTTCTATTTCATATTTTTCTATTGTCATCTAGATGTCAAATAGAACGCTCGGTCGCTCGATCCAGCAAGAATCCAGCCAGGATTTGGAAAACTTCTATAAGCAAGTAAACCTAAGGAGCCGCCTTCAGCTGAACAGAGATAGACGAATAGCTTAGTTAGAGTATCCACTTTGCCCTAAGGAGAGGTCTAGGTAAATAAATAGATTAGTAAATGAAACTTATTTGTCTAAACATTTATTAGACCTAGGACTTAAGTGTGCCTACTACTTACCTCGAAATCAAAATAAAATCGTGGGGGCGGGAGTTTTTTCATATTAACTCAGTTTAACTATGCCCCACTATTTTATCATTGGGTGTGATCAGTGCCAAGGACCAACTTAATATTATTTTTAGCTTTTAGTGGGTATCTACATCACTGTCTTTTCAATCAAAAAAATTACCTCAATGATTACGCGCACAATATACTTGAGTCTAGATCAGTTTGAGTGTAGTTTTTCCAGGAATTCAGGAATAAGTCCGTGGGAGAGCATTCTAAAATATTATGAGTCCTTTTCTAGAGGGAGAGAGATGCAAAAACCGTTTGTGTCAGTATCATGATGCATCGGTTGTAGTGTAAACTCGCCCTGAGCCCATGTGTCATTGATCTCTGTACTCTGACAAAGTAGGGTTGGAAACCTACTTGCCAGAATATACTTACTACTGGATATCATGACCAACTATTGCAGACTTCTTGCGAGCCTGCAATGGCTGGCTATGCGACGACGGTGTTCATTTCAATAAGGGTATTTTTTATAGGTACTTCTGGCACCTTACGTTATATCTTTTATGTTATAAGGGCATTTTCAAACTTAAAATACATTATTTGAAAAATCGTCGCACTTATTATTTGTAGACTATTTTTAATTTAAACCATTTCAAAACAGTGCGGGTAAACTCGTAAACACTTCGAGTTGAAAGTTTATTATATGTATATGAGCTGCGCGTCTTCTACTCCCGTGAATAATTGATAAACTGAATTGAATAAAATACAACACATACACCTCTTCCTCCTCTTTATGTAAAGGCAGTAGTTCCGACATTTGCCAGCTGCTGTTATAATTGTGATTGATATATTTAATTAACAGATTTCAATTAATAATTTCACTACAGTCCAGCAATAGTGAAATGCACCAAGTTGTAAATGTATTAAATTACATCATTCATCATAATTTCAGCCCGTTTGCACCCACTGCTGAGTATAGGCCTCCTCTTTATTGCGTCTCTTTATTACAGATGGTATAAAGTAATGCTATCATGAGCGTTATACAGACATCTGCCCATGCATGCATACTAAAACAATGTGGCAGATCCTAAGCAGTACAGCTATAGCGAGATAGCCATAAAAATTATGTGCGCGTGCGGCCATACCTCGTCCGCGCATCACATATTAACTAGGTATTCATTTTATGATTGTTTGATTGAATAACGTGTGAACATTATTTTAACGGTTTTTTTGTGAACAGCTTCGCGTTTTAGGTCAGTGCAATGCGTAGTTAGAATCAGTACGTAGAAAACCGCATTGATCGTGCTATTCGTTAATTTTTCATCTTTAGCATTTGTAGCTTTTCTATTCAGTTCTAAAGATACAATTACGCTCAGATTTAAATATCAAAGGGTAATTTCAAAATGGATAAGATAAGAAGGTTGAACTAGTAAACTTTCTTGAACTTAGACAGTAATCTGTATATTTTTGACTGCTGACTTTTACGGCGAGCATAAAGTTTTCCTATTTTTATTCAGCAACCTGAGTGTTCGTTAAATTATCTTTGTATGGTTTGGTAGCACCGATGCTCACTTAAAATTATTTTCATTTTGTCCAGTAGTACAGAATCATGAGTGGTCGTATTCTGTGACAGGATCGACCTTTCATCTGACACAAGACACGATGAAAGCTTTTAAAGTTAAAAGTCCATTCGGACTATAAAAGTTGAACACTCAACTCAGAAAACACAGCAAAGACAACATCGATTTTACACATTTTAGTGATTATGTTGAACGACGAAGTCAGTGCTTTAGTCAATAAAATCACAAGGATCACTTGAATACTCAAGCTCAAAAGCTCTGCCTTTATTTAGTTCAGCGAACTTGTAACTTATAAAGTGATCATTGAGCTCGAATTTGGAATGTTTTCCGTGCCATGCCATTCATTATACGTAATTATCGAGTTCGCATGAGTTTTCCAATAATTTACAAATATTAATAAACTGGTGTCGGTTTTCAATTTTGTACTCTTCATATTAAGTTTTGGGACCAAATATCATAAAACTTTAAAATTATTCAGACAAATTTAATTAGTTGGACAACAGAAACTTAATTGAGCTGTTAGCTCTGTTTATAACGAGTGCATTCACTCACAATGTCCTCTGAGTTCGTGCCCTATCTCATATTATTAGGCGTTCCTCAATCTGAGCATTGAGCCCCATGTTTCTAATTGTACTGGCACCCTTTTAATCGGAACACAGTAATGCAAACAGCTCCTCTACGAATAAAAACTAGTCTGACTCGGTGAAATACGAGCAAACCGTTTTCAGGACATTGCTTAAATCTAAAATAACGTTCTATGTGATTTTCTGTTCTCCAGAAAGTTAATTAAATATTCATTTAGTTTTCTTTTTTGTAAGCTGAAAGAGTAAAACGGCAAAGAAGGAAATGGCTTTAGCTCTATTTCTCTAGTTAATTGTATTTTAAATAGTTCATCCTTTCAGACCATTGAGGTACTTTCAGACATCTTTTTTGGCTTTCGATTAAGTAATTAACGTTTCGTTCAATTTGGTTGTTTCTTTTAAAATAAACTTTTTATTCTATTTATGCTTATCGTCAATCGCAAAATGACTTTAAATATAGCATTGGTTGAAAAATAGTTCTATACAGGGTGTAATAATATTGTTGTCCATCTTTACTATGTTGACAAAGCTAGTTTAAGTTGAAACTCTCTTATCTTATTGTGACTTGAGCATAAGGAAATGAAGAAATTGTTTGCCCTTTGCGTTAACCAAGCGCGTCTTATGATGCAAACGTAAACATTGAACACTCTCTCCAATAAACGAACGTTATTTTGAAACTGTTTCCCAACCATTTCGCACGTTTGTGTCAAACGCGTTGCGCAGTAGGTATTTATTGAAATTAATACTTATTTATTTCAATAGATGTACTGCTAGTACGTGCGTTTCACAATGAATTGGGCGCCAATAAGGTGAACCAGAATTCTGACTCAATGTTTTACTGTCAATAAACAACTAATCGAAGTAGCAGTACTAGTGTACGAATCTGAGTAATATGTATACTGCCTAGACTCAGCGTAAGTACCTACTTGACAACCGTACAGCAGACCCAAATTGATCTGGCATTCATAACTGCTCCTCAGAATCACTTTTAAACTAGTGCGGATTAAAAAAAGTCCTTATTTTTTAAGCAAAGTACCCATTTACATAATCCTCTCAGAGAAAATTACGAAATCATAGCGTCCTTAGATTAAAGCTAGATTAATAATACCATCATACTCGTAGCATTGAGTAAAACTTTCAACAAAAAAGTATTTGCGTGAGATTTTTCAGGTAACGCTTAATATTACTTACCTGCTGCTCATTAGGGTTCCGTAGCCAAATGGCAAAAACGGAACCCTTATAGATTCGTCATGTCTGTCTGTCTGTCTGTCTGTCTGTCCGGCCATGTCACAGCCATTTTTCTCCGAAACCATAAGAGCTAGACTGATGAAACTTGGTGAGTAGATGTATTCTGTAAACCACATTAAGGTTTTTACACAAAAATAGAAAAAAAAACTATAAATTTTGGGGGTCCCCATACTTGAAACTGAAACTCAAAAATTTTTTTTTCATCGAACCCGTGAATACGTGAAAGTTGGTCCCCCTCCCTCTAACTTCTAAAATAAGAGAATGATAAAACTAAAAAAAATATATGTTGTACATTACTATGCAAACTTCTAACGATATTTGGTTTCAACGAGATCTAGTCAGTAGTTTTTTTTTATACGTCATAAATCGTAAACCGCAATTTACCTTTCGACGAACTACAAAAACCTTTATATTATGTTATTTGATGCTACGGAACCCTTCATGGGCGAGTCCGACTCGCACTTGGCTGCTTTTTTTTGTATCGATCCAGCTCTCTACAAGTTTCTCTTGACGCATAATTTGATTGCAACGTATTCTATTGACTTAACAACTACGATGTTTTGATATTTTTGATAATAAAAACTATTTCTATCAACTGTTATAACAGCTGAGCATATTAAAAATGCAGTACAGATCGTCTTCATTGTTAACATAATAATTATAATCTCTCTCACTAAGAACCGCCTTCTACTTTCTTTGAGAGTCGCCTCCTTTTAATCCTTTCTCATTTGACAATAAAAACAAATGGGAAATTGGCTAGTTATTTGTCCTGATTAATATTTTTAGACATCTATTTTTATTACTCAAAGAGTGAAGAAATCGCTCTGTTTTTCCACTTTTTATTTTCTTTTCAGCCTGGATCGTCCCGCTGCAGGGCAAAGGCCTCTTTATCCCCCCTCCACTTTTTCTTCTCCTGTGCTGTGAATGAACTGTCTTTCTTATGAAAAACAAACGATTTTTTTCATCAATATCAAAAATAAATGAATAATTTATTTTGCTTCCTTTCAACTTGAATGCGTGTGAATTTGTCACCAGATTGTGAATAAATCCGTATAATATCGCACTTGCTTATTCAGAATAAGATTTTTCTTACTATTTCGCTTCATTGAAAATGCTAAGGAATGGCGATATTGACCCTGAAAATGTGAGTTGGAAGGTCAATATCGCCTAATTTGAAACTGTAATAGAGTTTTTATCAGAGTTTCAGAACAGGTTTTTGCCAAGGGTTGATTGAGCCATCAAACTTTTTGTGTATCTAAGGTTTTTATTTTAATAATTCAAAACTATTTTCTTTTTTACTGAGGCTGTTCATCGACTTTTCGGCGCTGTAGATTTAGTTCACCTGGGGTAATTCACCTAGGTTTAAGTAAGGTAGGAAATTACGTATACTTTTTCGTAGGCCTATAGACTCGTAGGTGATTTTTGAAAGTATTCATAATGCTTCTTATGTTCTGATACTAGTACTGGATGAAATCCAAGATACCGAAGGGATGACACAAACATAAAAAGGCTTTTATTATGAAATTTTCACCTCTCATTTTGCAAATGGAATTTTGCTACCACCTCAGCTATAACGTGAATATGTTCAAGAAAAAAGTAAAAAAGTTCCTTCAGGGTAGGCAACGCAACGACAGCACCCTTGGTGTTGTTGGTTCCTATGAACGACGGTGACCGCTTACCATCAGGTGGGCCGTAAGCCCGTTTGTCTATCATTTGCACAAAAAGAAAAAAAAATGGATTCGGTTGCGATGTTTGCGACTCACTTACGGAGTAACCGATTAAACGATTTGAATGAAACTTGTAATGAATATACTCGTAGTTTGTAACAGAAATGGGTGTTTGGAGTGAATTGGTGTGATTTGATGATAACAGACACAGAGTTATCAAAAACACACTTGCTTGTAAAGTGAAACTTTCATTGAAATCTACACAAATAGTTTTATAGAGGATGTTCAGCGTGTGAGGCTGTTTGGGCTAGATCGAAGATAAAACCTGCGCAGCAAAAGGTTTCCCAAGTCTCTGACCTACGTGCACATCGCCAGTGCGTTTAAAACAAAACGAACGCGCCCGTTTTCCTAAATATTTGTGTGATGAACTAATAACGATACAAATCTGTTTTTTTCTCGCAAGTCTTGACACTTTGC
Source organism: Thera obeliscata (assembly GCA_947578465.1). Taxonomy (NCBI): domain Eukaryota; kingdom Metazoa; phylum Arthropoda; class Insecta; order Lepidoptera; family Geometridae; genus Thera; species Thera obeliscata. Next base: position 5,085,594 of record OX387922.1, on the reverse strand, counting down.
GCTCCTTTATCAAGCGAAAGCCTGGGTGCAATTTTCAGCATAGCACACTTACATATTACGCTGTCTAGCTAACATAAGTTAGTATACAAAAATTCAGTTCTGAACTATTGCAAATAAAAATCACGCTCTTTAACTACTGTTTTTATGTTGTTATATCAAACAATGTGAACTCCTACTGCAAACTTATGTTCATCCAGTGCGCACTACGAGTATCCCTACTTGAAATTCAGAAACCTAACTAATGAGGAAGCTTTGTGCACTGTCATTAAATTTATATGTTACAAAGGCAACCCACTTTAAATTTATACCTGGCTTGATATTTTATGGTATTCAACAATAGTTTAATGTCCATTGTTTTCGTCATTCAATATTTGACCAAAGTTCCGGCAGGCAAGGCTTCAACAGTGTTATCTGATCCTGCACTATACTATTATATAAAGATAACTAGCCTGTATGAATAAAAATAATACTGGCAAGCCTAACAACTCAGTTGGTTGAAGTTTCATTCCAAATGTTAAATAACCCATTTTGATCATCATTATCACCCAATATGGCGGACTAGTTTTTTTGTAATGCACTCCTACAATATAGATATCAAATGAAAGGGCTTGTAAACATAACTTGAAAAAATAAAGTAACGTTACTGTAAATCCAAGTAAATCCAATATGGCTGGTCCAAATTTATTTTATTTCTTTATAATACTACATACTCTTTTGACTCTCGGCACTCTTGTTGAATGTTCTATTTTTGATACGTAATTGCTACGTAATTTTTGTCAGTTAGACAGGTGCGTGAGCGTATCCTCGCAGTTGCTCCATAAATATATAATCAAATCATTTAGTATGTATTCCAAATTTATTTTATTTATTTATAATACATACTCTTTTGACTCTCGGCACTCTTGTTGAATGTTCTATTTTTGATACGTAATTGTCAGTTAGACAGGTGCGTGAGCGTATCCTCGCAGTTGCTCCATAAATATATAATCAAATCATTTAGTATGTATTCCAAATTTTATTCATCATCTTGAAATAAAAAAATAAGATGTATCCAGTTTTAAAAGCAAGAAGATGTCACGTGTCACAAGATGTTTGTCATTGTTGATGTGTTTGCTTTTAGCGAATTGAATAATTTCTACCTTGAGCAATCGCAATTTCCATTCATAATTCTAATCGGCCCTTTATCATTGTATTTTGTATCAGTTAGATCGTCGTCGGTAAGTGTTGGATCATCCTCCCAGTTATCACCAATTTATTCGTGAGAGCCTTATTTACATCTGTTTTCTTTTGGACAGACGTTTTGTCAGATTCTAAGGCCCGTATTCCGAAACAGCGCTTGAGTCTGAGTCGAGCCTCAAGCATAGATTTTATGACAGTTCTCCATTGAAAAGTGTCAAAAATCTGTGCTTGAGGCTCGACTCAGACCTAAGCACTGTTTCAGAATACGGGCCTAAATCTAGATAAAATATACCTTATGGATATACCGGTAGGTACCTGTCGCAACCGAAACCATTTCGGCTCGCTCTGGATTTATTTTCAAATCAAATTTCGTCTAGTCTGATTCGTTGAATTGAATGTGTTCAAATCCGTGCATTTCAACCGTATTTGTTGAGGTGAATTTAGCGGTTGGATAAATCATTCGTGTGGATACGTGCTAAAACGACCGTTTGTAAAAAAGATGGATGAAAGGTGTAGGCACTCTCTAAGAATACATTTTTGAAAATTCTTTTACTTATGGTCTTACTTATAAGCGTAACTTAGGTGTGACGCACTGCTTAAAGTTCGCCCTGTCACTGTTCCACATTACAGGATGGTATGAGATGACAGTTGCTTAAACACTGATTATCTTTTGAAAAACGCTTGTAAGTAATGGGGTACATGTTTGACGGCGCCCTGCATGTCAAATATGTCTTTAAGAAGTAGTTCTATATTGTGTTTGCAGTTTGCATTGGTACTTAACGGAAACGACAGCTTAAGTGCTTGCTAAGCTTTCTGTTCGAGACCAAGTGATGACACGCTAGCAAACGTTAAATTTCTGCGTTGCATACGGATTAGACTGGATAATGTTCAGTTTTGTACAAATCTGATAATGGAATTGAAAATATCTGGCCTATCAGCTCAGTTGGTAGTAGCTCTGCCTTCTGCGCCGTAGGTCGTGGGTACGATCCCCACCAAGGATTTATTTATTTTATTTATGGTATTCTTAGTATTAAAATTTACGTTTCACGTTCACGTTTCATCTCTATTTGAGTCGAGAGGTTCCTTTTAGTTACCATAAAGTTTCTACCTGAGTGATATTTCATTAAATTTTACGTGTTATTTGTACTGGCTTCTACCGACATCGCATTTATTATATTGTGATAGCTCAAAAATGTGCGGAACTACATATGTGTTCTAAACACAGTGCTAAAGGACTCCTTTATACTCGTATAAGAAAAAAATCTAGCAGTTATAGTTCGAGTGCACTGTGCAGTGAATGACTTGTAGTGTTGTAAGCTAGCTGCGCCTGGCACTGTCGTCCCGTCCTGCCCCCATTCTGTGTCAATGGGTTAATGCTCAATTAGGATGATAGTGGGGTGACAGATGATGCTGAATCGAACGCAACTGCATGCACAACATAAACTAAATCAGAGTTTATAGTTTTAATAAAACAAAAATATTTTATTTTTGCACTTAGTGTTAAGTAAGGATATTAAATAAGGCATGTGCACTTTTGCGATGGCGATGACGATCAGCTGAAACATTGTCAAATATGACAGCGATATTTGACAGCGTTTCAGCTGATCGCCAACGCCTAGATGTGCACAGGCCTTTAAGCAATCGCTTTTTTTACCGATCCAATGTAACAGCTTCATTTCTTACAATGATTCGAAAATGCAATGAACTAATAAGAAACGAAAATGTTAAATATGTAATTTGTGTGTTTCCTGATAACTTAAAGGAAGATCCTTTTGGGGATCCGCAGTCTAAACTAAAGTGTGAACGAATCACAATTGAATTGACGCTTGGAATCGGAGCAGGGCTTAATGCGGATGAAATCATCTGAGTATCATCTATGTATGTGCATTTTATAATGTGTTATTTAAAACTTGTGGCGAAACCGCAGAGGAAAAATGACATCGGATGTCAACTGCGCGGTATCGGGTTTTGCATCGACATTATCTGATGGTGCGGTGGTCTGCGTTAAGTGTAGCTGCGGGTAGACACACATTGTAAGGTGTGAAGGCCTGAGCACATCTAGCGCGATGGCAATGGCGATTAGTGAAATGCTGTCACATATCGCTGACATTTGACGCATATCAATTGATGGGCATCGTAGATCGCTTAGATGTGCGCAAGGCTTTAATAAATAATGAAGTTCAATCTGATGAGTTTATATAGTCAATTAGCTCCTAGTTCAAAAAAGTTGTGAATAAAAAAAATAATTCAAAAAACAAGCTAAAAAATATAAAAATAAAATTTAAAAAATAAATAAAAAACAATAAATTGAAGTTAAGTGAGATACCTGTAAAAAACATATTGTAAAAAGCATGGGTGCTTTTAAGATATTTTCAAAATAACTAGATATGTATAACAATAGGTGTCAAGTGTTTTAACTATTGACATCAAACAACCCACGCGTTTTTTACAATAAATTTTTAACATCCAAATTTTTACATCTAATGCAGTTAACTGTTACATGGGACTAAAAATCATGAATACTGAGGATTCTGGTTGGGATAATGAGACAAACTATACTAATTATTGCATTCTCATCGGTCCTTGATAAGTGTGTAAAGTTGCAAATAAATTCTTTGTTTTAAAAGGGGTGAAAATCACGTTCAAACATTCTGTACATACCAAGCTAATAAAGGCGTGTCAAAAAGTATGCCATAATATGATATACAGTTAACGAAGAAATCTTAAACGTATATAATGTTCACTAAAAGCATCAAATGCTAAGCCGTAATTTGAAATGTCACAGGCAGGTAACAAGGACTTATTTTTGGATTTCCCCACGTCTGGGTCTGGGTAGGAAATCAATACCTTCATGCCCCGGCGATACTTGGCTGTTCATGAATTATTAACAGCCCGCAGGACGAACGTTACAATAAAAGCACAACGCCGCGCCGTGCCAACCATCGGCTTCGTTAACCCGTACCAAAGTGTAAAAAAGAAATACCATTTTATAAACCAGCGCCTCAACCCCCTTTCCGCCACGCCACGTCAATTAAATTTCAAGCAGACGGGGGGGTTCTTTCAATTTTTATAACTGGATAACTATTGTTTGTAACTAGATAAGCTGGATCCAGTTGGCGCATGACCGGGAAGTAGGCGTGCTCAAGAGGCGAGCCTATATCCAGCGGTGGGTGAATGTGGGCTGATTAAGTAGATAGATAGAGCCGATATGACTTACATGTGCATAAATATCGACTGGACGATCACTTTATTCGATATAATTAATAACGTGTGTCAATGAGTCGGCTTTTTCCACCATATTCTAAGTACTAAATACACAGGTGGTCTGTGGGAACAGCCTTCCGGAACCTTCCGTTTGTATGGTTGTGGGTTTTTTCGTATCGTGTGCATCCTCACGAATAATATTGTAAAACATTTATAATATAAATTTTATTGTCTATGGCACCAAGACAAAACTGCTGTTTGTAACCTTGTCTTGTGCGTAAAATATAAGAAGCTAAAAGTTCCTAACTGTTTCTATCAGGTGCCTCAATCCTGAGAGTCAGTTTAGGCAGAGTAGTTTCTGTACTTTTGGGTGAATTCGGTATTTTCCACCAGTAGAACGGCCGTGTGGCCGGAAAAGTTTCGCCAAAACGCATAAGCATGTATGCTCCTTTCTACATACAAATTCGGCAGTTTTTCGGGAATCGTATAATGAAAATTGCCTTGTTGCACAATAATTACTTTCAAACAAGAAGTCCTTTTAGTTTACATCCTCTTTTTTTCATTTTTATTAGAATTCTCATATTCATTAATGTTTTAAATAAAATAGTGAAAATGTAAAACTGGCGACAGCGGCTCCCATACAAACGGCGCATGATCGCCTTTCTACTGTATTCTGTTTCCACCTTAGCTTGTTGTTTTTCGCCTGTTCAGACGAATATCCAAGCGTTATTTACATCGCCATAAAAAATTGTATGCTGCCTGAAGACCTAACTTCACCTGCATTCAGTTAGGATTCGTCAAGGTTTATGGATCACAGCATTTATTCACCGAATTCGGTTTGCTTTTATCATCGCATTTAAAGCGTTTCCTGCAACTCGTGCTATCTTTAGGTTTATCTTTGAAATGTATATAGGTAGTATATACATAGTAGTACCATCAGGTGAGATTGTAGCCAAAAGACAATCTATATAATGTAAATAAATTCCTTATCGAGTCAATGCATGGCATCAATAAATATTACATTTGAATGTTTTGTAATACTAGGTATATGCCGGCCGGTTCAAACACTCGAGCCGTAATAACGGATTATCTGGATTGGGAATAGCCTCCATCCGGCGCTTTCAATACAGAAAAGCGTGCTTTTTAATTTGATACGACCCACGTTTATTATTCTTTATTTGCTTTGCTAGAATTTTACGTTTTTCAACTTATATAAGCCCGGATTGAGCGATGATTAATCGACCAATCAAATATTTGCTTTTAAATTGGCAAAAGATCTCATTTATATCATTAATTTGTTGTGTTTATTATTTGGAAAACATACAGTGTTACCATCTATAAATCGTATTAAAACTTAAAAAACTAATCACCAATTAGATGTTTTCACTTTATAGAATATACAAACTTGTTTGAGGTTAAGGTTGTTCGATTCCGATACAAACTGAATTTACACAACTATGGGCAAACAAAGTATAAATGTACACTGAAATAGCTGTAATAGAACTTTACAGTGGTCTTTATTGCCGGCCAGTTATATAAAGTTGGATAAAACTGTAGGATAACAGAAATATTAATAAAAAACCAAGAAAGTAATTTTTTCGTCATTCTTTCTAACGGGTACTCGGCATTGAATACGTGAATGAGATTAAAACTTAAGTCTCAAAATAGTCGTAAAAGTCTGTTAGTTTTTTTTCTGAAGCCCCGACTGCCACGACCAACGGCTGACACTCCAACTTTATATAACTGGCCGGTAATAAGGACCACTGTAAAAGCCTATTACAGCTATTTCAGTGTACATTAATACTTTATTCGCCCATAGTTGTGTAAATTAAGTTTGTATGGAAATCGTACCCCCTTAAAGATTAAAAATAAAAAGTGAGACACAAATTAGTTAGGAACCGATTCGAACCAGTGCAGTGGTTGGAGCGGGCTTGTGTATAAGCGGATAGTTTTGAAATAAAGAGGTCTAATTCGGGGAATCCAAGCAGTTCATTGAAGTAGTATAAAACGGATCTGTTGAAAAATGAATATTGCACATAATTTGGTGCACTATGTGTGTATTTATCTTCTTCTAAATATATAAAACTCTTACGTTACTGACTGACTGACTGACAATCAACGCACAGCCTAAACCGTTAGTCCTAGAAGCATGAAACTTGGAGGGTATGTTTATTTTAAAGCATAGGGGTGCACTAAGAAAGGAAATTGGAAAATGATTTCCCTAAGCGGAGAAAAAGAGGAAATTTTTTAAAAGAAAATTCAAAGGAGCGTTACGGTGAAGGGGCGAGTGAAGCCGCGGGCGTCCGCTAGTATTACATATATGAACCTTTGTTTTTACTTTCCAAGTGCATTTTGTACGGTATGTCTGACGGGTTTCAAATAAGACGGATTTTCTTTTCTCTAGAAACACTTGTACCTACACCTTATAAGCAGGCAAAATACTTATAAAAAAAGTACTTGTTGATTACTTAATTGGCAGGTTGCGCACATCAAAAGTATGTGGGGATCACGTACATTTTTTACTTTGACCAATTAATATTTACCAAGATTAATTTATTAATATTTAATAATTTCCAGACTGGGTTCTTACTTTAATTTTTATGTATGAGTAAAATTCATCACTTTATTCCTATACATATTTTGTAAAAAATTACGAAAGATTGCAATCTGATGAAACTTTATGCAACTATCCCGATATATCGGAAGTCAAAACTTACAAAATTATATAATGGTCATTAAATACCTCGTTGTTCATAAAAATAGTACTATCCTATATCCAAATATATGTATTTCATGAGTGTTTGCCAGACAATATACTCGCTGTTCTATCATCGCTTTTTGAACGCTTCCCGAATGCACGATCTAATAATTGATTTAGTGGCGACGACACTGCCGTCCCTATCTACACTACACTCCCCTGTATTTTAGCTATTTACTGCGAGTGAGCTAACTAGATAAACTCTCCTATAGGACCACACCTAGGGGAGAAGCTGCGAACTGCGATGGTGAACTGATCGCGCGAATCATGAGTTAAGGCCTGCGCACACCTAGGCCGCTGGCGAACGCGATCAGTGAAATGCTGTCAAATTTGACAGCGATATTTTATGGCGTTTCATTGATCGTGGTCGCCAGCGGCCTAGATGTGCGCAGGCCTTTAACAGCACCTAAACATGCACACCGTTGCGAACAGTTGCGTTCTCATTCACCATCATTACCTTCACATTGGTCATCGTTGCCACTGTTATGGCGTTTGTGGAATTAGATCTAGCGCAGTTTCAAGGCTGTTATCTAATGCTGCCTTCCTACGGTGCGTGGTTCTGCAGATCATCACGCACCGCGCACCTCGGCGCACGAGACCGTTCCCATGGTGTGTCGTGCGAGCTGGTGCGGGCTGGTGCGCGATATCACGCACCGGTGGGGAGAGGCTATAACATAACTAATTGTTCGCTGTGGGCAATGACAGTTCGTGACAGTGTATGCAAAACCCTATGCTGAAACTGATCGCCACCGTCGTCGCTATCGTAGCACGCAGCTCTTCGCCGCAATCTGTTCTGAGCTTAATAGAAGTGCTCTTTCAATCAGTAGTGTAACTTTGCAATTGGCTGCTTCCCTCTCAACCCGTAGTCATATCTAGTGCATCAAGATAGGCGGTGGATCGCAGCGCTATCGTGCACTGCATCATTAGTGCGGCGCTTATTCATATTGGTTCTCTAGCACTCAACTAGCTTAGCTGGCCGGTAAGTCTGTTGCTATTTCTACTTGTTGATATGAAAGTGACAGTGTAAATAATATTAAGCGAACCGTTATAAAGTGACTGGGATTATTAAAGACAGGGTAAGTATTTTGATATCTGCGAGCTTTACCACGCACGATTGAGTCAGTAAGCACGTAGCTATGGCACGACACATTTTCCTCGTTTATCCGAATAATATAGTTTGTGCGAGCGTAGTGATTTCCGACGAAACTCGCCGGATCGTCAAAGGATCATCAACTTAAACCGGTAGACTGTCTTTTCTTAACTGGCGTACTAAAAACTGACAACCGTTTTACTTGTTGCACGTTCTCAGTTCTATGTTCTGTTTTATTTCCATAAGTTAATTAATTACCTATATTACTTTCCTCCCCTAGCGGCGTAAAACTGCATTACGTCGTGACTTCCAACGACAGTAAACGCAAAACTCGACAAGCAAATCAAATTGTTCGTAAACGTTTTTTTCGTTCTGCTTATAGTAAACAAGAAGTAGTAAGATTTTCTTGAGGTAGGTATTATTATTTAGCTCAAGAAAAGCTTAAACCGATAACTCTTTAAAGATCTACTAAGTGGGTCAGTCGGAAAAATACAAAAGTAGGGTGCTTAAATGTATTGTAACTCAAAAAAAAAAACCCTAAAAGCTAGTAATTTATTATGAACGATATTAATTTTGATGAAATAAGTTAAGACTATCGTGTTAGGCCAGGGTGTTGTTCAATACACCTGTGTTTATAAACTGTTTTTAACAATTACCAACGATAATGTGTCGGATTGTGGCTTGTGATTCTGGTTAAGTGTATTTATGCAAAGTACGGAGCACTCGTGTTCATTAATTAATCCCTGTAAATCACATTGTTTGTTTATTAAGTACTTGGGTATTTTGTGTTCTACTAAAATTACAATTTCTTGCATGTACACACTTGGACTAAATATACATATAATTGAGTTATTTTTTTCTTTACTTTCGTTTTAGTAATATCTCAATTAAATTAAAAATGTATATTCAGTTGTATCACAAGGATCATTTTGAAACGTCTTAAAACTATAGGTGAGTCATAAGTGCCAGTTCTACGCGACCAAGCCTAAAAGAACAGGCAACTAACTACGGCTTGGTTGCTACCGTTTTTTGTTTGATCCTTTTACAAAACAAAAATCAAAATAGCAGTTAAGGTTCAGGCCACTCCAACACAGTGATACGTATAGGCAATACAAAATTTTAATTTTCAAAGACAACACACGCTTCAAAGTAATAATAATGTATCTAAAAACTAATAATTTACTTAAATCATAAAAGGGCGTTTAATAACAAAGAGTATATTTTTTATTATTATTAAAAGCCTGAACTTGTTGAAGCATTTGAAGTGTCCCATTGCAAGGCAAACCTCCCTTCCACCTCTCCAGTCGTCGAGTCGTTTCTATTTTGGGCCAGTGTGACCGTAACTAAGATAGACGGGCAAAGTTAACTTAATTGAACTTAAATGAAACAAAGTCTTCATAGCATTTTGTTCATCAGAATAAAAAACAGATCTAACCAAGAACCTAATGGAAGCTACGTCCTAGTCAGTACTAAAAGGAATATCATTTAATCCTCTCGATGTGGTGGCCGACGATCATCTAACTGAGTGGATTTACGTCTAATGGAAAATGTGCATGGGAAAATAATTCGCATAAATGTGGATTTTGAGGATGCTCTCGGGAATATGATTCAATAATGGATGTAAATTAAATTTACTTGAAACTCGAAGTTGTGTTCCATTCCAGCTCCGTTTTAATGGCTAATCACTATTGTGTGTGGCTTAATTAACTTCAGTTGAAACTGACCCGAGTGATAATAATATTTCGCACTTCGCATGCAGTTTAATGTGTTTGATAACGTATTTTAGAATAAAGAATAATAATAAATTTGATTCTAGTTGCCAGTTCCACTAGCCTAGAAAAACAGGCAACAAACTATGGATTGGTTTATACCGCATTTTTAATATCTTTTTACTAAATAAAGAAGTATTTGTGTGGATACTAACATTTTTATTTATTTATTGAAGTTCCAGTGTGGTCACTGTAACTCCTGAGAGCGCTGGTGGCCTAGTGGTAGCGGCCCCGCCTTCCGATCGAAAGGATTCAAATCCAGTCGTCTTACCATTGAGTTTTTCTGCCCAAAAAATTATGTACACCATGCCAGCGCTCTCAAACCTCGTTGAGGCGCACTTAAAATCCTTTCACCATACTTGGTTCGAAAGAATCAGTGACACGATAAGAAGAAGACTGTAACTCCAATGCTATTTCAATGCTTCAATGCCGCTTCAACTTCGTGAAACTCGGGCAATATAAAAGCAAAAGTTTCAAACATAGTTAACACAATCGTTGGGTCGGAAAGACGAGTAGTTTACTATCCGATTTAGTAATAATTGTCGTACGTAGTTTTCATGCGAAATTTAAAGCAATCCAATAATTTCTGTTAATTAATGTGTTATACACAATCGTTTTCGTTTCACCTCGCACCGGTTGCGAGACCTCAATAACCGGTTTAAAAGAAGTATTTAGGTACTCGAACAAATCTTTTTCTTGCATTACTCAACCGCTTGTTTTACTAACAACGCAATAGATTAAAATTAATATTCTGCCTGTCAAAATCATAAATGTATAATGCCAAGTTCGGTACAAATGACCCACGGGGTTGACGTTGCGCCAATAGAGTTGAAGTGAATGGGTGCCGTGGTGAATTTCCATGCCAGGTTCATAAAAATAAATAATTAAATATTGTGTGAATTGACAACACTATCAAGCCCCAAACTAAGCAGAGCTTGTATGATGGGAACCAGATAGCTGATATAATACTTAAATATTTTTTTGTAAATATATACGTAGAAGACAATATAACACCCAGACAGAGAACAAACATTTGTGTTCACCACCCAAACATTTGTTCTCGGTGGGTATCGAACCCACGGCCTACGGCGCAGAAGGCAGATCTACTACCAACTGAGCTGAGAGGCCAGTTCTTATCAGCCGGTCTACTCTTGAAACGCGATTCCGATCCCAATCTTAAGTTTTGACGGAACTTTGTCAGAAATCCTATGGGTTTTCTGTCAAAATTCCGTCATAACTTAAAATTGGGATCGGAATCGCGTTCAAGAGTAGACCGGCAGTTCTATATAGAAATCATCAAATTCATCGTTTGGTCTTTTTAACCGAATTCAAATAAAGGAGAAGGCTCACAATTCGGTTGTTATTTAATTTTTTATGCATAACTTAGTATTTTTTTAGTATGTTTATTATCTAAAACGTAATAAATCCAGATTAGTCCCATTGAGATTTCATCAAAATCAGATTCATAGTTAGGCCATAAAGTCGGTTATGTGCACAATAATTTAAGTTCAAACTAGGTTACTCGTAATACCACCACAAAACAGAGAAAAACATATTTTATTACCAATATAACAATAACATAGTAGATTTTACAAAATGGAAATAGGATCGGTAAATTGATTGCAGCAAAAATTGAATTTCATAGCGATGTCTAGGTTGCATTAAATTTTCTCCCATCTCCCGTATATCGTGACGTGGAATCTAATATTAAACTCAGTATACAGCCTTCAGTGAACGTACGTTCCCGTACGGTTAGTAGAGTGTGTAGTAGTATACACTAGCATTAACTGTTTGTTGACAATAGCTAGGAAAACGAGCTAGTTCCAATTTGTTAGTTTGAATTTTGTAGATAAGTGATGATTGTATGTAATACAATGACAAGATATTGATAATGCCTCTCAGCTCAGTTGGTAGTAGCTCTGCCTTCTGCGCCGTAGGTCGTGAGTTCGATCCCCATGCACCGAGAACAAAAATTTGTGTGGTGAACTCAGATGTTTGTTCTCTGTCTGGGTGTTATATTATGTTCTAAGTGTGTTTACAAAAAAAAACATTATAATCAGCTATCTGGTTTCCATAGTGCAAGTTCTGCTTAGTTTGGGGCTAAATAGTGTTGTGCTGATTGTCGACAATGTTTATTTGTATTATTTTTATTTATATAGGTACTTTTGGTGTTATAACTCGGCCTCACTTAGCGCTTCTGATCAGCTTAGCGGTCAGATGCCATCTAATTCCCATTTGTATAATTTTATAGGTATTCTAATAATATGTATGAATAATAAGATAATCAAACTTTCGACTTGATGTTCTGATAAGTAGGCGTACAGATTACCACGTTAGCGACATTTTTCAAGATCGATTTTACAATAAATGAACCTATAATCGAGTCATTGATACGGTAGTCTTATTTTACATAGTAAACCAACTTTTCATATTGTTCGCTAAGCGAGCATTTTTACAGAATCACCATAATATAAAGGACTAAAAAAAGCATTAAAATGAAAGTATAACCTGTGAATGCGAAGTGATAAACTAAGCTGCAATCTAAACCCTACTTCAATCTTTTCAGGTGATATCACACAAAAGGGATATGAGAAGAAACGCACTCGTCTCCTCACTCCTTTCATTCCACCGCAGCAGCCGCAAGGTAAGTTCAATCTTAAATGCTCGTGAATAAATTGCAAAATCGCAGCTAACCCTTATGCCTGAACTAATTAAGAAATACTATGACTAGGGTTTTATATCGTGTTATGACGTCACACTAATTCATACCAAGGTCGCGACGAAAAAGTCGTAAGGGTCAAGTGTCAATTGATCGCAGTCGATGGATGCTGAAGAATCGCGAAATACTACTCGGCCCGGTTCTGCAATGGGGGTCAAACGATAGGGGCATTTCGAATCTGGAACCAAGACACATTTAGAGCACTCGTTCGTTTATTATTGTTCTAAATTTGTCCAGAAGTATAAAGTTGATCTGAGCAGTGAGCAACTTGGTAGTGTCTTGGTAAGTTCAATATTACAGTTCAACATGTAATATAAAAAAATATAGACGAATATCCAAAAGCTATTCATTTATGATAGTCCTTTAAAGATCGGCGGCATATTTATTTTTATAGCCGTCAGATAATTGTTTCATCGGGCCGGGAGGTTGAAATTATTAAAAATAATGAGGTCGGCCTTCATGTCGAACACAACGGATGAAAGCAGACATAACTAAACAATGAAAAAACATCGTCCAGCGGCCATCGATTGCGATTTTTTTATATTTCACATTTGTTTACTTTGTTTTTATTTTTTACTTTTAGTTTATTCTTATGGTTAAGTTAGACGGTGAAACACGCACTCAACCACATGTTATCACAGCACTCATTAGATATCACCTTGACTAGCACTGCCGAAGCGCTTTGTTTGCTTGCGGTGCTGCTATACGCTAATAAAGCCCAAAAAAGCTTTAGCTCTGCAAGAAAAATAATACCAACTGTAGAAACTTAAGCTTTATGAGCACTAACCATCAAAAGAGCTTAATTTTATTCTGATGACGCAAAAATCCAAATTAAAATAGAAGTTGTTTGAATTTTTTCCGACAAAGTTGTCTTTCAGTTGGGACCACAAATGAAATACAGCTTCAAGTCAAGCAGCGTTTGGACGGAAAGTTCATAACTGAATGTATTTAAATGGACCACGGAATGGTTAGTTTAGTCTTTTTATTCAACTGAAATATGGTTCCTGCTTAGGTTACAGTCTCGAACAAATCATATTCTTTCAGCGATATATTATTCGCATCGCAGATTGTCTTTTAGTGTTAATTTCTAGATTTACTAGTTATTAAAGTAGATGAATCGATTATATCAGAAAATAATGTATCTCAACAAGTTATTTTATAGAAGGATAAAAAATCTCGCATTACTCTTCAAGTCTATTACATCTCCTACTAGGGTATAAGTATTAAAAAATAAATAAAAATAAAAGTTGTTTATTTCAGGCACGATAGACCCATATCACATAAAAAATACAGTAATAAAAAACAATACACACACAAAATAACACTGGTAGGTAAACCTACCTTCTGTCTTAAAGCCTATCACTTTTTATTAGGATCCATGTGCATGGAAATCCATTTCTTAAAAATGGGGTTGGTTAGATAGTCAGACACAGCTCTCAGGATAGTGTTGTTGGAGCGACCTAACCGATTCCAAAATGCCGCTACACGGGTTCTTATTATAGCGAAGAAATCAGGTACCCCCGCCTCGGAAAACATGCTCGACGCGCTGCAGCATCTTGGCAACCTCATAAGAGCCCGGTAAGCATTATTGTACTGGACCCTTATTGTGCTCATGGATTTATGCGTGTATTTGGACCATAGTTGGCAAGTGTACATTCCCAGACAGTAAGCCTTAAACAAGGTGTTCTTTACATCAACACTGCATTTAGCGAAGCGACGTGCGAGCATGTTTGCCCTGACTGCTAGAGCTCTCCTCTCCCTCTCGATATCATTGTCATCCTTTGATGACTCCGTCAGCATGTGCCCCAAGTACTTGAACTGCTTGACCACATTAATGGTCAAGCCGCCCATCTGCACTTCTGGCACCTTCTCTGGACCTCGTCCTGACCTGAATACCATCATTTCAGTTTTCGCTACGTTGTATTTTAATCCATGAGCAGAAGCATATTGCTCACAGATTAAAAGCAGCTTTTTTAATCCCTTAACTGAGGGGCTGAGAAGAACCATGTCGTCAGCGTAACTTAAATTGTTAACACTAACGTTTCCCAGATGACAACCTACCTTGGTTCCTCTCAGCTCACCAATCAGGTCGTTCACGTATAGGTTAAACAGGTCAGGAGAGGTCAACCCCCCTTGACGAACCCCGCACTCTAGCCTATAATCGCTAGAGGTCGTGTCGCCCCATCTAACATTATTAACTTGGTTTCCATACCAGTATCTCAACAGATTCACAACATGATTTGGAACTTGTGCTTTCGATAATTTGGCCCAGAGAATATCATAATTCACCAGGTCAAATGCACGGCTTAAGTCTAAGAAACATGCATAGACAGAAGTATCCTGTGAAGTATAGTAATTCACGGTGCTTTTTAAACTCATAATTGCTGAATCTGTTGAGAGACCGGGACAGAAACCAAATTGAGCATCATCGATAGATATGGTTTTCAGTAGATCGGGATAGATAAGTCGCTCCAACACTTTACCCATAACTGTACCCAGCGATATAGGTCTATAATTTGAAGACGAGCTTAAGTCCCCGGTTTTATTTTTAACGATTGGCACGACTATTGTCCGCATGAGATCGTCCGGAAGGTAACAATACCTTATGCATAAATTATAAAATGTACATAGGTGCTCATAAACGTTATCGCTGGCCCTAATAATGTGCTCGATACTAAGACCGTCGTGTCCAGGTGACTTGCCACGCTTCATTTTCTTGACTGCCATTCTTACATCTTTCATAGTAATCAGTTTTAGGTTTTCACATATACTGGTCTTAGTAGCGGGCACATTACTCACATTACTCACAGGCTGTGGGCTAGCCTTAAATCGGTAGGCAAACATTTCAGCTATGGACAGCGGCTCTTGTATACCGTCCATTGATACCGGCAAATTTTGCTTATAATTTAGTTTTTTAGTTGCATTCCAAAATTGTGAAAAGTTTTTATCATTTCTATGTTCGGCCAATATATTCATTTTTATCATTTCTTCATTTTTCTGGCACCATTTGACTTTATTTTTAAATTCTATTCGTGAACTGCGCATTTTGTTAAATATTTCACCCTCCGACGGTTTACCTGCCGCTAACCAGCAGCTGAAATGCAGCCTAGCTGCCTGATGGCTGTCCCTGACATGATAGTTCCAACCAACCACCCCTAGCCGTTTTTTGCAAGAATAGGGACGAGAACTTTTTATTGCTGCATTTTGCAATCCCTTTACAATAAAATCATAATAACTATCTATAAAACGAGAATAATCGTGTAAATGGGTATAACTTAAAATATTATCACAGTTACATGTAAATTTAAAATAATCATCACAAGCTTTTAGGTTTTGAAAACAATATTTACCATACAAAAGTATTTGTTCGCTATTCCTTTCCCCCCACCTAACATTTTTTAATGCATCATGCTTGTCAGAGCTGGCCGAACCGACTGCTACGTCTGCTATATTGCACACAATACGAAGCGGATAATGATCTGAGCACGTGATTTCATAAATAACGTTCGCCGACACCACAGTATTCCAAGCGGCTTTAGTTGTTACGCAGTGATCCAACCAACTTCGACTCCCATGCGCATCGCTGAAAAAGGTGAACGTATCTGAGTCCCTACCAAGGATATTTATGTCCGCGCATTCCCACGAAACATCCTCACAGAACCTCATCAGTTCCCGGCCAAAGATCTTGGAGGGATGCGCGTTAAAATCACCTATCAAATAGGCCACTTGCACATCACTCTCTTCAACAATAGCAGTCACTAGTGCTAAGCATTCTGTAAATTCTGCTATATTTTTTTCGTCATTAACGGGCATGTACACGTTCACCACCAAAAAGGATCCCGATCCAACTGATATTTTGACAGCCATAATACGGTCACAAGAACATTCCACTGAAGTAACATTGGGGAACTTGGCTTTATTCCACAATATAGCCAAGCCACCGTACGGTCTTCCTCTCAATATTCCCACAGATGTGTCTACCGAAGACTTAGCAACACATCCGTAATCACTGTTAATTTGGTGCACAAAATTAAGATCATGAGGCAGGAGCCATGTCTCCTGTAGTACTATTAAATCCTCCTTTCTGGATAGGTCACGTATGCTCTGCTCAGCTCTCTTCACGTTCTTACAGTTGAACGAAACTATAGAAATGGTAGATGGTGTACTATACATTTTGGTTGGGATTGTTCGTCCTTCCTTTCGCCGTGTACTCACGGAAGAGCCTAAATTTGACCCCTTGAGGCCAAAAGCCTTCATTCAAAAATACCTGTAAATTATGCCTAGGTACAGTCACTTTAAATGAATTAAAATCAGTTTCTTGCTTTTGTGTTAAATATTCAACGTTTTTGCATTCCTGGCCCATTTCACGAATGTACTCGCGAATGTCCCCAGTACTTGTCGATTTATTCAACCTCGAGACATAAACAGCTGACGTAAGTTCCGCTATCTGCAATTTACCGGAACCCTGCGCAGTGCCACTGAAGTTGCTCAACCTTTTTCGCTGTTTACGCTCCACCAAGATAAAACTTTCATTATTTCTACGATCGCTGGGCGCATGGTCGTGTTTATGCACAACCATATCTCGGTATAGCGGTACATGCATAGCGTCCGACTGGGGACTGGGCGACCTTGAACGTGCATTTTTGTTTACGCAACCTATTGTTGCGCTTGCATTAGGCCTAATTCTACGCTTGCTGTGTTTTGATGCGTTCTTGCTGTCCTTGTCGCTCGCGTTCATGACATGGGGGGCGGGTGCGCAAGAAATAGTTATCTCTTCACGTTCCCGGCACTCCTCAGGCATCTTTTCGGTAGGTACTGTACGGATCAGTCTGCCGCTGCTCTGCTCAGCACAAGACCGAAGTTCTCTTAACATCGATTTAACCTCCATAAGCTCCGCCTTTAAACAGTCAATATCTGCTGTTCTGTCAGTGTGGTCACAGTCATTTTTATTGGCTTTCAGAGAAGCCAAGTCTTTTCTTAGTACCGCCATTTCTTTTAAAAAAGCGGTAACGTCAATATGGTCAAAAGAGACCGGCGGTAATTTATTCAAGTTTCTAGCTACAAAAGCAGGAAGGCAGTCAGGTTCAAACTCTTTAATGAGCTTGATAATGTCTTGTAAGCTTTTTTGTTCGGATCCATCCTTACGCCTCATAAACTTTTTTGTTGGAGCAAGCAATTTTAGCGCTATTGATCTAGCTGTTTCGACTTCCTCATAAGAGTAGGTACTCATGCATATTTGAATGATAGCTGGTTCCGGTAAGGTGTCCACCTTGTGACTTACAAAAGCAAGCAGTTCATTTACAACAACTTTGCATCCATTGCATTGGAGATCACTCGTTATAACTTCACTATTAATACCGGCCGTATTTGCGCTGGGGGACCGAACCGTCGGCATCGTGCAGCGTGCGCGGCGACAGGCGAGCGACTGCTTGAGTATTGCTTGAGAAACTTTTTAAAACTCGCACCTGTGTTAGAAATTATCTTTTCCGCTCTTATTTATCGAGTTCTATATAAAATACTGATTATAAGAAAGTTTTTCTTTAAAAGCACTCGTATTAAAACGTGTCTCGTCAAGAGAATCTAAACAAACCGGTTGTACGAATTTTCACGAAACATCGCTAATGATACTTGTTGAGCAACAAGCTTCAAAAAAAATTGTGTGTGACGTTTCGACGTAGGATTTATTTAGACAGCACTCACACAGACTCAAAACCAGAGCCATAGACAGAGCCAGACAGAGCTTGTTGTAGGCCTACAGCTGTCCACGCGGACGCATCGCTCACTCAAGTAGGAGAGAGACAAATGACAAAAGCAGCCGAACGTGGTGGCTGATTGTGCCTCTTTGTCGCTCGTTCCGCGCTCTCGCTTGCACTTCAAGCCTTAAATGGAACGCCTCAGAGCGAGGTAACGCCGCATGAGTCATGTTTTTTCGTGCGTGCAGCCGGCTCCATCGAATTATAAGACGTTGTCACGTCAAAAATCCATCTTTTAAACTGGAGCTTGCCTTTCGGAGCTACACAGTCAGTCACAAACATTCCGACAGACTGACGTCACTCTTATACCAACCCTCCTGAACAATGCTATATGATTCCGTATTCCATCCAATGGACGCTAGCCATCCCCCATATCTCACCAATCTCACCATTATTACATTAAAAAAAAAACACAATGTATTTACATTATGTACAAAATACGCAAGAAATCGTTGAGCTATCTGCAGCGTTGTGAACGATCTGGAGATAGCTCAACTGATATTCACTAGGTTAAGTTTATATCATTGTATAAGTATAAGTACTTACTTTTGACTGCCGGTTTACAAAACTAACTTACATAAAGTAAATCCGTAATTGGCCGTAAGACTAGCATAATATCATTATTGTACTACTTTAAGGGCTGTGGATTTTGTAAAATAAATAAAATAAAATAAAATAAAATTAAGCAAATAAATATAAAGCGCACAATTGAATATTTATCGTCAAGCACATCAGGAGCACAGTGTACATCCGACCAGTTATTAAAAGCGGTTTTCATGTGCCTAGAATACCACCTCTCTCATCCCACTTACCTCGCCCATCTTCGTTTTTACAATTGAAGGGGAGGGTCTAATCCAAATTAGCACCTCGTCATTCAAATTACAGACCTAACTTGGTTGAATTAAAGTTAAAACACGACGCGCGCTCCACTGTGACCTTTATAACTGACACCGCGCGATTCTAAATACGAGATGTGTATATATTTTTTATATATCACTCTAAAGCCCTATCCACACTCACGCGCGGATAGCGCGCGAAGGCGCGAAACTTCCGCGAAGCATGAGTGTGGATCCGATTCGCATATTCTTCGCGGCTCGTTCCCCGAAAACTGTCGGTATTTTGTCCCGCGACAAAGGGCTCGCGGGCCGCGAACTTGTCTTGGCTACATATTCGCAGGCCGCTCAGTCGTGCGTCGTCGAGTGTCGAGAGCGGTAGTGTAAGATATCTATTATTATTACAAAATAATGGCGATCTTACATTATTACAAAATGTACAAAATACACAAGAAACAGTTGAGCTATCTGCAGATCGTTACAAACGATCTAGAGATAGCTCAACTGATCCAAATCAGTGCCAGACGGAAGCGTCCCAAGACGCTGCTCCTTTTAAATTGTATTATCTATATATCAGTGTTCTATTAGCGAAAACTGTTTAGCTTTTATTGTTCTATAGTACCTACCATTATGTTTCAAGTTCAGCTGTTTGTTTTCCTTGAAAAAAAAAATAATAAAAAAAAAATATTACAATCGAAGCGTAAACATGATTTCAATCCATACATTCAATCAGAACCTTCGTCTAAATTTATGGAACCAAGACCTGGGACATCGTCATCATCCTATTCTGTGCTTCTTTTTAACTAGCTTGTGCTTGACAGAAGCGTAGTTATAAATCGCTAATGCGCAAAGAAATCCCGCAACAGCAATTTCGGGGTCCATCGTGGTCGAGTGCGCGAACTATTCTGTGAACCTAGCGTGAATGTGTAGCCGACGTCGTAGGCGCGAGATTTCACGCACGATTCACGGCGCGACTTCACGCCGTGAATCTCGCGGGAGTCTGGAGGCCGCATCAAAGTGAACATGAAAATGTCAATTTTGACAAAAACAGATTCACCAAGCTTTATTTGTTTGGAGACCAGCGCACATCTAGGCGATGGCGATAACGATCAGCTGAAACGCTGTCAAATTTCGATGTCATATTTGACGTTTCAGCTGGTAGCCATCGCCTAGATGTGCGCAGGCCTTGAGGAACCATAACTGCAGTTGTTATGGTTATCATTGTGAACATTAACATTTTGATAATTCACCTAAACTGGAACTTTATCCTGGAGGTTATTTAACCTAATCTACTAAATGTCTTATAACCATTGTTTCAAGTAAAGGTATGCCTTATTATTTCGTTGTTGGGAAAAATGTGGGCGGTTTGTTCCATGGCGTGAATGGTATCGCCCTTTCTTGCTATCATGTTCCTAATAAAATACCCATTAGTGCTATGACAGCGTGACCTATTAATTAGATGTGATTGGATACATAGATCATATAATAAAACAAAAATATAAGCACAATAATCAGAAATAAAAGCTTGAAGTACCGAAATGTATATTAATGTTAAAATGTGTTTTTAAGCCTCAATTATTTGAAATACAAATTACAACACAAGTATTTCAAATACCTGACTCCGAGGTACGGCGTCAGGTATTTGAAATACGAATTATAAATGTCATTTTAAGGAAGTAATTGAAATACAAATACCAAATACGTATTTGTATTTCAATTAGTATTTAATTACCTGGTGCCCAACCCTGGCTATAATGAAGTTATTAACTTTAGCACTTGAATTTACTCTCGAACTGTGTAAACCTTTTGTCTACGAGTAACACACACATAATTTTCAAGCAGTAAGGTTCTTTTCCTCAATGGTGAACATAAATTTCTCCTACAAACTGCAATCACACCTACATTCCGAGTACACACAGTAACTTACCTCTATTATTAAATAAACTCCATTATGGCATGATCTTGACGCTGGTTTCGTGAGTGACGCGTGAGAGATCACTCAGGTTTTTATAAGTGAAAACGTAACGGGAATCTAGACCACATAGTGTTTTTAATACATTGTATCAACAGCGCTACACCTTCTAAAGAACATCAAGTTACACTATTGTTACATTGATACTAATGTTTAACTTATATTGTAAAAACCTTTGTCTATGTTGATATGGTCGAGATGAGAATATTTTATTACTAGCTATTGAGGTTTAGATATTGACTTCGGCTTTCAAGGTACTAAGCAAAGTTGGAAAATTAATAGTTCACTCTCGTCTATCAAATGCTGAGTGGTCTACCTTTTTTGCCGTCATGTAATCTAAGTTAAATACCTGTACCTTTTAATTTTAAGTTGACGCAAAATTAATTATTTCTATTTCTATTTCTAAATAAATATAAAAACTTATTGGACGGCATTTATTTTTATGCTCAGGAATTTCTATTGAATATTTTGTAATTTCCATGCAAGATTAGTAAGATTAGTACCCAACTTATCAATAAGCTGGGGAGTAGAGCTAGTAAGCCATTTCATTTATTAATACTTTTTTCTTTCAAGATCGCAAAACAGCGTTGCAGTAAAATGCGACATTTTAGAAATAATCAAACGACTCGTATATTCGTCATGCAAAACGGGTAATAAAAGCATTCTTTTCCATTCACATCCGCTATAGAATTAGAGACCTATACGCTCACTTAATGAAGGCTTGTCTCAGTCTGCCAGCTGACAACAAATAAGGTAGTACTCTTTGTGTGTCTGTCCTTATTGCATGATCTTTAAAATCCTGACACACCATGGTGCAACGAAATGTGTTCAATATGTATGTGTAACAGTGATGAGATAACGAAGAAAAATCTTTGTAAATTAATTTTAATGCCGTCATTGCAATCGAAATTGCTGAATTGCTTGAGCAAACTTACTAAAAGCTTACCCAACTTCTATACTATCTATACTAATATTATAAAGAGGAAAGGTTAGTATTTTTGTAATGAATCAACTCAAAAACTACTGTTCCGATTTCGAAAATTCTTTCACTATTGGAAAGCTACATTCACCTTGAGTAACATAGGCTATATTTATGTGTTTAAAAAATAAATAAGTTTCATTTGTACGAAAACCAGTGTAAGGATTAAAATAATGTTTAGGCCAAGCTGTGTCGCGCGACTTCGTTCGCTTTAAGCTTTGTCCATAAAAACTTACTTCAACCCCCACTGCACCGCCATTGGGGTTGAATATTCAAAAATATTTTCATAGTATACCTAATTTTTTTATAAAAAACACACCCTCCTAATTTCAAGACAAAAGGTTTAGCCTGTGATTTGTATGTCAGTCTCTCACGCCACTCTTTTATAGCATGATTCGGCGATAAATGGAAATAATCAATTTGTGTGGAAATCGTACCCCTTACCGCAACTCCTAAAAGGATCTCTGCTACTGTAACTTGATCAAATATTCCCATCTTTGGCTGAACGAGCTCAACCGCGCGTCTGTGCTTAAAACTAGTCTCGATGGTAGTCTAGACTGCATTATTTATTAAAGTTTGTGAAACCTCAGCAGAGGTTATGGTCTACGGTATTGTAAATTAATAATGTACACAAATCGGGAACATGGTGATTTAGTACATTATTCGTTCGATTTAATACGCTACCTGCCTGTGGCGGTGGAGGACCGGCTAAGTGATTCGTTTATACACAGTCTCTGTTTGTATATTACCACAAGACCAATAGTGAACAATTACACGAATGCATAAAAATAAAGTCGTGCATAAGTTTAAGCAAAGTAACGTTTTAAATGTGTGTTCTTTTAAGTTTAACTCTCAACTTGTTTACAACTTTAGCTGATCGGCATTATTATTTCCTGAATTCTACTTTCGTATATCCACTCGATTTTCTTGGAATATGTACCTCTAATACTAGCGGCCGCCCACGGCTTCGCTCGCCCCGTAGCTGTTACGCCCCGTTGATTTTTCTTTTAAAAGTTTTTCCTCTTTTTCTACGCTTAGGGAAATAATTTTCCAATTTCCTTTCTTACTGCACCCCTATGCTATAAAACAAACATACCCTCCAAGTTTCATGCTTCTAGGACTTACGGTTTAGGCTGTGCGTTGATTGTCAGTCAGTCAGTCAGTAACGTAAGAGTTTTATATGTTTAGATTCAATGGTAATTAGTTTCCGATATTCACGATGCTTCCCTTCGCATGGAGTAAGGTAACTTCATCGTCCACGAGTTGGGTACATACCATTATATCGATTGCCCACCTCGAGTTTTCGGCTCTGCATTGCGCCACCTGATAACACGCGGCTGCCTTATCAGCTGGCCTAGGTCATTGATCCCGCGTGATAACCTATTCGGTGCTTAGCCTCGTAAACCCATGTTTGTGGGCCACGACGACAACTACTAGAAACCTATCAAAATATAAACAGCTGATTTATAATAATATTATTATTTCTATCTATTTGCAGACTTCTCAGAATCAACCTATAATTAAACTTCACCGATACTTATCAGCGCGTTCGATAAAGTTGTTATCTTAACGATATGCTATTGCTGCACTGCCTTATTTAGTACTTATCGAAAAGACAATGCTTAATATTAAATCCTAGCTTGTGCTTATTAAGGGTTTAGTATGTAACGAATTAAAAACTTCTTTATTCAGTTTTGTCACAAGAACCAATTTGAAACGTCTTAAAACTTGGTGAGTCTAGGTGCCATTTCCACGCGACCAAGCCTAGAAGCAACCACTCGCTAACTTGATATGTACAAGTAACACCTCTACACTGCGGATATCCCCTGCATTTAACATGATCGTCTATCCTCGTTGCAATCTATAAGTCAGACAGAGATAGGTTAGAGCTCGCTGTTAACCGAAGCCTTTTAAGCGCCCGGTTGTCAAGTACAACAGGACATCTTTAAACAATCGCGGTTTTGTTTCTAGAATGAAAACCTCATTTCCTTTCATAGAGAGTTCTTTAACTTTTTATAACGCTTTTATTAGCTTCACCTGTATGTATGTAACCGTCCTCTTTGAGCTCGATTTTGTCCTACTTTGAACGATCAGATTTGATTCAAACTTTGCACATCTGTCAAAGGTCGATGACAATGCAATAATATGAAAAAAAAAATGAAAAAAAAAAAAAACTCAAAAGTAAAAAAAAAATTATAGTTTAAAAAACTAAAAAAATACGCTTTTATAACTAATTGAACTAAAAAGTTAAAAATAAAACTGTAATAATCAATTGAAAAATTTATATTATTGTACAAAAAGCGTGGGCTTGATTTTGATTGTTGTAAATATTTTATCAATAGTTTATTATATCTGAAGTTATTATAAAAAGCACCCCACGCTTTTTTGTACAATAATATAAATTTTTCAATTGATTATTACAGTTTTATTTTTAACTTTTTAGTTCAATTAGTTATAAAAGCGTTTTTTTTTTAGTTTTTAAACTATATTTTTTTTTTTAATACTTTGTAATTATTATCTAGTAATAATGCGACAAAAAAAATTCGAAGCAACAGGGATAATTAGGGCCTAAATAAACATGAAAGAACACCTAATACAAAACACATCGAACACCTGAACCGTTTTGATAGGTTAGAGTCGTTTTTAGTTTCATTGAAACCGTATACCGTCCATTCGTAAAGCGCGCAAAAAACTTTAGAAGCGTGTTACAAAATGAAAGCAAAAAAGTTTAATCGCGCTAATTTTGTGGAAACAACTTACCAAATGTGTGAAATAAGCGAAATATTTTATTTCCTCTTAAGGGGGTACGATTTCCATACAAACTTAATTTACACAACTGTGGGCGAATAAAGTATTAATGTACACTGAAATATCTGTAATAGGCTTTTACAGTGGTCCTTATTACCGGCCAGTTATATAAAGTTGGAGTGTCAGCCGTTGGTCATGGCAGTCGAGGCTTCAGAAAAAGAACTAACAGACTTTTACGACTATTTTGAGGCATATGTTTTAAGCTCATTCACGTATTCAATGCCGAGTACCCGTTAGAAAGAATGACGAAAAAATTACATTTTTGGTTTTTTATTAATATTTCTGTTATCCTACAGTTTTCTCGAACTTTATATAACTGGCCGGCAATAAAGACCACTGTAAAATTCTATTACAGCTATTACAGTGCACATTTATACTTTGTTTGCCCATAGTTGTGTAAATTCAGTTTGCATCGGAATCGAACAACCTTAAACTGAGTAACTCTAGTAGTACTAAGTAAGAACTTACAAGCGTTACTTAGGACTCCCACGTGAAGTAATCTCACCTGCACTATCAACACATCGTGATTCAACTTTTGTTTTTAAATTATGTGTTATTTATTATCTTCATATTATTGTTTTTTTTAAGTCTTTAAATGTAGGTACTGTGCTTTATTAGAAATGCTTTTATATGCTAGCCATGTGTTATTTTGTTATTTGATTTGAAGACATTTGACCCATTTTTATATGTAGGTACGTTTTCTCTTCTTTGACAATGCTGCTGCAATTTATCGGAAAGGCTCATGCGTTCAGTCGTGTAGAGATTCAGAGACATCTTGAGCTTATCTTTATATTTATTCGGTCTATGTTTGTCGATAGTTCATGTCCAATCGTGAATGGGTGAAAGCCGTTATCTCCTTCAGTACCTACTTGTTCTACGACACACCCTAGCATTATTATATGAAGTACGTAATTGGTTTTCCAGCTGTTCATTTTATTGGTATTCACAACGAAATTAACTATAGTGCTAAAATGGTTAGCTAGAAACATACATTCGCTTATTCAAGTTGTTTTAATAGTTAAAGGTTGAGTTGTTCAGGCTAAGGGTTCTATATAGAGCATGATTGATTTCACAAGTACAAGCTTGATGTTCTGGACACAGCGGTGCAGCCTCCGCGCGGTCCTCGCAGCGAATCCTGCAGCAGCCGCCAGCTGACTCGGAACCGACGCACGCATCGCCGCGTCACGCAGAACGAGAAGAGATACCACTCAGGTATCCGAACGGGACACTAGATTAGTAGTTGCCACTTACATGCGTGAACATATATTTCAAATCGTTATTAATTACGAAATAAGTTTATCAAACGAATCCAAACATTAGCAGGGGGGGTAATAGGCGAAATCGTAGCTTTTAAAAACTTATACAAGTGTTAGTATTATAATCCAGACAGATTATCATAATATTATTGCTTCAAACATGAACATTTTCGAATATAATATCACCAAATAAATAAGTTTCAACGTACTCTGTATTAAATGCTCGATATTCTTGAAACGTTTTATTACCCACTTACTATTTGAGATCCTGGTACTTCTTTTTTCTGCCTTTATTCCACTTTATGTGAGATCATCACTACATGATTCCTCTTCTATGTCAGCATAACGATATAACATTTTAAATGACACAACAGCTTACAGTAAGGTCGGCTGCTGTATCTATAACTTAAAACACTTCCAAGGTAGATTGTATAAACATACCATCCTTGAAAGGTAAATTCCATTTGTTGAGTGTTCAATAAACCTAGGTCAGTAACAGTTATTGACCGATAAGCCTTAATGGTTTGTGATTGTTAAAGTTCTTTTAGGGTTCAGTACTTAAGATTTTTAACTACGTTAGGTTCCAAGTTTATTAAAATAAGTCATATTGAAGATTTGAAGCTCTCATTTCTAAAACTATTTAAAATTGACGGGCCAATAGTTCAAATGGAATTTCCGCGGGGAACTTTTGGTGGTAAGCTTCCAGACCTATTCAGAATCGTTCGCATCGGAGATGCGAGATGAGATAGATGAGCTTTTAAATAATGATAATAATAATAATTTTATCACAGATGTATGCGGATAAAGTCTGAGTGAAGTGAATGATTTGTGTGAAAATTGACAAGTACTGACGGATGATTCGCTTAACGGCTAACTGAGGGCGGGCCTGAGCCAAACACCCACCGGCCATATTGTAATTCTGTTTTGTTCAGGCTGTCTGCTAAGTTGCGGTTTCAATTCGGAACAAACAGGCTGACCGCCGAAAATCTGGAGTGGCATTATCGTCATAGTTAGCAACCGAGGATCGGTGGTATCGACCGTTAAAATAAACTTAAAATAGCATGCCCACAGCAAATTGCTATTACTTACAAAATCATCCGATATTGTAACATTGTGACAATTGAAGAGTGTCCTTAAAAAAGTGGTTATTTCATGACTATGTATTGACCGATATATTATTAAATAATATCCAATAGTTGTATTTTATTATTATTAATAAAAAACACAAAATAAAGATTCTTGCCATATCTAATTTTTAAAGAAATTACTTTCAGTTTTGTAAAAATCAATAAAATGTTAAATATACCTAGACAATGTTGATGAGTGTATTTTCCAGAAAATAGAAAAGAACTGAAACCTATGCTTAAATGATGAAAATGTATCATGCTTCTTCAAGTTATATGCATATAGATAATATTGACTTATTTTTTAAAGCACTGTTATTTTTTGACACCAAATTACACACAAATATTATTTATTTTAGTTTTTATTTTGGAAATAAGTATGTACTGACAAACCTTCACAAACCTTCTAAGGAGGCTAAGAAGCTCTTTCCATGCACTAAATGTACAACTACTTCATGCACTTAACATTCTAATTAACGAAGTGCGTGCATTCGTTAGATTTTTCCAAAACCTTGGCTTTCGAAGGCCAAAGTGCTTATTTTGCCAAAATTCAACAAGAAATTAATTTTCACCATATTGTATAGAACTTATGTTATGATTATGACATAAAGCTCAGTTATACTGTCAGCAAGGCGGTCAGCTATCAGAGCAAATGCAAACACTGCGTGAAAAGCGGACAGCTGACGTTGAAACGCGCTGAAAATGCAATTTAATTATAACAATTGCGAAACAATACAATTATTTCCAGTACCTACTCCTGCGAAATTAACTTGTTTTAAGGCCTGCTTACAAAAGCACAATGTGGCACGTCTTAATGTTAGAGAATAACGAGCTTGATATAAGATCTTCAAAAGTTATGTTTATTTACGTACTTTTAAATACCTTGCTTGTAAATATCGCGTATGGTTTCCTCTCTAGAATATATTTTGGAAGACGCGTACTGCTACCGATATCGGAATACAACTTTTATCTTAAACAGCAAAACTTAGCAAAAATGCTGTTACAAAGATTGAAACTTGCCGACCAAGTGCCAGTCGGACTTGCGCACGAAGGGTTCCGAACCATTATTTATAAAAATGGCAAGAAAATCATGTTTGTTGTATGGGGGCAGAGGGGGGGGGGGGCTTAAATATTGACTTTCTTTGTTTTTAGTATCTGTTGTTATAGTGGCAACAGAAATACATCGTCTATGATAATTTCAACTGTCTACTATCTTGGTTCATGACATACCGTCTGGTGACAGACGGACAGGTAGACATACAGAGAGACAGACAGACATACGGACGGGCAGCGACGGTCGAACACTTAGTAATTTGATTCCGTTTTACCCTTTGGGTACGGCACCCTAAAAAGACCTCCTTTCGTGCACTGTAGTTATACTGCTGTACTGGTGGATATTTCATACATATTAATCATTTTTTTTATCATTTTTTGAGGTTGCAGTCCTTAATAATTGTTATTTACTTGTAATGTAAATTAAATTAGTAACAGATAGAAGAGACACGTTTCAGTCTAGCATCTTACAACGTTATAGTCACATGCCGTAAATGAACACCAAAATAAGCATACCAGGCAAGCTCTAGAATAATTACTCATAATGATACCAGTCGCTTATCGATTGCATTCTCGACTATCCGATTTTTATCAGTTGTTTTGATAGGAATACAACAATATGTCACTTATTCAAACGATAGTGTTTTATTCAACTTTCAAACAGAATAAATAAAAAAAATTGCAAAACTTCGTTGATTAACAGAAATTGGAGTAGGCCGACATCAAACATAATAAAATTGGCTGGTAACAAAATGTTGAAGCCAATATACAGGTACGAACGAATCTTGGTGTGCACACCATCATACCACGTGCGTGTAATATCGATATGGTAATCTGATTCGGCTGAATAAACTGTCAAACCGCATTTCCCGGAAAAGCTATCTGAAATAAATAAATTGAATTCATGTTTGCAGTATTTTATTATCAGTCGCCTGCAGCATTGTAACCTCGGTCGCCTTCAGTAGCATGAATGTATAATATTACGTACACAATATGAATTGTCAATATTATTATTAATGACTTCATCTATTTTGTGAATTATTCCGCATTAAGGGGGTACGATTTCCATACAAACTTAATTCACACAACTATGGGCGAATAAAGTATTAATGTACACTGAAATAGCTGTAATAGGCTTTTACAGTGGTCCTTATTACCGGCCAATTATATAAAGTTGGAGTGTAAGCCGTTGGTCGTGGCAGTCGGGGCTTCAGAAAAAAAACTAACAGACTTCTACGACTATTTTGAGACATATGTTTTAAGCTCATTCACGTATTCAATGCCGAGTACCCGTTAGAAAGAATGACGAAAAAATTACTTTTTTGGTTTTTTATTAATATTTCTGTTATCCTACAGTTTTCTCCAACTTTATATAACTGGCCGGCAATAAAGACCACTGTAAAATTCTATTACAGCTATTTCAGTGTACATTTATACTTTGTTTGCCCATAGTTGTGTAAATTCAGTTTGTATCGGAATTGAACAACCTTAAATCAACTACAACGTCGATAAATTTTGAGCACCTAACCTACTAAATCCTACAGTGGGTTACACAAAGGTGACTTAACTGGTCATTATGTAGTTAAAGCCCAATGGCGTTAAGTGAAGAGCTTCAGTTACGACGATAGATGAAATTCCGGGCGACTGGCACGTATGGTTTGCTTTACCTTCTAATCTGTTTGAAGCAGTGGGCTGCGCTGCGTGGAATAATTATTTGCATAGTTTGACAATGATGGGGAGGCCTTTGTTCTGTATTGTCTGTTAGCTGTTTGAGAGCGGAGTAGATAAATTTGATTGCTAAAGTTATGTACCCGTTATTTTTTTCAAACATTTTCTCGGTAGACGTTTATTAAAATACTTACACTCAACACGCAAAAAGTGGCAACTACTAAGTTTCGTGTCCCTTTTAACCTTGTTCGCGATTGAATCACGTAGTCTGTTTTTAGAGTACGTAGAACGAGTTTTGGTCCATTTTATTTCATTATTCACCCTTTGTGTTTAGTTGTTATCGTCACTTCGGTAAGGGATGACGAGCTATCGATGACGACGTGTTAGTTCAGCTGCACTCGATTGCGTTGAAGATAGTTTCCATCACTTCTGTAGTTTCATGCGTGCCCATATTTTGACTTTGCACGTAGTTGAGTTTGGATTTTAAATGTTGTCTTATTTTCAAAAGTATAATATTGTGGTTTGGTTTTCTTTAGCTTGAATAGATTTTACTTATTTGACTTTGATAAGAAAAAAATGGCCAAGGTTGGATTGAACTAAGTAAGTACTTGCGTAAGTAATAGTCGCTGAGTAGGCAATTCTTGGTTTTTGTTGTACTTTTTCTTCAAGTTTTCATCATAATACAAATAAAACACTTACTCTTATCTATTGAAATACTTTTAACCAGTATAAGGCCTCGCTGTATGATCAGAGGTCGCACGTTTTGCTGTTTGTCCAGGCCACAAAATAAATACTACTCGTATTACCTAAGTTAAACTGAACTCATAAGTTGAAAATCAGTCTTTATTGCTGTTGGATACGACTGAAGTTTATCTAGCGCAATAAAATGAGACAGGCTCGAAGCATGCTCGGTTTCGAAGCTGGTCGAGTCTCGCATGTCTCGTTGAGTGTGCGCCGATAAGTGCTCATCGCCTCTTCCACCGCACCCGCCACTTCGCCAGTAACGCGTCGAACTAACCCTAAGGGTTTGTTTATTTGATACCTCTGTGCAAACCGCTAAAGCAACAAGTATTATTATTTTATGAAAAGCTTCATAGGTTCGTTTTTTCCTAGTTCCAATTGGATGCTTCATAAACTGGAAAAATAATCATAGGACGCTCCGACTCGATAATCCGACAACATTGTATAATTATTTATTTGGTGTATAGAGATGACTCAACATAACTCTTCCAAGAATAGTAGCAGTGGGCTTTTTTAATCTGATGATTATGAATTGAATGGATATTAAGGGAATAAAATGTACAGTGTTTACATAATGATTTAATAATTTTATTTTAAAAGTTTGCTGGCATGCTTTTTGCATGCCCAGGCATAAAGTCTGCCTGGGCATGCAAAAAGATGGTGTGTTGTATTTTTATTATAATGTACGCATAATTATGTTTACCTTCATACTTTTCATTCAAGGAAATGGTGGTTTGTTCTCGACCACATAAACCAATCCATAAGCCAAGAATATCCACTTAAAAAAGCGGCCAAGCGTTAATCAATAAAAAATCCTGGCTCCATTGTTCACGCTACAACACAACGCCATATCACTTCGTTGAATCGTTCTACAAATAAATAATATAAATTTAGGAAAATACTTTTATAAATATAAAGTCATGATGAATAATATCGATTCATAACATGCCCTAAGTGTTTGTTACGGTATTATATCTTATGTAATACATACAGCTGTGCATGACTTGCTGATCATTTTCGGAGCAAATTGTACCGACTTGTTTTAAAATATAGTCGTAGATATATCTCAGTGACCTTCATTTTAAACTACAGATATTATCACGTTCGGTGAAGCATTCTTATAGTTAAACTCAAACCTGATACACTCAAGGTTATAAGCATATTACGTATTAGCTTATTATATTTAAAAAAATATGTCAATCACAAGCAAACACTCTCGCTTCTCGCGTAACCAAATTATTGTTATTATAATATATTAGTTATATTAAATAATCAAAGCAAAGTTCTCACTCTTACCAAAGACATAACAGAGGTAGGTATATCAACGATATCCGGCCTGTTACATTCGAGCTACGACCCTTTCCAACTACCTGCTTGCACATTACGGGCGCCTGCGGGAGGGGAAGTAAAAAACCTGTCAAAATAGGCTAAGCTTAAACGTTAATACAAAGCCAGCCGCAATGTTACAGTGGCTGAGCTGTAACGCTATTCAAGTTGATATTGGGACTAATTCTCGGGCCGATCTCGATCATTTTGTAATTTTATTTTATTGCTTCTTTTCACAACCCCGCTCTTTTTGTACGTTTTCCGTGTATCGTAGCTGTCGAGGATTTTTCGAAGAGGTCGTTTATGAATTACTCAAGGAAATTATCCATTCCCCCTTCGAAAAGAAGCAATAAAAACTTATTTATTTACACAAAGAAACTTACAATTAAACAAATATTTACAAAATGTACAAAATACACAAGAAACAGTTGAGCTATCTGCAGATCGTTACAAACGATCTAGAGATAGCTCAACTGATCCAAATCAGTGCCAGACGGAAGCGTCCCCAAGACGCTGGCGGCAATAAAATAAAATTTCAAAATGATCGAGATCGGCCCGAGAATTAGCCCCATGATTCTTACCAAAGAATCATGGGAATCTTCCAAGTCATGAGATAAATTAAGCTAATATTATAAATTCGAAGGGTGCTTTGAAGTCTATAGTAATTTTGGTGGTTTGAATTGCGCGAATCCAAATCAATCGTCAAAGTCGTGGGTTCGTCAAAGTTCAAGGTCGTGGGTTCGATCCCCACCGAGAACAAATATTTGTTCTGGGTGTTATAATTGTATTCTAAGTATTTATTTACAAAAAAAGTATATAATATGTATTATATCAGCTATCTGGTTTCCATAGTACAAGCTCTGCTTTGTTTTTGGCTAGATAGTGTTGTGTGGAAAAAAAAAAAAAACCGGTATTTATTGATTTGGATTAAAATCACCAAAGTCAAAATATGGATACCACAAAGATCATTTAAAACGTCTTAAAGCTGTGCCAGTTCTACGCGACCTAGAATCATCATCATCATCTCAACCCGTTATCACCCACTGCAGGTTATACCTAACCTGCTGAAAGTTATGGAGGCCTATAGGCCTCAATAATTTTCTGCCAGCCTCTTCTATCCTGTGCGTCTTTTGTCCAAGTTTTTTCTGCGACCCTTACGTTTGATTAGAATATATAATACATAGCCTTAAAATACATACCGGCACCTTAAAATTCGGTATCGCGTGAGCTACAATAAGGGGCGTAAATCAAGTATAAATAAAACTATCATTTGCTATATTATAGACATCAAAACTAACTGTCCAGTCCTACATTTATTAATATAATACAAAGAAGAATTCATTAATTTCAGTATAAAATAATTTTCTCTCTAACATAACGTGAAACATTTTGCAAATAAACTACAACAGAACAGCCATACAGAACTGTATTTTAATCAAGGCTACGGCACGTCATCTATAGTGTCAGTTATCGGGCGCTTTGATTTCATTTGAAAGCATCATGGGCTCAATTCTAGACCAGTGACTATTTTGTCACGGTAGATATATATCACAAGAACTGTCAGTTTCTTTAGTGAATTTGACAGTTCTTGTGATATATATCTACCGTGACAAAAAAGTCACTGGTCTAGAATTGAGCCTCAGATCTGATGGGCTGCTTTGAAAGGGTTTAATTAAAAGCTGTTTATTCATAGTTTACTTGTGCATGATTAAAAAAAGCTGCCAAGTGCGAGTCGGACTCGCCCATGAAGAGTTCCGTAGCAGCAAGTAACATAATATAAAAGTTCTTGTAGTTCGTTTTAATATTTGAGTGGTTTGAATGAAAGGTAAATTGCGGTTTACGAATTATGACGTATTAAAAAAAAACTGCTGAATTGATCTCGTTCAAACCAATTTTGGGTGGAAGTGGTAGTTTGCATGTACATCATATATTTTTTTTAGTTTTATCGTTCTCTTATTTTGGACGTGGGGGACTCATTCTATCACTTTGGAAGTGTCTCTCGCGCAAACTATTCAGTTTAGAAAAAAAACGATGTTAGAAGAATATATTCAACATCATTTTTGAATCATTCAGTAGTATGTGCGGCTTAATATTGGCTTACAATGAATAGGTACTCTAATCGCCCATAAATGTTAAAAATCTATTTATATGGAAATCCTCCCTAACTGGTTATTTACGCCATTTTAAGTAATGACTAACTGATGTATTTTTTGAATGAAAAGTATTTTAGAGAATGTATGTATGTAAAAGTATTGTAGAGTATGATTTTTAATCTGAGTAGTCATTGACCATAAAATGCGTCAATAAATGTTGGTCAAACATGCTCCTCTCAGACATTAAGATTTATGCGTCTATTGTTGATTCAAGAGAAACATTTTTTTTATGGGAGTTTGGATGTTGCCAAACTTTACTATCAAACAAAAAAAATAAGTATTCATTCAGGGTAAGAGTCGAAAGGGCGAAGGAGTCGTTGACATTCGTGAGCAGTCGAAGTACAAATTAGAATGCGACTTGTCTGGCGATAGGCGCCACTACGATTCGGCTTATTATAAAAAAAAAAAGTTAAAATACTCTGGCACAGTGTAGTGCTACAATTACCAAAGGATGAGATGCGATAATAAAACATCGCAGTTTTAATTAATATGCGTTCGAAACTTGCCTGTTAAAATTTGCAATGAACTCTGATCTCTCCGGTGTTTCTTGGATTTGTAAGAAACAAGAATTCGGAATTCCGTAGGTATTTAATATATTATGTTACGACATAATGTTTGTTCGGAAAGCAATGTATTATTCGTAAAAAAATATATGAATAGTGAGTTAAGTTTTTTCTTTTAGAATACGTAGTAGACACCTAATCTATCTTCTGCAGGATATAATATAAGGAGAGGTAGAAATTTAATCCTCTTTCCTTTCACCAATGCATAAGCTGGCTTAAAGGTCCTAGAAACAAACAATTTCTTTTTCAATTTTGGATGCACTATTCTATCCATTTTATTATTATAAATAGTATATTTTTTTAATATTATATTTTATACATTACGTCGTGTAGAAACCGGCATGTCGTAGAACCTGAAAAGTTTGAAAACATGTGTCAAGTACACGAAAGGGGTCTCTTTGAGGCGCAAATCCCTTCACCACACGGGTTCGAAACAAACCATTGACACGATCAAATCATATTTCTACAGTACCATTATTCAAGTAAAATTTGTTTTGTTGATAATATTATTGCAATAATAATATCATCAAACATGAATAATCATTGTCCAAACTGATTACTGACAGGTATTTAGGTCTCCGGATGCGCATCCGCTGCGTTCAAAGGTAACATTATAAGTTAGGATATTACTGATTCAAATTTCGAATACATGGTGCAAATAGAAATCCAAAATATTTGTTTAAATAACAAAATTATTTCAGCTTAAATAGCTGAAATAATACAAAATAATACAGATTTTCTGGGCACTCATGATTTTTATCAAATATGCATTATGTTTTCCATTAGTTTAAAATATCGAACAGCTCGAAGCTTTGCTCTGAACGTTTATTAATATTTCTGATGTGTTCATAGCACTAGTCATATTTCAGTATTAATAAAGTATGAAAACGGAGAGCACTGGTGGTCTAGTGGTAGCGGCCCCGCCTTCTGATCTGACCAATGAGTTTTTCTGTCGAAAAATGTATGTGCACTAGGCCAGTACTCTCAAAACGGTGAAGGAAAACATCGCGAAGAAATAATTAAAAATGTAAATTAAATAACCAAATCATCACGAAACCTCTAAAAAACGTCGGTGAATAAAACTATAATATAATATAATAAAATATAATGTATTATTTTTGTAGTTACAATCACAAGAAGGTATTGATCTGAATTTCCAGTCACCAATTCATTGGTAAATCTTGAAAATATTGTTGTAACAAAATATTTGTCCACATAAACAAACATGGTATTGTTTTTCAGTATATAGTTTATAACAACTATCGAATTATCTGCAAATTCATAACGTGAGAGTAATTAACCCACCCATCACGTTATCATAACCACAAGGTCGCCTATTGTTGCATTGAGCAGGTGTACTTATGTACTGGCGGGATTGATTGCACCACCACTTTTAATTACAAGTCGGAGAAAAGTCAAGGTATTGTTGTAATAATATGAACGACATGCAATGACATGTTATGATATTAAAATTCGATATTCATAGATTAAAACAAGATAAACCTAAAGCAAATGTGTGAATTACTCTTTTCTACTTAATTACTATCAATCTAAAGACGAGCAGCCTATTTTAATCTAAAAAAAACTTGTCCCAGGCACTGTAGCGTCCCGTAAGTAGGGGGATGAGTAATCACCAGTTGCTCCTGACGCTATATAAATCATCTACAATAGATGCAAAGGCCTGTTTACTTCGTTTTTTTTAAGACGAGCAGCACTTCCGACTAATTACGCTACTTTGACGTCAAAATGTCAGAACCAGAAAAATTGCTTCGTCTTGTGTGCGTTAAACAAGCTTCAGGTTCTATATTTCATTAAAAAAAGATGAATGAACTAAGCGCTGGAAGCGATTGCACGGCAAAAATAATTTTAAAATAGACGTGCATTTTAACTACAATTGTAAAAATTGCAATGTTTCTTAATTTCTACAAAACATAGGTATTCATGTTTCACTCATGCATAGGAATTAAAGTAAAAAACCAGTCTGTAAGACTAGATTTGGTAAGTACTACTTAGTGATTCTTTTATAGTCATAAATGTACAAGATACCTGCATACCTTGAGAGTGTGTTTTTCCGAATTATAGACGAACCCTATAGTGCCAAGTAAATGTCGTCATTTTGCAAATGTAATTTAACCATATTTCGAGTCATCATCTTTTAAAAATCTTTATTGTGTTTTGTTTACGTAAAATGTATTCCAAGCAGCCTGCTCTGGCATAAGTTTTTTCCGAATTATAGACGAACCCTAATAGTGCCAAGTAAATGTCGTCATTTTTCAAATGTAATTTAACCATATTTCGAGTCATCATCTTTTTAAAATCTTTATTGTGTTTTGTTTACGTAAAATGTATTCCAAGCAGCCTGCTCTGGCATAAGTTAGATTAGGTGCTACACCGTGAAAGCCTTATTCACTTAGAGCTCGTAATTTCCTGTTGAAGCCTCCGCTCAACTGAACTGTAAGCAGGTGAACAGCTCGCCAGTTTATATTAAGCAGAGTTATAAAGGTACAAAGGTGCAAAAGTTGATTATTTAGTGTTTTGTTTATGTTTGTTATTTTCTTATTAGCTGTGTAAGGCTAGGTCCCGTTAGGCTTCGTTCTGAATTGAAAAAAAAACCTTGTTTTACCTGAGGCAAGACCATCAATTCGAAACTTAAAACTATTATGTCGATATAAAAACAACTACCTTGGCATACCTGAAAAACAATATGAAATTCTAGCTCTAACTCAATTAAAATTTAATTATATTTTTAACTACTAAACTCAAGTCTTTAGCGCGTTTATCAATGAAATTAGTTGGTGTTATCTATTAGTAAGTGCTAAGTCAATGATAATTATGTGGTTGTGTGCTATTTTTATTTCGCGTTTATTTACAATTTTGGTGTTCATTCTCAAAATATTATTCGCAAACCTTGTACAGTTTAATGGGAACTAACTTTGTTTGTCCAAAAACTAATAACTGGTGATAAAATAACGCGGTTATTTTAATGTATTGAAATGTCATGGAAAACAATTCGTGACTCAATGTCACCCATGTACGAGTACAACATAATTAACTACGTCTTCTAAGCGTATATTTGTCTAAGCGGATCCCTACACGTTCAATAAAAATAGATATTTTATTTAAATAAATGTACTGGAACAGCAATTAATATCCAGTAAAATCCAACCACCCAAAGCTAAATACCCGGTATTTTATTATCTGTCTAGTCCGGTCATGCAAATCATCGATGTGAACGTTAGTTTTACGACTTTTTGAATATTGATGGTGCTTTTCTAGAACACGCCAATGACGCCTTTAATTCAAGACGTCTAGTCGAGTGTGACTTATTAGTGCGTCTAGGGTCCCGCTTATTCATTGTTTAACTTTGAGTTTGTTATGAGGAAAACTAAGAAGACAAAGATTTTAAATTCTAATTGGATGAGCTAGTCACTGGTTTTGAGTTGTGTGCGTGTGGTTACGTGTATGTGTGGTTTGTCGGGTAGCAGTGAGGTCGGCCGTGGCGCTGAGCACTCCGCCCGGGAGGACCAACCGACGGCTCACGCGGAACGAGAGTCGCTACCACTCGGGTGAGTCAACGTAACCATCCATAGACGTCCCGTCATGGAGTGATGTCATACCTATGTACTTCAATAGTTACAATCAGCTTGGTTTTAATGAGGCTCAACTGCATCCAGCCATCTAAATTTCCTTTGTGTTGGTGTGTTCTTCTTTCTTATTTTTTGTGATATTCCCTACTATTTCATGCTTTATATCATACCTTCTTCTGGTTCATTCGGCTTATTTCTGTTTGATACTAATGTATCAATCAACAGTCAAAATAGTTTTCTAAATAAAACTAACATCGTTTTGCCATTTAATAGCTCGGGTTCAAATAAATAATTTCTGCGCTAACTAATTAAAATGCATCGAACCAATTTTCATTCGTTTTGCATGGGTTTATTCCAGGTAGGTTATTTTTGTTCAGTTGGGGTTGTGGCCAGTGGTTTGGTGTGTGAGTTTCGGTTTATTTCGTTTATTGCGGCGCTTTGCGTCCGTAATTGGTGTGGTCATAGTTCACTGCTGTGCCCTGCAAGTTTTAGAAACTGAATGATTTTCGGATTAAGGGTGTGATTTTCCAGCTGGTTATGGATGACTCACTTCACAATTGAGTCGAAGATGCCGTTCATCCGCTTCTCTTTAAAATCTTAGGTGGCATAGACCTCCATCATAGCATCCTAGAAATAAGTAAAAATGGTTGCTATGACGGATAGTTTTATAATTATGCCTTTATATGGTTTAGGGTACGTTTTACCTTATAATTTTCATAATGTAATTTACGAAAAAAAACTAAACTTATTGATAATATTATGAAGGCTAAATTTTATGCATCGATTCTCAAAAAAAGGAAATGTTAAACAGTAGGCAACAATTAAAGGCGCATTATTGTTATTTTACTATTGGTTCAAAAGAACTAGTGACACGGCAAAAAGATATAGGCAAAGGCATTGGAATCCAAAGATAACGCGACCTGTAAAGATTCCGCTGAAATCAGATTTCACCTGTTTATCGACGTTTCCTCGATTTCCCCAACTCAGATTGCTGCTGGGATTCGTTTAATATTACGCATTATTGGCGATTTGCTTCTTTCTTTTTCTTTGCTCCAAAAAAGCAAACTTCGTCTCATGAGTATTGAAATAGTCATATAATTAATTGACGATACAGATACAGCCTTACGCCTAATTGAGCTATGTTTTGTGGAAATTCGTGAAACCGCTTCCAAGCACTTTTTTCTGTAGTAAATTAACTTATTTGTTTCACAAACGCTGCATCGAATAGTTTGTTACTTATTACTTTCGGCAGTGAGCATGTTAAGTGTTACTAATACTAACGATGCATGTCAAAAGCTGAAAAAACTAGGAAGTTTATTTAAATGATGCAAATTATTACAATTTGTCTCGACTTTATAATATGCACTCATCCCATTTAAGAAAATGTATGGAAAAAAGAAACCAAGCGGGGTTTCGAATTAAATAAAATTATAATCAAAGGTACTCGTAATAAAATTTCACAGACTGAAAGTTAATAAAGAACTATTCAACTTTAGTCTAAAAATGTGAAATGCAATCTGTTATTTTAAAAGTTCAATAACTGTCGGAGGTGGGATACTGAAATAGGAAACTATTTTCTTATAGCAACAGTGGATCGAAAGTTTTACTCGTATCATAGAATTTCTGGTTCGGGCTTTTGTTCTACAATATAGAAAGAAAGAAAATTATTTATTTCATCACCTGGGGTCCGTAGTGGTGGCCACATAACTGGGGACAGGCGATTCATACGTACCTTTGTAAATTTATAATTACAATGTTATTATGACAAGATGTGTTCGCTGTTATTTTGACGGTTTAAGGTTGTTCGATTCCGATACAAACTGAATTTACACAACTATGGGCAAACAAAGTATAAATGTACACTAAAATAGCTGTAATAGAATTTTACAGTGGTCTTTATTGCCGGCCAGTGGTATTTATATAAAGTTGGAGAAAACTGTAGGATAACAGAAATATTAATAAAAGCCCAAAAAAGTAATTTTTTCGTCATTCTTTCTAACGGGTACTCGGCATTGAATACGTCATATGTCTCAAAATAGTTGTAAAAGTCTGTTAGTTCTTTTTCTGAAACCTCGACTGCCACGACCAACGGCTGACACTCCAACTTTATATAACTGGCCGGTAATAAGGACCACTGTAAAAGCCTATTCCAGCTATTTCAGTGTACATTAATACTTTATTCGCCCATAGTTGTGTAAATTAAGTTTGTATGGAAATCGTACCCCCTTAAGGTGGTAATGCAGAACTTTTACTGATGGTACATGAGAATAGCGAAAATCCACATTGATGACTCATGAGTCACCAATATCAACACTACGTATAACAAATACTAAATACATCAATATTTAAATCTACAGCTTTGAATAGGTTTGAGGTTTTCTATAATATTATTCTTGTGTGAGGGTGTGGGTGTGTGTGTGCCGTACTATTTATAAGAAGCACCGATTGGAAATATTAAATTGCTTCTAGGCGTAAGGCTTCGTCTGCTTGGTTTGATTAAATTTATATCGGTTCTATCTGTGAGTGTGAAAATAAGATGACTCTGATGTTGTAAAACAAGAACAAACACCGCGAAAAACATAATGGGTTTTTAAACTTTTATATACAGGGTTGTTTTTTGAGAAGGGTGGTAATGGCTAAGTCCGGAACCACGAGAGTTGGGGAAAAGTCGTAAATCAAAAAATCTTTTACTTGTTTTAATTTTGAGCAACTTATTAGATAAAATTGAGATATAAAAAGTAAACAGTTAAATTTTGCTAGTTCCGTTCATTTTTACTAAAACTAAAAATATGCAAACATTGATCCTTATCAGCAAAAGAATCCAATATTACAGGGAGTATTTTTTTTAAACCCATTAGGGTCCATTGCCGTCAAAGTAAAAGATTTTTGAAAAAGATAAATATGCAGTTATTGTTTTCTAATTAATTGAGGGCATAATTACTATTACGATTTTTCCCTAACTTTCGTGGTTTCGAAATTGGCCATCACCTCCCTTCTCAAAAAAACACCCTGTATATCATGCTAAAAATTATGTTGTGTTGAGTTCATACAGGCGAGGGTAATAATGAGATTAAAGCAGATGCGTGAAATTTCACGCTCTCTTGGCGACAACGTATCCGACATATTCGTAGAGAGATTTATGTTGCCTCGAGAGGTGAGCTCGCTGGATGTAACTCGATTTATAAGCCGTGCCGCCCTAGCCTGCATCGGGCTGCAACGATAATTGATTTGAAACGACGGAAACTACATGGACGTTCGAGCTTCCTAAATTCCGCTTAAACCCTTGTACGGGAATTTTGAACTAGATATGCACTAACGGGAGTTCTTCTTCTTCTTTTCGTGTCATTGGTTCTGTGGAACCAGTGTGAAACAATCATTAAGGCGATGACAAACGTCGATGTACTTCTAGCTCGCATTCTTTGACTTTTTGAAAGATATAGAAACACTGAAATTATTTATCGAAAATCACGAGTAGTACTAGCTAGAGATTTTCTTCTCTAGCTGAACAAAACAGCAAACTATACCAAGAAGAACTAACAAGCTCAGCTATCGCTTGGCTGATTCATGTGCTTAGTTCAAAGTTTTCAAACCGGATAATGAAATTAGTCGGAGATTCACGTGTTTAACTTATGCGGCTCACTTTTTTACGTTTCCCGCATAAACACTGATTTTCTTCATCATTACATTGTTGTGCTTACACTTCCAAATAATTATTTTATTCACACCAAGGAGAACCAAGCCCAGCTTTTAAAATGTATAACGACGAATATTAGTATAACTCAATACCCGCCCTACGGCATTCCCATAATGGGCGGAACATAACGTGATTTCGTACATCGTTGATGAAATGGTGATAGATTCCAGAGTATCTGATTTTAAATTCCACGGACTGCTTTTCCAAACTTACGGTTTTTTTTTATGGCATTGCGAACCACGGCTTTGGTACAAAGGTACGTTTCATTTTAAACAATGGTTTCGTCTTTAGTATTAATTTAAACTACATACATTAATATAACACACATAGCTACATACTCAAAAAGAAACTGCGTGATAAATAAATCGAGAATAAAGTTTTTTATGAAATAATTATTATAGTCATGCAGTGTTGTGCAACTCATAGTTTTGTGTTGTATAGGTACATTATTACACGTGTATATTACACACACCCTTAGCAAATGGACATGGAATTCGAAAATATTAAATCTGGTACAACTGAGGTGGATTGTACGATAAGTACCTCCCGAGTGTTACTCGGGAGGTAGCATTGGTTCGTGAGCTTTTGTCTTTAAGACAAAAGCTCACGAACCAATGTTATAAACACACGGAATCTTTGTCTGTGACGGCTGTTGTGTTGTGCTGTGTATTTGAACGTTGCTCTAATATACGTACTCGTATGTACCTACAGTCAAGTATGAACTCGCACGTTGGAATATAATTCAGTCAATCAAGCGTAGTGTAGTTTTGAATAATTGTGCTTTAGGCATTACACCTGTTTAAGCTCTAACCACCGAACGTTCATGTACAAATGCTTTTGAAATCAAACAATTTTCGTAACAATTTGAACGTTTCGCTTTGGTTTAATGCAGTTCTAACATGCAACATTATCAATTGGTAAGTATTTTTATTTTAGTGAATATTGTGTTAACCACAAACAAGTAGTTTTAACAATATTCCCCCTAAAGATGGATAGGGCAGGAAAAAGAAGAAATTTGCACAATAAAAAACATCCACGATTATTTCAAATATTCTAAAATTA
Source organism: Thera obeliscata (assembly GCA_947578465.1). Lineage (NCBI taxonomy): Eukaryota > Metazoa > Arthropoda > Insecta > Lepidoptera > Geometridae > Thera > Thera obeliscata. Next base: position 5,042,303 of record OX387922.1, on the reverse strand, counting down.
AATAAATAAATATTGTGGACAATTCACACAACACTACCAAGCCCCAAACTAAGCAGAGCTTGTAATATGGGAACCGGATAGCTGATATAATACTTGAATACATTTTTTTTTGTAAATACATAATTAGAATACAATATAACACCCAGACAGAGAACAAACATTTATATTAACTACACAAATATTTGTTCTCGGTGGGGATCGAACCCACGAATTATTGGAAAGTTCGGTTTTATGATAACAAAATTTTCCACCTTATAATATATGTTGCCCAATTTAATATATTGAGGTTTGAATTATATAAAAAAGAGTAATCCACCAATGTTTAAACCTTCAGGCTTTGTAGTTCCCGGGCCTACGTGATATGTGAGTGTCAGTGAGGAGTGAATGGACTTATCGCTTATAAATATAGATCGGTTAGATTATATCTTATATGTCATCTACCTTTCCTGTTCTTTTTCTCTCACAAAATATAACGTTACGTTCAGATATTTGGCCTGATTACAGCTTACACAACGCACAAAATTGGCTGGGATTTTTGTTAAAAGTAATTTACTTTGACATGTCTATTTCAAGTAATCAAAACGTATGAGGTGGAACAATGGACGGCTCATTCGCTATAGAAACGCAATATGTCAGTCATTCCCTCATTTTTCATATTTCCGGGCACCAACACAAATTGAAACATAGCAGGTCTGATTAGAAACCATTTTCTCATCACCTTTGCCGTTGTCCCCCTTTGTCAGGAGACAAAGAGTACAAGGAGGCCTCTGCCTGAGTTCTTTTTTTATCTTGCTTTAGATACGTATAGAGTTGCAAAGGGTGTTGTTAGCACCGACACCGGTGATGTACCACGTCACGCGATTTCGATAGGACGAAATGAGGACAAACCGCTTGAAAATCTATAAAACATTTGTAACTACATCTTGAAAGCATTGGCTGGGCGATCTGGACGTAAATGAAAGGGAGGAGGCACAGAACAGAGAACAGAGAAAACTGAAAGGGTTTGCGGATGACTTTGCCCAGCAGTAGGACAACATAGGCTAGGGAGAAAAACAAACGGCTTAAAGTTTTGTTTTATTGTTAATAATAGTCTTACTCGGGCCGGTTATTCCGCCAACATTTCCACGCATATTCGCTTCGCTACCTACCACTTACGATACTTCATCCTGCCTGATTTCTGTAGAAAACTAATATCCGTTCGTAGGATCCGTTAGGTAACTTATCAAGAAAATGTAAACAAATATAAATCTTATGCATAGTGTTTGTTATGAAAATGTTCTATAAAAGTAATCATTTCTTAGCTTCATTCTGAGGCTAACCAATTGTATTAGCCTTAAGATTTTTTGTTGTTAGTTTACAGTTGTTAGTTGAGCTGACTGAACCGTGGGGTTTCTTATCATGATTTATACTTCTGTGGTCACTGAATTAAAAGTAGCATATTCCAGTTCACACTTATAATATATTTATTCCAAGTTTGATCCAAATGGACCAAACAGTTTGATGTGATTAAGTTAACAACATTCCAATATTCAAAAATCTGTATACCAACTTTAATTTATATTATATAAAGAAAGTCGTGTTAGTTACACTATTTATAACTCAAGAACTGCTAAACCGATTTGGCTGAAAATCAGAGTGTCTTTTTGTCCCGAAAAGGTAACGGGAACAGGGCAAGCATAGCCGCTGGCTGCCGCTAGTTTATTATCCTACAAAATATTTATCACAAACTAATCAAGTCAGATATAATTTATCGAACCCAACCTGATGTTAAAATTATACACAATGCCGGTCAAATATTGTATTTAATTGTGGTTTGCTTATTTGTAATAAGCAAACCACAATTTAATACATTGCATGTTCCAGTATATATCGTAATTAGCATGATGCTTTTAGTGCACTTCTGTTTGTGGTTGAGCAAATTAATGACAGTGCATGTGAAATACGTGTAGAATGCCACGTCGAAAAAGGACAGTAGGAGACGTCGAAAGAGACAGGGTTTTTAGGAACCATGCTGTTGATTTTAGAGTTGATGAGCCTTGTGCATGATAAAGGATTTTATTTTTCGGAGGAATTTATTAATTTGGTTTTATATTCGGAATACGGGAATCCAGGAATTATTATTATTATACGCCGCATCGCATAACTTTCGGGACTTGCGGTTGCAGTTTGCTTGGTTTGATCACACTTTTGTATATCATCCGTCGCAGTAACACGACACCATTCTAAATGATGTGATGTTTCACAGAAGTGAGGCAGGAGGCTGTGCAGCAAGCCTTGGCAGAGATGCAGAAGCGCCCTAAGCCTTCGCTACCGATGCCGTCCAAGAGGACCTCCATGATGGCCAAGAGTCCTGATCGAGAGAGACATGACCTATGTAAGTTACATTCGCTTTCTATTAGCCCTCCAAATTATATTCATATCCTATTCCGTATTAGAGTATGTGAATTTGAATATTGGGGCATAACCACCTAAAGCAGAGGATGGATCGTGCTCAGGGTTTCGAAACCAATTCTCGTGGCTAGTTTAATCAAATATTCATAGGCTTCATAGTCAGCTTGAATAAGTCCACTGCTGGACAGTGGAGTCCCCCCAGATATGGTGGTTTGCTGCAGTCACCACGTTTGACAGGCGAACTTGTGACCACAGTTGATGTTATGCCCAGAGAAGCTGCCTTGTTTCTTTATTTGTGTCTTACATCAAATGGTGATGGAGAAGTCAAAGTTCATATTATTCAAAATCTTTAGGTATTTTTAACAAAAAAAGGACAGCGTACGAACGTGAGGATATGTTTCCAAGTTTCCACGGGCAGTTAGGGGCCAAATTGCGTTTTCAAAAAAGTATTTTGGATTCGGTCGTTTAATAGCTTAGCCGAAATTACTTATCTCCATGCGCGCTTACTATGTCGTAAGATTATATGCCATTTAGATTAAAATTAGCGCGATGGGCTCCTAGGATCTAGATTATTTGCTTTCTCTAGCGTCATCTTCTGACGACGATTCGTGCGCCGGCGCCATGGTCGCTGAACCGCTGCCGCCAAGACGCCCGCGGGCGCCCGCGGGACGCCACCCTCGTGAGTCTGGCACGAAATAGTTTTGAGCAACTGGTTATGACATTATATCTTAGACCGGCAACACACGTCAGGTTTTGCTTTCGGGTACCCGTATCAGGTCGAATAAATCAAACTATGTTTTTACATTCATGATTGTTTTATATAACTTGCTGGCGAAACAAGCATATGGCCCACCTGATGTTAAGTGGTAACCATCGCCTAAACAAAGTAAGGATGTGCCCTATACTTGTTCAGAACATTGGATATGAACGTGCCCTATGTGTAGGACTCATAAATGTTAATCGTGCACATGATCCTAGCTTGGCGGCAGTCAAAAGCATGGAGGGACTTTCCCGCACGAGCTACTCACCAGTAGCTCTACATCTGCTCTTATTATAATTCACCAGTACAAGTCTTTACGTTGTCATCAGAGCAACTCAAATCAGTATCCAATTATTGTAATGTACATCCACATTAAATCGACACGACCATTACAAATAGGTAACATTACAATAACGCAGATTATTAAAGGGTTAAAACACTATCGTGTTAAGCTCTTACGCACGACTGGACTGGGGAGTGTGAAAACCTAACTAATGCAACCAGCCGTACGTGTGTGGGCCTCATCCGGTTACCGAATCGCGGTGTCGCCAAACCTGATGTATGTTGCCGGCTTCATCGTATAACAAAACTATACTTACAACGTAGTTAGAGTAGTTGCTATACCTCCGCGTGCAGTCAGCGTTAAAAAGTAGATTGCCAATTTCATTTCTTCAAAAGAGCTATTCAGTACTCATTTTAATTGGATTTTGCAAAGAATCGGTATCTTCACTTTACAGTTCGGGTGGATGGGTTGCGGTGGATCTATTGATGAAGTTATGAACTTCAATGAAGAGCGTTTAGGCTTAAGAAAAACTTGAAGTTGAAGGACCCGAAATGAAATTTCTTGCATTTTGACGCTACTGTACTTTTAGATATATTTTACATGGATTTTCGTTTAAAGATAAGCTTTAACATTTCAGGCTTTATATTTACTTAAGTTGGCGATCACGTTTGAGAGTGATTGGTGTTTATTTAGAAATTCGTTATTTTAATTTTCGTTTTTTTGCTGCCTATCGAAATTGGATCTTACATTTTGTCATGCTGCAATAGTTTCTTCTCCATTTGCATCTTGCATTTGGTTAATTTCTGCCGGGATATAATATGAGTCATGCAGTGTAGTTTGTTTGTTGCACTTTCTTATTTATTTTCTTGCACTCCCAAACGCCATATTGACCCTAATTGATTTGTTTACGAAGACTTCCGCAGACTTTTGTAGTTTTCTTTTAAAATATTTGTCAGGTTCAGCTATTTTTGTATTGCTAGTGAACTGCTCACGACTTTGTGCTCATATTTTCTTTAATCCTTAAATCTCCGCTTTATCATTTTAAAGTTGAATCCAGGATTTTTTTTCAAAATTTATTTTTGTGTCGTCATCATGTCTGCATCGCAATTATGTTCCTTACAATTTTCATGCTTCCACTCCAAGGACTTATTGATTTTATGTTTTTGATTAGCGCTTGTATTGAAATCCTCTGTGTTCTCAAAGCTGTGGTTTAAGAATTGTTTCTTATAGCGGCGTCATCATCGGACGAGGACTCTTGCGCGGGGGAACAAGATCTGCCGCCACCACCGGAGCTGGGGTCGCCGCCCGCCCGCAGGCCGGCCGCGCCTCACCCGCGTGCTCATCCGCATCCGCTGCCGCCCGTGGTGCACCACCATCCGCATCCGCATCCGCCACACCAACGAGAGAAGAAACATCAGTCAAGGGAGAGAACAGAACTCGATCTCTCTGAACTCTCCTCACACCTGCCACAATGTGAGTTCATTTCACACATGTTTTTCTTACAGGTATCCCAGAACTAGTAATGATATCCTTGAATCAGTTGTTTATTAAAACTACAAGCTTAGAAGTGTTAAAGTCATATGACATAACCGTAACCAGAAAGAAGCAGAAGTTCTAAAGAATAAGTTTGTAGGTTTTCTTAATCTGAGCGCCTGGTTTGGCAGCTGCTATAGTCAAACTTTTGAGTTTAATATTGTAAGGTTTCGATTTGACGACAACAAAGCTATGAAAGCACACTTTTTACCTTATTCTCGACTGGTTTTATTTAGGCAGAGAAATTATTGTTCAATAAATAACGTAAGCTCGAAGTTAATTACTTATGTATTCTATTGGAATGAAAATAACAATAGGTTTGTATAAAAAGTATAAACAACCCTCAGATCTCTTGGTCTCCGTTATGAATGAAAGAACTGTTCTGACCGAAACATACCATTGCGCCATTACTTCTAGGCGGGCAAATACACATTTACAAATCAAAGTAAAAACCACTCACGTCAGCCGTGCTGAGGCCAAACTTAATTAAAACTGTTGATGTGTTACTTATTGTCACTCACATACACTTTAAATCGCCTGTTACGAATGTCAGCGTCCATCCAATAAATTGAACAAACCCGCGAGAGAATACCTTCCGAACATTGGAAATTGATTTTCAGCAGTGGGTTAACCTGCGTCTAGCTAGCACGGTTTTATCCGTGATAGACGTTCTTTTAGTGACCAACACAAAGTTTGAAAAAACGTTTTACTACTGCAGTAAAAAGGCAAAAGACAATAACAAGAAGAAGGCTACTTGTTATTTTCTTTTACTTTTTTACTAATATTTATGTATGTTAATTGGCGTGTTTTTTTGCAAATAAACGTGAATTTATTTAACAGTTCTTAAAATAAATAAATAAATAAAATATGTAAAATAACGTAAAGTAACACTGTTCCGATAGCGATCCGCCTACAGTTGAAACGTGTTGAATTGCATCGATGATTCGAAGGACTAAGGCACGTGCTCACAGTATACCACACACAGAACCAAATATCAAACCAGACATCTGTCAATATTGTAGATAGGTCTCATAGTGGTAATGGATTGCGTGATGGATGGTGTAATTGCAATATGGCGGAGCACACGAGTCATAGTGGTGATTCGGATAAGCGTTTATGCGATGATAACGTTATTTGAAAATCATCTAATTTGAAGTGTCGAATAAAATTAGTGATAGGATGTGAGAATTGAGCTGAAACACTAACGTTTAAATAATGTGTTTGTGGTATAGTGCTGTGGTTTAATGTAGGTATTTTAGGAACATTGCTAATATAAGATAGAAGATAATATCTTCTACAACGACAACCTGTGAATCCTGTGACAATGGACTTGTGTTATTCTGATTCTCATGTTTCCCAAAGCCTAAACGTCTGATCGTAAGTTATTTCATTTATTTTCTAAACATAAGATTTTCAATGAATTAGCTCCAATTACAATATAAAATACGGACGCTATTTATATCTCACTAACTTATTGCCGTAGTCAAAGAAACTTCCGATTGGTGGGACTCATGTGTACTTGAATAAAGTTTTTTACCAAAACGAGGTACGAGCAACGAGGAATGCTTTGTGAGTTAGTACGGTTGAAGCTGTGCTATACGCCAACACGAGTAGGTACTTTACTACTGGCGCAAAGCTAAGCTCCTCTTTTCATCTATTTCTCGAGAAATTTATTAAACGGAATTCAAAAACTATTCCTTTGAGAATTTAAAATTGCGCTGCTTTTATTTTTAAATTTTTATTAAAAGCCCGTCCGGAATTTTGCTTCCGTATTTCATAGTTCAGCAACTATTTTTAATTATTGTCTGTGGAATATTTGAAAACATTGTTTCGCTCGAATGCCTAAGGCCTGCTGTGTTGGACGTGCAATTTTCCATTTGGACAGCTCTGTCGAGTGAGTTCACTGAAAGCGATTATCGTTCGTGTCAGTTTATATAGGTAACTATGAACCTGTTTTTAACAAATGGGAATTAACATGGTTCAAAAATCTAATTCTCTTTGACATACTATTTAACGCTAACAGCTAAGTTGGTAGAAGCTCTACGTTGTAGGTTTGAATGTCACCATAGCCAAACATTAGTGTTATGAGCTTAGATCTTGGTTCGGTAATTAGTGTTAGTTGGTATGTGTTTACAAACTAGTGGCTCTGTGAGCTGTAGACCTCTTTAGCACTAAAAGTGAGCAATTTACTACATTTTGAGGAGCTATTCTGCTCATCATACCGATTATCCTCATCAGATCTTTGCCAAACTTTTTAGACGCGTACCTAAGCGATGAAAATCTTGTGTCTGTGGACACAATAGTTGCTTACCGTGCACCGGGATTACAGTTGTGAGCCATGTTTCAGTTTCGATTTAAGGTTGTTCGATTCCGATACAAACTGAATTTACACAACTATAGGCAAACAAAGTATAAATGTACACTGAAATATCTGTAATAGAATTTTACAGTGGTCTTTATTGCCGGCCAGTTAAATAAAGTTGGAGAAAACTGTAGGATAACAGAAATATTAATAAAAAACCAAAAAAGTAATTTTTTCGTCATTCTTTCTAACGGGTACTCGGTATTGAATACGTGAATGAGCTTAAAACATATGTCTCAAAATAGTCGTAAAAGTCTGTTAGTTTTTTTTCCGAAGCCCCGACTGCCACGACCAACGGCTACCACTCCAACTTTATATAACTGGCCGGTAGTAAGGACCACTGTAAAAGCCTATTACAGCTATTTCAGTGTACATTAATACTTTATTCGGGAATCGTACCCCCTTAAACTAAAGAGTTTTAATTTCATCAAACTCTTACCACAGTGACCCTCTACTGCGTCCTGCCGAGATTAGAACCATAACGTTAAGTTGCCATTGTTTTTTTAATACTATATAACGGTAAATTCTCCTTAAATTTAAGTTACGAGGAAAAATTATCTCGAGTTCTGAAAAGTTCTATATTTTCCGAAAAATTGTATTTAATCCTCTTAGAGAAACTTTCAATTGTTACAAACTTTCAATTGTTACAAACTCCTAAGAACCACACAAGCAACGGAAAAATTCGTTCCATTTGTCATTTGTTCCCAAAGCGTTAGTAATAAAATGTTTTATTTTGTTCAAAAATACATTTTTGAAGTTTATCTTTCTAGTAGTTATTGTTACCCGTATTTATTTGTATTTTCCGACTAGTTCAGTCCAAACCAAACATCAATCGCTGGAATGGAATTGATGCTGGTTGCATCCTCGTATCAAGGGGATACTCTTGTACATCCATCTCGGTCAATAGCTTATAGATCTTAATAAGAAAAGATACGTTTCTTGTTCAGATGTACCACCAGATGTGACGCATACGAGCGCAGGTGCCCGCCGCGGCGGCGGTCTTGTGGCTGATCGAGTGCAGTGTTATACTAGCCAGCCCGAAGACACGGGAACCGGCACTGGCAGGTGGAAGGTACGGTACTATGGAAGTGGCTCGGACACTGGTCCCAGCGTAAGCAGTGGGGCTATAAGGCGGAGTGCGCCTGTGCCTGTCAAAAGAAGCCTTCCAACCAGAAGGGTAGATGTCATCAGTATTTTAGAAGTCTTGTCTACAACATGAGTTCTAAGTGGCCTAAAATGCCATTTAGTTCGTTAGATTAGACAAATTTTTAATTACAAACAATTTAATATGTCACTGCAGCTTTAGAATTAGAAATAGGATCATCTCACGTTGTAGACGACGTTCATAAATGTTTCAATAGGCTTTTGTAGCAAGATTTGCTTTAATTTAAATAATATAATATGCAAATTGCTTGTTACCTAGGTTTTACATAATTTACCTCTTACATTTTGAATTGAACTTTAAAAATCAGTAGTCACTGTCAACAAGTCAATTTCATTCATACCATACCTACATGCATTAGAACATTTTTAAGTTACCAATTTTGAAATAAATCTTCAACGTAGAGGTTCAGTTCGACTTTGAATTATGCAGAAAAATCATGACGAAACGGCAGACATGATATAAGGTCTCCAAGAGTAGGACTACTGTTACTTCTGATATTACTACAGACATGCTGTAGTGTTATGATTTATGTTCGACTAAAAGTATATAACTACTTACTTGAAAATAGTAATGAAGGCACGATACTATTTATTTGAGCCGACAGACTTCATAATCGAGTTTTTCAAACAAGGCTTAATTTTAAAATTTCATAAAATTGTTTGACAGTCTTAATATTTTTAATCTAAACTTGTAATTAAATAGACCGAGGATGACACAGTTATAGTACGACGAATTTAAAATGAGCGAACGAAATTTTTAAAAGCAGACTTTATCCGGCATTTGCCTGACGGCAATCCGTCGGTAGAGACATTTTTGTACGTTTTGTAAACTGTGTCGCTTAGTGTGTGAATGTAATTCACAGTACCGCTTTTTGCACTTTTTGCAACCGTCCACGGCTTGTTGACTTTATTCGTATCAAACTCGACGTTTTCCTGTTATAGAGATTCACTTGACAGTTCGCTGAAACGGATTAATACGCTTAAACGCGCATGAGCTTTGCTTCAAATCTGCTTTTGGAAAAATGGTATTTTACTATTTGTGTTCCGATATTAACAGTTTTTTCTGATCTAGGTCTCCGCTAAAATCCAGCAGCTATTGAATACTCTAAAGAGGCCAAAGAGGCGTCCTTTGCCTGAATTTTATGAGGACGACGATATTGAGCTTGAACTGGCAGCTAACCCTAAAGATCCAAATGCCCCAAAACCTGAAGGAGGCACAATGACGCCAGCCGTAGGCGAACAACTGGTTGTACCAACTGGCCTACCGAGGAATTTAGAAGCTGCCTTACAAAGATACGGCACGGCATCTTTTAAAGCGAACATCGCTACCGTTCTTGATCCAAACGGAAAGCTAAGCAGCTCTCTCACCTATGGTACGTAATAATCCAAAACAATCACGCTCTCAGGCATGATGAACTTCGCAGCGGTATGGTCTTTGGAGTAACTTCGGGACAAAATTGCGGTAAACGTTCGCTGCTCCCTCTAATCCTCATAGCATGAAAAGATACCTTCATTGCCAAAGAAACAGATTTATTTCCCCCACTCCCGTTTCAATCTCTTTTGTCTGTTTAATCATTTTTGCTTCCTCATAAACTTCTACGAACCCAAGAGAATACATAAAGATAACATCAATTCGAATTTGAATTAAATGTTATCGTATGTTTAGTTTGAGTTATCCAAAAGTTATTTTAAATCGGGTTGACAATAAACATACCCTATGTTAATGTAATAATACGTATAAAAGTACGTATTTTAATTCAATTTTTGTCTTTTGTAGTTTAACCTGATTTTTTTCTTATTTCGCATCTTTGTCTGACTATACTCACCGTTGGTTTGCCATAAATGGGAAGTCCAAGGGGGTTAAACTACCATACTTTTGTTTTTAAATATTACCTTCACATTCACCACCTCGGCCTGTTCCTCACATACCCAACTGCAAAAGCTAAGCGAGAAAGAGAGTCATATTTTATTTTTCTGCTCCTTCAGGTAAACTTCTAAGCCGCTCGCTCAAGATCGCCCATGCGCTTCTCAACAAAACATTTACTTCGAAGAACAGTAGCGGTGGTCCCCTCGCCGGGGACAATTCCATTAAGCCGTCGGATAGGGTGGCCCTGGTCTACCCCAACAATGACCCCATCAACTTCATCTGCGCTTTCTACGGATGCCTGCAGGCTGGGGTGGTGCCGGTTCCCATTGAAGTCCCGCTGACCAGGCGTGATGCGGGCTTACAGCAAGTTGGTTTCTTGCTCGGATCTTGCAGTATCCAATACGCGCTGACCTCTGATGCGTGTCTGAAAGGTGAGTGTCTTTTACTGTACCGTTTTACCATCTCTTTGTCGTTAACCGATTCCTGTAGGTCGGCACAAAACGTATCTCTAATCCACTGGCGTCATCAACAGGCCTCTCGGTACATTCCTATCCAAGTAGTTTTTCACATAATTTGATCATCCTTGTTTATCGTTCCCTATATCCGTATGAAAACACTAAACGAATATAGGATAGCCTTTGAACTCAATTTTGTTTGTATTATCTAGCTCTTAACAACAATACGAATACCAATTATTACCATTTCCCTCGCCGCGTTTTTGGCCCCATCTACACCGACTTACATCGGAAAATACTTATCTACTTAACGATTTTCCTCCAGTTTGCTGAATAGATAGCTTTATTTCCAAAAAGGTATATGTATAATCCATCATCATCATCATCCACAGCCTGACTTCACCCACTGCTGGGTATAGGCCTCCTTTAGTTTGTGCCATCTACCTCGATCCTGTGCCAGTCTAAACCATTGCCGCGCTGCGACCCTGACTATGTCGTCCATCCATCTTGCTGCAGGGCGCCCTACGCTTCTGTAGCCGGTTCTTGGCAACCATTCGGTTGTTGTTCTACTCCACCTGTCATCACCACGCCTAGCAATGTGTCCTGCCCAACTCCATTTGAGTAATCCGATCTCCGACGTCTTGGACCTTCGTTCGTCTTCGGATTTCGGAGTTCGGAACTCGATCTATAAGTTTGATGCCGAGCATGGCGCGCTCCATGGCTCTCTGTGCAACTCTCATTCCATACACAGCCTCCTGCGTGAGCGTCCATGTCTCGGCACCATAAGTCATGGTGGGAACGACACACATACACATACATACATATGTATAATCCACCTTTCTGGAAATAAGGACCAGTCCCGGCGAACCGGGAATGGTCAGCAAGCTTTATAAAAACAATGTTTTGTGTTGCCTTAAAATGATTGTTTATGAAACTGACACTAAGTATTCCGTTGAAGAAAACGGCATTACCAAAACACTCAATGCATTTAATAAACATTAGACATTTTTTATGCAATAACCCGTTCCAAAAGACTGCAGATATGAAATTCCATTTCATTCATGAACGGTTTTAAAAGGATCCCCGGCATCCTTAACGTAGATTCAGCGGTTTGAGTGCCCGCTTTACGATACGCCATGCGAATCTCATTGCAGAACTTGAAAAGATATTTCTATAAATCGTTTGTTCAAAGGAACAGCCGTAGTAAGGTAGTAACTTACATTTTAGTTAGAATCAGGTAGGGTTCTTATCAACCGATCTTAGACCATTAACTCTCTATAAGCAACCGATCTGCTATCTTAAAGTTGGACAGATTACAGGCATTTGTAGCACACAATAATTCAGGATAGTCAATAATCTTGTGGTATTTATTTACGTATTTGCGTTATCACATGTTTGCCGAAGTTTTCACCAATGAAAATAATTCAGTTCATTTTGTGAATAGCTCTCTAACATAAGTTCATTGCACGTGAAACCTATCACAAACGCTAAGTTTGCAGTCAGGTAAGTAGTTTCTCAACTACAAATAGCTTTGACAACCCAAGTTGAAAATAAATCAGTTTAGTTTGTGAATAGCTCTCTAACATAAGTTAATTGCACGTGAAACCTATCACAAACGCTAAGTTTGCAGTCAGGTAAGTAGTTTCTCAACTACAAATAGCTTTGTCAACCCAAGTTGAAAATAAATCAGTTCAGTTTGTGAATAGCTCTCTAACATAAGTTCATTGCACGTGAAACCTATCACAAACGCTAAGTTTGCAGTCAGGTAAGTAGTTTCTCAACTACAAATAGCTTTGTCAACCCAAGTTTCCCACCGCAGGATTGCCTAAAACCTCATCCGGAGATGTGGCTTCCTTCCGCGGTTGGCCCTCCTTGCAGTGGGTGTCCACGGAGAAGCTACCCCGCCCCCCGCGTGATTGGATCCCCCCGCCAAGGCCTTCGGAGGAGAGTCCCGCTCACATTGAGCACACTTCGGCAGTTGACGGCTCCGCCATGGGAGTCATAGTTACCAGGTTAGTTCTACTACAAATGATTAACCATTTTAACACGTTTCTATTTTTCTTCATTTGACTTGTGTTCCAAACGTGAAAATTGACACTATTTGTCATTAAAAAAGGTAGTTTCAACGCAACATAAACATTCAACCAATCGTTTACTACGTTTATATTATTATATGAGTCCTCTCAAATAACCCGTAAAACTAGCATCACTGGTTTTCAACCAGTCAGAATTATACATTTCAATGTAATGGCTGAATGTTAATAATATTTCAGCGAAACCACAATTAATTTTCCCAATTCCGAACTCAAAACAGCGAATAACTGGAAATAGATCATCAAATGGATAAACAATGCTCTTTGAATCTGCATAAAACTAATAATACCTCACTGACATTCCAGACCACTCACTCACAACTACAAATTGTGGAGGTAGATTTAGAATTGTGAAGGTAAACTTTGTCGAGCTCTCAAAACTTCTGCACCGTCTAATTTGAAATGGTATCTATTAAATTGGGGGGGGATCCCGACTACGTCCAGATTTTTCAATTACCTCGTCTTCAGTTGGACAAGTTAAAGACTTCGCCTTCGAATAGACTTGTATTGAGTACGCTTGTAAACGGTTTTAAATTAAATTTTATTCGCGTTAAAAAGTTAATGCACTTTTATTTACCCTTAGCTTGGGATCTAATTTAAATTTTCTGCATAGCATTTTAAATGCCGTTAACGTGGCTTCGTATTTGAAGTGTTTATTTTGAAAGCTTTGTAAATTGTTTATTCTTTGATTTGATTCCGTAAAACAACCAACTTTAGGGACAGCTACTTCAAATGCAAATTCAAAATTTCTTTATCACAGGCATCACTTTAAGACGTCTTATAGCTAGTTAAGTCTAGATGCCACAGTTCCACGCGACCAAGCCTAGAAGAACAGGTAGCTAACAACTGTTTTTGGTTCCTACTGTTTTTTTTGTCTAACCCTTTTAAAAAATAAAAATAGATTTGAAGTTGGACTGTGGCGCCACTTGATCTTCATGTACTGAAGTTGTTATTATTAATGCCGAAGCTGGGCTTATAACTATTGTCGATTGTAATTGGTGTTATTGTTACAACAGAATACAGAAGAGTCACTTATTTTGTTCTGGCGAAGCATTACATTTATTTTATCTATTTTTTTGAACGGTGCGCTGGGTTAGTCATTCCTAAAAATAGGACGCTACTTAACACAACTACCAGCGGCTTTCATAAAGCACACTGCAATTTGCATAGGATTTGAATACCAAATAAGCGACTTGATGGTACGAAAACGAAGTTAGTCATTCATTTCTAACAAAGTGATCACTGATACTGATATATTTTGTTGCTTCTTTTTTGTATCGCCTATTTTCTCAAACATATTCCATCGTCTCATTATCTTACTTACTAGATCTCGTTCAAACCAAATATCGTTGAAAGTTTGCGTAGTAATGTACATCATATATTTTTTTTAGTTTTATCATTCTCCTATTTTAGAAGTAAGAGGGGGGACCAACATTTTACCAATTTGGAAGTGTCTCTCGCGCAAAGTATTCAGTTTAGAAAAAGACGATATTAAAAACCTCAACATCATTTTTAAAGACCTATTCAGATACCCCCACGGCACAAGCATGGGTTTGATGAAAAAAAAAATTTTGAGTTTCAGTTTAAGTATGGGGACCCCCCCAAATTCTAGTTGAAAAACACAAAGGCGGTTCACAGAATACATCTACTCGCCAAGTTTCATCAGTCTAGCTCTTATAGTTTCGGAGAAAAATGGCTGTGACATACGGACGGACAGACAGACAGACAGACATGACGAATCTATAAGGGTTCCGTTTCTGCCATTTGGCTACGGAACCCTAAAAAACAAAAAATTGTGCAAACATTATCTAGCCCCAAATTAAGTCGAGCTTGTTGTAGAGAATCAGATAACTGATACTAACTTATGTACATGTATTTTTATTTTGTAAATACAGTCTTAGAATACAATATGACACCCAGCTAGAAAAGAAGCATCGGTGTTCCTTGCTCGGTGTACCGCACAAACATTTATTGTTTGTAAATATATTTGCTTTTATCTTGAATAGAAACGAGTAGTGACGACACTATGGACAGTCAGAGCAAAAAATCCGAAACTGAGTATTAATTTATAAGACCTTGTTTCTTTTCGATTTGGGATTTTTTTTTGCGATATTTAAAACAATTGTATCAATTGTTGATTTGGTTTGATTTGAATTTGCAAATACTTGGAATTTGTCATAAATTCTACTTGCTAACCGGTTACCAGCTATTTCGTTATTTCGACCGAATCGTAAATTTCTTAGTCAAGGCTCGCTTTATTACAGCATGTTTGAAATACTCCAGCCCCGGTTCAGACTGGAACCAGCGGTAACATTCCCAAACTAGACAACCAAAATTGCGTAAGATTTGGACGCATTTTCACGAGTAAACGGGGTTAGTTCCAGCGAATTGAATGTTACGAGTTCCTGGTTCGATTAGTGGTTGGTTTATGTTAAAAGAGTAGCAAATGTTTACAATCTAATCAAAACGTACTCAAAGAAGTAGGTAATACAGTATGTACTATTAAACAATCAGCTAAACGGATTAATTGAATTGTTGACATGCAAATATTTTTGTTTGACTAATATTTTAAAATTATGTTTCCTCGACCGATAATAAAACAGAAACAATCAACAAACATTAATCGTACTAAGTTTTACCTACCAGCCTACACAAAGCCAATAATGCATCGTCAAAGTTTTACCTATATGCGCTCACGGTGTTCCAACTTTCAATAAAAACGTGTCGCAATAATACGAAAAGTTATACCTCAGTCTGCAAACTATTTAGTGAGTGCTTTTGTGCATCATGTCGCTATCTAGCGGAAATCTGTTGGAAACATATTCTGGACTGAGGTTTGACTGTGGTCTCGGAAAGCTTACACCGCAACAGTTGCATTACGTTCGAATCTGTAATAGAGTTCGCGTCCTAACTATGCGCGTGACTGATGGCGGAAAATGCATTAAAAAATGCAAAACTTGCATTAAACGTAATGCAAGTTCGATTCATGTTTGTGAAATTAGAAAGATATATTTGGTGGTCAGAAGATTTATTTCTAGTCCATTTTTATTATATTTCTGCCATCAGTCATGCGAAGAGTTATCTTGCGCGGGGTCTAGTTTTGGACAGGTGCATAGTCGCGCCATCTAGCACGCTAATACTGCATTTTCAGTCGTGGTTTTAGACGATTGAACTTGCTCTGTTGGTTAACGAAACTTTACCTTTATTGTTGAGCTTTTATGCATCTCGGATGTGTCCAACGAAAATCAGATGACAGTAGGTTCTAGAACTTGCCTGCAATAGTTTAGCCGGTTGTACAAGGGCTAGCAAAATTACGCCATTTCATATAGTGGTAATGCTGCATTCATTCTAGTTTACATGAATGATTTTAGAAACTTGATATAACTGGAGTGTTTCCGACCTCGTAACTCCGGTTTTTTTGTGAGGAATCTGATAGTTCTGGGATGGTTCTTAGCCGTATTTAGCCATAATCAATGGAGCCGTTTTCTTGTTCTTAGAATAGTCAAGAGTTAAGGGGGTACGATTTCCATACAAACTTAATTTACACAACTATGGGCGAATAAAGTATTGATGTACACTGAAATAGCTGTAATAGGCTTTTACAGTGGTCCTTATTACCGGCCAGTTATATAAAGTTGGAGTGGTAGCCGTTGGTCATGGCAGTCGGGGCTTCAGAAAAAGAACTAACAGATTTTTACGACTATTTTGAGACATATGTTTTAAGCTCATTCACGTATTCAATGCCGAGTACCCGTTAGAAAGAATGATGAAAAAAATACTTTTTTGGTTTTTTATTAATATTTCTGTTATCCTACAGTTTTCTCAAACTTTATATAACTGGCCGGCAATAAAGACCACTGTAAAATTCTATTACAGCTATTTCAGTGTACATTTATACTTTGTTTGCCCATAGTTGTGTAAATTCAGTTTGTATCGGAATCGAACAACCTTAAGTGTTTTTTTTTAATCTAAATTGACCTTTGGATGTGTAATTCCAGGGCTTCAATGCTAGCCCATAGCCGCATGCTGTCTGTCGCGTGCAACTACACAGAAGGCGAGCATATGGTCTGCGTGCTGGACTTCAAGCGCGAGACAGGACTGTGGCACGCCGTGCTCGCTAGCGTGCTTAACGGAATGCACGTCATCTTCATTCCCTATGCGCTGATGAAAGTCAGCCCTGCTTCCTGGATGCACATGATCACCAAGTACAGGTGAGTGGGCTAGACGACGCAGGTTAGTTGGTTCACTAGCTAGATACAACCGCTGTACTTGTGCTGAAAACCAGCGCTGAGAACGAGTTCTCAGGGCTTTTTATACAGACCGTACCTATAGTACATGCACTGTAAGAATCGAGGACTCAGTTTAGAAATTCAAATTGAAAATTCGCAGAAAAAAACTAAATCGTAGGTATACCCATAGTTGTCTTTTGTAGTAAATGTTTTTCTTTTATTCCAGAGCGTCAGTGGCTATCGTGAAATCACGCGACTTGCATTGGGGACTGCTTGCTACCCGCGACCACAAAGAGATATCTCTATCTTCTCTGCGAATGCTGCTGGTCGCTGATGGTGCCAACCCCTGGTCGCTGTCGTCTTGCGACCAGTTCCTCTCAGTTTTTCAAAGCAAAGGTATTTATTTTATAAGTCAATGACAAAATATGTTTACTCAATCACAAGGATCACTTTAAAACGTCTTAAATTTAGGTAAGTCTAAGTGCATATTCCACGCGACCAACCCTAGAAGAACAAGCAACAAACTACGCCTTGGTTCTAACCGTTTTTAGTATGATCTTTGTACAAAACAGAAAACAAACTATCTAACCTACGTAAAACCACTCCTTAAAGTACCCAAAATAGCTCAACTCTAACATGACTTGTAAAATAAAGTAAAAACATCTGATTAATAAGAAACTTGAATCATATTTTATGAATCATTGTTCGATACTCACATAATTTGTTTCCTCAAGTCATATTTTGTAAGCGTCGCGACATCTAGTTTCAGGCTGCTCAAACCCGTTTAGTTCGTAGGACGCTGCAAGAACCCAGTCCTTCCCTATAACTTACGACATCTCGCGGCAAAACAGTGAATCGCCTCACAAATGTACGAATGGCAACCCTACTCCTTTATTCTATGCTCACATACAAACCCTTAGCAATTTGCATAAAAATAGAGATGGCGCTCATGATTCCGAAAATACGCTAAGTATTATTATTTGTAATAGCATCTCCACGGATTTTATCTGCATGAGATCAAAAGTAAGATTATAGATTACATAATAGCTATGTATACTAACTATTATGTAATCTGTGACGGTAAAAGAAATCAAGAAAAATGCCAATCCAGTAGAAGCCAAGGTAGGGGAAGATTTGTCTTCCTTAATAAAATGTTTGCTAATTGTTTGCATGCAGTGTGCATCATCAACGTATTATTCTCTATTGATGAAAGCTTCAAAATCGATGCTAAATGAATGGAGTGAGATTTAAACTAATTAAGCTTACAAAAAAAGAATAAAGAAATAAAACAGTAATAATCAATTGAAAAAATTATATTATTGTACAAAAAAGCGTGGGGTGCTTTTTATTAATTTCAATTATAATAAACTATTAATAAAATATTTTACAACAATCAAAATAAAGCCTCCCCACGCTTTTTGTACAATAATAAAAAAATTCAATTGATTATTACATTTTTTTTTTTAACTTTTTAGTTCAAAGTTATAAAAGCGTGTTTTTTTTCTTTTTAGTTTTTTTTTTAATCATATTATTCCATTGTCATCGACCTTTGACAGGTGTGTAAAGTTTGAATCAAATCTGATCGTTTAAAGTAGGACAAAATCGAGCTCAAAGGGGTCGGTTACATACAAGCAAACAAACTTACATACAGGTGAAGCTAATAAAAGCGTTATAAAAAGAAGAAAGCAGTAGAATAATTTAGTAAAACTTTAGCCTAGAAAGTTAAAAAGAAAACTTGAAAAAAATAGTGAAAAAACATTTCGTGATACTAATCGTAGTCAGTGTGGTCAACGTAGGCGATTTATCGCCATTTAGGCTACTCAGGACTAAAATCGGCGACGAAAAAATCATAAAGGCGACTAGTCGCCTGTTAGGCTACTTCAGGGACAAGCCATTTAAATTATCCGAATCGCAAATGAATTGCTTTTAATAAAAATCATAGTCACCCTACAGTCTGTATATGATATTAAATAATGATGGCCACACTATTCTTGAATGGTTGGTTGCTTAGTTACGGGGCGGGGAATACCCAGAATTTGTCCTAGCAATTATGAAACCAAATTTAGGAGGCAATATAGTGAATGTACATGTATTGCGGTTAGTGACTACCGCAATATTATGCTAACTACGTAGTTCAGGAAAATGTTTTGTCTCTTTCTTTAGTTTCGTTCGCTTTGGAACTTATCCTGTCCGTGTACAAACTGTGTCCGTGTCCGTGTAAAATATTATTTCCGTGATAAAAACATGAGAAAGCACGGAAAATTGGTGCTCTAGTTGCTGGCAGACTAGCCAAAATATTTTTAAAGGTTAGTAGTATAATAAATAAAGTTAAAGTTCAATTTAAACTACAAATTTATTTTATTTTATATTTCGGCTCCTTTTTAGGCGACAGAATCCAAAATTCGGCTACATTAGGCTACCTGAGCTGTGAAAAATGGCGATATCAGTCCCGGCGTCGTTGGCAACACTGATCGTAGTCTGTGATTTCGTGGCTTTATTGGCGCCGGTAGAAAAGTGCTGCGTTTGCGCAATTTCACGTAATTTTCTTTTGTAAAACCAGATGAATGTTGATACTAAATGTAATAAGGGTTGTTTTGGATTGTGATACATGTATTTTTTCCTTATATTCTACGCATGAACGTGAATAGAAAAGTTTTTGTTAAAAATACAGATCTCACAGAAAAAACTAAATGTAATAAGGGTTGTTTTGGATTTTGATACATGTATTTTTTCCTTATATTCTACGCATGAACGTGAATAGAAAAGTTTTTGCTAAAAATACAGATCTTACAGAAAAAACTAAATGTAATAAGGGTTGTTTTGGATTTTGATACATGTATTTTTTCCTTATATTCTACGCATGAACGTGAATAGAAAAGTTTTTGCTAAAAATACAGATCTCACAGAAAAAACTCAAATAGCAAAATGGCGAAAAAATTGTTTAAAAATACTAGGCGCCGGCTCTTATTTGATCATTTCTAATAGAAAAAGATGTAGGTACGATGATTCATTTTATAAAGTTTATTTGCTCTGAAATAAGATAAACAAGGTAATTTATGGTTTTGAATTGAAACCGCTTTCTTAGTTTCGTCTCTATATCGTGTCGGACGCCGCGCTCGCGGAAATGTCTTGTTGAACGGTTATAGTGATAGAACCTATTCTATAAGCTCAAAGCGAACACAGAACGCAGTTTCGATTTTCAAATCCTTAGCATTTTATTAGTTGGAAATCGAATGTGTCACTCACTTGAAAAAATCAAAATGAAATAGATAATGTTTTACAATAAATAGGATAATATAATTATGATCCCTGCTTTATGTTGTAAAGCCGGTTTTAACGATTAATACAAAATGAGTTCTTTGACTTAAAATCTCACCTGTTGGTAAGTGACGATGTAACCGACTTTGGAGCGTAGTAAACCTTATCCCAGGCACTATAGGGTTCTACAATTAGGGGCATGAGTAAACACCGGTTGCCCCTGATGCTATCTATATCATCTACAATAGATGCAAAGGCCTGTAAACCTATAAAATTTGAAACACATGTTTTTAGGTTCTTTGACATGCTGATCCCCTTGCAATGTTTTCTTTCCGTCCGCTCTTTCCTTCTAAATTTATTTTGATGATATTTCTGATAAAGCTGTTGTGTCGAACAAGATAGCCAATAATGTGAAGAAACTAACAAGATATAACAATTTTTTTCAAGTTTTTTTTTTTTTAACTCGGTGGTACGAATGTGCAAACCACCAAAAAGTGTGGCATCCACTACGCATCCTGATACCGTCAGTGTTGTGTGTTGAAATCGACAAAATAGTGAGAATGGAACCAATAGTAGTCTTGAAACCAATAAAAGAGTGCGAAAGAGGGTAGATCAATTTATCTGCCAATAACATTTCTTTTACTCATGGACTTCAGTTCAACCGTGATCATGGTGCATGCACTGTGCCGAAATATCGGAAGTCAACTCATAAAAATTTAATCATGGTAAATATCCCGTTGTTTCATAAAAATAATATAGGTTTAACAAGATATGTTTTTGTTGGTTAGGCGTCCGCGGCGATGCCATCTGCCCATGCGCGTGCAGCAGCGAATCGCTGACGGTGTGCGTGCGACGCGCGGGCCGCGGCGGCTGTACGGCGGGGCGTGGCGTGCTGTCCATGTCCGGTCTGTCATACGGCGTTGTGCGTGTCGACGCTGAGAACTCGCTCACCTCGCTGACACTGCAGGACTGCGGGCAGGTCATGCCGTCATGTAAGTATACCTAAGATGCTATAGCTAAACCAGTCTAAAAATGCATGCCCCTCCACCATGTTTTCTTGATGTTGACACACAGCAAAGTAGTTGAAAATGATCCTTGTAATATAAAGATAAAGAACAATTTACTTTGACGGAGTAGTGGGACGTGCATTTTAAGCTTGGCCAAACCACCAGCTTCCAGACCTTATCTCACGCTAAGGGGAGTCGATAAAACAGATTTTTACAACAGTTCTGCCACTTCTTTGATTAAAAAGTCTCAGTGTCGGACTGGCCATAGTCGAAATGGCATTTGTCACCCGGGCCCTGATGGGCCTGGCTAATGAGGCTTGGTAGAATAGGAGGCCCGTGCAGGCTGGGTCTAACTCTTGCGACCTAAATGTAAAATAAGATAAGATAGTTCATACAAATAAAGATAAACTAAATAGAATAATTCAAAAAAATTGCTTCGGGTCCCGGGCTTGTGGCTAGTCACCCGGGCCCGTCTGGCCCAGCCCGGAAGAAAAGTCTTACATAGGTACTCAGAAATCAGAAATATTTATTGTATAGCTTTTGTACAAAAAGATATGGACTATGTAGCCTCCCCTATAATATAGGGGAGGCTCGCTTTGGAGAGAGCGTCGTTGTTATTAGTATAGGCCCTATACATTTCGAGAAACAGCGACGCTCTCTCAATCACTTCCAGGAGCCAGATAGCTTTTTTTTCGTAAATACATAATATTTTCATGCATTTGTCGTTAATTTCCAGGCGTGATCGTAGTGGTGAAGATGGAGGGTCCATCATTCCTGTGCAAGACGGACGAGGTCGGCGAGATATGCGTCCTGTCTGGCGCCACTGGCTCGGGATACTGGGGCCTCCCAGGGTTCACCAACACTGTGTTCCGAGTTCGGCCGCTCGATGCTGACGGCGAACCCATCGGGGAAGAAAGCTACGTGAGGAGTGGACTGCTGGGATTCCTAGGACCTGGCGGTAAGGATACCCTTTTATTCTATTCACTGGCGACTTGCCTCGGCTTCGCATGGGTGGAAAATTTCAAAGACCTCTTCCCACTTTTTTTCTAAATTACACCTATGCGATGCCGGCACGGGTCGTTAGTTATAATTGTAAGGGATTATGTAGTCTTGAGTTATTCAAGTCGGTCTATTAGGATAATTGTAAGGGATTATGTAGTCTTGAGTTATTCAAGTCGGTCTATTAGGTTTTTCATTACTAAAATACAAACCTTTCCTCTATATAATATAAGCAGCTGCGCAGGGCTACAAAAAATTAGAACCCTATATTAGGTGATGAAGGTCCTCCGAACATGCAAACGGCTGCATGAAATTCGTACTGATCATAGAAAAACAACCTATTCAAAACTACCAAGCCATCATCTTCCTAACAAAACACTGCATTCTATTTGAAGCGTGATTTTCAGAGATACGACGCCACATACAGAAAGTCAAACAGACGAACACACTAACCACCTCATTTAATGCCTCTCTTTAACGGCTCGCTAAAAGTCTCTTGTCACTGTCAACAAAAAGAGATGGCAAGTATCGGTCTGCTAAGCTGAATGAATGACTGTTACAGGACCTCAAACTTAAAACATTCTTTTTCGGTCGGTAGTTTAAAATTGTTCTATATATTATTGGTGGAGGGTCGCAGAGCGAGGCAAGGAGCAATGTCAATGTCAATATTTCAAGCGTCGCTGTTATAATAATAAGCTAAAAAGCAAATAATATGACACAAAAGCTATATGCATCAAAATGCGATGTACACAAGGAGATGCATCGGACTACGTGTATCAAAATATGTGTACTATCCTGAAGGGGGGTGAATTTCCACCCCCCGGGGAACAACTTTTGTTCAACGACTTTTCGAACTTCGATTGGTATCTCTGAAAAAAACTGCAACGAAGTTTCAACATTAACAGCTGACTTTATACAAAGTGACAACCCTAAACTCAGCTACAGAGGTAGTAGGTAGTAGTAGTAGACATACAGAGGAAGTAGGTCAAGGGGTCAAGGGGTTACAAGGATAGGGTTGTCAATTTATTTAGGCATTATGAAATTAAATATTTTTGTATGGGAAACTGAAAATAGGAATTTTTAATTATCTCCCCCCCACAACTGATCACCATTGTGGTCTGAAACCCCCCACCTTCGCATAGTACACATATTTAGATACACCTTGTATACTGCTAGCTCTTATGTCTTTACAGTAAGGGTGATTTTTCTTTGTTTTTAGGTAACTTGAGCTGTATCCTGCTGTACAAAGTTCCAATAGTGTTAGTTTTTATTGCCAGGAATACGAATTGTCGCTCGATGAAAATGGGTTCGATTCCCAATGTTACTCGTATGTTACTTTATTAACTCCGCGTCATATTTTCGTTTACTATCATCATAATCAGAAAAATGGTTCTGTCGTTATTTCACATAGAATAGAATAAGTATGTAGATGGTTAACAGACAACTGATGGAAAATAAAGGTTCTCGAATGGTGACCACTGGCTGGAAGACGAACGTAGGTTGCCGATGGAACGACGACAGTGTTTGTAACGCGAGAAGTTGGTGGAAGGAGAGAAGTGCTCAAGATCGGGCTTCCTGGAAATGTATATGGAAGGCCTAGGTATCTAGCAGTGGTCTATGATGATGGTGGTAAAGTTATGAATAAAATATAACTATTGCTAAGAGTTCGAATCATCCCATTGTTGGGCAATGGCCTCTCCCCGATCTTGCCACCAGTTGCCAGTCCCTCTCAAAGGCGTCCAGCTCGTTCCATCATCGACTGCGTGGTGTATCGCGAAGCCTGCTCGCTGTTTCAGGGCTCCACAATATGAATAAAAATGAGTAGAATTGAATAAAATAATTAAATAAAAATCCTTGGCGTCGTGGGCCGCAGATGGATGAGGGTATCTCAAGATCGTGGCAAGAGCAAAGAGCGGCCTATGCCCAGCAGTGGGTTAATTCGGGCTGCGGATGATGATGATGATAATATTATGCTGTGCTCGTAAACTAGCGAATTATAAGACTTTATTTCTCCTGCGAACTATTTAATGAAACTGATTTATTTGGTGGTGGTAACTCCCTGTGTTTGCAACTAATATTTCGTAATTACTTTAATCTTCTAAAAAATACTCCCGACTATGTGACGTGATTTAAAATTTTTTTGCCGAAGCAAATATTTGTTTTCGAAAATAAAATAATCTAATATCTTTTAAAATATTTGTACACGGGTCTGCATAATATAGCCATTTTAAATAACTCCGGATGCATTAAGCTTTAACGTTAAACTAAATTCTATGAACAAAACTAACAAAATGCAACAGCGATGTACTACTCGGATGAAAACGCAGCATAAAATATTCCTGGTGATATTAATATTACAACTACTAACCCCAAATTAAGCCAAGAATAAGCATTTTTAGGTGCAGAAACAGCTATAGAATTTATTTTTAAGCGTGGGTATTCAGGAGTTTTTGTTTTTATTCCTAAAGTATCAATCTACATAATATATAATCAATATTTCTACCCTAACTGAAGATCAGTTGTGATGCGGCTTTTTTAACATAATCTTGCCAAATTATGCTATAAGCACAACAAAAGTAATTGGTGAACTATTTTGTAAGGAATATGCATCGCTCGCCGTCAATAATTAAATCAATATACATATTTACATATTGCCAAGCTGCTGGATTGCGGCTTTAAGCTAGTTTATTGCCCGAGCAAACCAAGAATAAATGAAAGTTTGAACGGCTTATTGAAACAAAGAATACCGATATTGAACAATCACTTATGACGTGTTCACCTGAATAAAAATATCAGGTCCCTTAATCGTACCGGCGCTTTTAGAATCAGAACATCGCATTGAGAGCCAAGGAACCACTGCTTGGCAACAGATAGGTAGTTCCCCGGACCAGCTCTTTCTGTACGTTAAGGCTGTGCATTAATTGTCATAGACGGCTAATTATTCTCAATGTTTATTCAAAAAGACGTAGGTTTCATTGTGGGTGAAAGGCAAAATGAACAAAAAATGAATCACCTTTAGACATAACGTGAATTAGTCAGACTGCGTTTAAGGCACACCCGGACAGAATATGTTGACCACTGTTTAGATCTGGGAATGTAAGAGTATTTATTAATGAGGTAGGTAGGTAAATGATAATTTGCGTTCGGTATGGTGCCGAGCGAAAGAGGGCGAGTTTTTTTTTCGAATGGACTAAATGCTGGTGATCGTCTGACGATTCTTAAAGCGCTACCGGACAATAACAGTGCTACCGGGCAATGAAGAGGGCGAGAGCACACCTGACAAACCTTTTATGGCGCGTGCGCTGAAGTCGCAGACGTGTATTGTAGCACTAAAGCTGGGAACAAATTATCGGACGCGGCTGACAAGTGTGAACAGTCGAACGGGAGCTGGCTTGCCAGATTTCTGTCGGACGTCCGAACGCTCAAGGTTACGTCCGCGGCTTACATCCGATAGTTTGCACAATTCAGTGTATATTCATTATCTAGATATCTATCAGTCGCGGCTGTCAGCCGCGTCCGTCAGCCGCGTCCGATAATTTGTTCCCAGCTAACTAGGATTACCGTGTTTAACCAATGTAAAGCGCCAAAAAGTCGAGTAATTAGTATTACATCTCATTTTCATAACAGTTTACTTTACATATGGAAATGTCGATTAAAATGGGTTTATTGAAAGTGGAATGTTTTCAAAGAGCATTTACTCCTAGATACAGCTAATTTACTATCAACGAATCAGGTACGAACACTTGTTTGGGTCAATATCAATATTTGGAATATTATTCTTCGTAGCTTGGCGTTACATAAATAATACGCAGTGATTTTACAACTATAAAATGGAGAATTGTGTGAATAGTCAGCGTTTTCACGGTTATACCATGCTATTTCGCCGTGGTTTTGCTTGTTTGTTAAAACAGAATCATAATGATTCATTAACAAAGATAGTACACTCTAACAATATTTAATTACTAGTAATTAATAATTGCTATTTGTCAAACTTGGCAACCTATAAACTGGCATGTGCCTACGTTAAAATTTTCACCTTAATCGTTATAGGCCTAATACCGCTGCTATAAGTTATTTTTAAAATTCTTCCTAGCCGTGTTAATAATAAAAGCAGATGCACTAAAACGCCAAGTCCTTTTTCCGTCCGTAAAGCAACATTGTTACCTGACCTATGTAAGCTATGCAATGCAACCTTGTCAAACGAAGTACTTATAAAAGAATAAAAAAGAAATGCTATGCTAAGCATTGGTAAAATTGTAAGCACTAAATTCGTTCTTAGCAATACTCGAAATAAGTATCGATGCGGCTCTGTTGCAATTTTAAGCTTAAAAAGCTTGTGGTCAAGCATTTGCCCATAAACTCTAAAAAACAGCGTTTTAACTAATTTTCAAATTATTCAGCAAACTAAAACCGCCTACATTTAAACAGCGAACATTGCTTGACTGATAATGATGATGATGAGCTAGAGCTCAGTAAGCAAATCTACTAACACAAAATTTACTAACAAGAAACTTGAGTAAAAAATTGCGAGAGTATTAACAATGTATAAGCAGCATGGTCATGTTCTAGAAGTAGGTAAGTAAATCTGTACCTTTCCATCCTAAGGGAGTGAGTTCGAAGCCGGACTTTTATATTTATCGTCGTGTCGGATCAAGGGGTGAAAAAAATGTAATGAGTACCACCACTGAACAAAGAAAAAAAAACAGTATCATTTTATAGTTGGAGCGAGGGATGGTTAAAATTTTTC
The DNA here is from genome assembly GCA_947578465.1 of Thera obeliscata. Lineage (NCBI taxonomy): Eukaryota > Metazoa > Arthropoda > Insecta > Lepidoptera > Geometridae > Thera > Thera obeliscata. Next base: position 5,015,155 of record OX387922.1, on the reverse strand, counting down.
GTACGTGATTGTTTATGATTCATAAAAATCGAATCTGAGACGATTTTAATTGAAAATACAATACACACACCATATTTCTAAAAAAACACACAAAATTCCCACCCCAGAAGTATTTATTGCTAATTATTTTAGTACATACTTTAAAAATTATTAGCAATAAATCGTTTAGGGTGTATAGATCGTGCAATCCACGAAGGCGCGCCCCACTATTCCTCCTAACCGTTTATAGTATATGTGTGCAAGCTTCCGTCAATGTTTGAGTGTTATCGGTACACACTAATTACCTATGAGTGCACACGCACACTACAATGAATAGACTACGGTTTGCGACTGCCGCTCGGAGCAAACTCCCCGCACCCCGCGATCCCCTCAACCGACAATTGGTGGGGCGCGTCTTCGTGAATTGCACTATCTATAGTCATATGCCACAGTTACGACCCGCGGCTTAAAACCAGGCAATCTTTCAGGTTTGGTGTTTGTATGCGGATCCCGCGATGGCCTCATGACAGTGACCGGCCGTAAGCACAACATGGACGACATTATCGCGACTGTGTTAGCGGTGGAGCCCATGAAGTTTATCTACCGCGGCCGCATCGCCGTGTTCTCTGTGCGAGTGCTCAGAGATGAGCGGATCTGCATCGTGGCTGAGCAACGCCCGGACTGTGGCGAGGAAGAGGTCAGCATTATTCAATTGCAAAAGTGTAACAAAATAAACCTCTCCTGCGGTGCTTTTCTTGCAATACAATTCGTTCAATCAAATCGAATCTGCTGTGAAGTTAATTTGAAATAAGTTTGAAAACAAAAAGAATATCAAACGCGGATTCAGCGGTCACTTCGAGTGACCGCTGAATCCGCGTTTGATATTCTTTTTCAAACCGCGTTGCAGGAATAGCACTTGTAGAGAGGGAGGAAAATAAACTTGTTCACGCTTGCTAGAGTCTGAGTTTGCGTCGCAGCTCGACTCTTTCTAAAAAGGCCTATAAAATACATAGATTTCACTTCATTTCAGCATCGGTAATTTGGAAATTTTTCTCCGTGGCAAGATTCGGTTCGACTCTATCTCACACCTAAAACTTTAGGTATAGGGTTTAGGTTTTACGCACGTAATTAATGGACGCCCCCTAAGTCATTGTTGTTTCTCCGCAGTCGTTCCAATGGATGTCGCGAGTGTTGCAAGCTGTGGACTCGATCCACCAGGTTGGCATTTACTGCTTGGCGCTGGTCCAGCCTAACTTTCTCCCGAAGACTCCTCTCGGAGGGATCCATCTGAGCGAGTGCAAACGTCGCTTTCTGGAAGGGACTCTGCACCCTGCCAACGTACTCATGTGTCCGCACACGTGCGTCACTAACCTGCCGAAGCCCAGGGAGATACATTCCGGTAAGACCTGTTCAAGACCTGACCTGAGATACGAGAATCAGCAATTTTAGACACCGTTTTAATATAATGTGAATGATTACAGATGTCGGTCCTGCATCTGTGATTGTGGGTAATTTGGTGCAAGGCAACCGTTTAGCCTCCGCGCAAGGACGCGACATGGGCTACACCGATGACTCTGATGCTGCTAGGAAGGTAAACTTGTGATTGATAACCTCGATAAACATAATTATAATTTTACCTACAAGATCGCTGAGATTCCTTTTTTTGTTGCAGTATCAGTTTATATCCCAGATTCTGAGATGGCGCGCTCAAAGCACCTCCGACCATGTGATATTCACATTGCTCAACTCGAAGGGAGCCGTCGCGAAGACGCTCACCTGCGCGGAACTGCACAAGAAAGCGGAGAGGATCGGCAACCTGCTCCTGGAGAAGGGACGCGTGAACACTGGCGACCACGTGGCGCTGATATTCCCGCCGGGGCTCGATCTCATCTGTGCGTTCTACGGCTGCCTGTACGTGGGCGCGGTGCCCGTCACCATCCGTCCGCCGCATCCGCAGAACCTGAACACGACGCTGCCCACCGTGCGCATGATCGTGGACGTGAGCAAGGCCACGCTCGTGCTCTCCAACCAGTTCGTGATAAAGCTGCTGCGCTCCAAGGAGGCGAGCAACGTGCTCGACAGCAAGGCGTGGCCGGTGACGCTCGACACCGACGACATGCCCAAGAAGAAGCTGCCCATCCTGTACCGCGCGCCCACCGCCGAGATGCTCGCCTACCTCGACTTCAGCGTGTCGACGACCGGCATGCTGGCCGGCATCAAGATGTCGCACGCGGCCGTCACCTCGCTCTGCCGCGCCATGAAGATAGCCTGCGAGCTGTACCCGTCGCGGCACATCGCCCTCTGCCTGGACCCCTACTGCGGGCTCGGCTTCGCGCTCTGGTGCCTCAGCAGCATCTACTCGGGCCACCACTCGATCCTGATCCCGCCCTCCGAAGTGGAGCTCAACCCGGCGCTGTGGCTGAGTGCCGTCTCGCAGTACAAGGTGCGCGACACCTTCTGCTCGTACGGCGTGATGGAGCTCTGCACCAAGGGGCTCGGCGGCTCCGTCAACCAGCTGAAGGCGAAGGGCATCGCGCTCGCGTGCGTGCGCACGTGCGTGGTGGTCGCCGAGGAGCGGCCGCGCATCAACCTCACCAACTCGTTCTCGAAGCTGTTCTCTGCGCTGGGGCTGAGCCCGCGCGCCGTCTCCACGTCGTTCGGCTGCCGCGTGAACATCGCTATCTGCCTGCAGGGCGCCTCCTCGCCCGAGCCCTCCACCGTGTACGTGGACCTGCGCGCGCTGCGCAACGACCGCGTGTCGCTCGTGGAGCGCGGCAGCCCGCACTCGCTCTGCCTCATGGAGTCGGGCAAGCTGCTGCCCGGCGTCAAGGTGATCACCGCCAACCCGGAGACCAAGGGCCAGTGCGGGGACTCGCACCTCGGCGAGATCTGGGTGCAGTCGCCGCACAACGCCAGCGGATACTTCACCATATACGGGGACGAGAGCGACTACGCGGATCACTTCAGCGCGCAGCTAGTGACCGGCAACACCGGGGAGGTGTACGCGCGCACCGGCTACCTGGGCTTCCTGCGGCGCACGGAGCTCGGCGGCGGCGGCGGCGTCGGCGGCGGAGGGGGCGGCGGCGGCGGCAGCGTGGGCGTCGGCGGCGGCGCGTGCTCGCTGGAGGAGCTGCAGTCGTCGCGCGACAGTGACACGGAGTCGCTGGCGTCGTGCGGCAGCGCGCTGGGGGCGCACGCGCTGGCCACGCACGCGGCGGAGGCGCACGACTCGCACGACGCCGTGTTCGTGGTGGGCGCGCTCGACGAGACCATCATGCTGCGCGGCATGCGCTACCATCCCATCGACATTGAGAACTCCGTCATGCGCTGCCACAAGAAGATCGCTGAATGGTACGTTACATTATACACTTAAACCCGTGTGCCCGTGTTGTAGTCGCGGTATATAGGAGAAAGTAATAAATATCAATACTCAATACATTTATTGCATAAACATGGTTTAGTTTAGGTACATAGATAGTTCTTAAGTGTAAGTCAGTATCACTATCTTTCACTGGTGGCCGTTTGAAAGTTCTAGCGCTACACATTTAAAAATCTGAACTCAATTTGGTAATGTTTTCCATCACTCGTTTGAAAAGTAAGTCTACTGTTAAGGCCTGCGCATATCTAGACGATGGCGATCAGTGAAACGTTGTGAAATATTGCAGTAATTATTTGACAGCGTTTCACTGATGCCACCGCAGATCGTTTGGATATGCGCAAGGTAGTTTTAAAATGTTTTTATCAACTTATACTTTCCCAAAGGCGTCGTCGCTGCGCTCGTGCGCCTAATTATCTCGGGCTGCTTTTGATGCCTTACAGCCCTTGGCTACTAATCTAATATTAACGTTACCAGCAGCTATCTTAGCAGTTGTTATTATATTTCAGCGCCGTATTCACATGGACGAATCTCCTGGTGGTGGTGGTGGAGTTGGACGGCAACGACAGCGAGGCTCTCAACCTGGTCCCGCTGGTGACGAACACAGTGCTCGAGGAACATCATCTCATCGTCGGCGTGGTGGTCGTCGTCGACCCTGGCGTCGTGCCGATCAACTCGCGCGGAGAGAAGCAACGCATGCACCTCCGCGACGGATTCCTCTCAGACCAGATCGACGCTATCTACATCGCCTATAACATGTAAAATTACATGTTCACCCTCCTCTTTACGGCTGCTCTCAATATTTGATGCATCTTTTGGCTTCTCCTACTGAAGAAAGTACGACAGTGTAACGTATCTTTAGTAGGGCAAAACAAGAGAAGAATATTGGAAACGGCCGTTAGACATCTGGTTTTTGATGTCTGCCGTGCCATGGGATTACAGTCATGAGCCTACTTCTTTTAATTTTTAACCCCTGCGCACTCGTTTTAAATGTTTGTCGTACAAGGTCAAAAGTTATTTTTATGTACGTGTTCTATCTCACATTAGGTTGTAAGTGTCCAATGAAAATTATGATTCGGATTTAATTAATTTTAATGTTGAACATACTTTGCAAGACAAATCTCTGCCGTGGTTCAGAGTTTACGCAAATTATTTTCAACTTTGAAAGGTACCTTTCACGGTACGTCGTTCTATCACTCAGTGAAACTTTATCAGTCCCTTTTTCGTAGATGTTTTATTCGTCTGCTTGCTCAACTGCTGCTTCGTAAATAACGATTTTTTCTGTCTTAGTTACGGAAAACCGCAACTACAAGTCGCTATGCCCACTACCTAGTGTTTTACACTTTCTAGCCCCGAAAATGTGTTGAAACCTTGGCTTCGCTACCCCCTCTCTGAAGGACACACGGAGTTGTTTTGTAGTCCTATCCAAATCGATCTCTATCTCGCTTTGAATTCTAGGAAGCGTGTATTGTTAAATCGTACGTTAAGTCTTCATCAACATCGCCTTGTTATGAGAAAGTATTAGGCGACCGCGATTAAAATAAATGTGGCAGCTGATCGGTTCTTCGGTCGGATTGAGTGCTATCCCGACGATTAGTTGTCGGTACTGCTACTTATGCCAAATGTCAGGATAGCATTAATCTCAGCTTTCCAGTATTTTAGGGCTCAGTGAGATTAAGTGAAAGATCCGTGTTCTGCCATATGCTGGCCTTGCTCTCATGTCGCCATCGTTTACTAATGAAAGTCTTTACTGACTCGCTTCAAATGTTTCGTAAGACAAGACTGATAAGTCTGAACTATTTGTATTTCTTGCGAGTTTATTATTTATCCTCTGTAGGTGGAAGACCTCGCTTGCGGCTCAGCAGAAAAGGCCGGTGAGGGTAACAGCGAACGATCTGCTCTTTTACACAATTCTATTGTTGTGATTTATTCATCACGTTCGTATCTTAGTATGATGTTAGTGTAATAAGACGGTAATATGAAACATAAGTATAGGATATAATATTCAATGTGTATTAAAAATGTACTGCATTTAATGTGTTAATGTTAGTTTATTGTTCCATTTGATCGTTGACAATGTAAGACTATTTTCTAGATCTCGATCGTTAAGGTTCACACGAGAATAACCTTGACTTCCTTAACTCTGCATTATTCTTGACGTGTTTTGGTAACAATGTGAAGAGTAGTAGGCGGAAATATATTATTTTATTTACGTTATCGATTTATATAAGTATTTATTCGACACCGTTTGAAATAATAATTAACTATTTATTGTTTCAGTTTTTCTTGAAATTGAACTGACATTTTTTTCTTATAATATTGGCCAATTTATTAGCGTTAACAACAAAATTTAAAAAATGCTCTATTTCCAAAGTGCCAACTCTTTACACCGCTATTCGTGAATACAGGACCGAGTATTATTATTTGAATGTTATGTGAAATGTGACTCATTGTGTTACGCCACATTTTCGGCCTAGTTATATAATATAACAGTTTATCGTATATTCCACTTTGAAGTAATTGATATAATCTTTGATGTTACAACTGCAAGCCAGTATTAATGATTGGCTAGTTAAATGGTTGCTACATGTCAATATAATATAGATAATAGTCCAATGTTTCAATAATATGGATGTCATTAAGAAAGGCTTGCTGGCCGTTGCTGTAGTTCGTATACTGTCGTAGTCTTTACGTGTAATCAAATCACATTATATTAATTGTTTATTCTTGAGTTTCATTCCATTTATATGCGTTTTGAACGAATTTTATTTAAAATAATTCACTATCTTATTGATTATATTTCCTCACTATAAGTATGTAATTTCTTTATGATTTCCTTTAATTATTATTTAGTAAATTTGTAATTATTTATTTGCTAAAATTGTACATATATTTTTGTTATTTAATTTTACGTTAAATGATTTCACTATTTTAAGCTTTATGTTGTTTTAAACTAATTAGATTGCAAATTATGAAGTGTTTATCGGACAAGAAATGTTTTTTCGCTTGGTGTAAACGTTTGTTATTCGTTTAGTTATATAAGTATCAAATTATAATAAAATGTAGTCATTTTTCATAAGGTATACAAGTAGTTTAATGTCGGATGTTAGACCAACGACATCTTATTATTCATAGTAAAAATACACCAGTGTACTATCTAACGCGAAGGTTCACTGACCGTCAATAAGTAACTGGTGAAATCACGTTGTGCACACTTTGTTTATAAGTAATGTAACACTCCCTCCACAACACTAATCGATTCCCTTCATTGTATTAGCAGTCTCTATTTTCCTAACGCACAAAATTTTAAGGTTTTGGGAATTTGTACATTTTGATTTTTTTATCGTAGAAGTAGCGAAATGTGTTTATATTTTGTACCTTATCAGGTTTTTGGAATGTTGTGTTAAAATACACCGCAACATTTATAACAGCTTTTACAGTTTGTGATCTTTTTTTTATTCCTTCCTTACATAATAAATGTGCATTTTAAACGTGCATTTTGAAATTAGTCGTTTTATTTCTACTTCATTCGATAACCGTTTATTTATGTGTTTTTACCCTTATTTGGTCTCTGTGATGTTCTATGGCTTTGTCGTTCTGTCTATTTAAATGCGTTTACTCCCACCTGTTCTGTTGAGTAGTTCTGTTGACAGAGCTACTGGGATTTTTTTTACCATTAGTTTTGTCCACAAAACAAATGGGAATACAATTTTGTACGTGCCCGTTAAGCATCATCATGAATTTTGTCGAGTAATACCAACCTGACTTACCAATTTAGAGTCCACAGCCTGCGCTACTCTTGTGCACTTGGGCTCCCCAGTCCACCGTTTTCTCGTGATCGAGTAGGCGAGGGAGAGTAGTTTCTCCTCGTCCTACTTTAAAAAGAATATAAAATACTACAACCTGTGATAACTATGATAAGTCTATCAGTTTGTTTCTGGTCCTCGCCTAGGGTTTCATTCCCTCCTTTTTTTCGTTGTTTCCTTCCCCTTGTTGCCCATGGTCCTTAAAAAAACTATTTATCTCTTATTTCCTTCCAAATACAATCCTTCTTTTGGTTTACCGCAGTCTATTAATTAGCTCTAAACTAACATGGCGAATAATATCGTCATTCATCATATAAATTTTATGTATTTCGGTCTTATCCAATTTTTTTAACACATCGCAGGAATTTCTGCATACCTACCGAAAATTTCCACGGCGGGTTCTAAATTTATGAACTTCTAACTTCAAAATCACGTCTTTGGGTAAAAGTGGTAATGCATGGAACCACTCTGGAAAGTGTTCCGCCACGTAATTTTTCCATCATCCTATAATTTTTTAAGAGTTACAGTCGTACTTTGGTATCGTCAGAAATCTTTACAACCTTCCGAAGACATGCAACATTTCAATCTTTTCATTCATTTCTAAGAGGATCCGCTGTACATAATATGTGCTTTGTTTTTTTATTCCACTGCTCTCCTAAAATAATTGGTTACATAGTATTATAGATTGGTAAATCATGTAAGTATTGTTATTTGTATTTGTATATTCAAGGAGTGGAGTTCCTTATAGGGGATATGTCCAGCAGTGGACGTTAAAACAGCTGCTATGAAAAAAATAAACCTCTACAGTCACAGATCCATGCATGATGTTACAGGGCATGCAGATGCATGCCCTGTAACAGCTTCAAGTCGCGACTGGTGGAAGAAGGGAAAGTGAGGCTGAAGTGGGACAATGAAGTCTAAAACAATAAATAATAAGTGGGTTCATTTTAAATAAATAAATATTTCGGGACAATCCACACAACACTATGATTAATTAATAATTAAAAAAAAAAAAAACTTTCCACTGGTTTGTTTATTAAACAAATTCTATACCAATCGAAAGTATAGACCCCAGTATTTTTATTCAATAAACATACCGGTGCAAAATGCTAGTATCGATTTACCTGTTTATACCTGGCTACCCGAGAGTTGTGACCGGAACAAAATAGGCAACCTAACGTTTGCATATTCTATGGGGTCTATACTTTCGATTGGTATAGAATTTGTCTAATAAACAAACCAGTGGAAAGTTAAAAAAACTATTTTTTTTTTTAATTATTAATTAATCATATCCTGGACTGAAATTTGATAGGAAACCCATATAGAATATATTTAATGGCATTTTTAATTAAATATAAAATACGTTTCATTAAATAACCAGCTCGGTGAAGGTCCTTCTATAGCGGGATCGTATACTATATCTAATAATCCCAAATTAAGCAGAGCTTGTGATATATTGTGTTTTAACGTATTGTATTGTAAAAAAAAACTTACTGACATATGTAGGTACACAATTTTTTATTTCATCTTATTATTTATCATATATTTCGGTAAAGCTACGACATAATATTTTATTGGAATATTTCTTTAAACACATAAAAAAGCCTAAGCAACACTTATTGATTTTTGAGAATGAAATATTTCCAAAGTACATAGTAATCAATGTTTGAGCAGGTCTCTTGTCCGTTGTTTTGTTGAAATCCCATTGCGGTCTCTCAGGACTCTTCTATAAAGCATACACTATGCAACATTATATCCTTTAAACTACTTGCTGACCGCCACCATCACTTATAAAAAGTATTGCCTTGTAGGCCACGCACATTAGGAATGTGCCCTACGATGCACTGCCGTGTGTCTATCAAGTAGGGTAAACCATACTATTCTTGGCACCCCCCCAATGATTGGCACTCTAGCATAAAAACCCATGAAATAAGAGTTTCGAGCAATTTTTTTTAAGTGACAATAATTTATTTTGGTAGTATATTTAATTTTCTTAAAGGTAACATTCATTTTATGCTTAAAATGTCCGCCATCCAAACTTTTCAGCCAATCCTAACTTTTTTTATAACTTTTTACTCGATTGTCCTCATCCTCGCTATACACATGTTTGGAAACAGCTGTGAAAGGAATATGGCGGACATTCTAAGCATAAAATGAATGTTACCTTTAAGATAATTAAATAAACGGTCATTATTTTATATTTTATTTACAACAGAATATACATTATTTACAAAAACTATTACTAAACAACATGAAATACCTAATTAAAAAGAAAAAATAAAAATTACATTTTATAAGAAACTAGAAAATTTTATATGAACTCTGTTTTCCACCTGTAGGTATTACAGGTAGAAAACAGAGTTCAGATCACCGACCGCAGGCAATGTGCCCAAAAGGCTGGCAACGTTACCTCTTTGAATAGCTAAGCTAATTCTTTGCCCTAGGTAAGCGCCAGCCCTTTGGTCACCAGTCTCAACCACCAGCCTCTTGGATAATTATTCGATTAGAAGCCACGCCTCTGGACCCCATGGTCCTAGCGTTTCCACCCCAAAAGGCAGAAATATGTATCCATCGCCGATTGATGCATATTTCCGCCTTTTGAGGTTTTCCGCTGCCGTTGCCGCCGCGCCCGCCGCTCTTGAAGTGGACGATACGTGTGAGGCAGCCAACGTATCCACGCAAGTAGCGTCCCACACCAAAGGCCTGCCCCGACTCCAAGGTATCAACGACATCCCGTCGGGTCTCTTTCCATCATCACGTGTGATACCGTTCGGCTCAAGAATGGCCGGCACGTGAATGGTGGCTAGAGCCCTACGGATAATGTCGTTGAGGCTTGCATGACGGGATTGGCGGCCTGCACTGCGGCGACAGGACAGTCCGTGGTGACCATGCCGGTCAACGGAGCTGCCGCAGTGGCACTGATGGGGTTCATTGGTGGTGGCTCCAATTCGAATGCTGACAGCTAAAGAAAATGTGGTGTTATCCAAGAGTGTTCCAATATTGGCAGAAGGCAGTGCATGGAGCCAGAAACCAGATTCCCGAGTGCCAGAGGCAATGAGGCGAGCCCTTTCTGCTAGCGTAGAAGCCGACTTTAAAAGTTCTTCTTGTAGCATCTTGCATATAGGCTCATCCCATTGCCTCTGTAGATAGGGTTTCTCGGGAATGGTTTCTGCAGGGCAAATTAAACTCCAAGCGCTCTTAGCCTCATCTATTGAATTTATTTTAATATTTCCCAAAGATGGAAAAATAATTTTTAAAAATAATTTATTTGTGCTATGAACCGAGGATAAAAATGCCGGGAGAGAAACACTTGAAATTTTTCGAATACCCAGGCCCCCGAACCTTATTGGAAGGGAAGCCTGGCACCAGGAAACATCAGACAATGGACAATTTAGAATTTTTACTAATACATTCTGTAATGCTGAGTCTAAGCTTGTTAAATGATCTCTTAAGATCCAGACTGGGCTACATCGCAGAATATACGTTAATTGTGGTACAAAAAGGCAAAAACGAATAATATGAAAAGCCATGTGACAGTGAATTTTGGTTAATCTTTCGGTATACTCCTCGAACTTTGCACGTTGCTCTGTGATGAAAGAAGGAAACGATTCATTTAAAATGGGGGCACCTAAAAGACGGAGGGATTGTTTTGTTAAAATTTTTATGTTTGGAGCCAAAATATTAAAGTTGTCAATGATATTATTTCTGCGATTTGTTGGTACAGAATCAGCGATGAACAGTTCACATTTTGAAAAGTTTAGCACCAAACCAATGCTTTGGAACTTATCAGTTAAAATTTTCAGATCTGCCAAAACTGTTTCTGCGTCGCCTCCTAAGGTGCCATCGTCAAGATACCACATATTTAATTTAGATTTTAATGACGATATGATGGGATGTATGGCAAGACTGAATATGGCAGGACCTAGAGGGTCTCCCTGCTGGCAACCAGTGGAGGAACTGATGCGATGAGTCTTGTAAGTGAGCGTGGTGTCAGAACCATAGCATTGAAAAAGGTAATCAAAAATTTCAGGGCAATTATTTTGGATTTCATTAAGAATCTCGAGTCTATTGACTGAGTTAAAGGCGTTTTTAACATCCACCTTCAGCAGTACTTCACCAGCGTCATTGTCAAGGTAGGTTCTCAAAGCATGGACGGCAGCCTCACACCCACCTCGGCTACCGAAGCCTAATTGGATGGGCTGAAAATTTTCAGTTAAGGAAGGCAGAATTTTTTTACAACTAATTTTGGAAGCAATGCGGCGAAATGTGTAACCGACCGCAATGGGGCGGATTCCACCGTCTTTCTTTTTTAGTGCGCATAGGTTAGCTCCATACAACATATGTGTAATTGAACTACACACTTTTCCTGCTAGCATTAAATTTATTAAACTAGTTATATCATTCAAAAGTGTTTTGCCGGTGTCTCCTGGAACGTTTATGAGATCTTTTAGATGCTGGGGTGTTAGACCGTCTGGCCCACCGGCAGAGCCATTTTTAAAAGACATGATGGCCACAAAAATATCTTTGCTGGTAGCATTTATGGGTTGTTGACTCTGGTTTAAAGCAGACAAAGTGATTGGCACTGCAGAAGGTGGATGCTTATCCACAAGAGCAGCAAGAGTTTCTGGAGTGTCAGATGCTAAAACATCGCTACTAAATAACAATTTTGAGGCGCCTTTTAAATCCCCGTCGCTCACTTTTGACTCTATTTTATTGATCAAACTATGTGCTGAGTGTGGAACCTGATGCCGAGCACTAAGAGGATACACATCAGTGTCCGTGCGGCACGTGCTATCACCACAATTTTTTTTAATGGATGATGTGAGCGAAATCTTGTTTGTCCTTTCTGAATGCAAAATTTGGAATGTTAAATAAAATAAACTAAATAAAATTAAATTAAATAAAATTTAATAAAATTAAATAAACTACCAAAATAAATTATTATCACTTAAAAAAATTGCTCGAAACTCTTATTTCATGGGTTTTTATGCTAAAGTGCCAATCATTGGGGGGGTGCCAAGAATAGTATGGTTTACCCTAGTTCCTTTCAGTTATTCAGTAACAGTTTACTGATTGGTGTTATGATTTGCCTGTGATTTCATCGGTGTCGGACATGATGGGAATCGGATGACCACAGTTAAATGTAGATGTTTTCACGTCGTTACAATTCCTGGTAATACAACCCATAACCGTGAGGTGACGCGGTTTTTTCGTGGCCTCATACTTTTAATTACTGTTGTTACTGAAATTTTAGTCGAAGAGTAAACTAAAACGAGTCCAGAAAATAAACATCAAATTGAGCAAAGGAAAGGAAATGGCCTTCTCTGTTTTTAGTCACAGCTTATTGCAAAAATAGGAAAGTATTCGATTGTTCATTTTTTGATAGTGGTTGGTTATTAAAATAATGTTATTAATTAGAAGAGCAAAAAATATTTCTAAAGGGCGGTGTTGCTTAGACTATAATGATGTGTTTACTTACAAAGTCACTTAAATTAATAATTGGTGGCATATAAAAAACAACAGATTTTAATGCAAGTAGCAAACAGTAAAAGTAATTATACAATACTGCTGTTCCCTACCACGCTTTGCTGTGTCACATTGTGATTGAAAAAAACAATCCTTGATGCGGATTATATATTACCTATCAATATCATGCTCAAATTTCAGCTCGATCGGTGCAGAACTTTTTTGTTTTTGAAGCGTACACAATACAACATAACATTTTTATACTTTAAAATAAATATAAGCAACAGCAAGTTGGGTCGATAAGGGCATCGAAATCGAAGGGGTTAGATTGTCGAACCTCCGTTTCGCTGACGACATAGTTCTTTTTGCAAACACTGCTCAGGAACTCCAATCTATGCTCGAACACCTGAGCAATGCAAGCCTTGAAGTTGGATTGATGATGAATATGTCAAAGACCAAAGTCATGACCAACAGCACTGCTTATAGCATAACAGTGAACGGTGAGAGGATGCACTACGTCCATGAATACATCTATCTTGGCCAAGTAGTATCCCTCCAAATAGGCAGACAGGACAAAGAAATTTCCAGACGAACTGAGAACGCCTGGAGGAGCTACTGGTCAATGAAGGAGCTACTGAAGGGCAACCTTCCCATGACACTCAAACGCAAACTCATGGACAAGTGCATCCTTCCCGTTCTTACATATGGCTCGCAGACTTGGTCTTTGACAAATATTCAGAAATCCAAACTCAAGGTTTGCCAACGGGCAATGGAGCGCAGTATCTTAGGAATTAAACGAACAGATCGCGTCCGAAACACTATCCTGCGCTCCAAAACAAAAATTACAGACGTGGGCGATAAAGCCGCTAAACTAAAATGGGACTGGGCCGGCCACGTCTGCCGCATGCCGGATGACCTGTGGGCCAAAACCACTACCGAGTGGTGCCCTGTCACAGTGAGGCGGCGTCGCGGCAGGCCTCGCATGAGATGGAGGGACGTGCTGGACGCTTTTGAGCGGGACTGGCAACTTAAAGCGGAGGATCGTAGTGACTGGCGTAAATGGGGGGAGGCCTTTGCCCAACAGTGGGACACTACAGGCTAGTAATAGTAAAATAAATATAGACTATACAGCATTATGCTATACACTGGTGTCATATTCAATTAAATATAGGTAAGAGGAAATGCGATTGGCGAAGATATCTAAACCTACACGTAGTCCTCTACTCGTATTTTCTCTATGAATAATAATTACACTAGAATAAATATTTACATGTTGTGTTTTTCTTTAAAATATATAGTAATTAGTACCGGGAACCTTCAAAAATTTGCTGTGGGTGAAGTCGGGCTGTGAATGATGATGATGATGATAGAATAGTTATTTTACTACATTACTACCTTCATAATAATATATAATTCAGCAAATAAATATACCCACCTTGACTTTGACTTTCCATTGTTCAAAAGCAAATTAAAATGTTATGTCTAATCAGTAACATTATCATAAACATATTTTTATATATAATATTATTTACATTTATATTTGAAAATATATCTCATCGAAGAGTAGCTGCATAGAGAAAAGATCTCGCACGCGCACACAATCACGCGCAGACCTAACTTCTTACAAAGTACTAACAAGGAACAGTGATCACATAATCTTGTTGCCATCATTTTTCGACCCGTGTCTATGTGTTGCCATGCTAGTTTTACTAAGCCAAGTTCATATTCGAATCTCATGTGTATTACGTCGATATTCAGTCTTGTTGCAATCGTTCCTTCAGCTTGATGTTTGATAAGTTTTGTTACAGTTCATTTTTAATTGCAATCAAAGCACAAAATAATTTCAAAACTGACAGGTGTGACTAGGGTTTGATTGCAACAAAAAATACGCAATCACCCCACAGATACAATCATGTAGCCTTGAGGTGTGTTAGTTGTCGGTCGAAATGTTTGTGTCTCCATTACATAGCCTCATTTATTTCCACTAAGTGTTACATACGTCATATTCATTATTTTATAGTTAATAGATTACTTAATTTTTTAATTTATATTATACAATAATACTTAATAACACTAATATCATGCAATCAAAATAATTAATTTAAATAATATGTAGTATACTATTGAGGACCCCTCAACGAGTAAAGGAACATAATATAATTCAAATTAATAAAAAAAACTTGAAACGCATATCAGGTAATATCTACTTTTTAAAACAATAAAAAAGCATTTATTTAGTTTTTATGAATAGGTATTACTTTTAAGCTTACTTTATTCGGAAATCGAACAACTGATTTTAATCACATACTTTTTTAAAATTCAGAATTCAATACATTTTTATTTGGAAAACAAAACATGGGCTTACAAAGAACAAAAGAATCGTTGCCAAATTAAAACTGTGTCGGAGAACTAGAACTGCTTGAGCGCTACTGCTAGAAGCGGCTAGAACTGTCGTGAGAGCCGCTCTACAAGAAATTAGAATTGTAAACTTATAAATTTACGTCTTTCTGATTCTCTTTTCATTTGCTTCTTCAATGTCCAAGTCTGCTATTAATTTATGGAGATTATCTAAAGTTTCTGCCCAGGTCTTATTGGCACTGACGTTGGTGAAGCTTGATTGTTCAACGTCTTGGACTTGCCCTTGATTATTTCGCCAGGTTTCTAGTCGCTTCGATTGGCTTTTAGTCATTCGCCTGTAACGAATTTTTTTTAAAAGGTGAAGTATGGTTTCCAGTTGCTCCAGTGTTGGATGACCTTCTTCTGGGGAATCTGAAAGGCGTATTACTAGCCTTTTTTGCAGCGTTCCTGCCATTGTTGTGCGTTCGTAGGGATAGGTGATATCAAGACGTTTGAGTTTTCCGCTATCAAGGCGAGTGTTCATCTCAACGATAGCCTTGGTGTAACCTTGTACGCTGTGTTTTCGGCTCATTTTGAAGAACTGCTTCTGATGTATTCGGCACCGGGCTGATAATCTGTAAAATGGGTTATTGCATTAAAGGTACGAAGGTATCTATCTGTTCGTATACTTCTTGTTACCAACACTTTGTTTATTTTAAGTGAAAACTTCTTTAGACCGGCTTGAGCATTTTTTGAGATGACCATGTTCGCCATAATTTAATTGTTAAATTTTTTACTTCTGTCGGCATTCTTAGACTTCCACGATGTTTAATTATAGTGAAATACATATTTTTCTAATCGATCATATTCATATTTAGTTTGTTACTGCGGTTTTGGATTTTTTTATGCGTCATCGTTGTCTGTCGGCTACACATCAGGTAACACACCCCGTAGCAAACTACGCTATATAATTTACCACACTTACATGCGTAATCATTTCTAGTGCCTAACTCAATAGGACTACCTACCGAATGCGTTGGGTATGTAAAGTATAAATGATTTTAGGTATAGGTAGCGGAACACAACTTTAGCGCTAGGTGAAAATTACCATGCATGAAATCTTCCAAATTACATTAAGCTGCTATCAACAACTACAGAGATATAAGCACAAGCAATTCAAATTTTATCATAAATCAGGCAAAATTATGTCTCAGGTTGATTTCTCAGTAATCACATCACAGTAGTCCTCGGTAGTCACGTTACTGGAGCTGGTTAACAGATCTAGCGAGAATAATAGGGATAAAATGTTTTTGAGCGAGCAAAATCGAAACTAAATGTGGCAATATCGTTTTGAAACAGTGCCTTTTAGTAAATATTCGGTTTATCTTGCCTTTTTTTTTGTTCGTTTTACTTTATACTTTTGATAGCTGCGCGAAGCAGTGTTACCCGCCAATCAAAAATATGTACTTTCCTCTATGTCCTTTCCTGCACCTTGTATTGTTTATTTATTTTTTTACTTCATAATTAAGTCAAAAAAGATTTTAGAAATTTGAATTAGGATTCCAATACCGTTCTGTAAACAACATTAAATGGCTTACTATGTTTCGCCAGCACATGCAGGTTTCGGGCACTTGAAACACGTGAAAAACCAACATTAATCGACCGTGTGAGAAGCGTGGAGTGCCCATACGAATGCCTGCCACCTTTAAGGTTTAACCCTGGAGTTTGTGTTGATGGTTATTGTAAAAGCCATAAAAGGGAAATTGCAACCTCTATGCAATTGCAATATGCAATTTATATTGAAACGGCAAGTTATTCGGAATAATGGGTATGCGGGGAATTAAAACAATCTCTCCTTTATCAGCTCCTGTCCATAACGGTGGCTTTTATAATACCTACTACTGCCCAGCGATATGAAGTTTGGTGCGCTACACAGTCTGGGTGCATCAAGGTTTCGCATCAGCAGAACTGGACTTTATTATTTTTCTTTATTTTATTGACCCACTCTTTCTATGGCGACAGTACTATCTTCTCGCATAACCACTCTTCGTTATTTAATAGTACATTGTTACCTGAGGGTTGAAAGTCACTTTTATTGAGTCCCGAGACGGGTTTGGCGCCAGAGCGTAGCGAGGGCGCCAATGGAGCTCGAGGGTCGTAAAAAAGTCTTTCATCCGAGGTAAACACTGTGCTTTTCATTACGAATACAAGGAAACTAAAAAAAACATGATAGAAAAAATTGTGAAAATGAAGATTGAATTGCCGCCTTCCCGCTTTTTTTTTCTCTGGCGGGCCTTCAGCATTATTCAGCCATTATTTTCATTTTTATAATTTATTTGCTCAAATCTATGTTATTTTAAAGAAATAGTTGAAGCTAAATAATAATAAAGTCATTTAGAAAATATATTCTTTATTTAATACTATCTTTATGCTATTTTAATTTAAATTTTACATCGCGGACTAATTAAACTTTTTAAACATCTTACCGTTGTAATGGGTTTCCAACTTCCTTGCTGAATAAAAAGTTGGAATTTGGTTCAATAACCTCCTTGCAGTTAGAAAGACTTTAGAAAGTTGGAACATGGTTGAATAAAATAGAACTTGTTTTTTTTTATAAATTGACAGTTGTCGAAGAAAGCGATTCTCCCTAGGGCTGAAAGTATTACTTTCAATTAGGCCCCTCAGGCAACTTCAGACCTAATTTCCGAGTATGAGCAATGAAAATTAACCTCTAAACTGGAAAAAACGTGTATGAAAAGTTCATCCTCTGTAGCAACTGGATAGGAAACCCCCTTTAAAAACACGGTGTTATCCCATGGCAACCATACATTTTACCTGTATAAAAAAGAGCCTATTTGATGTTCCAGACTAATTTTGTCTATCTCTGTGCCAAATTTCATCTAGATCCGTCAAATATGACTTTAATCTCAGTTTATTTATAAAAGAAAAACTAAAAGGCACTGCTTCATTGTTTAATGCTTTGAGGTCTCCGGCTGCTGTTTATGAGACAGATTTCGTCACGCGCTTGACTATTTGGAGTTTATCCACTTAATTTAATTTAATAGGACTCTTAATAGAATTAAGAGGCATCATTAAATATCTTAAGAATTAGAATCTTTATTCGAGGGGGGAACTTCATCAAAATCAAAGACTTGAACAATTGCTTAGTTTCCTATTAAATCGACATTGAAAACTATAAACACTTTCATTCAATTTTAAATCTACTCCGTTCAAGCATAATACTACCTCCTATCATGACCTGTAGAAATTGAGAAGGCGCACATCGTTATCGTGCGCCGTCTAGCGAGCGTAACATATGCCTCCTACTACCTTGTCGAAACTCCACCATCTCTGAGTCTCATAGGTGAATATCAGATAATAGGAGGTGTTTATCATAGATACGAATAACTTTTATTTATTTTCAATTTTATCTTTCAAGATGAACACATTAAAGGGTTGAGGAGAAGGTGTTAACGTGGCCTCTGCAGATAATTATATTGCCCCCTTTGATATTTAATCTACAGAAACGTCATCTCATAAAGTTCTGCGGCAACAGACCGCACCAGTGACGTATAATATTTAATTAACAATCAATCCACTAGGGAGCGCCCCAATGTTTTGTTTCTTGAATAAGTAGCAACTGTTTTTACTTATTACGGACTTTCATAAAAAATAAAACTAAATTAAAAAGTCTTTATTCTAACAGCCTAGCTGTTTCCTCACGACGGGTCGGCCTGGGCATGAACTTGGATAAAACTGATCATGTTCAATGATCGTATCACCCCAGAGCCAATCACCGTCGCCGGAATGCCTCTCGAAGTTGTGCAGGAGTAGGTCTAGTCTAGTGTCTATGTCGAGAATGCCCGAAATGAGCGGAGAATACAGCTGGGCTGGGCTGCGTTTGGGAAACTCAGTCAGGTTTTCTCGTCGCCGATCCCACAATGTCTGAAGACAAAAGTCTTCAACCAGTGCGTCCTACCTGTAATGACCTATGCTGCCGAAACGTGGACACTAACAAGTAGGGTCGGTCCACAAACTGAAAGTCGCTCAGCGAGCTTTGGAAAGGGCTATGCTCGGAGTCTCTCTGAAGGATAAAATCCGGAACGAGGTTATCCGACAGAGAACCAAGGTGGTCGACATAGCTCAAAGGATTAGTAAGCTGAAGTGGCAGTGGGCCGGTCATGTTTGCCGTAGAACAGACAATCGTTGGAGCAAACGAATACTAGAGTGGAGACCGCGTTTAGGTAAGCGTAGTGTAGGACGCCCTCCGGCAAGGTGGGGCGACGATCTGCGAAATGTAGCTGGCAAGCACTGGAGGAGAAGAGCCGAAGACCGGGCTCAGTGGCACGTCTTGGGAGAGACTTACGTCCAGCAGTGGACTAATATAGGTTGATGATGATGATGATGATGATGATTCTAATGCTAATAAATTATGTGAAACACCTATGTACTTTAAATCTAAAAAACTATTAATTATCATCTAGCAACGCCGCAGCAGTCGCCTCTACGTCACCGTAGGCCTACCCTACCTAGTAAAAACAAGATCCTTTTTCATAAAAACTACATTTATACACTCAATACAATTTAATATAATATTCAAATAGCACTATCATAGAGACAGCTTGTGATGGAAACTCAAGAGTTATCGTGGGATCGATTAAAGACAAGAGATTGAATACAGCAGCGCATGCCTTTTCCTTCTCTGCCTGCGATTTCTTTTCTGGTCCCTTGAAGCTACGGTTGGACCTCTTACAATAGCGGAACACGCAGTTTGGTGTGTCCACGGAGTCGACTGTTAAGCATCCATGCTCCTTAGAGTATGTGAGCTCCTCAGTGACTGGACCTGAAAATGGAAGGCCTACCCTACCTAAATCTCTCCATTCGTCCCTCTCTCTTGGCTTTCACATCCATTCTGGTCCGTGTCGCTGAGTAAAGATATCCCTCCATCTCTTTTTTGGTCTGCACTGTTTTGGTTACCCTTCCAGTTTTGTTGGCGCCAACGTCGTAACGCGTAGTCTTCGCAGAAGCGATGAACGTGGATAAAAGTGGATTTAATGCTTGAGCTGCAATTTATGGGCTCATACCGACTGTGCAGGTCTATAAGGCGAATATTACCTACATTTGCGATTTTTGCTGATCAGTTCAATACATTTACTATGGCCCCCTGCGGGCCATATAACTCTCACTTAATCTTATAAGATGCAAATTTTGCATTTTGTAAGAATAATATTTTTGATTAATTTATGGTAGTTTCACTATGCACACTTTGTACTATGTGTAGGCGGATGGCTGAAGAACGCTTTGAGGTATTAATTTGATTTATCATGCAAGTATTAATTTTTTTAGGGGTTAATAACAAATTAGCGGGCCACGTTACCACCTTCTAGTTGTACTAAGGTCTCGAGACTCGCATCATTTTTTTTTTGACAGCGTGAAAATTTGTGAAGTCATGCTTTATCTTTGAGATGCACCTGAATAAATGATCTTTGGCTTTAGCCTCCAAATATGGGAGGGCACTGATTCAGAACACAAACCGCATAAGATGACATGGTAATCAAATTTGCATTTTTTTCGAATTCCTGTGTCTTCATTGAGTAGAGTGAGTCAGTAAGAGTAATTTTCTCCTCTTTATTATACCAGATTAAAACTATCAAAAATAAATTTGTTTATACTGGCTGTTTGGCCTGTGCAGGTGTGCGCTGTGATGTTTTGTTCAAATTGATTTTATTAATCAAGTTCGGTCTTATGTTCCGTCCATGGAGCGTGAGTAAAATCAGGTTGAAAGGCTTTTACTTTTATTTACAGCTTCTAGCAAACAGAGTTTATTTACAGTGAATTCTGGACCAGTCTCTGGCACCAGTTGTTTAGTATACTAGTGCCAAAGTATAGGTACTACGCAAAAAAGGTTACGACTCAAAGTAATGAGCCATAGTATATTTTTATATACTTTTAGACTATCTTTTAAAGAAAACTCAACAATAATGTTTTTTTCGAAGGAAATTGCTGGTGGCCAAAACTCACCAGAACTGAAGTTCCATACAACTTTTGCTGGCGCCTTTTCGAGTAGCGGTTTTCAAAATAATGACCATATTACAAGCATTTTCAAAGCAAAGGTCTTTTGACCGCGAATCCATTAGAAAAGACATGCATAGCTCTATGTAAGCTAGTTTGAACCCCAAAGTGGGACAATACGTGTACATAACATATGTTACATTAAAATAAGCAATTCTACTTCAAAAAACTTCCGCTGTATTTTTGTAAAATATGAAGTGTAGAAGAAGATTGCAGGTACCGGAAACTCTGAAGCTAAAACTTGATCATACGTAGTAAAATACATTTCTGGTTTGAATCCTACTTTATAGCTAGGAAGCTGACGATCAAAACATCTACATAATTTGCACGTTGAAATGGCGGATGGCTGGAGAGCTTGCTTTCTACTAGCTTCATGTATAGCATTGTGCTATGTCAGGCCGCGTACTAAGAATTAAAAAAGCGGCCAAGTGTGAGTCGGACTCGCCCATGTAGGGTTCCGTAGCAATCAGGAACATGTAGTATAAAAGTTCGTGTAGTTCGTCGAAAGGTAAATTGCGGTTTACTATTTATGACTTATAAAAAAACTACGATAGATCTCGTTCACACCAAATTTCGGTGGAAGTTTGCATAGTAATGTACATCATATATTTTTTTTTGGTTTTATCATTTTGAAGACCTATTCTTTGATACCCCACACCACACGTACGGGTTTGATGAAAAGATTTGAGTTTCAGTTTTGAAACTGAAACACACTCGTATTGGGACCCCAAAATTTATTGTTTTTTTTTTTCTTTTTATAACGCTTTTATTAGCTTCACCTGTATGTATGTAACCGTCCTCTTTGAGCTCGATTTTGTCCTACTTTGAACGATCAGATTTGATTCAAACTTTGCACATCTATCAAAGGTCCAATAAATCTAATCTATTAAAGGACAATGCAATAATATGAAAAAAAAATAAAAAAAATGAAAAAACAAAAAAAAACTAAAAAGTAAAAAATAAAGTATAGTTTAAAAACTAAAAAAAAACGCTTTTATAACTAATTGAACTAAAAAGTTAAAAATAAAACTGTAATAATCAATTGAAATATATATATTATTGTACAAAAAGCGTGGGGGGGCTTGATTTTGATTGTTGTAAATATTTTATCAATTGTTTATTATATCTGAAGTTATTATAAAAAGCACCCCACGCTTTTTTGTACCATAATATAAATTTTTCAATTGATTATTACAGTTTTATTTTTAACTTTTTAGTTCAATTAGTTATAAAAGCGTTTTTTTTTGTTTTTTAAACTATACTTTATTTTGTATAAATATCTTAATGCGGTTCACAGAATACATCTACTTGCCAAGTTTCATCAGTTCTGCTTTTACAGTTTCGGAGAAAAATGGCTATGACATACGGACGGACAGACCAGACATGACGATTCTATAAGGGCTCCGTTTTTGCCATTTGGCTACGGAACCCTAAAAAAACAGTAAACCTTAAAACGCGCTTGTTATGCCTCTGGTATTGCAGGCGTCCATAGGCTACGGTAACCGCTTCCCACCAGGTGGGCTGTATTCTTGTGTGTCTACTTTGTTGTATCAAAAATAAATCCCTGAAATATTCCATATACTTATTGAAATTCTGTGCCTAGCGTCTTATCTGTCTCTAGTTTCCTATCTGTATTTCCTGGAACTCGATATGGGTTACAAGTTACAATCATTCATGCTGAATTTCTTTAGAAGCGTTTCCATCTTTCTCGTGTTATTTTTGATGTCTTCTGCATCTTTTCAAGCCAATATAATTCGTAGGACTCTATATAATAAAATATTATTTGACATTTAATACCCATTTATAAAATACTAGTACTACTTTTCCGTTCCGGTTATTTTAAAAGTACCTTATAGCTATATGTCAGTCCAGGATTCATCCAAATGCGTCTACAGCAGGGCTACCACGAGCTCCATATGATGATTGATTGAGTTGACTAATTGATTGATCCATCAACATACATCGCACGCAACTATTGCATTTATGATATTAGTAGGATGTGGTTGGTGAAGGAAAAACTCGTCTGAAGAATTAATCTAATAAAATATTAGTTCACGATGTCTGTAATAACGTTTACTATCATTTCACAAACTTTATTTGAAGCTCTATCAATAGAAAACAAGATAAAAAACAAGGTCAGAAAACAAGGTAAGTGGAATAGAGTAAAAAGAGAGTTAAGCTACCTTTTAACCCTATATTCCACCTTTTAACCCTATATTGCACCTTTTAATCCGCTGAACAAACCATTGATGGGTTTATGCCACGATTTATTCAGTTATAATCTTTTGCCTGGATTCGTTCGCAGGCCGTGCTTTAACGGTTTTAAAAGGCTTACTCTGTTTCTTTAAAGAAAGAACGTAATATGGTTTATTTGACCCACACGCATTAAATAAATAAATGAGTAAATATTATTAAATGACTGGCCTATATAGACGATCCACACAACACTATCTAGCCCCAAACTAAGCCGAGTTTACATACATTATACATTGTTATAATGTTGATGCTTTTTGCCAGCTGAATTAGAACCACTTTCCGTTATCCTGGAGAGTTTAAATTTTACAAGTTGGTTCATTTCCAATGACACGGCATTTTTAATGGCTTCTTTGACAAATGCACTTTATGACAATACCTTTTGATCTTGATTGTCGGTTTTTATTTTTTACCATAACATGGCTACTGCTAGACTTAAGGATGGCTCCTATCAAAGAAGGTAAAGATTTTTGAAAAAGGTAAATATGCTTTTATTGCTTTCTTATAAATTGAGGGCATGACTCCTTTCACAACTTTTATCTAACTCTGGTGGTATCGGACTTAGCCATCACCGCCATTTAAAAAAAAAACACCCTGCATAAAGTCATATAATATCTGTTGTACTAAGTTTCATACAGCTCGGTTGAAAATGCGACCGATAGGCGAGACCTGCAGACAGCCGGACAAAAGCATTTTTAGCTAATCTCGAAACTAAGATGGTTCGCTCGCTTCGCTCGTTTGATGCAAACATGGTTCAAAGGCCAATTGGTTTGGTGGATCGATCGATGTTCTGTTCCACTGACGTGTCAAATAAGATATCAAAAATAGACAGGCCGGAAACTTGCAAAAAAAACTCTGATTTCTCGGAAAAGCGATTTACCTTCGATATCCTGTTGCCAACTCACTTTGGCAACACACGATAACTCCCACACTGTATTCTATGTGACTGAGACACTAGAACTTCACTGTTTTTTACATTGCAAACGATTATATTAATAAAAAACAAACTGGAACGAGCTAAAGTTTCCTGTTCTTCGCTTGGTTGCGTGTATCTGGCATCTAGACTCGCCTAGCTTAAAGGCATTTTATTGGGTCCTAACGATTATTAACTTCTACTTTTAAAACATTATTGCAGGACTAAGTTTAGTGAACGCTAATTTTACTAGGTACTCGTTTTGAAATAAGAAACCACAAGTTTAAAAAGTGAAAAATAAGACTCCTAGTTAAACCAGTTGTTTTATTTAAGCGATTTTCATGAAATTATATAGTAATGGAAAGTGTAAGAAAAATATGTTTCTGCTGTGCGTCGATTCCAGCAACACAACTCGATTGAGTGTTCGCTAAAGGCGTGTTCCATTTTCAAATTTTTCAAACAAAAATTGACAATTCACATCGATTTATGGCCCGAACACACTTAGTTCGCTGGCGGTAGCGATCAGTGAAACCATGGGCAACAATCATTGAGGAAAAAATATTGGCGTTAGTTGTCTATGGCTCAACTATAGATTTTGACAGTTCTTTTTGTTTTGTCTTCTTCTTTCCTTTACATTAGAAAGAGATAGGTATAGCAACCAACTTTTCCTACCTAACTACATAAACCACCGACGCCATTACAGTTTTGTTTTGTTTTGATTGAGAAAAGTTTTGCGTTGATTCGCTTCCGTAACTTTTCTCTCCTAATTTAACTGTGACCGTGTTTGTATCCGAAATCTGCAATTATGTTTAAAAAGCGCTGTGTTGTGGGATGTAACAGTAGACGCCAGGACGTGCCTCTGCATAGATTCCCAAAAACTGAGATAGGACTCCGTAAGTGGTTATAGTGCATTGGATGTGAAAGTTTACACAGTTTATGCAATATTCAACTTCGTAAGCAGTACGTCTGCCGAAACCACTTTGAAAGAAGGTTTCACACATCGGCACGCTTGAGATCTCGTCTTCGAGTGGATGCCGTCCCAACATTGTTTACTGAGAGTGAGATTGCAAGTGGAACTCCTCAAACAACCCAAACTCACACTGGTAAGCTGTGGTTATCTTACCTAAATAAGAATGAAAGAAAACTACATAGGTATACAAAATAGTGGGAAGATAGGTAAATACATAAGATAACTAAAAAGAATAGAAAAAATCTAATATGTAGGCTGCATTTGCATAGACACTAGTACCACTGGCACCCATCCAAGCTGTGTCGTGTGGGGCAAAAAGGTCCTATTTGTTATATGCATCAACTGGTTTTAAGATGAGTCTGGGTCTACCTATCTCCAGATTTATGAACTTTTTCTAACCTTTTACCTACCTAATACTACAATTTTATATTTCAGGTGAGGTGAGAAACTCTGACTAAAACGGAAGCTAGAAGATCATACCTATTGTAAATCGTTCAATTTCTACGGCGAGTTTATTTGTTCGGGAGATGTTCGTCTGATGCTAATCCTAGTAGTCTGTGAGTGAAACGCTGTCAAATATTCGCTGTCAAATCTCAAATCTGACAGCGATATTTGACAGCGTTTCACTGATCGCTACCTCCAGCGAACTAGGTGTGTTCGGGCCATTACGCGGTCGCTTGAGTGATTTGTGTTGCTGGAATCAACGCCCTTACCTGCAATTTTTTTTTCTGGTGATTGTAAATTTATTACTCACAAACACAAATATTGAATTTTATAACCTTAGTTTTTTTATATTTTGTGTCCAATTTTGACATGAATGAATGGGATGTTGGTAAGAAGATGTGTTTTTCATCCATACATATCCCTATGTTTATTTATTTAAATGTGTCAAGTAAGCATGTAAGCATGTAATATTTGGACGCGACGATGGTGTCATTAATTATTAAATATATTCACCATTTTACATAATTTTGCAGCAATAGCATTTTAAATAAAAACCGGCCAAGTGCGAGTCGGACTCGCGCACGAAGGGCTCCGTACTATATTATCTATTAAAACGGCAAAAAACACGTTAAATATTGATTTTAATAAATACATCATCTGAATATTTCAACTGTCTGTCACGGTTCATGAGATACAGCCTGGTTACAGAAGGACGGACAACGGAGTCTTTAGGGTTTTACCCTTTGTGTACGAAACTCTAAAAAACCAACAACGGTTTGTGCTAATTCTATCGCGAGTGCGTCAATTGATAAACTGAGGATCCTAGCTAGGTTACTTACTGTTATAAAATAATTACGATCAGAAAATGTTTCATTAACTTCTTTATTTGGTTCGTGTCGAACTGTTGCGCAAATCTAAAGGTAGTGCTGTAGTAAAGGTATTGCTAAGCCAAAATACAATAAAACCAGTTGTACGCTCGCGGAACGCATTGTTCGAACGAGCCAACACGCTGGTTCATAGAAATGGCTCGAGTGTATAAAGAGCGTTCAATCGAGCTTAACACGTTAGCTGCGGCACCAATTTTTGCATACTTTCCGTTCCTGCGGCACGAGGTATAATCGGCCCGTACCGTGACCAGGGCCCTGTTTAATAAAACTGACAATTCGACATTTAAGTCAAAAAGCGACAAAATTGTAGAATTGTCGCGCTAGGCTGTTTTATAAAAGTGACAAATATGCTACAAAGCCTACAAATCGACAGGTATTACGACATATTTGTCAAAACTCGACAATTATGTCATGAAACCACAGTGAAATTATTTCTGACATTTGTCGGGTTGTCGCGACAATTTTGTCGACTTCTGACATAATTTTGTTTTACGGAGCTAAACAAACACCTTCAAAATATGATTTCGTGACAGAGGGTAAAGCTCCTGTCAGAATCGTCAGACAATTCTACAAATATGTCAATATTTCGCGACAATTTTATGTTTTATAAAGAAGATTTGACAAGTTGTCAACGACAAATTGTCACCTGTCACTTGTCGTTTTAAAAAAAATATTATACAAAAAAGGCCGAATTGTCGTGACAATCTGACATATTTGTAAATTTACTACCATCAAAACTTTGTCGCCTGTCGGTTTTATTAAACAGAATAATTGTCGAATTGTCGCTTTTTGACATATGTCGGACTTGTCGAATTGTCAGCTTTATTAAACAGGGCCCAGACGTTAGGACGACACGCGGTCTATTAGACCCCACCTCCTTTTACAGACTAAAATCCATTTTCTGGCGCGAAATCAAAGATAAATGAGAATTTTGGTCCTTATTGATATAGACAGTGAATTGATGAACCCTAATCCACCGTCGCCCCGGGATCTGATGGCTAGTTTAGGAATTATTAGCAAAACAAAATATGGGATCTTATACACCTCGTAACGCACTGAAATAGGGCAAATTTTCGCTGCGATTAGTGATGGGAAAAATAATATCGACGTTTTTAAACTGTCTTAACTACGCAACGACTTGACCGATTTTGATCAATTATATCTCATTAGATCGTTTTAAGGGCAAAACCTGGCAAAACAACACAAAGCTATCAAAGGATACATTTTTTTTAAATAATCTAAATTGTGCTTGAAGGCGCCATAAAGGAAAAAAAACCAGCCAAGTGCGAGTCGGACTCGCGCACGAAGCGTTCCATTCTATACCATTAAGAGGCACCTATTACAGACTTATTATTGGAAAATAATGGATTACGGTTTATGCATAAGGTTTATCTTTCTATTTGTATATGAAAATCTTAATGCGGTTCACAGAATAGAAAAAAAGGCAACCAGAAGTAGAAAAGAAACTGTCCTATTTATTCTGCCTCGGGCTTTAAAAATACAATTATTAGAACTTGAATTAACATTAAAAAATCAGTATCAATATACTTTTTCCAATCGACGTGATGCACAACACTGGTCGCGGGAAGCTCGCGTTGAGTGCGGTACGAGGTCAGGGGGGATATGGGACGTTTTAGCCTCGTTCCGCACTGCATTAAAATTATATTAATTCAGTGCGGCACGAGGCCTAAGACATCCGGTACCAAGGTAGGTACACCACCGAGTCCGGAACCATTAGTGATCTCAAATATATATTTATCTCTTTCCTACACTGGACCAAACCAAAGCTATGCCATTCGCACGACAGAGAAATTCACTTTTTTGCTTGCCGCACCACAGGGAAGTTGCATCAGGGGTGATTTAGGCCTCGCTTCGCACTTAACGTGTTAATAATAATAAATAAAATAAATAATAAATATTGTGGACAATTCACACAACACTACCCAGCCCCAAACTAAGCAGAGCTTGTAATATGGGAACCGGATAGCTGATATAATACTTGAATACATTTTTTTTTTGTAAATACATACTTAGAATACAATATAACACCCAGACAGAGAACAAACATTTATGTTCACCACACAAATATTTGTTCTCGGTGGGGATCGAACCCACGACCTACGGCGCAGAAGGCAGAGCTACTACCAACTGAGCTAGAGGCCAGTCAATGAACAATTTTTAGAAATATGTTCTTTCAGTAATAAAAAACTTACTGGGATATGAACGGGTAAAACCTTTCATGGAATAGATTTTTAGTTTCGGCTGAAACTAGGGTCAACAATTTATTATTGCAAAATAAATGTCATCTTGGTACGTTTTATAAGTTGGGCCATATCTGCTGAGACAGTAGTGTGTATACGATTCTGCTAATGTATTGTACCTCTACAGTAATAACCTAACATTACACGGAATGCGATTGAGGATTGTGATATTGGCAAGAAAATGTCTTTATTTATTACAGTTAAAAAAAAAATCGAAAACAATGCGTAGAGTACACGAAAAAAGTTGATGTTTGTTTTCTTGATGCCACGGAGGAACTGCTCAATAAGCTCGAACTACTTCAAAACTTGTGCATCCGTTTCATATTCGGACTGCGCAAGTTTGATCACGTCTCTGAGTTTAGATCCAAATTAAAATGGCTTCCTATTCGTCGTCGCCGTGATCTTCACGTAATGGCGCTTCTCTATAAAACTCTTTACTGTCCTCTTTCTCCTAATTACCTCCGTGAGCGCTTCGAATTCCTGGTCCCGCGTGGTGAGCCGTGCAGGACTGCTACTTCCCTCCTCCTCAAAACCCCTCAACACTCCTCTAGCCGCTACGGTGGCTCTTTTACCGTAGGTGGGGTCAAGTTATGGAACGCCTTACCACACGATATTCGCGCTAGTCCATCGCATAGCATATTTAAGAGGAAAGTTAAGGGGCACTATCTGTCTCTGTGAACTGTGATACGTATTGTTATGTATGTATTTTTTATGTATTGTATTTTTATTATTATTTAAGTATTATATGCCTATATTTATTTTGCATACTAGTAAATTTATTCATCTAAGTATTCCTTGTTATTTTTACTTTCTTTTTTAACCGACTTCCAATCAAAAAGGAAGAGGTTCTCAATTCGGTTGTATGTTTTTTTTTTTTAATGTTTGTTACCGCATAACTTCGTCATTTGTGAGCCGATTTGAAAAATTATTTTTTTATCTGAAAGGTACTGCTTCCAGATTGGTCCCATTTTAATTTTATTAAAATTGGTGTTGCCATTTTTTTTTAATAATTTTTTTAATGTTTGTAACTGCATGCCTCCGTCATTTATGAACCGATTTAGAAAATTATTTTTTTATTTGGAAGGTTATTCTTACGTCCAGATTGTCCCAAACAAATTTGATTAAAATCGGTTTAGCCGTTTGACAATGAAGTCGGTTTCTCAAGTTTTTTAAACTTAAATTATAATGTACACAAACCTGCCTATATAGTCACCTCTCTCTAGCCTCAAAGGTTTGCTGTAAGAAAACTCTATTCAGAGTTAAGCTCGCCTTTGTACATGTCCTCTATTTCTGTTTTTTTCCTGTGTTTTATATTGTGTGCAATCAAGAATTGAGAATTAAGAAAAAGTCTCTAAGGCGCCCTTGAAATCCTTTCACCACACTGGTTCTAAAGAACCTGTGACATGAGACACGATAAAAAGAAGAATAATTACAGGTGTGCTCCATAAACTATATAGATAGATAACTCTTTATTGATTACAATGACACACAAAGTAAGCAGGATACTGTTTTTAGCTTAGAAATAAACAGTCACAGTAATACAATGTGCGGCCTTATCGCTAACAGCGATCTGTAACAGGAAACCTTGGGATGGACAGAACTGAACATAAACAAGAGAGGCGGGGAGTTTGATATGTTTAGTTAATTTATCTACTATCCAAAATCCATCTAAACTACTACACTTCTAAGCTAATATTCAAAGATATTGTGTAAAAATTTAATTCTAAGAAATCTGAATGGAGGAAGCGTGCATGCTGACTACAGTAACTACAAATATTTACAGTAATTACAACGGTTGACTTACCGAAAGTTATGAAGATCTGGTAACTGTTCTTCGTCACGTTAAACTTTTATTTCATTGTTTTCCAAACAATTCTCGTACTATTTGCTGCCTGCAACTTATAATAGAAAACTTCTCGCACTGAGCTTTAGAAAAAAAAAAAACTTGTTGCCGTTCGGACACTGGCTGAACTTATAGTTGGATTTCACTGCAATAAAACTCAAGTTCATCATTTAGAGAGAAAAGAGACTTCATTATTTTGGCGGAGGCACACACGTCAACCGGCCGTACTCCAGTATCTAGGCAATCTAGATGACGTAGGAACCGGTGTCCAACAGGCGAGTTTATGAGCATGCGCCAGCAGAAGGTACATATTCTCGACGTTGACTGTAACCAAATTTACAAGAACTCAAACCTTATACTTTCAGCGCTCGCACCAAACATTATTAAACATTATTTTAAACTCAAAATTTAAACAAAAAGGAAATATCTCAAGATGCAAATAGTTATAATTATTGCAAAAATTGCGTTTATTAATCTTGGCCTATGTAGTGTAAGCGCATATAAGAATATTTGTGACGGAGCTTCTTAAACTAATTAAGCACTTATAACTTAGTGGCGAATAATTAACAACAAATATAACATAAAACTCCCTTTTGTAGGAAATTTTATGGCGATAGAGATCAGAATAGGCACATATGCCTAACGAACATTTTATGCATTATTAGTTGACTTTATAATTCAGTTAATTTTCCTGTGTTGCCGTCATTTTTATTTAAACTTTTACGTTAATTGATGTGCACTTAACTAGAGTGCACATCAATTTAACCTAAAAGTTTGATGCTGATATTGTCGTGTCAAGAGAAAAGGTATTTTTATGCTTGCCATCATTTTGAGCTGTATTTTTATTTGTCTAATGATTAACTTTTGTAGCGCGGTTGGCGACTGTCCGGCCGAGTTGGTTGGGAGTGAGTTTGAAATGAGTATACTTGTTTACCCATCCCCCAATCACACGTGAGATTTTTCAAAATGTGGGTTTCTTACGGAAACGCGCTGGATTGTTTTGTAAAAAGAAAAAAAAAATTGTTTCGTGCTTTTATTTACGACTAGTTAAGACAGTGGCGCTAAAACAAAGGACGGGCTTAAAACGGTATTAAAATAGCATGATTTTTTTTTTGTTTCAATCAGAAAAAAAATTGCGTGATATTTACCGATACCCCCCCTCTCCCCAACGTAAGATTAGATGAGATTTGACTCGACGCCCCTTAAACATCTCACGTAATTTATGGACGCCCCCGAATCCTAGTGTCCATGGTTCTCTTTCAAGCAAATTCTCCCAATCCTTCAGACTATCCCAGCCTGCTTTGTTGACAGTTTGGACCAGCGTACACACAGCTTCGTCCTACATGTCCCAACTAGGCTATATTAACCACCGAGAGAAACGACGCGCGTATCGGCGGTAGCTGAAATTTAATTTGGCGCAGCCCACGTCAACCACAATAGAGGAAGCCCGGGAAAACCGATGAGCGCATGAAAAATGTTCAAAGGAACGTATAGAAAAAAAATCTAGGATAGAAGTAGTAATCCATAGTAAACCCAGTATAGTGAATTTGCCCTGGCCAGTAAATAATGTTTTTAGCCTTGCGCATATCTAAGCGATCTGCCATGGCGATCAATGATACGCTGTTAAATATGACGGCGATATTTGACAGCGTTTCACTGATCGCCATCGCCTGGATGTATGTGGGCAGGCCTTTAAATAAGTTAAAAAATTTGGTGCCGTGGCACACTCTTTTCATATCCTCTATAAAAACAAATAAGAGATGCTTTTAGTATTGACTAATTTAATTTAAACTACAAATTTATATTAATAGGCTTATTATGTTATTTACCTATTAATTATAGTGTAATTTGCTCCAAGTCCGTTCTAATTAATTCTTCTTCTTCCTGCCCTTATTCCTTAAGTATACACTAGCAGTTGGTAATCGAGCTTCGCTCGGAATGTTTTTCATTAATTTGTATTTTTAAGAAATCATACGAGTCATATTATTATCTTTATTGGTTTATTCTTACTGAACAACGCCCATCTGCTGGATATGCTTGCATTTAGTTGCTCACAATCGTCAATAGATGGCAGGAGCAGTCACATATTCAGTTTATGTTTTTAGTTTTTTTTTTTAACGAACAGACTCATTTTCTGAAAATGAATCCTAGCTAGATCGATTTATCGCCCCCGAAACCCTCTGTATACATAATTTCATGAAAATCGTTGGCGCAGTTTCCGAGATCCTAAATATATATATATATATACTAGCAGTTGGTGCCCGGTAGCGGTATTTTTTTTACTGATTAAATATTAATATTTTTCGATCTTACCGACATAATAATAAACTGCACTACTCATCAATAGATGGAGTTCTCTGTCCCACTAACTCATGACTTAATCAACAGATGGCGCTAGGAGTTATGATTTTATGATTATTTACATTACGATTAAGGGGACATTTTCTAAAAATGAATCCTAGCTTGATCGTTTTATCTTCCCCGAAAACCCCTGTAGGTATATATATATATTATTATTTTTTTATTTTTTTTTTGCGAGTCGAATATGTAAATATCACTTTCATGGCAACATACTAACGGCCGTAAGAAGGCAAGGCACGCAGGCGAGTAGCAATCATAAATTAAAAACGTGAATGCATGTGAGCTTCAATAACGCAAATTAATAAAGCAATTAATGATATTATCCACTCCGCCAAGGTAACGTGGTTTACCCGGGCTTCCCCCATCTATTAGCGTTCGTTGCATGGTCTCTGTACCAACTACCACAACCTATTTCGATAAAATCAACAGGGAATTTTTCCAAATAAACTTACAATGACCTATTTATGCACGCTTGTTTCATATATTAAATTGTTTAAACATTTGAGTATGAGAGTACGTCTTTTTTTTGTGTAGCTAGTTGATGGAAAAATCAACTAGCTACCTCGTGTGTTCATAAGTCTTGAGACATAGTAAAACTAAAATATTTTTGGAGCTAAGTTGAGTATTCATTTATTGGATATTAAAATTAAAACTACTGACATCTAGATCTGTATTTAAAAATAAATCATTCAAAATGGCCGCCTTTGCATTCAATGCAAGCCTTCAAACGCGTGCGCCATTCATCTATGGCGGCACGAATCTTTTCAATGGGAATCCGTTTCGATTCTTTAATAAGGGCTCGCTTGAGAGAATCCAGGTTTGGGTGAGACTTTCTGCATGCCCTCAGCTCCAATTCCATCCATAAAGAATAATCCAAAGGATTCAAGTCAGGGCTTGACGAGGGCCAATCTTCGCTCCGAATGAAGCCTGGCAAATTGGCCTCCAGCCAACGTTGGCTAGTCTTATCTTTATGGGAGGGAGCAGAGTCCTGTTGGAAAACCCAGTATTTTCCAGCGAATAGCGTATCATTTGATGGACCACCGCTTTCAATATGTCGGTTTGGTAATTTTTGTGCCTTCACCTTGACGCCTTGCTGGCAAAAATGAAGCGAAGTGACCCCCTCGTAGGAAACACCCCACCAAACCATCACACTTGCTGGATGATGAGTACGCTGGACATTGCGTACAAATGGCTGGACGTCCTTTGAACTTCTGG
Organism: Thera obeliscata; assembly: GCA_947578465.1. Lineage (NCBI taxonomy): Eukaryota > Metazoa > Arthropoda > Insecta > Lepidoptera > Geometridae > Thera > Thera obeliscata. The sequence goes on along the minus strand of OX387922.1, from coordinate 4,980,972 downwards.
CGTAAACCTTATTGTTCTGCTGGTTAAACTTTTCTTCCACCGTGAATATCTTTTCATCGGTAAACAGGATATTTTTTGGATCGTGTCTCTTCAATAGGTTCCGACATCGTTCCAGTCGCAATTTACGAAGACGCTCGTTTAAATAATGCACTTTCCTTCGACTGTAGGCCTTTAGTTTAAGATCATATTTAAGTATCCTGTTCACCGATATTCGCGAAATGTTGGTCTGCAGAGCTAATTTATTTTGAGTCCGGCAAGGGTTGCGACGAATTCGCTTTCTGATTACTTTGATGTTGGCAGGCGTCCTTACAGAACGCGGGCGGCCACATCTTCCACGGTCTTCTAAAGAGCCGGTCTCCTTGTACCTCTTTATGGTATAATACACAAAGTTCCGACTACATCCCAAACTTTAGATTTCCCTAAAAACTTGCATTGGTTTTTTTCCTGCTTGAAACAGTGAAATTACAGTCGCACGCAAATCTTTTGTTGGCGCAATTTTCACGCAGAATGAAACAAATATTCAAATGTATATTGATTCAAAACATTCAAAATTTTAAATTTTAAAAGTTTAAAAAAGGTTGCAGAATTACTTTATTTTTAAATTAATTAAATAAGTTCGTCTCAAAACTTATGAACACACGAGGTACATAGGCCCACCTGATATGAAGTGGTAACCATCGCCTAACAAAGCATTACCTCGTAGGTCACGCACCTTTCCTGACGTGCCCTACGATACGCTGCCCTGCGTCCATCAACTGGAAGCATACAGATGTTCAGCGTCACGTACCAGTAATTATATGACTTAGCTTCATTTAAAGATAAAGGTAGACTATGTAGCACTTTCAACCTAACTAGGCAAATTCGCACATTAAAATAATGTAAGCAGAATTATTTTTTAAGGACGCTATTACATTTTTCACTGTCTCGAATTCGGCTTTCTGCGCCAGCACACAACAGCAAAGTGACCACGAACACATTCAAGCCCATTTACGCTCCATTTTCTGCATTATTCAAATAATCTTGATACTTGATGGTTAGGTAGGCAATTAGTTGAAATTATTTTTTTTATTTAAGTCGAATGTGTCTTTAAGCTATTGCCTTACTCACAAATCAAATCAAAATAAAATCATTTTTTTTCAGGAATTAAAATACAAAAATACAAAATTTTGTTTAGGCGACCGATTGGAGCAACGCGTGACCCAGACGCCAGCGTCTTGGGGACGCTTCCGTCTGGCACTGATTTGGATCAATTGAGCTATCTCTATATCGTTTGTCTATCGTTTTAACGGTCTGCAGATAGCTCAACTGTTTCGTGTGTATTTTGTACATTTTGTAAATACCTACATGTATTAATTGAAAGTTTTTTGTGTAAATAAATACTTTATTAAATAGGTACTAAATAAAATGAAAATAACACACCAAAACCAAGCAAAAGGTTGATGGATTACATTAATGGGGAACTGAATACGCTCCTACAATAAACTTCCGAAAAATGCAACTAAGCTACATAAGCGGAATTCCTGATTCCTACTATCCTACTATATAAACGCGAAAGTTTGTAAGTATGGATGGATGGTGGTTTGTTACTCTTTCACGTAAAAACTACTGGACCGATTTGGATGAAATTTGAAATGAATACAGTTAATAACCTGGATTGGAATATAGTTTACTTTTTATCCCAAAAAAATAACAGGAACGGGTTAATCATAACTACCACGCGGCTGAAGCCGCTGGCAGCCACTAGTCCTAAATATAATTATTACGCCTTGCTATTTGCATTGTTTTACATATTAACGTTTAACATCTTTTCTAAATCCCGAAGCGCTATAAGTTTTCGAAATATGACCATTTTCAGTTTGACAGCTGTCATTACAAATGCAGGTCTTGGTCATACCTATCATTTGGGATGAGAATGAAAATTCCCGGACGAGTAGTTTCAGAATTGTGACCATTTTAAGTTTGACAGCTGTCATTAAAAAGGCAGATCTTGGTCATACCTATCATTTGGGATTAAAACGAGAAGATCGGGACGAGTAGTTTCCGAGATATGATCGTTTCAAGTGTGACAGCTGTCATTAAAAATGCAGGTCTTGGTCATACCTATTGTTTGGGATTAGAACGAAAAGTCCGGGACGAGTACTTTCCGAGATATGACCAGTTTAAGTTTGACAGCTGTCATAAATGAAGGTCTTGGTCATACCTATCATTTGGGATTAGAACGAGGAGTCCAGGACGAGTAGTTTCCGAGATATGACCGTTTCAAGTTTGACAGCTGTCATTAAAAATGCAGGTCTTGGTCATACCTATCATTTGGGATTAGAACGAGGAGTCCAGGACGAGTAGTTTCCGAGATATGACCGTTTCAAGTTTGACAGCTGTCATTAAAAATGCAGGTCTTGGTCATACCTATCATTTGGGATTAGAACGAAAAGTCCGGGACGAGTACTTTCCGAGATATGACCATTTTAAGTTTGACAGCTGTCATAAATGAAGGTCTTGGTCATACCTATCATTTGGGATTGGAACGAGGATTCCGGGACGAATAGCTTTCGAAATATCTTTCGTCAATTTAAAATGCAGGTCTTGAAACCTTTAATTGGCTGTTTTAAATTTGACCGCTGTCATTAACAGGTATATTGGTAATATCATCCTCATCAGCCTGGAGAAGTTCACTGCTGGACATAGGCCTCCCTAATACATTACCAGGAAAAAAAAAAAAAAATTCTTTCTATAATCAATGTAAAAACATTTTCATTTTCCTTTCCCAGCCAATGCCATGACGTATTTGAAGGTTCGTTCCATGACTTCTTCTGGCTGATAATGATGACTTTTATTATGGTCCAAGAAAGTATCAACTTTATCGAGGCACAGTAGTACACACACGCACGGTGCATCTTGTGTACTGATGAGATCGACAAGGTTCTTCAAGCAGGCGCCGCAGTGCTTTCTTTAGAACCTTGTCGTATTCATCCTAATTATTTGTAAAAATGTGTGACACCCGTCCTTCCAGGACCGCGTCTGAACGCGGAATGGCGAACGCAATGTAATGAAGTCTACCTACTATCTACCTACCCTTGGAAAAATGTATGGAGAAATTATAGTGTGTTTTAAAATTGTCTATTCTTTCAAAGTAATTTATTTGGGTAAAATATAATAACGAAGACGAATAGAAGACTCTGTATGCCACAATTTTGTTCTATTTTCACGTTATAATATTCAGCGGATTTAGCTATTTATGTACCTATATGTTCCAACTTTCTAAAGTCTTTCTAACTGCAAGGAGGTCGTTGAACAAATTCCAACTTTTTATTCAGCAAGTAGGTTGGAAACCCATTACAACGGTAAGAAGTTTAAAAAGTCTAATTAGAGCGCAATGTAAAATTTAAATAACATAAAAATACTATTAAAAAAAAGCAGCCAAGTGCGAGTCGGACTCGCCCATGAAGGGTTCCGTAGCATCAAGTAACATAAAAAGGTTCTTGTAGTTCGTCGAAAGGTAAATTGCGGTTTACGATTTATGACGTATAAAAAAAAACTACTGACTAGATCTCGTTCAAACTAAATATCGTTGAAAGTTTGCATAGTAATGTACAACAGATGTATTTTTTTTAGTTTTATCTTTCTCTTATTTTAGAAGTTAGAGGGGGGGGGACCAACTGTGGAAAAAGTTGGTCCCCCCCACCAACTTTTTCCCACTTTGGAAGTGTCTCTCGCGCAAACTATTAAGTTTAGAAAAAAACTATATTAGAAACCTCAACATCATTTTTGAAGACCTATTCATAGATAACCCACACGTATGGGTTTGATGAAAAAAAAAATTTTCAGTTTCAGTTTCTAGTATGGGGACCCCCAAAATTTATAGTTTTTTTTCTATTTTTGTATTAAAATTTTAATGCGGTTCACAGAATACATCTACTCACCAAGTTTCATCAGTCTAGCTCTTACGGTTTCGGAGAAAAGTGGCTGTGACATACGGACGGACAGACAGACAGACAGACAGACAGACAGACAGACAGACAGACATGACGAATCTATAAGGGTTCCGTTTTTGCCATTTGGCTACGGAACCCTAAAAAGAATATATTTTCTAAATGACTTTATTATTATTGAGCTTCAACTATTTATTTAAAATAACATAGATTTGAGCAAACAATTTACAATTTTTTAAATTATGAAAATGAAAATAATGGCTGAATAATGCTGGCGAGCCGAAGCCGAAGGCCCGCCAGAGAAAAAGGAAAAAAAAACCGGGAAGGCGGCAATTCAATTCAATCTTCATTTTCACAAATTTTTCTTTCATGTTTTTATTTTTACTTTCCTTGTATTCGTAATGAAAAGCACAGTGTTTACCTCGGATGAAAGTCTTTTAAGTCCCTCAAGCTCCATTGGCGCCCTCGCTACGCTCTGGCGCCAAACCCGTCTCGGGACTCAAAAAACGTGACTTTCAACACTCAGGTAACAATGTACTATTTTGTTGCCCCGCACGTAAAAAGAATGAATCTAAGCGCTAAGTGGACGTCACTATTTGTTTTGAAAACCATTCGATTGGTTTTTGATGTGTGAATTTGCTTAGTAGGTTGAAAGTACTACATAGTCTACCTTCCTTTTTATATCTGAAAAATGAAGCTAAAGAAATATAATATATTTGTGTTACACCACGGACGGAAGGCGACGGCGTGGCCGCTCAAAAAGACGATGGCGAGACGATCTGGAAGCTCTGGAGAAGGATTGGTGGAAAGTCGCCAAAGATCGTGATAGTTGGAATATTTTGGGGGAGACCTTTGCCCAGCAGTGGGACAGTGCAGGTTAAAGAAAAAATAATAATAATGTTACACCAACGTTTATTTGTGCCAATACATTAATGTAGTGTAAGTTTTTTTTTCTTGAAATCACCGATAAGATCAGTGTAAAAGGCTACACAAAAATATTGATTGTATATCATATTGATTCATCATAATAATCTAGTTGACAGATGATTAATTCTCACTAGCTAGTCGCATTTTCAGTTAAGCTGCTCTGTCGAGTACCGTATATAGGTACGGCATTTTAACTTATTCGATTTGTAATACTATAAAAAACTGAATATAAAATAATCCATCTGAGTAATTGATCCGATTATCTTTCAATCTAGTTAAAGCAAATTCATTCGAGTATCTGCTCGGAGCTGTTGCACAAATTATTTCAACGGCTTACTCGAACTAGGTAGCTAGGTACATTTGCAATTGAAATAGGTGAGCTGGTGGTAACATTGCTGGCCTTTTGATCTCTAGGGCCGTCGATTATTGGAGACTTGATTGTATGTGTACAATCAAGAACTCTCAAACGGCGACGGGCGCACATCTAAGCGTTCTGCTATGGCGATCAATAAAACGCTGTTAAATATCGCTAGCGTTTCATTATAGGTGTGGGCCCATAAGAGCGGGGAGGAGCTAGTGACGCTGACGATTGTAAAATGAACATGTGCCCAAACGTAATGTTTATCAATATCATCTTGCCGGTAACCATCGCCCGGTAATGTCACCTCGAGCAGCTTCATTTAATTAATTGTGGTATATCATATAGAAGGAAGATTTCTTAGCTTTATAATTTTTTTTTAGTTTCTTAGTCAAATTTTGTATGGGTAAAACATGTTTTGACAAACCTGTCAGATGTACACTGAGAAAAATGTAAAGCTGAAAAGATCGTAACGAAGGTGGATTTATTCGTAATGAAGGCGAAAAAACGACCAAGCGTACTTGGACGAAAAACGCCTTCCTAAGTTGGAGGCGTTTTACGCCTTAAGCGTGAGGCGCAACAAATAAGCAGCAATATACTCTCTAATGTGTGTTTTAGACGTATTTTTTTACAGATTAGCCTTAAATAAAAAGCTATTAACGTGGTAAGTGAGATAGGATCAACGAACTGACGATGGGATTTAACTTCCGGTAAGGCGATATAAACGGTAAAGAAAGTGCTCGGGTCACACACGTAAATCTTTCCTAGAGTAATATCCGACGTATCATTGTGCCCCAATTAACTTCTAGTAAAGCGTTTTACGCCTTTTCTTACTGCGGTTTAATTTGTTCACAAAGTGTTTTGAATATTTATTGACTGCTTCCTAAGTCATAATAGACTTTTAGTAAGGTGTTTTATACCTTTATTCGCTGCGATTTAACCGATCCACTAAGAGTTTAGAACGTTTCTTAAATCGTAATTCGCTTCTAGAGAGGCGTTTTAAGTCTTTACTTGCTGTGGGTTTAACCCGTCCACTAAGCGTTGTCAACGTTTACTAAGTCGTAATCGACTTCTAGCAAGGCGTTGTACGTCTTACCTTACTGTAGTTTAATCTGTTCATTAAGCGTTTTCAAAGTTTACTAAGTCGTAATCGACTTTTTGTAAGGCGTCGTACGTCTTACCTTACTGTAGTTTAACCTGTTCATTAACCGATATTGATGTTTTTAAAGTCGTAATTCTCTTCTAGTAAGGTGTTTTACATCTTTACTTACTATGGGTTTTACCTAAGCATTAAGTGTTTTCAACATTTACTAAGTCGTATTTGCCTTCTAGAAGTTATTTTAGAATGTTTCATACGATTAGGCTAGCCGTATCGTACGGTATTTTTTTCTTTCTTTACGATCAGAAACGTTTTATGAAGACCGGAAAAAAGCTTTTTAACGGCTAGTAACGCTGTTCTCTAAGGGCATGATTGACTTGCTTTACTATCATTTAGTTCATAATAAGGGCATTGGGCCGCTCAAAGTTCACTCTAAGGTAACGCGGGCCAATATCCTTCACATGAACTTTATGATAATAGATCAGCCAAACATGCCTTCAGTGAACAGCGTAGCCTGCTGCCTCAGAAAGCTGTTCTCCCAGTCTTTGTAAGCTTCTGAAATTAATAGAACAAAAATTTATAAGGCACCTCAATAATAACTGATTACAGGTTACCAAAGATATGTACTAGATAGACTAGTATTTTCTCAACCCAACAGTTTAACCTCAACCTAGCCTAATAAATAAGCCGATAGCTTTTGCATCTTATAGAAATAATAGTGGTATTGCAATAAAACCATTCAATAAAAATCTATAAATCTGTACTAGAAAATCAATTTAGATAGGTAATTAACAATTTAAATACTTAAAACAAGATAAAATCGTCTTGGAGAATGCCTTTTTCGTTGTAAAGCTTTTGTATGCGTGCATTTGCTGTTATTGCCCACTGGCTAGCTCCTCTCATGGCGTAGCTCCTTCCTCAGCAACCGTTATTGCAAGTGAAGCCTACTCAACCGGATTACAATATCTGAAATAAAATAATGTATTTTTAGGAAATAGTTATCGCAAACAAAGTAGAGCATTCTATGATGGTAATTAGTACAAGTAGGTATTTTGTTTATCTAACCAAACTACGACCACAGGTCTATTAGAGGACAGGTCGGCCTGGCATTGCAGGTTCTAAGTCAGAGAGATCGTTTGAATCACTGATAGCAATTGACAAATACTTACAGCTATAATCCTTTTTAAAAAGTTCTCCAATACCACGTGCCCATAATTGAAATCACTCCATTGAAGTTTGGTGTTTGGATTTACTTCTAGCCCAGAGTCCAATAACAAATGGGCCAATTATTTTCTTTGTTTGGAATCCAGGAAGCCATTAACAGCCTGTTAAGTAGCCCGTCCTCTTTGCGTATTATGTAAAGAACACCTTATCTAAAAAAAATAAACAATTTTCTTAAGTTTAAAAACTCCTTTGTACCAATATACAAAATTAAATGCAAAAGTTCAAAACTGAAAACACTAAGTACATATTTTTATAAATAATTTATCGTTCGTGTTTCCAACACAACCAGAATCTAGGGAGTAGGTAGGTACCTAAACTTGTCAAATACAAAACATGATTAGGTTCAAAAACATTAGGGAATAACTGAGTTTGATTCAGGTACTCTACTTACCTCGAAATGACGTATCAATCAGGTGTGTGCCCCATTTTGTTAATAAATCTGTGGGATTCTGGAAGCACGAAGATGTTTGTCTGGTTGGTTTCTGCTGATAGGTCTGTCTTGGACCTCTCTACATCTGTTTGTTTGTGCTTCCATACACAGACACAGCCAGCAGCGTTCAGAAAATGAGGGAAAATAAAAATACCCGCTAAATTAATCTTTGAATGACTCAGAACTAAACCAAACACTCCGTCCAAAGTCAAACCAAACTGACGATTGAAACAAGTACGTGCTCGTGGCCTCGTGGGCAGTGCTGCCAACTCGACTACTGCAGATTATGCTAGTGGTGGGTGTTAAAAATAACAAAATAATAATAAATAGATATTCAAGACAATCTACTCAACACTATCTAGTCCCAAACTAAGCAGAGCTTGAACTATGGGAACCAGATAGCTGATATAATACTTACACACATTTTTTTTGTAAATACACCTTAGAATAAAATATAGAATAGAATAGAATAGAATATGATATAACTTTATTGTACACCAAAAAATTTACAGAAACATGGCATAAAAGAATACTTAAAAACTAGAGGTACAATGGGCGGTCTTATCGCTAATAGCGATTTCTTCCAGACAACCTTTGGATGGAAAGAAACATAATGGTACGAGTAGGGACGGGGCATACATAATAAAATAAAATAAATAGTCATAAACTAATAAATATGATATTAATACTAATACATATATACTCAAATAAATAAGTAATTGTGATATATAATGAAACTAGTAACAAATTTAAAGGAAATCAAAAAACAAACGTGATATTAGGGAGACTACGACGATGATGAGGGGAGTGATAACAAGTAGTGTTGGTGAAATGTGCATTTCTCCAGCTTCCTCATATGGAAATTGCGAATTCTGATAACGCCAACATTTAAAGCATAATTGGAGCAATCATTGATTTGAAGGAAAATTTAGCAGCAAAAAAAACAACGACTCTATGAGACTTTATAGGTGTGTTAGCTGGAGAGCGGCTCCACAGCTTCCTCATTCAGTGTGGGCAAACGGCTAACGATAGAGCTATATAGTAAACGCCAAATTTTAGAGCATAATTAGAGCACCCGGCATAAAAAAAATCAAGTCTCTAGCTCGAAAACTCTTTGAGTTAGAAGACTATAACAACGTGTTTGCTGGGAAGCCATTTCTCCAGCTAACACATGTGGATCTCAGGAATGGCTATAGCTAGAAAGTTGCTTGATATCTCCAAATTTAGAGCAAAAAATATCATGGATGCTCCAAATATTTCAAGTGTCTAGGTTCGTAACTCACCGAGTTAGAAGCTTTGATGACTGTGTTAGCTGGAGACACGTTTGTCTGGCACGCACATGCTACATCTGAGGATCTACAATAGCTACAGATTCGGTTGACGTGTCCAAACCGAGCTATGAATTAGAGCACTCGGCTCCAAAATTTTGGACTCTCTAGGACAAGTAGTTTCCTAGTAATGAACAAAAGAACATTTTGCCGCCAGAATTTTCAAATGTATGTTCGCACCCGTAAAAATGCGGCGTTGCCGCTCTGAAAGTTTGGTATCAGCGTAGGAATTTGAACGTTATTCGGTTTATTTTAGATCGCGATACGAGTCATTTTCGTATGCGCTTAGCGGTTTTGATTTCTGAAACCTCAAACTCATATTTTCTCTTTTTGTTAGGTTGAGAGCTTTCTCTCTATCTATATGAGAATTGTGTGTTGCCCGTTCTTGTTCGTTATATAGTTTCTTTAGTAATGCGTGTCTTTTAGGTATTCTTAGAAAAAAAACTTTATTTGGTTCTGTAAATAGGTACCTGCTAGGCCAGTGTTGATGATTCTACCTACTCTGCCTGTTGTAAGCCGTCTGTTCTCTGTGTTTTACTGTATTCAGTCAGGTTTTTATGAGCGTATCGAGTAAACTAGGCGGACGGAAAATAGGTATTTACTGCGGCTTGCTAGTTGTGTGCGTACTCACGCACACTTGCCCCCTATCACTTGCCATCTCACCAGATGGCAAGTGATAGGGGGGGCATCTCACCATGTTGTGCCGACCCCACCTGGTGGGTAAGGGCAGGAAGAAGAAAAAGCACTTTTTGGGGTTTTTTGTTTCATTTTCAACTATATTCCTATATTGTGAATTGGACATAAGTTTTTGAATCCAAGATGGCGGCTTCATTTTTTTTCTTAAAAAATGGATATGGGTATCGTTTAATAGGTTTTTGGGGGCTCTGGTTGTGAATTCGACAATAATTTTTGAATCCAAGATGGCAGCTTCATTTTTTTTTCTTAAAAAATGGATATGGGTATCGTTTAATAGGTTTTTGGGGGCTCTAATTGTGAATTCGACATTATTTTTTGAATCCAAGATGGCGGCTTCATTTTTTTTCTCAAAAAATGGATATTAGTATCGTTTAATAGGTTTTTGGGGGCTCTGGTTGTGAATTCGGCATTATTTTTTGAATCCAAGATGGCAGCTTCATTTTTTTTCTTAAAAAATGGATATGGGTATCGTTTAATAGGTTTTTGGGGGCTCTGATTGTGAATACGACATTATTTTTTGAATCCAAGATGGTGGCATCATTTTTTTCCTAAAAAAATGGATATGGGTATCGTTTAATAGGTTTTTGGGGGCTCTGATTGTGAATACGACATTATTTTTTGAATCCAAAATGGCTGCTTCCTTTTTTTTCTCAAAAAATTGATATGGGTATCGTTTAATAGGTTTTTGGGGGCTACAATTGTGAATTCGACATTATTTTTTGAATCCAAGACCGCGGCTTCAATTTTTTTCCCAAAAAATGGATATTACTATCGTTTAATAGGTTTTTGGGGGCTCTGGTTGTGAATTCGACATTATTTTTTGACTCCAAGATGGCAGCTTCATTTTTTTTCTAAAAAAATGGATATGGGTATCGTTTAATAGGTTTTTGGGGACTCTAATAATGAATTCGACATTCTTTTTTGAATCCAAGATGGCGGCTTCATTTTTTTCCTTCAAAATGGATATGGGTATCGTTTAAAAGGTTTTTGGGGGCTCTGATTGTGAATTCGACATTATTTTTTGTATCCAAGATGGCGGCTTAATTTTTTTCTCAAAAAATGGATATGGGTATCGTTTAATAGGTTTTTGGGGGCTCTGGTTGTGAATTCGACAATATTTTTTGAATCTAAGATGGTGGCTTCATTTTTTTTCTTAAAAAATGGATATGGGTATCGTTTAATAGGTTTTAAATGGCTCTGATTGTGAATTCGACATTATTTTTTGTATCCAAGATGGCGGCATCATTTTTTTTCTCAAAAAATGGATATGGGTATCGTTCAATATGTTTTTGGGGGCTCTGATTGTGAATTCGACATTAATTTTTTAATCCAACATGGCGGCTACATTTTTTTTCTTAAAAAAACGGTTTTCTGTATAGTTGGTTTACTTACGATAGTTGAACGAGACAACGTCATACAGCTGTCCACGCGAACGCATCGCTCACTCAAAAAGGAGAAACAGATGTCGAACACTGCCGAACGCTGAGGCCGATTGTGCTTCTTTGGCACTCTTTCCACGCTCTCGTTTGCATTGCGTGCATTTGGCACTATTGAATTATAAGACTATAAGATAAAAATGATATCTATATCCATTTTTTAAGAAAAAAAAAATGAAGCCCACATCTTGGATTCAAAAAATAATGTCGAATTCACAATCAGAGCCCCCAAAAACCTATTAAACGATATCCATAACCATTTTTTAAGAAAAAAAATGAAGCTGCCATCTTTGATTCAAAAAAACAATGTCGAATTCACAGTCAGAGCCCTCAAAAACCTATAAACGATACCCATATCCATTTTTTGAGAAAAAAAATGAAGCAGCCATTTTGGATTCAAAAAATAATGTCGAATTCACAATCAGAGCCCCCAAAAACCTATTAAACGATACCCATACCCATTTTTTAAGAAAAAAAATGAAGCTGCCATCTGCCAAATAATGTCGAATTTGTAATTCGAGCCCCCAAAAACCTATTAAATGATGATTATTAAATGGTGATGATTCCTTTAACCATTTTTTTAGAAAAAAAATGAAGCTGCCATCTTTGATTCAAAAAACAATGTCGAATTCACAATCAGAGCCCTCAAAAACCTATTAAACGATACCCATATCCATTTTTTGAGAAAAAAAATGAAGCAGCCATTTTGGATTCAAAAAATAATGTTGAATTCACAATCAGAGCCCCCAAAAACCTATTAAACGATACCCATACCCATTTTTTAAGAAAAAAAATGAAGCTGCCATCTTGGATTCAAAAAATAATGTCGAATTTATAATTCGAGCCCCCAAAAACCTATTAAATGATACCCTTAACCATTTTTTTAGAAAAAAAATGAAGCTGCCATCTTTGATTCAAAAAACAATGTCGAATTTATAATCCGAGCCCCCAAAAACCTATTAAACGACACCCATATCCATTTTTTGAGAAAAAAATGAAGCCACCATCTTGGATTCAAAAAATAATGTTGAATTCACAATCAGAGCCCCCAAAAACCTATTAAACGATACCCATATCCATTATTTAAGAAAAAAAATGAAGCCACCATCTTGAATTCAAAAATGAATGTCAAATTCACAATTAGAGCCCTAAAAACCTTTAGAACAATAGGTATCTACGTTAACAACTTTTGAAGATAAAAAATAAAACGTTTTCCGGAATAGAGCCCCCCCACTTTTCTTCATAATTATTATATTTATAATATTTCCTTTCGCTTTCCCGTGAGTATTTACTGCAGCTCGCTATAGATAGTGCAACCCACGAAGGCGCGCCCCACTATTCCTCCTAACCGTTTATAGTATATGTGTGCAAGCTTCCGTCAATGTTTGAGTGTTATCGGTACACACTAATTACCTATGAGTGCACACGCACACTACAATTAATAGACTACGGTTGGCGACTGCCGCTCGGAGCAAACTCCCCGCACCCCGCGAGGGGTTTGTCTTCGTGAATTGCACTATCTATAGTTATGTACGTACTCACAGACACAATGATAGTTTCGCACGATGCCATTTACACCTAGTGTGACAAGAGTAGGTAACTCATGATTTGAAAACATTGTTGGTTAGTTGAGAGACTTAGAGATATAATTTCATGATATTTAAAACTAAAAATAAAAAATCTGAAGTCAGGTTTTTTAATAAATACATATTTAAACTTAAACTAACCATTATAAAACTTTTCTTTGGTGTTTTTTTGTTTCATTTTAACCTATATTCCGCTTCTTGAGCTACGTAATGAGTGTTTAAGACATGAATTCTAGGGTAACTATTTACCAGGCACGGGCAACACACAACTCCATCCGACTAACGTTCAAATTCCTACGCTGATACCATACTTTCAGAGCGGCAACGCCGCATTTTTACGGGTGCGAACATAATATTTGAAAATTCTGGCGGCAAAATGTTCTTTTGTTGATTACTAGGAAACTACTTGTCCTAGAGAGTCCAAAATTTTGGAGCCGAGTGCTCTAATTCATAGCTCGGTTTGGACACGTCAACCGAATCTGTAGCTATTGTAGATCCTCAGATGTAGCATGTGCGTGCCAGACAAACGTGTCTCCAGCTAACACAGTCATCAAAGCTTCTAACTCGGTGAGTTTTGAACCTAAACACTTGAAATATTTGGAGCATCCATGATATTTTTTGCTCTAAATTTGGAGATATCAAGCAACTTTCTAGCTATAGCCATTCCTGAGATCCACATGTGTTAGCTGGAGAAATGGCTTCCCAGCAAACACGTTGTTATAGTCTTCTAACTCAAAGAGTTTTCGAGCTAGAAACTTGATTTTTTTTATGCCGGGTGCTCTAATTATGCTCTAAAATTTGGCGTTTACTATATAGCTCTATCGTTAGCCGTTTGCCCACACTGAATGAGGAAGCTGTGGAGCCGCTCTCCAGCTAACACACCTATAAAGTCTCATAGAGTCGTTGTTTTTTTTGCTGCTAAATTTTCCTTCAAATCAATGATTGCTCCAATTATGCTTTAAATGTTGGCGTTTTCAGAATTCGCAATTTCCATATGAGGAAGCTGGAGACATGCACATGTTGGTGAACCATGCTTTTAAAGATAGGAAGGGATTTGGCATGACGGATAGAAACGGGGAGTGCATTCCATAGCTTTGTAGCTTGAAGTGTGAAGGAGTGTCCGTAGAATTGTGAAGAGTGGACAGGAGTTTTTAGCTGACGGGTGTTAGAGGAGCGTAGGGATAAGGAATGTGAGAGGTGAAAATATAATGCCCCAACAGAGAAAAAATAACTGTGTCACCACAAATATTTGTTCTCGGTGAAGATCGAACCCACGACCTACGGCGCAGAAGACAGAGATCCTACCAACTGAGCTGAGAGGCCAATCTAAAATATGCTATACGTAGTCTTTAGGCCAAAACTGCATTACTAACTGCCTGTGTCATGTGTGTGTCGATTGGCCTATGCTCCAAGCATAGTTCGTGTAGTTAGCACACAGCACAGAGCAAAAGTAGGTATTGAATCTCGTTCGTCAGGGTTCCAACCAAAAAGCGAGTAAACTCAGGGAAAGATTCTAAATGGTTGTTTTCACGGATATTTGATTTGTTTGATTTTTTTTATGTTTGTTACCACATAACTCGTAAACTAATTTGAAAAATTATATCTTAACTTTACTTTCAGATTAGTCTCATAGAAATTTCATCATAATCGGTACGGCAGTTTTGACGTTGGGTTTTCAAGTTTATATACTCTCTCTCATACAGTTACAGTTATACGAACCAAGGTTATTTGCCTTGTAGCTGGCAGCATTATTGAGATTTTCGTTGTACCTACGACAAATGCCTTACAAAGGTGTATCTCTCAGTAACTAGAGAGTTTTTTTAAACTTAACCCACCAATTGACTGAAATATTAAAACTGAGTAAAATATACTTTTCTTCCACCAAATTATATGCAAATATTTGCGAACATTCCACTCAACACAATCTAGCCCTAAACTTAGCAAAGATTGGTAATATGGGAAACTGGTAGCTGAGACCTATATAAATTCCTAAATAGGTATCATATTTTTGTAGACACTTGTTTGGGTTCTTCGCTTGATCTAAGTAGATACCTACCTACAGGAGAACCGGGTTTGTGTGTAGAAGCGAGAGTTCTGCCTTTGAATTGCAAATTGAAAATATTGCTAAATTTACGGTTATGTTAGCCAAATATTTATGCCGTTATTAGGCTTTTTTAAAGTTTGACTATATAATATCTCAAGTATCATCCGCCCTATCTTAAGGTGAATTTTGTTATATCTACGGTTTCATTTACTGAATATGAAAGTCGTTAAATGAAGTTATTTCACCGTTTGGTTAGTCTTAACTCGATCGTATTTCGCCTTATGATACGGTAAATATTGCCAAATTTACGATTAAATTGGCCAAATATGTATGGCGTTATTAGACTTTTCATTAAATAGTAACTAAAGTATCATCCGCCCTACCATAAGGTGATTGTTGTCTTATCTACGCTTTAATTAACCGAATAAGTAAATCGTTTTATGACGTTATTCACCGTTTGATTAGTCGTAACTTGATCGTATTTCGCCTGATGATAAGACTAATATCACCAAATTTACGGTTATATTGACCAAGTATGCACTTCGTTCTATGACGTAATGTTACCGTTCAATCAGTTGATACTTGAGCATTATATCGCCTTAAGATAAGGTAAATATTGCAAAATTTACGGTTAAATTGGTCAAATATGTATGCCGTTATATAACCTTATGTTACCATTTGATTCGTCGTACCCTGAGCATATTTGGCCTTATAAAAGGGCAAATGTGGCCACATTATACCTTCATGTTGCCGAATTCATAAGCCGCTGAAAGACTTTGAGTTTACGATAAAATTTTTCTGACTAAAGTATATTCTGCCTTATTGTAAGGTGAATATTGTCATGCTTAAGATTATTTATGCCACTTTCGAAAGCTTGTTTATGACTTAGGTTTAAGTTTGTTTAGTTTTTATTAAAGCATATATCACCTTAATTTAAGTTAAATTTTACCTTAATTACGGTGATATTCACCACATATTCAACGTCAACGCTTTCAATAGTCCATTACTGCTGTATTAACAGTATTTGGTTGGATTCCAAGACTACCTTACGGTAAGTCATTTGAGACGGTTCGTGTTTATCATAAGAGACGTACCATTTTATCGCAAACGAGTAGTAAAGTCAAATTAACCGTAAGCGTTATAAAATCGCCTCGCGTCATTACAATTCAGCCGTCAAAGGTGGAATTCATCTTAGGCCAGAAATCCATTTTTCTCAGTGTACCTGTCAGATGTATGCCTTGTTCCTTTTATGATATTTACTATATTGCCACCAAAATCCTTATCCTACGCATAAATGCAATGTGTTACAAGTTTGTACAAGTAGTATCAGTATTCCCACCACTAAGAGTAGTGAAACCCTCACTTCGGCTCTAAAAAAAGTTGCATTCAAATTGAAATGTTTGTAAATTGACTTTTCTGAACTACTCGCATGTTTGGTTGAATTTGTTTGAATTGATATAAACTTTTATGTTGTAATTTTGTCACGTTTCGAATAAACGACACTGGATGACACTTTGTTTAGTAGTCGAAGTCCTCACTATGTCAGGCCAGCAAGTCGAAGAAATGCTGTCTAACTCGGGTTCGTTTGCGCGCAGTGAAGCGAGTAACAAAATACGTACATCGTTCAACAGAAAGGTTACTGATAACAAAGTTGCCGTCACGGAAAGAGATTTCAATTCAAAAAATCTTGAAAACCGTCTTTTGATTCTTTATTTTTCGCGTTGCCATACATAGCTGAACGAAAGGAATTTAGACTACGTTACGAGATAGACCTCCTTAAAAAAAATAGAATGTGTGTTTAAAGACATAATAATAAGTAGTAGTTATTGGTAATAAACAGTATGAAAGTTTCTGTATTTAATTTGTAATTTATTATTGCTACTTCCTCCTTGAATTGATCTTCATTTCTAATAAATGATGGCACGTGCTTCTTCAGTCGCTTTGAACATTCTGTAAGTTCCTTGCAAATTTATTAGCATTTATATGGGGTCTTTGGCTCAAAGGTTGCGGTTCAATTACTAATGAAATCGTCGTGACTGTAATCTTTTCTGTCTACTAGTAAATTTAATTTTAGATGATTTTTTTGTGTTAATGTCTTTCAGTTGATATTGGAAGAGATTTGCTAACCAATTTAAAATTTGCCTAATAATAATTATTTTTAATGTTGGGTAAAACTAAGTGTTTTAATCTGTACGTAGTTTATCTGTCCTTTCTAAATAGCAAATTAGCAATAGGCCCTTTGCCGTACCACCTCCATACCATGAGCCATATTCATCGAAATCATTAGCATTTTTGCTTACAGCCTAAGCGCTCTCCTACGAGTATGTGTAGGTATGTAATTTTGTTTATTGGTGATCTGTATGTATCATGCCTTGAGAGCAGCAGTCAGAGCGGTTATTCTCGTGGGGCCACTAATTATTTGGAACCAGTATAGCTGAAAGATTCAATGAGGCTCCTTTCGTGCACTTACTATATATATTATGGTAGTCAAAGCAGAGGTGCCTTTTTTGAGATGTTTTTTTATAAGATTTATAGAACTCACGAGCTTTTTATTAGTATTTATGGAGGACATCACTATCGTGCGCCTCGTGTTCTACTTGCAATTAGACACGATATTTTGAATAAGTTTGATGTTGCGAGTAAGTACATTGTGAAGTATTAAGGCGATGAACACAATGAAGCAACTTCTCCCTCGCGATTTTGAAACAAATAAAATCACTGAACTTATTAAAGCACTTTTGGCCTAGTGGCAGTGGCCCCGCCATCCAATCCTAATGTCGTGGGTTCAAATCCAGGTGTTTACCAATTAACTTTTCTGTTAAAAAATGTACGCTATGCCAATTCTCTCGAGCAGTAAAGGACATCTGATGATACCGGCCATGACGCAGAACCTAGAGATTTCGAAAACATGTTTGACACATGTTTTCAAACTTTCTAGGTGCATGAAAAGAGCCTCTCTGAGACGCACCTTTCACCACACTGGTTTGAAAGAACTAATGACATGATTAGGAGACTAAACTTATTAAGAAAATGTTTCGTGCAGCTATTAATTTGTGTGAAAACATATTTTTGTCTTACACGTATGCTTCAAAAGTATGCTTTTCTGGTTTTCGCACGAATATTTGTAAATGAATTGCACACAACACAGTTGCTCGCGATTTTTGTTCATAAATAAGTTTAGTACCTATCATTAAAAAGGTAAAAGTGTGCGAACGATAGACGGTGGTCTGCTCCTATAGATGAAGTTGGCAGTAAATTGGAATGTCTTTCCAGCTATGTTGTTTTTTTTATCAATCGCCGATGGATGGATATTTTGGCCTTCTTTAGATTTTCCGCTACCGTTGTCGCAGCGCCCGCCGCCCTTGATGTGGACGATAAGTTTTAGCCTTCCCTTAGCTGTTTAATTCTTCGCTTATTTGGTCCCACAATCGTCTTCTTCTCTGACGAGTGTGCCGACCTGCGCTTCGGACGAACCCACGAGCTAGCTCGTTTGTGCTCCTCCAAAAACTGCAGAAGCAGATTACTAGTTTGTAGTATCTTTCTTATAGCCCCTTCCCACCGGTGTGTGATTTCGCGCACGGAGGCGGATCAGCTCGCACGACACACCATGGGAACGGTCTCCTGCGCACAGGAGCCCTTTCTGTGTGCGTTGCCGTGCGTCGTCGTGCGCTGTGCGAGATGATCTGCAAGAACCACGCACCGTAGGTATAGGAAGGCAGCATTATCAAACACAAAATAACTTTTTTGACATAAGCCTAGTACAGTACCTACATATTATTGATAGGTTCCCGAACAAGTGAAAACTGTGTTTCAGGAACCAGTGGCTTTCTATCGTAGTTACCTTTCTTTTTACACACAAATTTGATTTGATTAGCTTGGACATAAGTGGCCGCAATTATTCATAAATATGATTAACCGATTCTTTACTTAAACGCTTTCGAAGGATAGACATCATCTACATATTTACGTTAAAGGGGTTTTCGCATCCCTGAGCATCTAACTTTGAAATTTTGCATATTTTGGATGTTGTTGGCATCTGCTTCTAGAAATTGGAAGAGTTCAAGTTTGTCGCACATTTATAAATATGAACGAATTAAAGATTAGGTAGGTTTGGTGTTGTGTGCATTTATAGATTTACCTATTATTTAAATATAATAGTTATAGATCAAATGTTGTTGCATTATAATAGCAACAGGTTATTTTAAGGTAAGTGCCATTTCGAGGTGACAAAAAAAATATGAACGAATTTTGCTCGGTAATGCCGGCATATTAGTTGTGATTGAATACGGGTCTTTGTAAACTCGCTCTAATGATTTAGGAGGATCTGCTGGCATAATACAGAAGTTAGACATCTGACTTAGATTGCTCCAACATCAGGATCTACTTCCAAAGTATATTAACCCGTGGTGTGCTCTCAGGTGTTAGGAACCTTGCAATCAGTTCGGCGGCCAGGGTGTAACGGAACTGTCGGTGCGTGAGACTTTTGTTTTGGCCAATGTTGGCACAATATATGATATACGAGTTTTAAATGGATACATTTAACAAACGTTTAAATACCTTTATGTACCACTTCATACCTCTCTTCCTCTCAAGGAGGTATGAAGATAGCTTTTGATCCTTCAAATCCACGCCACCATGAAAGCGTTATAGTCCTGCACAACGGTTGGTTTCGCGACTGCCTCACCTGCCCGGCGACCTTGGGCCATGCTGTTGTCATGGTAAGTAGACACTGTGGTGACTAACTTCACGTCCTTCCACGCAGTGACGGAAACGTCACCACCGTGTCTACTTACCGCTTGGCCCTCTGTAAACTGCGGTCAGTCAAAGCCTTAATGGCCGTCGGGGTATTCTGTCGCCTTCTATTTAAAGTCCCGACTACATCGGTACGCCGCGTCTTTAAAAATCGGCATAATTCTATCGAATTTTAAAAGTTATCCATGAAAAGGGCCTTTAGACAGATAACTTTTCATTAATTCTAACACAATCTTTGCCGTACTGCCTGTAAAACCACATACAGGCAGTGACGGCGTTGTGTTTTTGCCCGTATACAGGGTTTCCCCGAAATGGTGGATAATCCTGCACGTGCGTGTGCGGGGGGGGGGGGGAGGGGGGTTGGGCACACCCCATAAAAAAAATCTATTCCCAACAGTCCGCGGTCTACGATTTTTTTTTGAAAATTTAGAAATTTCCCAGTTTTCCTCACATTTCTGGGCATCACGTCCGCTACATGAGGCCTAGTTCGGATTTTTTTCTATTAACGTATTCCCTAATAATGGTATTCCTAAATTACCTTTAAAAAAACGCAACTACATAGGATAGTAGTTAACTAGTAGTCCCCAAACATGATTTTTGTTTCTGAAATTTATTTTACTGCTAAGTTTGAGCACCTGTGGTGTAAAAAAAATGTATCGGAGTTTTATAGCCAACCACATAAAAAAAATACCTACATCATAAGGATTCTAAAACAGTAGCATAAGTATCTACTTTAATGGTAAAATTATTGAGCTATAGCTACTCATGTGTAAAAGTAGGCGTTTCATTACAAAATTGCAACAGTGAAAATAAAACAAGTAATGACCAAAGAAGTATTTATTATTAAAATAATCATAGTAAATGTTCAAATTGGGCTCCCCTGCCCTTATGCAAGCTCTACACCTTTTTATAAAAGATCTTTGTAATCTGTTATTATAATTTTTTGATGATATCATTCTGGCTGCTTCGGCGACGCGAAGTCGAAGTTCTTCTAATGAGTTTATGGGTTTCTTGTAAACCTGCTCCTTCAAACAGCCCCAATAAAAAAAATCCAGAGGATTTAGGTCTGGGGACCGTGGTGGCTACAATATTGACCCCAATCGGCCGATCCATCTGTTGGGATAGGCATTTTAATTTTTATTTATACTTTTATTGAGTTTTGAATTTCAACTTTCGCATACGTTATTAGTGCAATTTTTTTACAAATAAAAATTACAATTTTTTCAGATTTGACATAATGTTTATCAAAGTATGCCATAAACACGTTCATTTTCTCCATGTTCATACATTCAGTTTTGATGTATTCCAAACCTTCTTGAATGAACTTTTGCGGCAAAAGGGGAAGAGCCGAACATAATCCAACTTTTATAGATTTTTGCTTTCAGGCTCCGCATGAAATGGGCGTAACATCTTTTAATAATTACGGTAGGACATTCAGAAAATATGACATCCAAAGCATTGGTAGGAGCAATTTCGAAATCGGCGTGAATTTTTATAGGATTCCATTCTGGAAATCGTGTCTAATGATGTAAAGTGAAAAGTTATGTTCCCACAATCTGATGCTTCCTTGATAAATAATGGATTTTTCTACATTTTCATGAGAAAGTGAGGATTTGATACAGTAATACCAGGCCCACCTGATGTTAAGTGGGAACAGTCGCCCATAAATAAAACGAAATAAATAAAATAAGCCTTTTATTTTACTGACCTTAAAAAACAGTATTGATTAACTTAACTTATACTCATCATACCTACTTAATATTACTAAGCAAAACTTTGTTCTAATATGACACCAGCATGGCGGTATGAACCGCCACGCTGGTGTCACCGGTCGGGTTGTTTTTGGACAAATACCTCCTCCAGGGTTTGCCATTTAGTGTGGTCTAGACCTGATGACCCTTAAGGAGTGGCGCAGATCATCTTCCCATCGCTTTAGCTACCGTTCTCTTTTACGTTTTCCTTCTCGTGGGTACCAACTGCTCAGCCATAAGTTCATTTACTCCTTCGGGATCTCATCATGTGACCTGTCCAGCGCCACTTCAGCCTTCGGATTTTCGTTGTGATATCCTCGACTTTAGTTATTGGATTAATGTGTGCAAGTCTTTTTTTGTCCTTTAGTTCTAGGTTTAGGATGGTTCTATTTGTTGACACGCTTTAAGTTTCTGGTGGTTTCTTTGGTTAGGGCCCATATTTGGCATCCGTATGCCAGTACTGGAAGTGCGACGCAACTGCAAGTAACGATCACCCATAACAACCACGAAATAATCTAATTGCCAAAAATAAACAAAATCACATGACCAAGTATCAATATCATTTGATCTACTTACTAGTCTAGTGAACTCCAGTCAACTACTTGATTCCTTGTAAACAATGCCGTTTTTGTCTTAGGACAACCGCGGTTTGTTCATTCACATCCTTATATCTATTAAGCATTATATAATAGCATATTATGTAACATGCCTCCTTGGCTGCCGCTGTGAGTGCCATGTACTCAGCTTCTGTAGATGACAGAGCTATTGTTTGTTGCTTTTTAGCCTGCCACGCAGGTCCTCCAGCCAACGTAAAATAGTATCCCGTATAAGATTTACGATCGATACTACAGTTTGCCCCATCCGCATCTGTAAAGCCTTCTAGAGTTTTTCCCGTCTTCCTGAAAGTAAGAGCGTAATCAAAAGTACCTCTCAAATACTGCAGTATTCTTTTTGCTGCAAGCCAGTGTTCTTTACTAAACTTGGTATTGTACTGACTAAGATAGCTCGTCACAAATGCAATGTCGGGGCGAGTGTTCACTACCAGGAACATCAGTGATCCAATTTGTTGGGTATTTGTAGGTACTTCGAAATAGTGTATTCTCGTACTACCGTCTATTGAGAATAAACAGTCAGATTCGATCCGCAACTTGTGTTTCATTACAATATTTCACTGGCGACGATTTAATAGATTTTTACCAATTATATCGCGATGCCGTATGGTAAAATCGATTGTTTTGATTTATCTTCGCGAAAATGGACGAAATACGTAAACCGAGTGGAACAGTTCATCGCGTTAAACGAAATTAAAGCAACTTTGCATGTGGCCACGTTGATAACGGTAGTTGGTGAACCAACTTACGATTTGATGTGTGATTTATGTGCCCCGAATAAGCCTGAAGAAAAAGGCTTTAGTGAATTGGTCACCATCGTCGAGAAACATTTAGAACCCAGGCGATCAGATATAGCGGAACGGCATATATTTCGTTTACGCCGCCAAAAGTTCGGCGAGGAGCTCAGCCTATACCTACAAAGTCTAAAGCATCTTGCAAGTACATGTAACTTTGGCGAGAAACTGGAAGAGAATCTCAGGGACCAGTTTGTATCGGGCCTCGCCGGTGACGAGATGCGTAGTCGACTTTTCGCGGAGAAGGAGTTGGATTACAAGCGAGCGGTGGAGCTGGCTCTGGCATTGGAGGCGGCGGAGAGGCACGCAGTGACGAGCGGGTCGGCGGGCGTGGGCGCATCAGGCGCTGCCGCCGCTGTCAGCGCCGTCGGCGTGCCCGACCCTCCCGTGCACCGGATCGGCGCAGCAGGCGCAGCGGCCGCGGCGCACCAGGCGCGCGGCTCGGATCACAAATGTTGGCGATGTGGCCGCCAGCACTCCCCGGATAAGTGCCGCTATAGGCGTTATAATTGTGACGAGTGCGGAGTTAGGGGCCATCTCAAGGCCATGTGTAAAAGTGCGCGTTCAAGTGGTGAGGGAGTGGATCGTTCGAGTAAATCACAACGGCGTAATCAGTTCTACATTGATATGGATTCGGAGAGCGAGGACAGCGATTTCTTCAATATCGTGGTGGACAGAGAGGATGACAAACCGTATGTAGTTTCGCTTCTTGTCAACGACATTCCTATAAACTTTGAAGTGGACACGGGCAGTAAAATATCGGCTATAAATGAACGTGATTATCAGAAATATTTTAAGAACTTTAAGTTGTCCGAGTGTAATTTAAGGTTTAAAGGATATACTGGTGGGAAAATATTACCAATGGGTTTTATAAACACGACTGTCTGCTATAAAAGCGCGGGGGCGGGGGAGAAGCAGGAGGCGCGTGACCTTCCATTGTATGTTATCCCTGGAGGTGGACCTCCCCTTCTTGGCCGTTCTTGGCTGCGTCATCTGAAGCTTAAAAATATTGAAATTCAAATGAACAATATTGGTGGTGACATGTCGTGTAGTAAAACCGATGGGTTAATCTTGAAATTGCAAAAAGAGTATGCTGATGTGTTCGCTGAAGGCTTAGGAACATGTACAAAAATGTTTTCGTTAAAATTAGTTGACCAAGAACCTGTTTTTCATGAAGCGCGTAACTTACCTTTAGCTTTGAGGAAACCCGTAGAACAAGAGTTAGACCGTTTAGTAAATGAAGGCACCATTGTTAAGATTGAGCATTCTGAGTACGGCACCCCTATTGTGCCTGTCGTAAAAAAGTGCGGAAGTATTCGAATTTGTGGCGATTATAAAGTAACAATAAATCCGAAAATAAGACGCGAGCCTTATCCACTGCCGCGGATTGAGGAGCTTTATGCATCACTGCGGGGGGCCCAAGTATTTTCAAAAATTGATTTGGCTCACGCATATGAACAGATCATTCTGTCCCCGGAATCAAGGCCGTGCACAACTATAAGTACGCATGTAGGTTCCTTTGAGTACGTCAGGACGCCATATGGTATATGTAGTATTCCTGAAAAATTCCAAAAGTTAATGGAGGAAGTCTTAAGGGGTGTTCCCATGACTGCCGTGTATTTTGATGACGCTTGTATTGGAGGTGTTTCTAGGGAAGACAATATTAAAAATGTCCGTGAGGTTTTAAAACGATTGCAAGCCGCGGGCTTGAGAGTTAAGTTGGCAAAATGTGAATTTTTCAAGAGGGCGGTATGCTACGTAGGCCATGTTATAGATAGGGATGGGCTGCATCCAGATAAAAAGAAGGTAAATGCGATTGCAAACGCTCCTTGTCCTACTGACATACACCAGCTTAAAGCTTTTTTAGGCCTCGTAAATTATTATGGGAAATTTGTTCCAATGTTAAGTACAATATTAAGCCCTCTTTACAGTTTGTTGAAAGGTAAAGTTAATTGGAAGTGGGGTCCGGAATGTGTGCAAGCTTTTAATAGCATTAAAAAAATTATGTGCAGTGAGCAATGTCTAGCGCACTATGAGCCGGAGCTGCCGCTGGTCCTCAGTGTGGACAGCAGCGCGTACGGTCTTGGCGCCATTCTGGCGCATAAGTATCCCGATGGCACGGAGAGGCCAATCTGTTGCACTTCGCGCACTCTTAATGACGCAGAGAAATCCTATAGCCAATTAGACAAAGAGGCCTTAGCTATTTTTTTTGGTGTAGTAAAAAATCATCAATATTTATTCGGTAGGCGTTTCATAATTCGCACGGATCACAAGCCACTATATTATATATTCGGAGAAAAGGTTGGTATCCCGCAGACAGCAGCTAGCCGTTTGCAGCGGTACGCGGCTCGGCTTGCGGCTTACGATTTTTCCGTGGAGTGGGTCAGTTCGGCACAAAACGCAGCAGCTGATTGCTTATCGCGATTACCGTTAGCCCGGGAGGCGAGCGAGCGCAATTATATTGGCGCCGCCGTTTCATACTTGATGTTCATTGAAAACGAGTTTCCTATCAGTCACAAAGATATTGCTGAGGCGACAAAGACCGATCCTATATTGCGTGTTATTTATAGAAACATATTATTTGGATGGCCGGACTATACCGATGTAGATCAAGAGAAGGCATATTTCAATAGGAAAGATAATCTTTTTGTGGAACAGGGATGCATCGTATTTAATTATCGTATCGTTGTATCGTTGTCCTAAGTACAGAGAGTACATTTTACGCGAGCTGCACGAAGGGCACCTAGGCGTCGTTAAAATGAAAAGCATCGCACGTAACTATGTGTACTGGCCGGGCTTGGACGCGGATATCGAAGGTATGTGCCGCGCGTGCGCCGCCTGCCTGCAGCAGCGGGACGCGCCGCCGCATGCGCCGCTCACGCCCTGGGAGTTCCCATCGCGTCCCTGGCAACGTTTGCACGCTGATTTCGCTGAATATAAGGGAAAACATTATCTCGTAGTTGTCGATGCGCACAGTAAATGGATTGAGGTTTTCCAAATGGGTAGCACGGCAGCCAGATTCGTTATAGATAAATTCAGGGAGATATTTGTACGGTTCGGGTTGCCATTACAGATGGTAACGGACAACGGCCCGCCATTTTCATCTCACGAGCTGAGGGATTATTTTGCTAAAAATAGTATAGTTTATACGCCGACCAGCCCGTACAGACCTCAAGGTAACGGCGCGGCAGAAAATGCAGTCCGAACCGTAAAAAACTGCATTAAAAAAGCGTATTCAGAAGGCGTTGACGTGGGTTAAGCTATCAGTAAAATGCTTTTTCAATATAGGAATTGCGAGCAGGCCACGACTAATGTAGCACCTGCGGTGGCGTTGCTCGGGCGCAGGCTGCGCGGCCGGCTCGACGCGCTGCGGCCGAGCGCGGCGGAGCGAGTGCGCGCGCGCCAGGCGGCCCAGGTGGAGCGCGTCCCCGGCACGCCTAGGGACGTTCACTTAGGTGATACTGTTTACGTGCGCGAATATAGTAAAAATAAAAATAAATGGGTGGAAGGACAGGTTAAGGAACAAGTGGGACCGTCGTCATTTTCCGTTAATCTTCCATTATCCAAAAATATTGTGAAACGACACATCGATCAAATAATAGTACCTAAAGGTAACAGAAAAAGGTTCTCACTTTCTTGTACTGTTAATGATAAATCTGTTAACATTGTTGCTGAGCAACCAAATGTAAGTTCCAATGATTGTAAAGAGTTGCCGGTTGTGACGACAAGTTGTGTGTCTGAGTGCACGGAGCTAGCACCGGGGTCGCCGAGCGCATTCTCTAGCGCCGGCGCCGCTGATGACCCGGGCGCCGCCGCCGCTGAGCAGGACGATCACTTTGAAATGGCTCATTCCTCACCTATTGTTAAACCAACTCATTTCTTGCGTCCTCGTCACAACAGGCATCCTAAGTACCACTAAAATAAGTAAAATGTAATTAGCATTCGCATTACATCGCTGTATGTAGTATTTAGTAAACCTACAGTTCGTTAGTTTACAAGTATAATTTAATTAGCTTTATATTTAGTAAGGAGGTGTTGGGTATTTGTAGGTACTTCGAAATAGTGTATTCTCGTACTACCGTCTATTGAGAATAAACAGTCAGATTCGATCCGCAACTTGTGTTTCATTACAATATTTCACTCAATTAAGCTCTGAAATGGATAATCTTCTTCACCATTTCCAGCAACAAGTTTTTATAGACTTGATGGTGTTTCAACCGTCTTGCACATATCCATACCGAATCTTCGTAACAAATTTGAAATAGGTATAACAACAGTTACATAGATGATGCACCAATTCTTTAGTTAAGCGGTACCACTTAACGAATTGGACTTCTTCTAGGTCATATGGGTTACTGGAATCCCTGATCATTTTTCTATGTAACTTTGCCTCAGATTTTTTTTGGGTGTCCGCCTCAGCATCCTCTTCTGTATAAGGTGGGCCAAAAGAAGTCATCCTATGTTGTTTAGCTCTCATTTTTTTTTTTATGATTAACTTCGTTTCTGTTTTTTG
The DNA here is from genome assembly GCA_947578465.1 of Thera obeliscata. NCBI lineage: Eukaryota > Metazoa > Arthropoda > Insecta > Lepidoptera > Geometridae > Thera > Thera obeliscata. Next base: position 4,953,494 of record OX387922.1, on the reverse strand, counting down.
ATTCTGTTTAAGAAACGAATTTGATTTCATCTAGGTCATTTTTTTTTTTATACAGCTTAGTTGACAAACAAGCATACTCGATATAAGGACTCAATACCGCTTGTGAGCTTGGGATCGTCAACAATTCTCACAGCACGTCTTTGGGTCGAATTAAGGGGTCCAAGCTGGTATCCAGGTGCTCCTGCCCAGAGGTGACAACAATACTCCATGTGAGGCCGGACTTGCGACTTATAAAGAAGTAGTCGCTGGCCTGCACTGAAGTATGACTTCGCTCTGTTCAGCACACCGAGCTTTTTGAATGCCAGCTTGGCCTTATCTTCCAGATGACGACGGACCTGGACGTCACTGGAGATGTCGATACCCAGGATCCCAATGCTCTTGGAAGTTGTGAGGGGCATGTCTTGGAACTGTGGACCTATAGCGAATGGGGTTTTTTTAGCGGTGAACGCGCAAACTTGTGTCTTTGTAGTGTTAAATTGAACCAGGTTTTGCTCTCCCCAATCGGAGACTCATATGGGTTACTGGAATCCCTGATCATTTTTCTATGTAACTTTGCCTCAGAATTTTTTTGGGCGTCCGCGTCAGCATCCTCTTCTGTACAAGGTGGGCCAAAAGAAGTCATCCGATGTTGTTTAGCTCTCAATTTTTTTTCTTAATGAAAAACTTCGTTTCTGTTTTTTGATTCTGTTTTAGAATTGTATTGGTCAAGTTGAGAAAATTATTTAGGAGAGGCGCAACCAGCGCCTGTTCCTAATTCTTCCCACCGTCGAGATGTATCATTAAAAAACACAGCACGTCTTTCAAGATTTTTATTCAGCTCTTCAGATTCAGAGCGAGGAACAACTGAGAACAACTGCCTCTCGCTTGTCCCGTTGTTTTTCTGCCTAGATATTTCAATTTTTGAATATGGACCTAAACGTTAGATAAAAAAACTATGATTAACAAAAAGTTTTAATAGACTACCGAGGAGTTCACCACAATTATATCGGCCAAATGGGCGCCGTCACAATTGATTGACCGGCTCGTTTTATGGAATGTTACATCACTCTTGCCAGAACTTCGGGCGACAGGTTCTCGCATTTCTAGCGAATATTCTCTTTAAGAGCTTCAAGAGTCTCAGGCTGGTTGACGTAAGCCCGCGACTTCAAAAATCGTCTGGAGCTGTTAAATTGGTTAATCATACTTAGTAACTTTGAGCGGCTCCTTGTGGGTGATACACAGAGTTTCGGTGCCCCAGAACGATAAATTAGTTTATTCACGTAACCAATAAGATGGAAATGAGCCACATCGCTCCCCATGTGTGTACGCAGTGCAGACATGCAGCCCCATATCATAAGAGACGCCGGAAACTTCAGTTTGGGTTTGAGACAATCAGTATGAAATGCCTCATTTTTGTTCCGAATCACTTTTTTCCTTTCATTGCCGAATGTCACTTCAAATGGACTCGTCACTCCAAATGGACTCGTCACTCCAAATGATACTACGCCACTGATCGGAAGTTCAATTTAAATGATCACGGGCAAACTTCAACCTCTTTTTCTTTTGTACAGCAGTCAACAGTGGCTTCTCCTTAGCGGTGTAAAATCCGTAACTCATTCTTTTTATGACTCTTTTGCAAGTATCAATGATAAGTCTTTGTGAATCATGTTCTTCCATTGCACCGTGAGTTCTCCAGCTCGAGCATGACGATTATTTTTGATAATTTTCTTCAGGACTCTGTTTTCTACAGCACTTGTGATGCGCGGTCGACCGTTTTCTTCAAACAAGAAGTCGTTCTATTCTTTTTATAGTGCTGAATGAAAGATTGGACTGTAGACCTGGGAAGTATCAAGTCTTTAGATATTTGGTAACTTGATTTGCCAGCATTGACCCCACAAACTATTCGCTTTCAAAGCTCTTCACACACTGGTTTGCCAACGACTCATTGTTATTTGGAAGTTAATTAAAAAACTGAAATTTTCAGAATTTATATTGTCTCACTTGACCTTAGACAATTTTAAGCACTTGACAAATGACATGAAGGTATAATCTTATTTAGCCGAACTCTTTTGCATCAAATAAGAATTAGACGAACTATTTTGCTTAAACTTCTTCGAATTTAAACAGGATAATGCATAAATTTAAAAAGCTATAAACGCGACATGATTGTGATAGAAGAACCGCTTAATATTTTAGTAGAAAAAAATTTACACTAGACGAACTATTTTGCCGTCGGGCTTCTAGGACGGCTAGGACTATTACCTACGAGGACAATAACCCTACGAAGCCGGCCGATCCTTTAACAATCTTCAGGGCTTGAATTAAATAAACAATCACTAAAGCGTTTATTGGTTCGATAAACCAACTTAAGTAGGTACCTACTATTTTCAAGTTTTGCAGAATGTTGATAACCACTGTTGGCGTGTAACTACAGCGCGCAACGCGATAACCGCCATGCGGACTTCTTTTGCGTTGATTTCATATTGTTTGCATCAACAACAATGAATTATTCTATTATTTTCAGAGAACTCAAATTAAATGTTTTATTTTCAAAATCAATCAAAAGATTTCCGGCCAACCAGGGTGCCGAATTTATGACCCGACTATGTACATAATGTGTACCTATTTGAAAATATAAGAGTTTTTTCTCAATGTTTGTTTTTACTGCATTTCAGTAGGAATTGCAGATAACTATCAACTTTTTGCATAAGTATTTCTATACTCTGTTTCTTACAGGATAGAAATACAAAAAAGTTTATCCAAAAATCTAAAAAAAATCCGTTATCCATAAATTCAAATTTCCCGCTGTAACTAGTGTTGATATGTCACTGACCGTGCTCCATTCCATGCCTGTGTTGCCAGAATACTTTTCTAACCTTTTAGGTTTCTTATAACACAGTAGGCTACTTAAGGTTACACAAGTCAAAAGGTTACTTTAAGTGGTTTTTGGAATTTGTAGGGCTATACAAAATAAACATGAAACAGAATGCTTTTTTATATATTGTCAAATCCTGACTGCGTGCAATCCTTGGAGGAAGATTTGTTTCGTGCATTTACCTAAATGAGAAAACAAGTTTCAAATGTAGAAGTTACAATCGTGCATTTTCATTCACACGTCTGATCAAATGTTTGTCTTTATATATAAGTACATGAAAAATAATTTATTTAGTTTTCTAGAATATTTTCTAACTCATTCTGTCTATCTCGATTTCACGCCAAAACTACTGAACCGATTTAAATAAAGTTTGGTACACAGATAGCCTAGAACCTGAGAAAGTACATTTTTTTTTTTACAATTTATAGGTTTGCGTTTGACCGCTATCTCACCTGCTGATAAGTGATGATGAAGTCGACGATGTAGCACGCTTACCTAGAAGATACCTATTCACTCTTGTCTTGAAAACATCCAATTTGTAGGTGCTCGGAAAGACAGACGCCGGCAAGGAATTCCATTCCTTGGCTGTCCGCAACATAAAAGTTGAAGCAAAGCGCTTGGGCTACTTGTACAATTTATAAGAGCTTAGAGCGCAAAGGGTGCAGCGGGGATTAAAATTTGTTTAGAAAAAGTCGCGTGGCATTCCACTAGTACTAGTATAGGTACCTACTATGTGTTGCCCTTATTTTTTCTTGTTCTAGTTTGTTGACCATAAAATGTTTGATATAAAAAAAAAAACGTGAAAATGTTCATAGCTTTCAAATACCGTTATGAACGGAAAAAGTAAAGGAAAGGCTACTTTTCACACCAAAAGGTTACTTAGGCTAATTCAGGTGACTTTTGTCATAACCCGGCTGGCAACACTATTCCATCCATACTTCCCTCGTCTCTCTTCTTGCTCATCATATTCTTACTCATCTTTCTTTCGATTCCGGATAGGAAATCTCCTGTATAACTGTATCAATCTTTTTCTTTCCGCTAATTGCTAAAGAAACGGAGAAAGTGTTTAACATATTAGTGAGTGAGTGACTCGCGTTGTGTCAGATAATCTCGGGCCTGGAATTAGACTGACGGCACAAACAAACAATGAAAGCTATTGAAAGCTTTGTGTTCTGTGTCTTTGTGTAGTGTGTACGTAGTGAAGCAGCTGTAGGTTAGTAATCAGGGAGCAATGGATAGCCCGCCGGTGCCCAAGCCCCGGAGCTGCGCTCCTTCGCAGAACAGTTCTGAAGGTGCGCCGCGACCACTTCCCCGTCACCTAGTGCCCACTCAAGACAAGGTTGACTCAGCTAGTGCATCAGACATCCTCACTACAATTAGCTCTAAATCCAAGCAGTTCACTGAAGGTGTCGCAACCAAAATTAGTAATTCGGCCAAAGGCACTCTCGAAAAAACAAAAACAACTTCACGAGCGGTTAGAGATACAGTTGCAAAATCTGTAATAGAAGGAACGACAGCTGGAATGAAACTTCTCAAAGCCAAGAAAAATGACACAGCTGTCGTAAAACCACTAGCACAAAGAAGTACATCAATGCCAGATGGAGATGTCAATTTGTTTGAGAATATATCCTTTATTTCTCCACTTCAAAGGACGTACATGAGTGACTTAAGAGAAATTGATGATAGAGAAGGCATATGTTTCCATAACTTGGATGATAGGTCAATAATCTCTTCAAATTCAGATTCATACTCTGATAGCATCAGTGATATAGACCCGTCTATTCTGCAGTGCTTAGGGGTGGATCTGTCAACGTATGACACACCCAGAGGTTCAAGGACAAATAGTATTGCCAGCAGCAAATCCATTCCAGAAGCTCCAGAAAGGAAAAGAAGCCTTGAAAAAGTAAGACGAAACACTTCATATGAAAATTATCAATTACCAAATTATTTTCCTCTACCAAAAGAACCAGTTAAACTAGCTCCTGAACCCAGGCTGCGACCAAGCGACAGCACTATTTGTGAATTTGATCCCCTTAATGATACCACAACTAGCTCGAGGTTGAAAGGGATAAGTAATGAACTCCTATTGCTGGAGTCGTACCTCATTAGAAATGCATTTGGCACTGTAATTGCAATTGATAATGGTGAAGATTGTCTGGAGTATGTTGAGAAGGACTACTTTAATCCACCGAGTCCTCCGGAACGTTTTGATAGTTTGGCAGAACTGAGCCGACAAGACATTGCCTCTGCTGTAGTTAATGAGAGCCACTCTAGTTGGTATGTGATGGAAGATGGAAAAGAAAATAAAACTGCAGGAGTAGAGGTGAAACGTTCCAATTCTATGATGCAAATATGGAAACATAGGCTGGATAATGTTCTTCACAAGCCTGTCAAAGCAAGTGAGCCTGAACTAAGTGTTGTGGAAAAGCCTCCAATCAGTAATTGGCCAGCCCCATACTACAGCGGAAATATAATGAAGTCTGGAACTCCTGGTTTGGAAGAACTTTTTAAAACCAGCCAATCTAGATATTGTGTGCTCTCTCAACAAAAGCTTGTTTGTTATTCTGATCCTACCAATGCAGTAGTAAAGGAAATCCATGATTTGAATTCCATTTGCTGCGTTCAAGTTGTGCTGCCTTTATCCTCTAGGTGAGTTTAGTTTAAATTGTAAAGGACACCCGATGAACCACATTATAAAATTCTTGAGAAGTTAATGGTAGAGGGGTCGGAATCATTCTTCATGGAAATGAAAGAGGAAGATAATGATTAACAGTAGACTTTGTCAGGCTAATGTTGATCATTTTGTCAAATATATTATTGTCAGTACATACGACTTAAATAAATAGCTCACATACATATGTGAGCTCTTAGGCTTGTTAAAAACAAGAACTTTTATATTCACCAAATAGTGTTCGTAGTTGCATTCTGATCAGTGGTTTGTGTACTCACCCGTTTCACTAATATAACTTATTTTCCATGTGCTACTAACCTCAAAAAATCCGTAGCAATCAATATAATATTATAAGAAGCAAGTTTACCCCCGTTGTGGTCATAGACATCCCTCGGTCTCCTGCTGTGAGTAAAAGAGTTCGAACTGAATTGTTGGAAGTAGGTGGTTGTGGGTGGCAAAGAAATCTATGTCTATCCTTTTCTAACACGCTTCTATAGAAAGTTACGGGTAAGCCATATTTAGATGGTATTCTGGTCATCATTATCATCATCACCTGACTTTGCCCACTGCTGGCTTCTCCAGTTTTGTAACAATCCACAGGTTTTTTCTATCTGAACATCCCTCAGGTGAGCCATATCCCTCCTGATTTAAATGGGTAACCATCGTTGATAACAAAACATTGCCTTGGGTCTCGCACGTCGGAACATGCCTAACGGTGCACTGTCCTGCTTCCACCAACTTGTGGTATGCAGATGTTAGGCCTCATGTGCCACAACTTAACATCAGGTGGACCATATGTTCCCTTGTTCCCCACTCTGAAATCGAAAGGTATATATAATACTGATCAATGGCAGTATGATGTAAATTATTCTTTTCTTTAATAGTGCAACCAATACGTATTCCTTCGAGCTGCACATAACCGTCACAGCGCGCGCCGCTCCGCGCAAGCACGTGTTCACGTGCAACAGCATTTCCGAGCGGCGGAACTGGGTTCAGAAGATAGCTGAACACCTCGCTGCTGGCTTCCCTCCCAAGTACAACACCGAGTACAACAGGATGGGCTGGTGCTATCTCAAGGTGAGCTATCGCAAATCATCGTTTATCCAGTTGGATCACCAAAACCACTCAAGATGGGCGTTTCTAGGGGCCACGCGGCCAAGCTTACAGAACAGGCAACAAACTATGGCTTGCCCAACTAACAATTTTACGTCGTAGAAAAGTTTAGTAAACGTTATCATGATTGCATTGATCGTAATACCTAAGTCGCACTAACGTTATAATAACGTTTACTAAACGCGAAAATGGCCCCAGTTATACAACCAACATTGTCGTATAGTGGACATACAAAAGTCACAAGCTGACTTCGTTAACGTCATTCAAAAGTCGTATGAACGTTATGGAAATACTACTTTCGTCGCGCAGAAGTCGCATCATATCTTTACAACGACTCGTTTGTTGTATTGTCGTCATGCAGGTGTTTTTGAATGACTAAAACGTTTTATTTGAGTCAAGGAACAACACCTGTAAGACTTATTCATTTTTCTTGTTGACAGTGTTTGTGCTGGTTTTGTTTCGAGATTTGAGTGCAAAATAAATAATTACAAGGAACTAAAAGGTGAGTGTTATTTAACTTATATTTATAATCTCGCTAATAACTGTATTTGTCTCTCATGCCGTTTAGTTCGACTGGGTATTAAAGTTTTATGATAATATACCTATGTGTATTTATTTCAGATTTTCATGCCCCCTCGCAATTTTGTGTTTAAATGATTATATTTTTATTAATAAAAATATGTTGATTTCTAAAAATGTAGGACATGTTGCTTTTGTCACACACTTATCTCTTTACGACGTTGTAAAGACATAAAGTCGTATTAAGGTTATTTCAAGACCATGCAATACGCCATGACATCAGCTAGCTATTAGGGTTCCTCATAAATTTAAAACCCGTTTCATATTGCAGGTCACAGTAAAAGTGCAGTGCAGATTTCAAAACATTTTAACATTCCAGTAAATTTTATCTGAAAATATGAAGAAATAAGAATGAAATAATGAAATAAGAAATCACACACAATATTTTTATAGAAATTAAATAAATATTGATACTGAACCTTTTTGTTGTTCGTGTGTTGTACACTTTTCTTTTTCAACATTTGTTATTAATGGTACGGTTGTTGGCGTTCTACTTTTGAATAAAAGGAAATCTCGATTTACTTTCCTTTTGAAAGTTCCACTACGTTTAAGTCTTCTCCACACATTTTTTGCTTCCATTCTTCGTAGTAAATTTAATCAAACGTTCCGTAAATATGGCGGCCTAGACGTATTAAAGTCAAAACCTGACTTAAATGCGCCTAAAAGTTTGATTAAAGTCAGGGCATGACATCAAACGGACTCATGTAATATATAGGTTATATTTGAGTATTAAATAAACAACCAAGTCATTTAAGTATCTCCAATTGACCGCTGTAAAACAGGATAGTGATCGTTATATAAACGTCACTGTGAAAACGTCTATACAACTGCTACGTTATATAAATGTCATATAAAGGTTTTTCAAAGACCTAATTTGGTCAGTTCAAAACGTTTAATGGCCTCTAACGTTAGTATGACTATTGCGTTGTCGTACAAACGTTTTAGCTAAGACTGTAATATAACGTCGTTTAGTTTAGTCTTACCAACGTTGCTAAGACCAGCTTATTATGACATATTCGTCGCACGACTAATAAGTTAAATAAAAGACGTCTAAAGGACCTAGTAGTCATTTCACTATGATTATAAGACTTCTATCCAACTTTATGTCGTATAAGTCAAGACTTATATGACGTTTTTGTTTGTTGGGTGGTTCCTATCGATTTTTGTAATGATAATAAATAAATAAATATACTAAGCAAACTAAGCAGAGCTTGTACTAAGGAAACCATGGTATGGTGCTGGTTCCCATAGACACCATAGACATACATTTGGTAGCTCTGCTTAGTTTGGGGCTAGACAGTGTTGTGTGGATTGTCCGTATTATTTATTTATTTATTTTATTACCAACCCATCCAATGAAAGTGATATTTGAATAAAAATATCACTTTCATTGGTTGGGTTGGTAGTTGGTAGATACTCTTAAGTGGGTGATCCCAAAGAGACGTTTATTATTGTAATCATACCTAGTTAAAGAAAACTCTTATTTAAAACTGACGCAGTTAAACAACAATAGTTTTATTTTTACAATAATCTTGCAACTTTAGAAAGCCAATTGGAAAAGTACATTAATAAGCTTCACAGTCATAATAGCAGGTATTTCCAAATAACTTGACAAATCAATTTATTACTTATCAAATATCCACAATGCGTCATACAAATATATTTATAATACTCAGCCAATTATTTGTGTGCGTCGACACGTATCATATTCGCGCTCGGTGTTGTTTCCGGTCCTTCAATTTATGAATCTGACAATATCCTGTCACAGATACCCTCCACCCCTCGTACCCTCCTGAACCTAACATAATACTTACATACTTACATAAAATCACGCCTTATTCTCATGGGGGTAGGCAGAGATCACGGATTTTAACTTGCTACGATCCTGACACACGTCTTTCGCTTTATTCACTCTCATAACATTATTCATACATGCTCGTCGGCTTAGGGTACTCCTAACCTGGCCTTTCTTTAAAACGTCAGCGATCTGATCGAGATAGCGCCTAGGTCTTCCCCTTCCAGCAGTTCCATTCACACACATAATAGGCATGACGACTAATTTTCAAAACCTCTTCTATCATATTCAGAAGTATCTATTATGTCTAAAATATATCATAATTCTGTAGACAATAAAGGTTTTTGTGCAATAAAAGTATACATATAAATTTAAATTTTCAAATTCACGCCAAAACGCTCGCTGGTGTCATGGCGTCTGTTAATTACGTCACGGCACAGTATATCAACAGTAAACATTGGTGCTTTGGTACTAAATCAGAATGACGCTTACAGAACCGTGACGTAATTCGCTCTGAAAGGTGTTTTACCCATCATGGCGGATTGTTGTATTTTGTAGATTTATTTTAACAAATTAATTATTAATCTCGACATTAATAAGAGAATAAATACATTTTTCAAAACCTTTGAATCCTTTTTCATTAGATCAGATAAATATTTTGGCGATACATGATTACTGTCTTCATGCTTATTCAGGTGGCTCTAATTTACTAATATCCGGTCACAGATGATTCCACACGTACTCTCCTGAACCTAACATAATTCAGGTGGCTCTATTTACAAGCAGTTATTGTAACAAATGGATGGGCGAGGCGGTTTTTGTCATTCTTCATTGTTATTGAATTCCATTGACCACTAAAGACCTGCGCACATCTAGGCGATGGCGGTGGCGATCAGTGAAATGCTGTCAAATACCGCCGTTATATTTGACAACGTATCTCCAATCGCCATCGCAGTTCGCTTAGATGTGCGCAAGACTTAACAACTTTTATTTAACAGTTCAGTAGGTATACTTGTATTAGCCGTTTTATGATCATGCAAATAATTTGCAGATTTACAAATGACTGATACATTGTATTCTGGTTTTTAATTTAGTTTACCTGTTTTGTATGTAATGTGGCTGTGATTTTGGTACCTTGTTTATCCTTAGTTTATATAAATATTTTTATAATTTAAAAATTGGTTCAATAAATGTTCGACGTGGTTTTGTTTTACCAATTACGTGCCTACATGCTTTATCTTTATTTCATTATCTTGAGACCTATCCCAAAATCTTGATAGTTTCGTGCAGATCTGCGGTTTGAAGGGCGTAGTTAATGCCGATTGATCAGGTTCCGACACCCTATTCTCAATTCAATTTACATATTAGTTTAAAAACTAGAGAAATCGACTTCATGGCCTAACTTAATCCCATCTCAGATTATTATTATTATTCAGCCGTTAATGTCCATATCAGATTAAATAATCATATTTCAAATCGGCTCATAAATGACGAAGTTATGCTATAACAAACCATACACAAAAAACTGCACCCGAATTGAGAACCTCCTCTTTTTTATTTGAAGTCGGTTAAAAAGTGATCCAGATGTATATAAATTCGACTCATTGTTTGGACAGATGGTTTAAATCCAATTGGCAGCACTGACATGGCCCGGGTCCTTGCCCGAAGTAGCGTGACTCAGGCTTTCGCCCCCTTACGCCAGCGAGCGTATGCTTTAAACATAAAAAAATAAATATTCTGGACAATCCACACAACACTATCTAGCCTCAAACTAAGCAGAGCTTGTATTATGAAATGAAATTAAATGTATTTATTCGCTTGAAGTATGATCAATTTTTAAAAACTTCTTATTAATAATTATGATAGTACCACATACTTCGTCGGAGACCGACATGCAAAGTTTAATGTTAAATTGCTATCATAAAGCAAAACTAAAGAAAACATTAAAAACAATAAACTACAAAGACAATAAAAAAAATACTAGAAGTTTAAAGACAATTTAGATATACAGTTTAGGTGAGTGGTATGGAAACCAGATAGCTAATATAATGCTTAAATACATATTTATTTTGTTAATACATTCATAATAATACAATTTTACACCCAGACAGAGAACAAATATCTATATCCACCACACAAATATTTGTTCTCGGTGGGGATCGAACCCACGACCTAGGGCGAATAAGGCCGAGCTACTGAGCAGAAGCCAGTATAAAACAGAATGTAACTTTCAACAGGAAGGCGTCACTGGTGAGTGGCGCGGTGCTTGGCTAATGTTGGTACGTCGCGAGCTACTCTACTACACGGCGGGCCGGGAGCCTAATCTCGTCGTCGTTGACTTGAGGAAAACCAAATGTGTCGGTAAGTTCTGATACCTACATACCTATTTTCATTCTTTGTCGGTTCATGGGTAAACATGAGAACATGAGAATTTTATAATAATAATTTGGCAAAAAAAACCCCGACTGAGGTGATGGATATCATCAGAATATGGAAATGGATGCATGGATTTATATCAAACATGGCTAAGAACCCTCCCAAAACTAAGCTTTCTTATTTTCCTACGAGGCCACAGGCAAGCAAACAAAAAGTCGCACTAACAACGGCCCTCCCGACCCCTCCCTCTTTGCTTTGAATACTTATAGTTTGCCGCAAATAAAGGCCACTATAAAAGTCAACCACACTTATTTCAATGTACAATAATACTTTCGTCGCCCCTAAAAGGTAAAAATAAATTTGTATGGAAATCGAACCACCTTAAATAACAATGTCGCCGGTCAATTATTATCAACTTATGACCGCGGTGAATGTTGATCGGTTGGGAACTAACGTTTCAATTAGGTAGATAGTTTATGCGGAAGTAAGCACTTATCGATAGCTCAGCTTTAGTCGTTTTAATAACAATTTCCGGTGTTTTCTAGTGTATTGTACCTACTCATGTATTGTCAGTCCATTCAATGCCTGTGCACACGTGTAACATGAGGAGAGCACTGGTGGTCTAGTGGTCGCCGCCCCGCCTTTCGAACCGAATGTCGTGGGTTCAATTCCAGTCGTGTACCAATGAGTTTTATGTCGAAAAGTTTATGTGCACCATGCCAGTACTCTCAAACGGCGAAGGAAAACATCGTGAGGAAACCGACGTGTCGTAGAACTTTAAAAAGTTCGAGCAACACATATCAAGGGTCACGTAAAAAAGGTCTGCCAGCGGCCTACTTGCGGAAAAACCAGCCCGCACATCAAGTACGGATCATGAAAAATTGGCGAAAATTTTCGAAACGTGTAACACGATTTGTATGAAAAAATACAAGCCTAGACTAATCTAGAGTTAGTCAGCTCCGCACGGATTTTCCATGTCATTCAGTGGTAAGAGGGCAATAGTTTAAATGGCATTGCTTAACATATTTTTATAAGTAAGCTCGTTCATTTGCAGCTACACAAGCAGCTAGTCCAGACGCGAACCAAGCTTGTCCCTCCGATGACAGTCCACACTTGCTGCTTGACTGCCCGCATGGCACTATCTATCTCAGATTTAGCCATGAGAGACTGCTTAAGGTAAGTTTACGCCAAAAGTCTGTTAAAAAATCGGTTGTCTGTAAAGTCGGTTTACTGACGATAGTTGAACGTGACAGCGTCAAGAAAATACACAGATGTCGAACGCTGCCGAACGCGGAGGCCGATTATGCCTCTTTGTCGCTCGTTCCGCGCTCTCGCTTGTACTTCAAGCCTTAAATGGAACGCCTCCGAGCGAGGTAACGCCGCATGAGTCATGTTTTTCGTGCGTGCAGCCGGCTCCATCGAATTATAAGACGTTGTCACGTCAATACTAGCCACCACATACATGCATTTTTTATACAACTAGGAATACATATAAGAAGTTAACTGCTTGCTTATTTTTCAATTTACAATTGTTTTATCTATTGTAGAACTGGCGTTATATGATCAAGTTGGCTGCTCAGACAAACGGGGCATACATCCACCATCAACAGTTGACTAAGGACGACGTTCCGGCTATCGTGGAGAAATGTATCAGCTTTGTCTACGCTTACGGTACACACATTTTGTATGACTGTTTTTAGACTACCCACTCATCCTCCTATCGTGACACTTGTTCTTTTCAACCCAGTGTGGTGAAAGAATTTTATAGAGGCTTTTTTTGTGCAATCGACACATGTTTTGAACTTTTAAGATTCTACGACATGCCGGTTTCCTCACGAGGTTTTCCTTCACCGTTTGGAAGCACTGGCATAGTGCACATACATTTTCCGACAGAAAAAACTCATTGGTACACGACTGGCTTTGATCTTAGGATCGGAAGGCAAGTTCGCTACTCACTGGCGGTCTAGTGATAGCGAACTCGCTAGTGTCAGTAATTTCACTGGCACCCCACACCCATCAAACCCAAACACAGCAATGCTGCTTCACGGCAAAAAAAAGGCATGGTGGTTGTAGTTCTCCGGACGAGCCTTTTACAAAGTTCTACTACTACAATATGCATACAGCAACGCTGCTGTACTGTTCACGGCCGAGTACGGTTCTTCATATACAGTTAGAGCTGTTTATCCCATAGTTCTCGAGCGTTGATTTTTGTTTGTCTTTCCAGGCAGCCTGTCTGAAGGGATATACCGTCGCAACGGCGGCAGTTCCACGCTAGGCGAGCTGTTAGCTCAGTTCCGTAACGACGCGTGGTCCGTCCAACTGATCCCGAACCGACACTCAGAGCACGACGTTGCCGGCGCCCTCAAACGGTTCCTCAGAGACCTGCCAGAGCCTCTGATACCCCAGCGCCAGCACCAGGCTCTCATCGACGTCATAGGTACTGCCATCTTCTACATTATCCACAAACGACAAGTCCACGAGGGACTTCATTATCACCGATGCTGCAACTGCATTCCCGTGCTGAATATCACACTGTCGTATAGGTATATGAACCAAATTATTATGCCGGTGAATAGATATAACGTCAAATTTCCACAAATTGCTTACGATGAGCCGATTGTAAAGATTTTGATGATCGTTATCGGCGTGCTGCGTTGGGTTTTAGACACGTACAAATAGATATCCATGACAGATATAAAATTCAATTATAAAAAAAATCTGGAGAGAGGCAAATAATAACAGTTGAATTTTATGTCTTCTTCTTCCTGCTCTTATCACTCTAGGTAGGGTCGTCTCTCTAGTTTTTCTTTTACTCGTATATATTGTGTGTCCTCTGCAAATAATGAAAATCACTATTCGCTGAAGAATATTAAACTAATAAAACTAAAACATAATATCTAGGGGTCTTATTAATAATCCTGGCGTAGCGTTGGACTAGTTAATCCGTGTTTTGTCACATTTGCTCGAGTTGACAATTGCATGTCAATGCAAGAGACAAAACACGGATTAACTAGTCCAACGCTACGCCAGGATTATTAATAAGACCCTATATGTCTATTTAAATGGGTTGTATTATTGGTTGTGGTCGTTGTTGGAGTATTAAGCCAAATACATTGATGCACATATATTTGTTCATCGAACAGAATGTAAAACTAAAGTACTTATATGAATGTGGATGATTCGTGTTCGCATATCTATACATAGGTCAATGTCATTCAAAGTACATATTTCAACGTATCAATTTTTTGAACAGAATTTCTATAAACAACCATGTGTTTAATTGATGTTAGTGATTAGTATTTACATACTTACTATTTATTGGAATTCTAGATTTATAAGTGATATTTGTGCCAATTTCATATCCTTGACTAAACTACGGATTTAAAAAATTGGGGTATTTTAAAAATCACTATTTATACATGTATTTTACTAATATCTCTCTGCATCTTCACTTTCCAATGTTTGTGATGGCAATGCATAGCCACTAATAAAAAAGAAACATGTTAGTACAACATCTGAATTCGGACATTGAAGATGATAGATATCAAACGTTAGTCGTTTAAGTTATTTACTGGATTGCCAGGTAATAGCAATAGTTGAGTGATCTTATCTTTAGTGTTTTTTAAGTAAACGGCCTAGAAATATATAAGAACACATGAAATAACATGCAATGTCGCCGATGCAAATTGTGTGGTAATTCTCAATTTTTTTAGGTCTAAAAATATATAATTATCATAGTCCGTTCAAACTAAGCCTGCGTTTTGCGAAAAATTTATGAATTCAAAAATTAATATTTGGTAACACCTCATGAGTTTCTAGCTCAAAACAGGGTTTGATACTCTTTTGTTTTGAAAGGTTATTGTACCTACAATCCAATGTTTTCTTGATAAATAATGGTTGTATTTTCATGGATATGGATCGCCCATAAAAACCACTAAATAATCTAATGTACAAAAAACTATAAAATCAGAAGGAGTAAGTATCAAAATCATTTATATTAACTCGTCTTCAATTTCTTGTAATCACTGTCGTTTTTGTCTGAAGACAACCTTCTTTTGTTCCTTTATATCCTTATATTTATTAATCATTTTATAAAATTGGTCCCGCACTTCACTTTTTCGGCCTTCAAAAATATCCGCGGCTCAATGTGTCTGACAGCTCATATACCATCAAAGTGACTGATAAAAAATAATAGCAAACCCGTGAAATGTAATAGTTGAGTTAGCTTGGGCGGACTATAGCACCTCCAGTCGGTATATAATTTCTCTTAGATAAATTCTTCAATTCTTCTGTATTTTTCTAGTCATTTTCGTTAAGAGGAGAATCAAATACATTTGGAGATTCAGTACAATCGCAAAATAGGTTTGCAGTTTATGATAACCTGAAGTATCTTGAAGTAGCTGGATTGATTTAATCCCTTGAATCTTAAAGGTTTTCTGGCAACAGAACCATATCGAACCTACGTATAAATCAAGGTTATTCATATTGGTTCACTCGCACTTCTCTAGATAAGCAGGCCGCTAACGCTTTTGTTATTTATTTATTGACTTGAAAAGGACAGTTAAAAGAATACTTTAGCAGGGCGCTTAAAAGTAACACGGTTAATGCAATGCCCATACCCTTTCGTAATAAGGTTTAACCTCTTTCATTCGAGACATTGGCTAGATTGCGGGCAGCACTGCGATGCCAAAGCCATTCAAAACAAAAAGACTTGGCTAAAAGAGTTTGTCTCCAGGACCAGTATAAAAGAAAAACGGTTGTTTTGTAATAATTTGAAGCCGGCTTACGGTTTATTTTGAACTGTAATATACTTTGTTTAGAATTGCAACGCGTCGGCGTGCTGCCAATAATATATTTGAGCCTCCTCTTGAATTGCGTTAACTACGATCTTATCTAATCCTTCGATGTAAGAGACTAATCATTTTAACCTGTCATCGATGTGTAGAGCCTATGTCATATTCCGGAAAATTGTAGGCTAGAGTTTACCAACTTTAACTGTCCGTTTACATAACAAAATAACTTTTATAGGTATTTTCGAATATTGAAACAGCAGAGGTTTCAAAATATTTAATCTGTTGGTAAACAATAGCCTATTGATTTTATTATTTATAAATTATAATATCGAATCAAACTTGTAACCAATAATAAACTAACAATCAAATCTACTAACAGTTTGTTATTTCGTAGCTAAACATCCATTAGCTAACATTTATAATTGCACGATTGTTTTTATAATAGTGCATGAAATTAGTACTTTCGAAGCATGTTTGGCTTATAATTTTGTTTTTATAATTTAGGGTTAAACCGCCGATGACATTACCACTCTCACACTTTGAATTTTTGAAAGATATAAATTAAGTGAAGTTATTTATCGAAAGTCGCGAGCTAACACATCTTTTGGTACTAAGTTTTATAATGTACGAAAACCTTTTAAGTAAAAAAATATTGATTGCACACAAGAAAGCTCGCGATTTTTGATAAATAAGTGTAGGTAAACAGGCTTTTGCATCTATTGTAGATGATTTATAGTCGCTGGTATAATAGCTTTTTCTCATGCCCTATTTACGGGACGCTATAGGAGCCTGGGACAGAATTTATAGATGAGTAGCAAGAAAGCTTGCGATTTTTGATAAATAAGTGTAGGTAAACAGGCTTTTGCATCTATTGTAGATGATTTAAATAGTCTCTGGAATAATAGCTTTTTCTCATGCCCTATTTACGGGACGCTATAGGAGCCTTTATAAATGGAGAAGATTTGCCTAGCACCTAAACCATCCTCACAGCTAAGATAAATACATTCGATAGGTTCGATAATAAGTTTCGAAAGTTCAAAGTGTGGGAGCGAAAAGTTGCTCGATTTTAACTAATCAAATGAAAGTAAGCGGAGACGGTTGCCTTATAATTTAAGCCAATTATTAGCACTGTAATCTGCGTACAATCAGCTACACTAGAAAGCTGCAACACTAACTTGATATTTACGAATTATCTAAATTCTATTGCAGCTGATTGTACAGTCGCGGTATGAAAATGTTCGTCACCTTAGAGTCGGTTTTCGCTTGACCAATGCCTTGATCATGAACACATTTTGACATAATTTGTGACGTTAACTTATCGGTGTATTCTGTCTATTCAGTTTCAAAAGGTAGTATGTGATCGTGATACGTTGAACAAATCAAGTTCAACAAAATCGACGAACATTTTCATTCCGCCACTATACATGTAGATGTGTTTCTAGCTTAGATTAGACTTTCGTACGTTACGTAGATATTATATCCAATGCTTTTGCAATGCACGCGAAATTGTATCCTAAATGTATTATTTTTATAGCTTTCTGTATTACACTTTGTTATTAATAGGCACACCAAAATGTAACCTTGTACCGCGGTGGCGATCAGTTCTGGGCAGTGATTTTAAAGTAACATGTTAATACTGGCGGCGCGGCGCGGCGGCCTTTCTTTACATTACCAACTAACAATGATTATCACCGCAAATAATCACTGTTAGTTTTTTCTATTTGATCGCGTTAGTGTGCACAGTATCGTAATCGATTTTGTGTCTTGTTTCTAAGCGTTTGTTGCTTTCTCATTGGCGTTTATCATGTTTAAAAGCGAAGTTTAGACCATGGAGAAACCAACAAACGGTTGGAATCCAAAATTGCTTTGGCCTATGTGTGTGTGTGGTAGGAATGGCATTTATAAAACCTTCCCAATCTATGGCAAAAAAAATAGGTCTAGCACAAGAAAGGTAAATTATAATTTTAATTTTAAATAATTCTCAGGCACTGCTGCAGCTGCAGCGCAAAATCATAGTTATGCCAAAAAAAATACTTTTACACTTCAAGTTTTTCGCAAATTCGTTTCGAGCGCCATCTATACGCAAAGCGTCAAACTAAATCAACACCTTTGGTTCCCAAACATCAGCCCCTACGTAACATATTTAAGAAGGGGTAGCTAATATTTCAACCCTCAATCTGAACAAAGAACGTCTGCGGAACCCTTCATTTGTACGTAGTACGGCTGTAACTAAGTAATAAGAACCATTTTAGTAGGGGTTGCAAATTTGCAAACCAAGGGTAAATCTCGAAAGACTGTTGAGTAAACCTTCATTTGTTAGGCCGTTTTATAAATAGTTCGGCTATAACTAAATAGATGGCTGTGTAACGTAATTTTATAAGAACCATTTTAGTAGGGGTTGTAAATTGCGAATTTGCAAACCAAGGTTAAATCTCGAAGGACTATTAAGAGCGCATCGTGCGAAAATTTGAGATTTAAAAAAAAAATATCATGACTAAATAACTAAGTGACATTTTAAAAATCGCAAAAGGAATAATTGTAGACTACTACGCTACGCTAATGAAAATCGTATGTCAACGTTAAATAGAATGTCATGTTAAATAGTAAATTTTTTTACACACTTTTTTTTTTTTTTTTATTCGAAGTCTACCATTAGTCCTTTTGCGATTTTTAAAATGTCACTTAGTTATTTAGTTATGAATTAAAAAAAAAAAAAACTCAAATTTTCGCACGATGCGCTCTTAAGTAAACCTTCATATATTATGTTTGGCCGTTTGATAAATAGTTCGGCTGTAACTACAAAGATGGTCCCTGTAGCTTAATTTTGCTCTTTAACATTTGTCCTGTCGTGAGATAGAAACCGCACCATATCTCATAAGGAGTGGTTTCTGAGAAAATAATAATAAATATTGTGGACAATTTAAACAACACTATTTAGGTGCAAATTAAGTAGAGCTTGTACCATTGGAACCAAATAGCTGATATAATAATTATCAGCGACCTGATGTTAAATTGTAACCATCACCTGTAACAAAATATTGTTATAATAATGTTGTTAATATCTAACCTGCCGTCGTTATAAATCCCTACTGCTACCTTCTACTGAGAGCACTGGTAGTTCACAGGGTAGTAACCCGCGTCTTCCGATCCTACGGTCGCGGGTTCGAATTCAGTCGTGTACCTATGAATTTTTCTGTTCTAGAAATTTATGTTCACATGCTAGTGCTTTCAAACGGTGAAGGAAAACATCGTGAGGAAACCTGCGGCTTAGTCAGCTCCGAACGGGTTGATTATGTCTTTCCTGTGGATTAGGCTGACTACGTTGTCAGGATGGTATAGGTGCTAGGCAAACATACCAAGCTATTCTATCTAAAATCCTGTCTTAGGCGGTCCTAACGTGCCGTAAGTAAGGATATGAGTAAACACCGGTTGCCCCTGACGCTATATAAATCAATACAAGTCTTGCTTACTACCTGTTCATATTGCCTTTTTATTGTACGTCCGGAACGGAAAAACTCTGAAAACTTACCTAGCCATGCCATTAAGTTCAACAGTTATGCAATAAATATTTCTGATTTCTGTTGAAATATAGCAGTTTAATCATCTATTTTTGTTGGTTTCAGGGATAAAAGACGAAGCTAGTCGTTTCGTACAATACCGGCAGGTGATGGCCTCTTTACCTCTGGTGGCTCGGCAGACGGCTCGGAAGTTGTTCGCACATCTCCACTTTCTACACACAATGTCACACGCAAACAAAATGCATGCTGAGAACCTGGCTTCTGTCTGGGCTCCCACAATAATGCCGCCGTCGCCTACGGTAATATTATCTTATTTACAGGAAACGACAGCTGATTACTTTAACGGGATCTTCAGACAATGTTTATCAAGCGACTACCGCCGAAAAACGAAAAGAACATAGTTTGACGGAGCTGGACTAAAAAAAATGGTAATCCAGACATTCGAAGTTGAAATTCTAAATAAACGATTGCCGAATTCCGGCGCTCGCAGTATACGTCATCATTCTGTCAAACTTCACTTTTCAGTTTTGAGCGTTTAGAAATTGCTAAAATTTTCGCAATAAAAAATAACAAGATCTTGATAAAATCCAAAAAAAATGTGCTTTGACCCTGCCAGGATTCGAACCTGGAATCTTCTGATCCGTAGTCAGACGCGTTATCCATTGCGCCACAGGGCCTTGTAGTTGTAATGTTGAATTTGGTGAACACTTGCAGCTGTTACTAGGTAATTCTTAAATAAATAATATATCTCCGACGATTTAAGAACTCAATTTTTCTTACATCGTCCGAGCTTTCCCAAGTTATTGGTCTATGGAGGTTTAAATTGTGTAATAAATAATAATTCTACGCTTATCCTAATTTGTTAAATAGATGCTCGTTATGACATATTTTAATTAACATATTTTGGTGCACATTCACTATATTTGGTGGAACACAGGCAAAATTAGGTAAATGAAATGGGAATAAATTGAAGTACTTTTAAATACCATCCATTTTAAACAACCATGGGTTGGATATACTTTTGCTTTCTTTTACAAAATATCAATTACTACTTGTATTATAAGTTGGTATTGACGATTGGTAAAGGGAAACATCCGTATCTATGTTTTAGGTTAAGTGGTGTTAGTAATTGTGTAAAGAAGCGAGTTATCATTATTTCGTCTTCCATCTAGGGAAGTTTATTGATATCAATCAAGTCGTTGTTCTTAAAAAGGGTTAAAATTTTGTTAGTTGAGTATTGAATTGCTATGATACATTTTAACATCCTCTGTCTAGAGAAGTGGTTTGATATCTAGAAAGAAGAAAGAAAAAGAAAATACATTAATTTGACGTACATACATAGGTGTACACATTCACAAAAGATAATGGTAGATCTTCTTATCGTGTCGCTGATTATTTGGAACCAAGTGTGGTGAAAGGATTTTAAGTGCGCCTCAAAGAGGCTCCTTTCTTCAAAGAGATCTGCCTGTGTGTTGTGAAAAGGAGTGTATTGTTACGATTCAGTTTGACACACTCCATCTAGGGAAGTTTTTGATATCTAACTGATTGCTGGTTTAAGAGAAGGTTCACCCAAATTTTTCTACTGTAGCCTTACTGTTTCGAGTTAGTCTTTATATTTTTAACAAGGTGGCGCTAAAACTGTAAGGCTCATATTCATAAATAGTGGGTCGAACACTAAATATTTACAAAATATACAAAATACACATGAAACAGTTGAGCTAACTGCAGATCGTTTCAAACGATCTAGAGATAGCCCAACTAATCCAAATCAGTGCCAGACGGAAGCGTACTACTTTATTTTATATAGATATGGTCTGGAATCGCCGCATCAGTGAAGCTTCTAAATCGTTTAATTAATCCTCCTTCGTCAACCAATCTCCTAAGTTGATACTTAAATTACTTTTTTCGCTCACTCTATTTGCATTTTAAGTAATTATATTGTCTTCGACTGTTACTGGTCTCGTACGAAATGTACAATAAAATAATCCCTTCAAGGGGAAGTCCCTTAAAATGTACAATAAAATAACCCCTTCAAGAGAAATGGTTTATTTTGTCGTATGCTTGGTTTGTGTACTAGTACACCTACTTACTCCTCAACTGTTTTGTCAGTTAGCAAGGTGCAACGGTTTTTGCCAATGGTACTTCATGTTCCTCGGTTTTTATAAAAAAAAATACCACAGCAAAACGACAATAATCTTCGTCGTTTTATAACAACCTTTTGAAATCATATCAAGTAATAGATTTTCTGAAAAACTTTGCAATCTCTTCGCTTCAATCAAATTGTTATTGTGTTATTTGTTGGTATATAATAAGGTAGTAAACTTATTTTTCTCTGGAACTTACTATCACTGCATTACATAAAAATAAGACTTTGTAATTCCGTGGTAGAAGATTTGTGCCCTACCTTTCTTTACCTTCTGATCAGGAGGAATTTTGTGGTACAAATGCAATCTTACCGAAACTAAAATATAACTTTTTGGTACCAGAAAATTCATCCAAAAAAGGCATTTACAAAGACTAATTACTACATTTCTCCAAAAACCCCAGTAAATTTTCGACTAAGAAAATGTTGATGTTCTAAATAAGTCCTTGCTCTTATTCCTCTTACACTCTTATCCGTCTTATTAATAAACGTAGACTAAACTAAGATTAAGTTTACTCCAATTTTTAGAGCAGAAGTAGATAATTTTGATATTAATAAACAAAGAGTAAGGAAGGAGGAAGTAAGCTAATCCGAATCTACTCTCGTACTCAAAGTTAATCCCAGATGGCACCTAGTTTAGAGACAGAATAAGCATAAAGTAACATGACAATGCATGAATGTTGTAATTTTTTACGTAAGATCATAGCCTTAAAACTCCTACAATGACTGTTATTTTCATGGTTATTTGATAAAATTGTGCAAATAGCTACGTAACATGGATAGAGACTATTATGTTGATGATTTGAGAGTGATAGAAGAATTAGATGAGTTTGAAAACAAAATTCCATCAGTGCGACGAATAAAAGTTTACAAGATTCGTAAAAATCCATTAGGAGATCTTGAAGAAACTGAATTTAACTCCTAGCCACCTGACGTATTTTTCAGTTACACTACCACCTGGCGTCGGTCCTGGAGACCGCTAGCCTATTTTTCAAGTTTATCACCATTTTTTAAAATAGTATGCTAAATAAAAGTCACTTCTGTATGTTTTTGTTTATTATAAGTTTTTGAACAATGCAAAAAAGTATTCATTTACTTATCAAAAATGAATACTTAACTTAATTACTTACTTATATAAATTTTAGTAAAAAATAAAATCTGACATCTGAGTAAGAAATTCCACTATAACTGCTTTGTTTTTACTTATTTACGACAAGTTCGATACATATCTCTAACTTAAAATAATTTTTGGCACGATTTAGGCACAATTATTACAAAATCAAAACCTACAAACTTTCACAAGTTGCGACGACAATTAAAGCACATTTTATGGCTGCAAATCGGATTCTTACATGCAAAACGCATGTAAGCTAAAGTAGTTTCTGTACCTTTCCAATGGAACATCGTCGTCAGAAGATGAATCTTCCATCGGTGATGGTATGGTTTAATTTTCAGTAGGTTGAAGCTCAGACCCGTCACCTTCTACTTCTCAGACTGACACCCGCATTTAATGATGTGATCGCCTGCAATCTTCATTCAGTAGTAGATTCTCTCGATCTACTGCCCTTTTCATCATTGACATGCATGGTGAAAAATCAATTAGCTGGTGATTCAAGAAGTGGCTTTATACCACCCCATAAAATAAAGTAGTAACTTTTTGTGGACATCTTCCCATGCTTTCGTTTTATTTTTGTTTGTGTTAGTGTTTAGAGATTTATCCTCTATTATACCCGCGTACTCCTTGAGAACATTACGATTTTATGTACAATGTTCATCGATCAACCTTTGACAAGATATCAACAAAAAATCACTAAAACAGTCTGTCAAACACAAAATATTAACTTGTCAGTGTCATCATTTTCATTCTTTGGCTCACTCTTTTTACTTTTCAATTTTAAGGGTTATCGCACGTGCTAATCCTGAATTACTGAATGAATTGTTACTCCGAGGTAACTCCTTGTTTATTAATAACATTGAAATATCATAGGTAATACTCGGTTAGCCTGAGATTAACTAGTCTAGAACTAGTCGCGGATTATGCTAGGACTAATCGAGTTTTATTAATAGGGCCGTGAGTGGCTATAGTTCACATTCAATGACGCATACTCGCTTAAAGTAACAATTGTTAAAAGTACAGTTCCTCAAATTCAGGAGTACCTTTCCAGGGTTTATATCTGTGATAATCCTAGTGCGGTGTTTGAATTTACGATCATTTCTTCATCACGGATTGGGATTTGCATCTCTCCAGCGGTTGATTCGACGAGGCTCTTGTAGAGATTTGGATGCTTCTTCGTGAGTCCTTTTTGGTTTCAAATGGATACTTTTGCTGATTTGATTTGTGATTTATTTTCTACTGATTCTTCTATATAGCCTTCAGCTACTCTGTCTGATTTCCATCCGCCATGCCGTTTGATTGTTGCTAGGCTGGCCCCAGTATCAGCTAGCACAGTGGCTGATGATCGCCGTAAACAATGTCCAGTTAATTTCACTGGGTTGGGCAAGTTTAAGTATGTCGCAATTATATTGGATATTTGTGCAATTTTGTGCCTTCCCATTACTTGTTTTATGCATTTGCAGCTTCTATAATTGAGAAAAAATCTGTCTGTTTTTACATCAACGGGACGAAGTGCTTGGTATTTTTGTACCACTGCAAATGCGGTGTCACGGACTACAAAAGTTCTATCTATCTTAGTTTTGGTGTCACGAAGAGTAATTAATAATTATCATGACATCGTCGTGAGTTTCTATATAATTTACTGTGATATTTGCAATTTCAAGTACTACATGCACCGTAAATAAGAACCACCTAAAACAAAAAAAATATTATTTGTAGGCCACATAATAGGTGCTTTATATTTTTTCTAAAGGTAAAGTATGTAAACCTATGTTCACATGCACGCCGTGCAGCCCGGCGTGCCTGGCGGGCTGCGCGCTATGCAGCCCGTCCCAGGCCGGCGAAAATTCAAGCTGTTCACACGCACGCCGTCGTATCAGTCAGTGCCAGCATGGCGGGCAGCGAGGATCTCGGTGTTGTTGCTGCCATATCCTTTGGCTTAACTTATTTATATGTATTGGAAAAAGAAACAATTTAATTGATACATTTAGTATTTCGTCCAAGCATCGTGAAATTCTTGTCCTTATGGAATTTATGTTCGGGGTTCCATAATATTTCTTCTTTCTGGTAATATTCCGGGATCGTCAAAATTGTCTCGTTTGACCATTCGACCATGCTGTAATCTCCGATCGTAGCGACTTTTTTAGCAACGTTGAAGATCCACTCGTCACGAAAGCGCGAGAGAGACTGACTACCCGCGCGCGTGTAAACAGTCATCGGGCGCCCGCACATTCATCCTTTGAACTTTGCCAAAAAACCGACACTCGCCCGGTTCTCGGCATTCACGTTCACAGGCGCGTTTACGGGCTCAGGCGTATCGTTTACACGCTCGGGAATGTGAATGTGCACGTTGAATGTCGAGTTGAACATTCAGGCAGGCAGGCAGGTGAAGTGAAGGCAGGTAGGCAGGTGGACTGAGTAGTAAGAACCAAGGAGAGAGTATCTGAAGAGGGCAGAATACATTTATACGGAGCCGTCTTGAGATGGAAACGGCTTGAGACGGAGTCTGTTTGAGCGTCGGGGCGGAGTAGTTATAGATAATAGAGCAGGAATTCCAGCGCTGTAACACGTTCAGATAGTGTAATAAGTGTTTAGTGACCTACACACAATTCCAGAAGTGGAACGTCCAGTTGTGAAATCTCCGCCATGGTCAGAATCACTATAATATTCTAACGCTAAGAACTGTTTTTAGAACATGACCAGCTGTTTTTATTTCCTTAATCATCTGTATGAGCTTGTCCTTGACTTCAGACTTATGCTTGATGAAGTAAACATGACGATATTTACTGTAGTCGTCCTTAAACAGTACGAAGTAACGCAATTTTGTGAATGAATTTGGGAATGGGCCACGCACATCAGAGTGTATTATTTCACCCAGTTCTTTAGCTCTTTCTCTTGTTCCAAATTTATGTATATGTGTCTTTCCATAAACACATCCAGTACATAATTCAAAATCTACCTCTAGTTTCACTTTTATACCAAGTTCTTTTTCAATAAGCTGCTTAATGTGTCTTTTATTCTGATGAGCAAATCTTCTTTCATGATATAATTGCAAAGTTATTTCTGTTGACAAGATGTTCAGTTCTGGGGTTTGACTTCTGACAGTTTGTACGTTACCTCCATTTTTTACTCTTGTGCCAATCAGTTTAACTTTTCCATTATGTATCAGTTCACAGAATTCTCTTTCAGATTTGAAGACACTTTTTTCAAGTGTATCTTGAGCAGCAAGTACAGGTTGTAGTTTTAGGTAAGTACTGAGTGTAGGGTCTGTCCTTCTGTCATCGGTCTTTTGGGGTAATCCATGGGAGTTTGCCATCAGCCCCGTAGAACCCGACTTAGATGCTCCCCAATCCGTGTGCAAGTCTGCGCCTTATCTGTCCAGGATTGTAGGGATTAGGCCTTCCGGGATCCCCACTATTACAAAGAGGATGTCTTCTTTTTCCTGCCGATTATGTGCGTAAGCAGTTCAGGTATACACCTCCGCACATTCATTCTGTTTCGACAAAAGAAGACCTATAATTTGGGAGTTTTCAAAAAAAGAGTGAAAGTTTCAAAAATAGGTATCTTCTAGGTGAGCGCGCTACACCGTCGATTGCATCATCACTTAACATCAGGTGAGATTGCGGTCAAGCGCTACCCTATAAATTGTAAAAAAAAAAAAAAAAAAAAAAGACACGTATCCTCTAGACCTAGAGTGTTGGTGCACTCTGGTATGCAAAGATCTTCCTGGCAAGCTCACTCTGTCGGACGGTCTTAATTCTTGGACAGGAGTCGGCAGGAAGCTTTTGCATCGCAGTCGTCAGCCATGCCAGTGAAGCTTCATCCTCGCACCACACTGGAGGGCCCTTTCACTAAAGAGCGGTTTGCCTTTAAAGTTTGACGAGAACTCTACGCTGGAGTCCTTGCAGTCGTTCATCATCAGGCGTAAGATATACTTCTTAATGAGCGTGGCCTGCTCTTTTGTCAATTGCCGATTGTCGGCCCATACCACCGCTACTTGGAGATTGGTCTGGGCGGCTTCCGTTTGTTGTTTTGTTGTCCTCTCTCGGAGACACCGTATCATCCATCCCGGTGCGCTCACTCGAAACGTTATGAGCCGGTGCCTGCGCTGATTTTGCAATCACTGCGGCTGCGCGCCCACTGTGGTTTTTGCGGCTTGCATTTTTGTGTGATCCGCCTCCTGCACCTCTGCTAGCATCGAGCCTGGCGTTTGGCATTTGTGGGCCCAGAGCCCTCGCCGGCGGGTCATACGGTGCAGATGCAGTCACCTCCCTGTTTCTCGTCTGCGTCCTTTGCTTGAAGAAGGGTTGGGGCCTTCCCGTGCAGAAGCACCGGTGTTTGATACCGCCGGCTGTGCTCCATGTCCTGGCTGCTTCTTTTGTAGTCACACTAAAGTTTGATCTCGGGGGGTTGGGTACTAGTACTGCGGGCCCCGGCCGTAAGCCTGGCCCCTTTTTCTGTCTTCTTTTGGTGTTTTCTTTGAGTCCAACGACCGTCCAGGCAGCAGTGTCAGACGGGGGGACTGCGAAGGCCGACGCCAAGTCTTCTGGGGGTATTCAAGTGGTCAATTTGTCTTTTTGAAGCCATATTGTATTTTTTGTCGTCTATCTTTAGTTAGTAGTCCGCACCTAGGGATGTATTATGTATCCGGGGATGGGTTTCCGTCTTGATATAGAGAGGTGGGTTAAGTTGTCTGCGAGCCTAAACGGCACCACCAAAGCGAACGTCAACCACTGATCGCTCCGCATAAGGCGTACCCCGCCGACTGCAAACCCCATTAACCCTCCTCTCTAGCAATGGCCGCTGAAGGCGGCCCGCTATGCTGCTTCAACCAATAGTTGGCTCTACTATTGGCCCTCCGTTTTGGGCGAAATTGAAGCCAAAGTGAAGTGTTGCGGGAGAGGTATCAACCCACACAGGCACCAGGATCTCCTCACGGGCCCCCTGCACTCAGCATAAAAAGAGCAGATGATCCATCTCCCCACCTAACAATAAATTGTTAGGCCCACGGAATTGAATCTCCGTGTTCCGCCGCGGATTGGGATATGGGATTGGAAAGTGGGGATTATGAGAAGAGTAAGGAAGTAGGGGAAGGTTGGGGACTGCTTATTCAATGTATTCGCAACTAACCACCGTCCCTCAGGTGGCCGTTTCGTTATCCGCCACGTGCTAGACTCCCAAGGTAGCCCCAAGGGTTGTTTTTAGGGTTACGTACCTCTTAGACGGAACCTTATCACTGTGGTCCGTCTGTCAGTCTGCCAATACCCTATATCTCGGGAACGCGTCGAGGTATCACGTTGAAATTAAAATGATATATTCAGATGACCTGACCTGAGTATATCACTTTAATTTACTTGATACTTGAGTCAGGACTACTATTTTAGATGTCACCCCATAGGAAATAATCAAGAGGTGTAAGATCGGGTGATCTCGCCGGACATCACACCGGACCATGAGTGCCAATCTATTTATCCCCAAAATGTTCACACGGCTGTTATGAGCCTCCGTAGACGAAGCCCCGTCTTACGGGTAATACAGATCCCGTATCCTATTGGCAAATTCTCAATTTCTTCAAACACGTTGTTTAAAGTTCAATAATATAATAAATAATAATTATCATTATTATTACTAGCCTATTGTGTCCCACTGCAGGGCAATGGCCTCCTTTCCGTCTCTTACATGGACCACTGTGGTGGACCAAATTAAATAAAATAAAAAATATAAAACAAACCAAGATAATAATACTATGACGTAAAAATAATATTGATCAGTCTTATCCCCCATTAACCATGAAAATTTGCTATTTTGCAAAGATTTATCCTTATCAGCAACAGAATCCATAAGGGTGTATTTAAAAAAAAAACGTTTGGGTCTATTTTCGTCAAAACTAAAAGGTTTATGAGAAATATAAATATGTAGGGTAGACTGACCTAATTTTGGCACCGCACTAATTATTGGCACTTCTGTGTATAAGCCTCTAAAATAAGAATCTACCTAATATCACGGTGTTGCAACATATTTAAATAGAGTAGTACAATCCTGAGCCACCAAACAAGCAAAACATTAAAAAGAGAAATGTCATCATGGCGTCGGAGCGATAACATCAGCTGAACGTGTCTCTACTTGATCGGTGAAAATATTTTTTTGCTAAGGTAAGAGCTTTTTTAAAATCATTTTTAATATTAGTTATTAAGTATTTATAATGTAGTTATGATTTAAAGCAAATTCAGTACGTATTATTCCACATAACTGACGGTTTATTTCCAAGAATTGCATTGTTTTTATTATTTTATGACAGTGCCAACATTTAGTATCTAAAAATGTCCGTATTCTAATTTATTGGCCCTGATGACAATAATTGGTTTTTTAGAGTTGTTGTTTTTAGGTGTTTGTTTTGTGCATTTATATACTAGTGGACCACCTAATTTTGTATGATTAATAAATAAAAGTAAAAAACACAACGGTTCCAAATTTTAGCCCCCGTGCCAACCGTAAAATATCTAATTATTGACACTAGGGCCAATAATTAGGCATAAGTATGGTAATAATTGGTGTCATCTATGATTTTACCTATGATTTTATTTTCAGACTACCTAGGTACCTACCCGATTTATCTAAACATAAAACCAAAAACTAAAACTAAGAGCACAAGAAAAAAACCCAAGAAACACAAGAAAAACAAGAGGATAAAGAAAATGACATCAACTATACCAGTTTGATACCTGATAGTAAGGATAAAAAACAAAAGAAGAAATTATACTCTGATGCTGAAATAGAGAAGTTTTTGACTGACTTTGATACCTCTTAGGATTAAGTTATTGTGTAGTGATAAGTGAAACTTAATGATTGTTTTTTCTTTTTCTAAAATTTTACTGAATACTGATTTTATATTGTATGAACCAACTGATTGCTAAGGAGGTTGCACTGATTGTATTGTTTTCATTATTAAGTATCTAAGTAGCTACTTAATAATGAAAACAATATCAATAAGGCTAGTTTATAATAACTTTTATTAATTACCTATGTAGGTAATTAATAAAAGTTATTATAAACTAGCCTTTTTTACTTTATCCTTATCCTCTTTAAACAATTTTCTTTTAATCACTAATGAATCCGAAATGCCAATAAATGGGACTAGGCCTATGCAGATAATTGGCCATAGTATGCCAGTAATTGGGAAAATAGTGTTATTTGGAATAGATATAAAAAAATAAATAAAAATGATGAAATAGTTGACGTTCTCTTTAATTAAAACAAAAAATAGCTCTTGTTCTATAATTTTAATAAATCTATTTTACTGGCAACTCTCCATAAAGATAGTTTTCGTGATCTATGTAGAAAGTGATGCTTAGAGTGCCAATAATTGGGTACTTTACCCTAGCTGTTGTTCTCTTATAAATCGAGGGCACGACTCCTTTCCGACGACTTTTCCCTAATTCTCGTGGTTTCGGATTTGGCCATCACCGCCCTTCTCAAAAAATCACTCTGTATTAAGATTAGCCATGGTCTACCTAGATTGATAGATAGATAACTCTTTATTGTTCACCACACAGAAACATGATACAGGATTTAAGACAATTTTTGGCAAAACAATGGGCAACCTTATCGCTTTGAGTGATCTCTTCCAGGCAACCTATTCAACTATTAAATTAATGTAGTCCGTTAATAATCGAATGTAATCCATTAATTTGCCCTTTCTTACACATGGCTCGTTGGTCTAGAGGTATGATTCTCGCTTCGGGTGCGAGAGGTCCCGGGTTCGATTCCCGGACGAGCCCGAATCTTTTGCATCTTTCACACACCTTGTTTCTATAATTTTGGACTGGCAAACTAATTGCTTAATTTTAAAAATGAATATAGACTGCGGACGAACTGGTAGAAATTAAGAAATTAAACTCAGTTACTGTAGACATTTTATAATGTTTATTGTTTCGTCGAAACTAAACAAGTGCCCTCTATTATCCGATGATTGAAATAAAATGCACACGAGTTCTTAGAACCTCCTATCATTAATAAAATGTCTACTCACAAAAGTTTCCTGAAGATTGTATTCTAAAAACATGGATAAACGAACCGCCTTCTATAAAGCTCTTATTTTATAGATCATAAAATGATTTTACAATAATTTTTCAGTATCATAAAACTTAAACATTGTTGCTACAGTGTTATTATGAAATAATATGAACATCGTGCCGTTTCATATCTCTTCCGGATACATTCTATGTGTATCTCACTGCTTATGACGCTTGCGCTATGTGACGCCTGCACTTATTGATCGGAATTCCCGTCTTGGCGGTATTTCACTAGGATAGCAGGATTGGAAGATATTGCATAATAGTTACAGTTTGCATGAAATGCATCTGATAAACCTATGTCTGTTTCACTCTGCATGTGACGCCTGCGCTTTGGTCAATTTCAAACTATTGATCGTATCATCTGTCGAAGTGGTACTTCGACAGCAATTCTGGGAGTTAAATTATCAATTACTGTAACCGACATGAAGTATAACAGTAGTTTCATGTCCTGATGCCATGATTTCAAGTGTATCCATGATGAATGACTGCCACAGCAATTTTAAATAAATGTCTTTTAACAAAAACTTGTATTTTGTAACAAATTGCACAGATTGATATTCTATCTAACAACAATTTCATATTTTGTTGGAATAATCTTATCTTCTTTCTCAACAATTTAGTAGAGTATCGTAAATATTTAATGACAAAATATTTTCAGCTTCATAAATAATTAACGTCAAAACCAAACTCCAACAATTCGTCAATGTGATCCTTTTGATCTAATGCTTGGTCCTCGTCTTCTGCCGTACTTTTCGTACGGTTTCCCTCCACTTGCTCCTTTCTTCGGCGTGGTGGAGTGCGACCTTAACATGCATATCCAGGTTGTCTGACACCTAGTCCTATCATCTCTTTGGGCTTCGTCCTCTTGGTCATTTGCCCTCTATCTTGGCTGTTACGATGTTTGCTAAAGTATTGCAGTACTTACAGGCCTACAGAGGTCAAGCGCCTTTGGTTTCAAAGTTTAAGTACCTCCAGTAACAATGCTTGGTAAGGGCGCAGAAATCCTCAGCAATCACAGAACTACTTCCATCTGTCGTCGTCTCACCGCAGAGTTGTGGCCACCGTTGCACCGTTGTCGACCGCATCATCATTTATAATGCGGTCAAAAATTTTCCTCACTATCATAATCATCAATCTATTGCAGTCCACTGCTGGACATAGGACTCTCACATGGCGTACCACTGAGGCCGTCTTCGACTTTTCCATCCAGTTGCTACCTGCCACGTCAAGGTCTGATGAGAATCTTCCACATGATGAGCAGAATAGTTCCTCAAATTCAATAAGTTTTAAATTTAATCGGTACCTAGTTTGGCTACGGAGAATAATTTCAAATGGTTTTTCTCGGTTATTATAGCAGTCGCCTCAATAGGCATTTGGGTAATAATTATAATATTCGTTCAATAAACTTTATGTAAAAAATAGTGATTCATAAACCTAAACCAAACAGACTAAAATGAATGTTTTTTTTCACAGACTAATAACGCTATTCAAGACGAGTGGGGTGCGAAATTACGTTTTGTAGTGCGAGATTTAATCGCGAATTTTGAATCAATATGGGAAACGACTGAATCTGAAAAGCGAAGAGAAGGAACCATGAGAAACATTCTTTTGAAAGTTTTGAGCAACTCTGCGCCCTCCGCGCCTAAAGCAGCTGGTGATCTTCGAATGTGGATCTACATTAAAGACAAAAGCACCTGTTTTCAAGTAGCGGTAGGTAATTATTGCGTATTTTATGTACAACGGATAATTACTTGATGTATTCTTTATAAGCCACCTTGAGTAACAAGGATACTTCGTTGATAATCTCGAAATAACAAAAGTTTATTGATTACACAACCAAATTGAGACCAGTTAATTTACAGTCGATCAATAAGTTGGTAGGTACATGTATAAAATAAAATATAACTGCTATTTTTATTTTTGTTTATTAAAAGGAAATAAAAAAGCAGTGAAATTCCCGTCATACAAAATAACGGTAGAAACCAAGCCGTAGTTTGCTGCCTGTTCTTCTAGGCTTGTTCGTGTGTAACTGGCGTCTAGGCTCGCCTAGCTTTATTACGTTTCAGTGTCTGAATTCTTCAACTCTGTCCAACTGAATGAATTCTTTATTTTGAATTTGTTTACAGCTTTCGCCAAACAAAACGTCATCCGATGTTTGTATAGAACTGTGTGCTAAGGCAAACGTTGATTCTCATATGCTTATGCTGGAAGAAGTCATATGTAATGAATCGATGAGACGGATCGTCCACATTGACGAGTTGGTGCTGGACGTTGTACTTCGGTGGGGCTATTGGGACGAAGAAGACAGAAAAAACAACTATTTGGTCGTAAACGAAAACAATATTTTGCACGAAATGGAGTCATTGAAGAATAATAATATATCTCTTGTTTGTGGCGAATTGAAAATCGCGACGCAGTCTATGAAAACATTCAAACTTCATATGATGGAATTTCAAAATAGTTGCCTATGTTACTTCAAAGATAAACAGGTAAGACACGTGTTAATGCTTAGCTTTGGAACTTGGAATTTTCATAATTTGGAATGAAACTCTGACCCCAAGAAACTTTTGGCTCAATCTTCACTATGCTCTAAAGACAATGCCTAAAATTGGCGTCTTTTTTATATTTTTTTCTAGCGACCAACAACCAAACTTGTTTTTTTATTACTGAACGACCATTATTAAGGGTGCCAAAATTGAAACAAATTTTATTATAGAATTATCCACCGTTTTATTGCGGCTGAAACGGCAAGTTGCTGGTCTTGGTAAGAAATACAAAGAAAGGCAAGATGCAGTCGGCAACCAGCAACCAGAAGAAAATTATTTACATTATACTCACATTTGAGACTTACTTACTTATTTATTATTATATACAAATATAGTCTTACTGAATTATTATTACAGACGTAAGGTATTTAGTTGGTAGGAGCTAATTATGTAAGTTATTTACATTATACACGCAATACAACATTACATTTACACACAAAGAAACAAGTACACAGAAAGTAAACATAAGAAAAAAAGAAAAACCAATGCGCCCTTCACAAATAAGTCAAGCGTACCACCATTCATCAGCACTCATAAATGTGCCGATCCGCCGGACTATGATTGAAATGTGGAATAATGGAATTAATGGTCTGCCGTGCCCACCCCGAAGTCTATTCCCAGGAAAACCGGTGAAATTCCTGGGACGCCAATAAGCCACTGTCTTGACGGGAGTTGGTCGGGGCATCTGGCGAGCGGCTCCGGGGTGTAATAATGGAAGTGCTTAGGGTAGCCGGGAAAGTCCCGAAGGCGCCCCTCGGCATAGTTTGGGTGCTTGGTTTTGAAGTGTCTCAGGATATTCAGGATATTAGGGCCCTTATATGATGCCCCGCACAGTACACCCTTATACCATCATGTGACTTCTTGGCATAATTTATCTAGAGTTGACGCGTGTAAAACGTCTGACAAAAAGAAGCAAACAGTGTTCTTTTTACTTTGGGCGAGGCCTTGTTAAACTTTCGCGCGAGTCAAGCTTCTTCTACACGCCCGTAACACTAAACTACACCTACTCGGCATGAAAACTGTGAAATTCACAGTTTTCATGCCCTTTGGAGTATTTTGGACAGACCACCTAGATTGTAGATAAAATTTTCTTAACGGACACATCATCCTAGTGTGTCCAAAGTTCCAAACTTCCAACGAGAGCATTGGGTAACAGGAAATATTAATGAGTCAACTTTTAGTCGCATGTCATGAATTAATACATGCGATGTGAAGAGGGAAGAAACTTTAAATGCAAGACGTACGGACTCGCACTTCACCCAGCCGGAAACGACGTCACCATCGTGCTTTTTGATATTGAGCCTTTTACACAGGATTTCTGTGTCTCACCGTAGGTTTATCATAATTTCCTCTTCGGAGACATCGAAGTCGATGTTTTTAATAACGTCATTCGAAACCCCAACTTCCAAAGTCTTCTGGCAACTCTAACCCTGGCTGACAGTTTTTTTAAAACTACATTGATATCGAAACAGTCGATTCTGAGCTATAAGGCCACAGACACACACTTAAGCCTCAAACACAAGTCTGCAGCCTTTATAGCAAATATCTATCTATTTCGTGGCAACTTAACACAACTGCTTTACTCGGCATCAAGGAGACGAAAATTGCCTAAAAACTCATCATATACAGACAAACTTCTAAGTGTTATAATATACACTTCGGAGTTTTGGGATATGCATGTCAAATAGGTTTCGTTTGTTACATTGTTATGCACTAGAAACACAAGGTTTGGTTGAAGGATGCAAGAAAAAC
Organism: Thera obeliscata; assembly: GCA_947578465.1. NCBI lineage: Eukaryota > Metazoa > Arthropoda > Insecta > Lepidoptera > Geometridae > Thera > Thera obeliscata. The sequence goes on along the minus strand of OX387922.1, from coordinate 4,918,165 downwards.
AAGGTGCACCTCCCATATAAAATTTAGCATTGTTATTTAATCACGTGGATATTTTTATTTATTTTGCATTCATTATTCGTAACAATCTGGATTTATAAAGGGATCGTAAATGACACATGCATAATATTTTATTTAAAAAAAAATATTAGCATGTGTTCTGTGCAAGGTGCGATTTTAAATGTTTACAAAATAGATGGTTCTCTTGTTCATCTTTGGTGTGGTCTGGGATTTTATTTGCTTTTTCTTGTTGCTACTAAATTTACTAAGGCAGTTGTAGCTTATTTTTATTACGTCGATTATAGTCGGGGCAAATCTCAGACTTTGATTTAAACAAATGCCTATTATTTTTAAGACTAGATAAAACTAGAAGTCATTTCAGGGTTCGCACAAAATTGAAGAATGGAACATCAAAGACATACTCTGGTACATTGGCCACGAACCGAAAAGGAATCCTCAGTCACGCTGGGCTATCACTTTTATTCCTAGAAACAAACAAAAAAGGTAGTTGATTATTGTTTTTCCCCTCTTTTTCAATACAGGAGAAGTTATATTGCTGTACTGTGTTATTGTGTGTTGTTTTGCGCCGTTCTTGAATTCATCCAAATTGGAATGTTTATTGGAATGTGTTGCTGGGTAAGCTTATTCCATCATAAATCCTGTCCCAGGCACTAAAGCGTCCCTTATGTATGAGCATAAGTAAATACCAGTTGCCCCTGACGTTAAATAAATAATCTACAATAGATGCGAATGCCTGTTTACTATAAAATGTATTTGTTACAGAAGCAAAGATAAGCCTTGGTTTGGCTGTACGATCGCCGGGGCCGTTAATGATGATAGACTCAAATGGATGAGTGCAATGACTTTTAGTGAACATGTGAACATTCTCCCAACGCCACGGCTTGTCATAACTTAGCGTAAGACACTAAAGGTGTCTAAAACTGTTTTTTAGATACCTACGCACAGTTCAACGTGGTCAGTATTCGGGGATCAAAGTGGCCCGTTTTACGTGCTTCGTAAGGCACGTTAACCTTTCAGTCCCAGCTATGCAGCCATGACAGGTACCTTCGAGCAACTTAAAAACTCCGTCAAGAGATGATACCACCACGAAATTGATAAAATTAGTACATTTGTGCAACGCGCACAAACCCATGCGAAAAACATTTTTTTTATAAACACTAGACATAATAATTAACTCTACATAATTATAATAACTAAACTGAGCTACTGATGTCGTGTTTTGATACAAACGAAATTAAGTACTAAACTTAATATATTGTGCGAAGTTTTGGGATATTTTAAACCCACAAACACAATAGTCGTGCAATGTTATTATTACATGGAAAAAAAATTAAATGGTTAAGCATACATATTTTATTACAGCTGTTGTACATAACTAAGTAAATCCTATTTTATTATACATATTATTACTGGGTTATAAATGAGGTATTTTTCAAGTTCAAGTATATTACCGCTGTTGTACATAACTTAACCCAATTTAACGTATAGTGTACCTATATTACATCCATAATTATTCACGTGACTTACCGCCATTTTATAAAAAAACATTTGAATACCAAATACAAATACAATTGTTAATGTAACATAAGGTGCTTTGGAATTATGAACGAGTAGGTAACTGAAGTTTTAAACTGTTTTGATGTATAACAAATATATCTCATTTACGGATTTTCGCAATATTTTGAAAATAAAAAAAGTAGTAAAATAGTTTTTCATATACATTCACATTCCAACAATGTGAAATTTTCACCCGATTGATGAATAACAACAAAACCAAATCAGGCTTTAAAGATTTTTTTCTGGGTCTGGTTTTCATAACATATTGCCTTAATTAAAGATGATATTTACATTCAGAAAAAAAGGTTTTTGTACAAATTATGTGTTATTTATTTAGTTACTACATTTAGATTATAAAATAATATACAAAAATATAATGTATTCATTATTGTGTCATAAAATACACAATGAAATAGTGCATCATTTATTATGTATTTGTCTATTTTGTTATATTTTTTCAGCTAAACCGATCTCTATGTAATTACATTATACCTCCACTTCTAATTCAGTCTGTAGGAATGTTTAAAAGCTATTTCCAATACCTACAGACTACTAATTTGCCTTAAATCCCTTTGCGTTATTTTTATTACTTTTCTTTGCATCACTGTTACTCTGATTATACATCAAAGTGAGCAAAAAGGAAAAGAGGACAACGCAAAGTCTCTTCATAATAATTTCTCACTATGTAATGTCCTTCAGAAACCGCCAACTAATCGACTACACGACATTACTACTTATTTACGACAACTTTTTGTATTTTTAATGTGTATAATATGTAAACGTTGTTCTTATTATTATGTTTTTTTTTAATAGGGTAAAAAGTCTTACTTTTCTAGCTCTTATTTTATAAATCTTAAGGCTACTACACACAGTGCCGGCGGCAGGGCCGCCGGGCAAGCCGCCGGCCGAGCCGGCCGTGCACCCGGCGGCATACAACGCCCCGCCGGCTTTGCCGCACAAAGGAGCTTGTATTTGGCTTGTATTGCCGCTCGGCATGAACCCGGCGGCATTGCCGCCGGCATGTGTGTAGTAGCCTTTATGGACCTAAATTGTTGCCAAAATGTCGATACGTTGTTCTTCCAAGGTGAGGGCACTTTTTTGTTGTTCGTTTGATTGAACGCGCTAATCGCGGTAACTGCTGTTCCGAATTACAAAATATTTTTGTGTTGCATAGTTCATTTATCGAAGGAGTTGCCCTTAGGTTGGCATATTTCTTCTTCGAATTGTTTTTGTATTTGATCATACCCATCGAATAGCATGGGGAGCTCGAATAGCATGGAGAGGTGTAGGCAAGGCCTTTTCCCAATCGTCGCCGTCTAGATTGTTAGACCGCAGGTGTAGCTGGATGGTTTTCCACAGGGTTCCATTTAAACGTTCTACTAGACCGTTTCCTTGTGGGTTATAGGGTGACGTCCGGCTGCTGGCAATTCCCAGTCTCGTTAGAAAACTCTTCATCTCTTCTGATAAGGACAAAGATCCTCTATCTGAGTGTATGTACGCTGGGGTGCCAAACAGCAAAAATAATTCTTGGAAACACTTTATCACTGTCTCGGAAGTCATATCCTTGCAAGCAAAAGCAAACGGAAATCTGCTATAATCATCTTTAATCGTTAAGATGTATTTTTTATTAGTCTTGGATGGTAAGGGGCCTTTGAAGTCTACGTTTAGCCTTTCAAAAGGAGCGGTTGCTTTTATTAGTAGTCCTTCGTTCTTAGCATACTTGGGCTTGATTTCAGCGCAGGTGGGGCATGCAGCGGTCATCCTCTTAACTTCTTCAACTGAGAATGGTAAATTCTTTGAAGGTACCCAGTGAACCATACGAGCGATGCCGGGGTGACATAGCGATTTATGCAGTTGAATGAGTTTGCTGATGGAAGATTCCTTGACTACAGCACAAACTCTCGACAGTGCATCTGCGCCTAAATTTTATTTCCCAGGTCTATATCTGATATCATATTTGAAACAAGATAGCTCGAGTCTCCATCTTTACATTTTTTCGTTTTTTATCTTGCTTGCATGCGATTGATCAAACATGAATGATACTGAGCGTTGGTCAGTGACGAGTATGAAATGTCTTCCGAGTAAATAGTGCCTCCTTTTGCGCAGGGTATCTACAATGGCACAAGCTTCCTTCTCTATCGAGGGTTGTCTATTTATCATCAATGGTACTGCCTAATGGTACAAATGGTCTGGCGGCGTTTCTTCGCAAATTAGAGAAAAGGAATGCATAAATCTTGGCCTTAACAGTAATTAACGGCCTCGTTGAATAAAAGGGACTCTGCTCTGGCCTTGTCTTTTTAAAGCCAGAGAGTAATCTGCTACACTTAGTCATCATTTCAATATAACTCTGCCGTTAGTTTTGCTTTTTCACTGCTTTATTTCGAACTTAGGGTAGCAGATTGTCGTTGCTTAGAACGGTTATAAATATACTGGCGCCTGCATTTCCCGGTGCATTTTTATTGGAATAATAGATTCTGAAGTATTTACCGGTCACCAGTTATTTTACACAAAATACGTTCTATAAATAGCTTTATTTTTATGTTAGTTGTGTATTTTTCCAGAATTTTATAGGTCGTAGCTCATTGAGGCTGCTTAGTTTTCGCTTAACCGAAAAATATACTGGATCAAAATAAAATATGGGTATTTTGCTCGTACCGTACACTGTAGAAGTGTAGAGTTCAAGGCTAATTCATTTTACTCTATCTGGGCACTGGAAAGTGGATCTACAAATCTGTGTGGATCGCGAATTTAAATCCATATTTGAATTTTGTTCTTTAGCTGTCGAGAATGCGTTTGAGCTACGGTTTTTAGAAAACTGCGGTGCTATTCCCGCAACACAATTCCTTCAGGCTACCGATGAATTCGTTGTTTTACATCTTTTGGGAACAAAAATTAAAAAACCGAATGCGGATTCAGCAATCACCCAAACGAACCGTGTTGCAGGAATATCACTTGTTGTTGCAGATTTATTTAAAGTTTAATTAATGTTTAAGTTTCTCATCGATATTTTAACTAGAAATAGTGTATTTCACGTGTGTTGGTATTTAACGTGTGTAATAAATAAACACTAACGCACAAAGTATTTGAAATCTGATTTGATATATCTCAAAAAGAAACTGTGTTTTTTTACATCTAGCCAATAATTTATGTTAATTTTCAGATAAAGGAATATTTTTTTAAGTCGTGAGGCTATTAATTTTGAAAATGAATAGCTTCACGGTCTTGACACCCACGTACGGCTTATATCTTAAATAATCTCTAGTAATTACTTCAGATAAATAACAACTTTTTTTGTGTATATTTCCAAGGAAGTAGTCTAAGGTACAAATATTTCATTTGATTATTTGAACGGTATATTTCGTTGAGAATCATCACAACGCGAGGCTCGTTCTCTCGTTCTAAAAAACAGAATAAACCCGTTTGTTTGTCGTACACAACAAACGAGGAACAATATAAAACATTTATTTTATTATATTCGTGCATGTCCGTAAAAAACCATAGTTGTTTTAGATAAAACAATAGTAGATAAATAAAATAAACAATGACATTTATTCCATAATACAACCTTCGTAACGTGGCGCTTGTTTAATAAAAAAATATTTACATCCAATCGTCAAACTCATTGACTTACATTTTATTTTATACTCTATTTCATTGGATGATAATATTATTACTTGCGTTTAAATGACTAAGGGCTGATTTTTCAATCTCCAGATTAAGTTAACCGTCAGATTAACATAATATTCATCTCTTTTTAGGGTTCCATAAGACTCCGCTGTCGGTCCGTCCGTCTGTCTGGTTGTCTGTCTGTCATCAGGCTTTATCTCATGAACTTCGATCGTTAGAAAATTGAATTTTTCAGATTTTTTGAACTATAGTCCACCACTATCTTGTGTTCCTTTCAGATATCTCAAAACGCTCTTGGCTATTGGCGAAACTCCAATTCGAGAAAGATATGTTTTCATTGAGTTTCGGGAAATGACACGTTCCCAACGTCATCTTTGCTTTTATGATCATCCTGCTGTTATTTATTATATTCTATCAGAGTCGAAGTCGATAAATCAAAGATTTAATTATATAAAACCACTTTATTGCGAATCACACGCATTTTCTACAAAGATAATTTTGGAGGCAACAACATGACATAGTTTGATAAACTGACACTAACACATTTTGTCAGATGAGAGCTGCGTTTGAATCTATGAAATTACATTAGCTTAAACAATGATTATTTCGTTGATTGAACAATTAGCCCTTAGAGCTAAATTTTCAATCTGCTGTTAAATAAATTCGTCCGATAATATTATATCCATCTCTTCTTTGGGCTTGTCATGAACAAGATCTGACGTTTTTTATTTGACGAATTGCGTTATTCCGCGGATAGAAAAATCTGCCCGAAACAAAATGAAAGCTTGGAATAAAATGGAAGTAAATGCCAAGCAAAATTATGGTAAGTATGGCACCGGCGCGCCGCGGGCTGTATTGAGTGAACTCTGCTTCAGGTCGAAGCGGTGCCTGGTGGTACCATCGTGGCAGAGCGTGACATCACGCCACTTGCAAGGGACAAACTAAATTACTTTTAACATTAATAAACCATATTACTCTAATTTACCATACTTTCTCTTTCTTTTAATAAGCTTCTGGAAAACGTTCCGTAATGTGTACCTACCAGTTGTTTTTTAAATCCGCATCATGACGGGCGACTTTTTTTGCGAGCGCGGTACACTTTTTGTCTGAAATGTAATTAATTTTCCGACGTTTTATTAATTGGTTTAGTTTGGGAAAGTTTGTTATTATTTTTATGGTAATTGTATTGCCAAGTTAAGATGGAGGAAACGGAAAGAAAACAGCCTAATCAGCTGACTGAAGAGGAGATCAGTAGGGTATGTTAGCGAAGTACATACTATCATCAATTAGCATATCTTATGAAGTTACATATGCTTTGCACGCTATCATTATGTGTGTGTGGTATATCGGACAACTTTTAAAGAGTGGTGGGTGTTAAGTTTAAATCAAAGATGGGAACTAGGTAGTTTTATTACGTCTGTTAATATTGTGAGTTTGTAAAATGATTGTATTATATATTGTAAATGGTTTGATTTGTTGTGTTGATTTTGACTTTGGTTTACCCAAAGAATAGTTTTGATTTTTGAAAAAATGTCTTACGGTCATTGACCCAACTTTTGCTTAAGGTCTTAATATAATATAAGTCTTGGAGGTACATATTTTTTGATAACGAATAAGAATTGACATGAACAGAATTCTTCGTTAACGCATATACGCATTTTGCTTGATATTTTCCTTCAAAGACCGGCCTTTCAATTCAAAGTCAATGCCAACTTATTCAAGTTGGCTTTGATTTTAAACTGTTCAGTAAGTATTTATTTATTATTTCGGTTGCTTCATTAGACTTCCGAGTCTGTGCTGGTGGAGTGTGTTCGGGTTTCCTGTGGCCTTCTTTTGGTACGTCTTGCACAGCGCTGGCGTCTCAGCAGCCGGTGGCGGTATTGGTGAAAGGAGGTGAAAGAAACACATGATAATTTTAATAAAAAAAACATTTTTTTCGCCAAACATAAAATGAAAAGCACTTCTCGTGGCACGTGCGTAGCCTCTCCGTGCGGGCCGTGGGTTCATATTCGTATACAGCATTTGAAACATTGTGAAACAAAATATTTTTTTCCCAAAACCAGGATTTTTCGGAATTTGGTATTTGTGTTGCGTGTTAATGAGACTTTGCAGCATAGATTTTCGTTAAGAACAACTTTTCCTTGTTCCTAAGGATACACACCGTTAATTACGAGTATCTCAAGTAGTACTAAAAACTCTTGAGCATTTTCATTGCCCCCAATTTCTGCTCGCATATTTATTGACAAATGCATAGAGATAATGTAATGCCACCAGTCGAGAACTCTTTAGACATGATCTAACTACATCAGTCCTTGTTTCGTTGTTATTATTATTATTATTTTATTATTATAAGCCTTTAATGTCCCACTGCTGGGCAAAGGCCTCCCCCAATCCCCTCCACTCTGTGCGGTCCTGTGCTAAGATGTTCCATTGTGGCCTGTATTTGTCGGGCTCGTCTCGCCATCTAGTTCGTGTATTACAGGAAAATTCTGACAAAAATCGCCACAAAAAAGTATAGTAATGCCTCCCATAGTTTTAGGACATTTTGTTGACATCACGCAACGTTCTATCTACTGCTTCAACTGCTTTACAGTTTGCCATTGTGTTCTGATACCATATGATAAGGTTACAGGCATGAAAAACTTTAGCTTTATCGTTGTTTCTAGAAATATTATAAACTTTGGTTTCTGAAAAAAGTAGGCCCTATAGCAACGCCTATAACAGTAGTAAGCGCAGGTAAATATATTAGGAGTTATTTGGATCCACCGTATAAACCCTACCAACAATAACGTGTTCTTTCCTATTTCACCTACTATGGTTGTTCCACGTCTTCTGTGGTTTAAAATATCCGTTTGTTTATTATATTCATAATACAGTGTAACTTCGTTGTTTAGGAGTGGCTTAGCAAATGCGTCTCTTTCGCAAAGATTAAAGCAAGAATAAAATAAAATTAAACACAGACGGGTTTCTCTATAAGTAAAAGTCTCAGACTCATTCTCATGATCCTCTCGATCATGGTGATAGTGCATGAGCCTCTCGATCGGTGGACAAACGTGCCTCACGGTGTTCCTTGTTCTCCTTAATTCGAGTAGCCATTATTTGAGAACGATGTGAGCTTAATCGAGATTTTCGCTGAGCCGCAGTTAATTAAGCTCGAAACCAGGCCTGACATTCCTGAGATGCAGTGAGTTTCGCCTCAAAATCTTCTTCAGATTCCTGTGATCGAACTAATCTCATCCGTTTAGCATTTCTCCCGTACTGTGAGAGGTTGGATCTTTTTCAAGGTATTCTCACAATTGCCTGGGTACTCTGTTGATTCCAGTCCAATATCTAAAATGACTTTGGCAATCGGTCTGGCCTTACGATCTTGCTATAGTTACTGCCCAACTTTGCTATAGGTACTGACCATGAGAGAGGAGATGGATTTGACCCTAAAATGTAATATACATTTTATTAATTAAAGAAACAAATGAAAATCACAGTATTTTCTATTTAAAATACCTAACCACTGTCGGTTTCAGATTCAGGTATGTCGTTGAATGTTTTCAGGCTGTGAAATTTCTTAGGGATGATTTCTTTTCTACACATTGTTTCCAAATCATTTTTTCTGACAATACTGATCGGCAATTGACTTTGGTAGGTATAATAGCTCCAACTGTTCTGGAATGTACGCGTCGAGCTTTTTTAGATTCAAAATCTCTTTGTATTTAAATTATTTTACATTGTAGCTATCTACCTCAATTTTCGTTTCCGTTTCATCAGTAGGAAGACAAGTGCTCTTTCTTTTCAACTCGAAGTTGATTGATGTCATGCTATTTTAGCTGGTCATTATCCTCATTCAAATTGTTATTATTTCAATTTTTGGGTGAGCTCTTGCACATGACAAGGCTTTCCTGTTTTTTTGACAGATCAGATTAGCGATGCGCATTTTCGAATGAAAACTGCGTTCGAAAGATCTTTCATTACTAATTTTTCTGTTCGAATATGAAATTAGTCCATGAATGACTTCCGCTTTCGAATGATTCGAGAGATTTTTCGAGAGACGAATGGGGCGGGGCTTAGTTTGGTTGATTCATTTTCGCTCACGCAATGTTCGTTTGCCTAAAGTACCGTTCAAGGGCTAGGGATGTGACATGTGACTTGCATTGCAAAAAGTTATTTTGATAATAATCCTTTTTTTGTTTTTAATTACATAATAATAATAATAAATATATAGGCAACGACTAAAATTTCATTTGATAAAATGTCTATGTTGAAAACGCTGGCTGTGGCGGTCGTCTGTCTATGACTCTATCTCTCTATCTTTCAGTTTTTTGGAACTGATTGTTCATGTGCCATGGAAGGAATTATAAGTAGGTCATCATCATTATGATCATAAGTCTGAAGAAGTCTACTGCTGGACATAAGCCTTCCCTCTATATTTCGATGAAGAACGATTCTGAGCTTTTCCCATCCACTAACTTCCCGCAATCTTAATAATGTCATCGGTCTATCGAGTGAGTAGGCGTCCTATGTTTCATCATCCGGTTCGTAGCGGCTTTTCGAGAACTTTTATTCCCCAACAGTTATTGATTTTTCGAGCTATACCTGCACTTTGCCACTTCAACTTACTAATTCTTAGGCAATTTTTTTTTTATTTTTGCCTAAGTATATCATTGTTAATCCTTTGGTGGGTAACTAATACTCGTTTTGATCCAAGATTACTGAGGTTTTATTATGATGCTTCCCGTCCCTATCATAATTCTATCGTTTGTTTCGTTCGACTAAGCGGCAGGCATTCATTCGTTCGATGTTGTTGTCTGTTTATTCATTTCATTCACCACTCGAACGCTTGATTGATATTATTAGTGTCTTTCTTGATTCGTTTCGTTAGTCGTTCGTTAGTCGTTCGTATACATACTCATTCTTTCGTTTCATACAGTCAGGCTTGCTCACAGAACAGTTTTACCCTTATGCCACTTTTAGCTAGATTAGTATATTAGTATCAGCGTTTTTCGAATAGTTCGAGAGATATGAGTTTTCGAAACATTAGTATTAGTATCTCTCGGATTCGCCCATCGCTAGATCAGATCAAAGTAGCAAATATGCTACAATACAGCAATAGCTGTGGGCAGTAAATAGGACCAGATTTCAAATATTTGTTAACCTGTTTCTCTATTACATTATGGTCACTATCCCCTTCATTTTGAGGGTATCCACGGATCTTGAGCAAGAATTCGTAGAAATTCTTCTAGTGACTGCAGGAGGCCGAGTTATTTGTTTAGCAGGTAGAGAAAAAGTAGGATCTGTATCTGAATTGTCTATGGAATCACTTTCATCAGCTTGGACCAGCTAACGTAAAAACATGGTTGTCATGTTTGCTACCCATAGCTTGGTCATTAACCGATATCTATATTATTCGCCGAGCACACTTCCGCTGCGAAACTTTTACAACGCGTTGTAACGGTTGCAACGGTACCGCAGAAATTTTGTTATGTCTTGCCCTGTGTAGGAGATGCGGATCCCTAGCGAAATTGCCTGTTCTAACGCGTAGATTTGACTATACTCCATCTCTTTTTCAGCGCCTTTTCGTGATATTAATAATATTATAAATCGTGGGAAGTCTGAAATAAAAATATTGAATTGAATTAGAGCAGTCAGATGTATGTTTTTTTCACTGCAAACCCACCATACCACGATAGTAGTGTTGAGAATTGAAAATTTATAAATTTATATTCAAATTTATTTATCAACCTAAACAAAAAACTCTGAACAATAAAACTGAACCAATAAACTTTGTTCTTAATTTGTCGAATGCATGCCCTATGGTGATTTCTTGGTACAGTAATTGCATTTGAATTTTGCATTTGAATTTCTCTAATAAAATCATCATTAATAATTTGTTCCGCTCGACGTTTTTTAGGAGTAAACTTCGTTTTTTGAATATTCTGAAGGATATTTTAACAGTCGCATTAATGTAACTGTATTCTAAGGTCACATCTCTATGGTGGTATGGTTTCGTCCCACCATACTTCAAGGGTATGGCAAGGGGTATGGTGGGTCTGCAGTGGTTTTGTTTGATATCTATACCATGCTTGAACTTCAAAGTGCTATAAGCATCGAAATTATGTTGACTAAATTTTGGGCCCTAGATATGATGACAAGAAGTATTATTATTTGCTGCTAAACTGTTGGATGCTAACAATAAGCGCTCAGTCAATTCACATTTGATAAAAAGGTCATAAAAGTAGAGTGAGCAGGTATACATCGAGCTCGCCGCCCTATCCTATAAACACCTCGCTTGTTTTGTCGATATTTTTACACCTTGGGCCGTATTAGTATCACATCGACACGGCCAGAAAACATTGTTAAAGGGAAATTTTAAGCCCCTTAATTTACTATCACTGTATTCCTTTTTCAACTATGTGTTTCTAAACTTGTATTCAAAGTAATGAATGTGAAAAAACTCAGTGAATTGGAGAAGGCAGAAGCCAGGGAGCATTTTGAAAATCAACTGCGGTTTGCATTCGCTAATTATGATATTGTGGAAGAGGACGAGGAAAATTCAGAGGTAGGTAACGAAGTAAGCGCATCAAATCTAACGGACGTTTTCTATGATTGTTTGCTTATCTAAAGAAACCCACATGTACGTTTGTTTTCTTACAAATAAACTAAGCGCCACGCAACCGTTATTTCGGTAAAACAATGCAAATCACCATTCCTCCCTTCATTTTATATCCGACATGCCATTGAACATGTTATGACATCGTACACACAACACGATTCTACTTAGTCAGTCAAAAATACTTTTTCTTAGCTACATGACATGTGCTCTCAATTCGGGAAATATTTTAACTCTATCCATGTACAGTTCTGTTATTTCATAGTGTTGGATGCTAGGTTATTTATTCATTGTGACAATTACTGTGACTATCTATTTTTATCAGAATGGATGAAGAATCAGTTCAGGTAAATTCGTTCTATTTTGCACTTTACTGCTCCACGATTGCTTATTTTCGAAGGAATATGTAATGTCCACTGGTGCACATAAGCCTCCTCAATATCGACGAAAAAAGAAGAGCGAGAGCGGTGGTCGCAAACGGCTCAACATTTTCTTATGCTTATTTTTGGGCTTTATCTCTTTGACAAAAATTTATGCTTTAAAAAAAAAGCTGTTATCGCTGCAACTTATTTAATCCACTAAGTAGATGCTGGATTTAACATGTAAAAACAATTTGGTTATGAGTTGTCTCGTCTGCTTTTATTTTTCTCATACTAACAGTAACGGTAAGGGCTGCAGCTAGCTTTACCTACTGCATCTTTTTTATTTTGTACAATTTGTAAATATTTGTTTAATTGTAATTTTCTTTGTCCTTATACTTCATTACAATAGACCATAATGAAATACTAGATATTTTGGTCTCCAGATTATTAGAAAGTGCCAATTGGTTTTTTGTTAGTTTACCTGCTTATTTTATAAATAATGTATTCTAATAAGATAACGATCTAGCCATAATGTAGGGTAATAAGCATTTTTATGCTGTCTTTAGTCTAAGAATGACGTATCCATAAGCACGTTTTTATAATCTCTATTTACCTAAGGGGAAGACACTTAGTTGTTGTGTTCTTTATAAGTAGCACTAGTGTACACTATTATACTACAATACACATTTTTTTTTACACTACACTAACTTGATTTATCCTTTTGAGCCTTTTCACTAGGTCCGTGCTGTGCACTGACAAAAAACTGACGAATAATATCTGATTACTGATTACTTTTTCAGAAATTCATGTAGAATAAATTTTACGGGCAGTCTGTAAAACTTTTTTTGAGTTGTGTAGTGCAGTGGTTTTGGTCATGGGAAAAATACAAACTAGGGCACCGACTAAAACGATGAAATTAGGTCTAAAAGTGAGCATTACTGCCCTACACAACTCCGTCAAAGCGCGGTACCTGGTTTTCTTTACTCTAAACAAGTCAAGGAGTTTGAGGCAAATGTCGTTATAAGTGCTCTTGTCAAAATTCGGTGTAAGTGCTATTTTTAACTCACGGATAATCTCTGGTGTTAGCGTATTCAACAGGATGTCATTTTGTAGGCTTAGATCCAAATATTCAGGATTTGACATTTGTTTGAAAAGAAGTCTAAAAAATCTTCAATCCTACAGCTGTCGGGATTGTATTTCTCCATGTTAAAATTTTTGATCACCATCATCCTGTCTGGCTGACTTGAAGCGCTCGTAGAGCTTTATGTTTCTGTCTGTTCTTTGTTGTACATTGTTTGTAGCAACAATTTTAGAATTTGTGTTATCTGTTCTTGCTGCGCCTGTTGAGCTTGCAAGAACAGATCAAATTGCTCTTTGTTCATCGTTTAAGTAATTCATCGTCGTCGCCAATAAAATAATAACATCTTGCTTTACGAGGATAATTTTATTAATGACATACTTCGAACTGTGACACATCAAGTTGTGATTAAAACGTCCATAAAGGTTCATAGCTATACCATTTAAGTTTCTTTTTTTTCTTAGGTATGTGTTGTACAATATACCCGAAACATTTCTTTTTGCTTGAAAGGGGCCTCCCTGCAAAAACCAAATAGAACATTAACGGCCAGTTTTTGAGACGACAATCAATGTTTAGTTAGTATGTTTCATATCATATATCATATCATTTATTCATGAACGATCATACAATCATGTTTGAAATAAGTACATACAATTGAAAGAGACAAACAAGAAACAATCAATAAACACAAATTAAATAATAATAATAGTACAAAATTCAATTTTACATAGTCAAGTATCAATATTAGAAATGTCATTATTTATAAAATCATCAATGGAATAGAAACACCCTTTCAACAAAAGCTTTTTTAATTTAGTTTTGAATTTATAAGTACTGTCTATTATTTTAATGTCAATTGGTAATGAATTATATAATCTAATGGCCTGATATCTACAGCAGTGTTTCGCGACATTAAGCTTTGGACAGAAAGGCATTCCATATTTTTTCTTCTTGTAGTGAGCCGAATAGTAGATTGCGCCGTTGTTTCATAGCGGTACGGATGCTTGAAGACGTCTAGTAACGTCACCAGAATGTAAAGGCTAGGTACCGTTAGAATATTTAATTTTAAAAAGTGCTCTTTACACGATTCCCATTGTGGGATTCTTACCATGGTGCGTATAGCTCGTTTCTGCATGATAAAAGCCTTATTTATATTATAATTGTAACTACCACCCCAGAACTTAATACTATATCTTAGCTTTGACTCTATAAGAGCATAATATACTAGTTTAAGTTGATCAACAGTTACCTCTTCTCGAAGACTTCTTAATGCATAACAGGCGGAGCTTAAAGAGTTTTCTATTACCTCTAGTTCGGTTTTCCAGTTTAAAAATTCGCCAATCTGTATGCCTAACAACTTAACACTATTGGAAAACTCAACTTTTGTTCCTTTACAGATAATATTTAATTTATCCTGCTTGTGAGAGGTAGTTTTAAACAAAATAGCATTAGTCTTTTTAGCGTTGAGATTCAGTTTATTACATTCGAACCATTTATCAAAAGCCACAATAGCATTGTCGATCTTGATTTCCAGTTCTTGTAAACACTTTCCTGGAATAATAGCGTTTGTGTCGTCTGCATAAACCACCAATCCAATTCCAGGAATAGTGCTGCTTACGAAATCTATGAGATCGTTAAGAAACATGACATAAAATATTGGTCCCAGTACCGAACCCTGTGGCACTCCTCGTTCAATACTAACTGCTTTAGATTTTGTTACAACTTCTTGTCTGTCAATTATGCTTCTTATTTCCACAAATTGCTTTCGATTCGTGAGGTAAGACTTAAATAGATCCAACACATTACCTCTTACACCATAATATTCCAGCTTAGCAATCAATATTTTATGATTTATGGTGTCGAAAGCTGAGGAAAGATCTAAAAACAGTCCCGCTACCTTCATTTTTTTATTTAGATTCGTTACAACGTCGGTTACTAAAAAGTCAATGGCATCTACCGTACCTACATTCATCTGATAGCCAAACTGTCGTTCATTCAGAGTTTTGTTCAACTTTAAATGTGACACTAATCTGTCTCTAATAAGTTTTTCAAAAACTTTTGAAACAATAGGCAGCAGCGAGATAGGCCTATAGTTTTTTGGATCATTCTTTTTCCCCTTCTTATGTATGGGAAGCACTCGAGCTATTTTTAGTTGGTCTGGGAAAATACTAAGCCTTAGACAATTATTAATAAAAACTGATAGTGGTTCAGCTAATAAATCAATATTGTTTTTAATTACAGTTATTGGGATCTCGTCATAGCCAAAGGATTTCTTTACTTCCATCCTTTTTATAATAATGCCAATTTCATTTTTATTAGTCATTTCAAATTGCATGTCATTATCAACCTTCTTAGAATAGTTAGTCAAATATTTAATGGCTTCATCACTTTCTCCATCAGTGTCAGCTATCACAGAATTAAATTGATCAGAAAAAATGTCAGCAATTATTTGTGCATCTTCTGTAATTTTATGATTCATTTTAAGAACACAATTACCTATGGTTTTCCCCCTAGTCTTGTTTCTATGTTTGTTAATTATACTCCAAATGTGCTTTGATTTATTTTTACTCTTCTCTATTTCTTTCAAAGCCCTTGTCAACTTGAAATTGGGTTGCAGGAACGCCTGTCAACTGAATCTCTTATCAATTAACATTTCAAGAATATTTTTTTTAAATAGTGTTTATTTTATTAAATGAACTATAACTTAGACAACAAAAAAATTCATAATATATAAAAAAAACTAAAACTAATTAAAACTAAACCTAAAAAATCTAGCAAAAGTGGGTGTCCATGAGGCATGGTGCCAAGAACGCTGGCTGCATTCGCACGTTGAATAGCAATAGCTATTCTTTGTGCGAAAAAAGAGCCAGCCCTATTGTGTCGACAGTGGCGTCGACCAGCCGAGGAAACAATTGCTTAATTTTTTTTTGTACTGGGACCTCATGAACCAAAAGTTTCGGAGCTAAGCGGCACAAGTATGTAGTCGCTAGAAAGCGTCACATACTCGTACTTGCGCCGCTTGGCTTTTTCTGCGGCCTCCGCCGCGGCTCCGGCCCTTAAAACCGAACCGCTGAGATGGGAAGGGGCTAACGTGTCGACACATGTAGCATCCCACACGAGAGCCCTTCCCCGCTCCCAGGGTATCAACGTCAGGCCGTCCGGACGCTTGCCATCATCACGGACCATTCCAACAGGTTCAAAAAGAAAAGGAAGATTGATGGTGGCAAGCGCCCGTTTGATGATATCGTTGATGGAGCCGTGGCGGGAAAATCTGCCAGCACTGCGTTGGCAGTATAATCCATGGCGTCCGTTCCTGTCGACGTCACTGCCACATGGACACCGATGACGTACGACAATGGCAGCACACAGTCGAAGACCGTCGGCGATGCGGAAGCTGCCATTGTCGAACAGCGTTCTGAAGGTTGGCAGATGGAAGGGCGTGTAGCCACTGTCCCGATTCAAATGTCGAGACCGCTGGAAGTCTTGCGCGGTGTTGGTCAAATTTTGAACCAAATCTTTGTGGACTCTCTTGCACCAATGAAACATCTCAAAGTTTTTGACCCGTTGGTTCCTTTGGGAGGTTTTCATTGGGGCAGAGAGTTTTCCAGGCGTCAGACGCATGATGTAGAATTTGAGAACACAGGCTTGTTACACTGTGCACCGACGAAAGGAAAACCGGAAGAGCTACACTAGAATTTTTTATTATTCCGATACCACCAGATCTAATAGGTAAAGAGGCTTGAATCCAGGTATTGTTCTCGAGGTTTAAATTTAGAATTTTTTCTAAAGCATAGTTGAGGGTGGTATCCAAGTTTTCTAAAATGTCCGTATGTTTCCAGATTGGGTATGCTCTGAGAATATTATGTAAATGTTTGTACAAAAAGGCAATATTTTAAACTTGTGTATGCAATATGAGAATTTAATGAGCCTGACGTGTTCCGAAAGTATGCTTGTTTTTTTTCCAAAAGAGGTCTAACACTCTCCTCGAGTAAACGGTGTTCCTAGAAGGTAAAGTGAATCCTTTTGTAGACACTTAATTTCTGGTGAAATTTCTTGAAAGTTTTGTATAAGAATTTTTCGATCATTAGGGTTGAATTTGTCAGATATATATGTATAGTTCACATTTGCCTAAACTTCGATCCAAATTTAAATTTCGCATTTAAATTTAAGAGATTGCCGATACCCCGTGCCCAGGACTGTAAATCACACCATTTAAGTTGGGTGTTTGGGTCAGCTTCTAGCACAGAGTTCAATAACAAATGTGCTAATTCTTTCCTTTGGTAGAATCCAACAGGCCGTTAACAGCTTGTTGGCTGGTAAGTAAAGCCCGTCCTCTGTGTGTGTTATTTAAAATAGACCTTATCTGAAAAATTAATTAATCTGAAACTTTTGAAGTAATTTTCAAAAGTTTCAAAACCCCTTTCTACCAATAAACAAAATTATTAAATGTAAAATAATAACACTTTTAGTTCACATATATTTATTTAAAGAAATAACTTTTTTTTTTATAATTTCGAAAACAAATTAGTGGACTATAAATATTACTAAAATCTAAGTCCGAATCTTGAGTAAGACTTGAATTGAATGTTGTGATAAAGTAGGTGATGCTGGTTCAATGAGTTGGCGTGTCGAATATCCATATGCACCTGAAGGGAAGATATTCTGGTTTAATGGTGGGTGCACATTCTGGTTTTGTGACGAATATACTGATTGTTGCATGTGATCTCTTGACTGTGAATGCCAACCATAATTTGATGAGTATAAACGACTTTCACGCTGCATTTTCATGTTTTGGATCAGTGACAGCACACCTGATTGAAACTCAGTTTCATTATCGTCAAAAGACGTAACGCTCGGCAGAACACCTTTGAAAAAAGAGAGCATTGGATGTTCGTTACTTTTGTCTGGCTGTAGCCTGCTATCTAAAAACTGGCTCATTCTGTCATCGAGGGTCTTGGGCTTTTTAGTACTTGGTAATGGCAGCTCTGAATTTTATCTGTGTTATTCGCCGCTGGTGCCTCTGGAGATGTATCTGTTGGACGCTTCTTGACAGAATCATGAGTGTTAGAGTAAAGCGAACGCCTCACTCCAATTACTACGAGGGCGGGTCAATAAGTATTTTCGAACGTTTATTATAAATTAATATATAAAAGCATACAAGACACTTATGTTAAGAAATGCACTGATTGGTACGTCTGTAAGTCCGTGACTTTTCGAATAAAACACTGATTTTTTGATTAAAAAATCATTTTATTTTTCAACGTTGTCTCTATACACTTTGTGCACCGCTTCTCCAATTTTTTTATCCCTTCCAAAAAATAAAATTTGTCGAGGTCCTCAAAATAGGTCTTTGTTTGTGAGATGATTTCATCATTGGAGTCAAATCGTTTTCCACTAAGCCATTTCTTCAGGTTTGGGAACAAGAAGTAGTCCTTCGGAGCCAAATCTAGAGAATAGGGCGGATGAGGGAGCAGTTCATAGCCCAAATCATGGATTTTCGCCATGGCAACTGCACATGTGTGCACCCTTGCATTGTCCTGGTGGAAAATAACTTTTTTCTTGGTCAAATGAGGTTGGTTTTTTTTAATCGTCATTGAATCGATCCAATAAGTTGGCATAATATTCCCCATTGATTGTTCTTCCCTTTTGAAGGTAGTCGATGTGGATTATCCCGCGTGCATCCCAAAAAACAGTCGCCATGACTTTATTGGCTGACAAACCCACTTTGGCCTCTTATGGCGCTGATTCACCCTTAGAAACCCACTGTTTTGACTGTTGTTTGGTCTCTGGTGTGTGCATGTGTGGCGGATCCTTGTTTCGTCCACGGTTACAAAACGGTGAAAAAACTCCTCCATATTGCGGTTAAACAACACCAAACCCTCCTGTGAAGTTGTTACACGATTGCGTTTGTGGTCGACTGTGAGCAAACGCGGCACCCATCTTGCGGAAAGCTTTCTCATGCCCAAGTGATCATTCAAAATTGAAACCACTGATCCATGCGAGATCCCTACGGCTCCCACAATCTATCGCACTTTCAATCTTCGGTCGGCCAAAACTATATCATGAACTTTTTCGATTGTTTCGGGCGTCCCAGGACGTTCGGCATCTTCAGTGCTTGTACGGCCACAACGAAATTCAGTAAACCACTTTTGTAAAAAAGTGTCCTCATAGTATTTATCAAGCTTAGCCTTTGTTCCGGTATTGGTTTTATTTTTGACAAAAAATAATGCTTAATAAACACACGAAATTCACTTTTTTCCATTTTTTTCTCAGATACTGGGTAGTATGATAAAAATAACTGTCAAACACAAACTATGAGAATTTAATGAGCCTGACGTGTTCCGAAAGTATGCTTGTTTTTTTTCCAAAAGAGGTCTAACACTCTCCTCGAGTAAACGGTGTTCCTAGAAGGTAAAGTGAATCCTTTTGTAGACACTTAATTTCTGGTGAAATTTCTTGAAAGTTTTGTGTAAGAATTTTTCGATCATTAGGGTTGAATTTGTCAGATATATATGTATAGTTCACATTTGCCTTAACTTCGATCCAAATTTAAATTTCGCATTTAAATTTAAGAGATTGCCGATACCCCGTGCCCAGGACTGTAAATCACACCATTTAAGTTGGGTGTTTAGGTCAGCTTCTAGCACAGAGTTCAATAACAAATGTGCTAATTCTTTCCTTTGGTAGAATCCAACAGGCCGTTAACAGCTTGTTGGCTGGTAAGTAAAGCCCGTCCTCTGTGTGAGTTATTTAAAATAGACCTTATCTGAAAAATTAATTAATCTGAAACTTTTGAAGTAATTTTCAAAAGTTTCAAAACCCCTTTCTACCAATAAACAAAATTATTGAATGTAAAATAATAACACTTTTAGTTCACATATATTTATTTAAAGAAATAACTTTTTTTTTATAATTTCGAAAACAAATTAGTGGACTATAAATATTACTAAAATCTAAGTCCGAATCTTGAGTAAGACTTGAATTGAATGTTGTGATAAAGTAGGTGATGCTGGTTCAATGAGTTGGCGTGTCGAATATCCATATCCACCTGAAGGGAAGATATTCTGGTTTAATGGTGGGTGCACATTCTGGTTTTGTGACGAATATACTGATTGTTGCATGTGATCTCTTGACTGTGAATGCCAACCATAATTTGATGAGTATAAACGACTTTCACGCTGCATTTTCATGTTTTGGATCAGTGACAGCACACCTGATTGAAACTCAGTTTCATTATCGTCAAAAGACGTAACGCTCGGCAGAACACCTTTGAAAAAAGAGAGCATTGGATGTTCGTTACTTTTGTCTGGCTGTAGCCTGCTATCTAAAAACTGGCTCATTCTGTCATCGAGGGTCTTGGGCTTTTTAGTACTTGGTAATGGCAGCTCTGAATTTTATCTGTGTTATTCGCCGCTGGTGCCTCTGGAGATGTATCTGTTGGACGCTTCTTGACAGAATCATGAGTGTTAGAGTAAAGCGAACGCCTCACTCCAATTACTACGAGGGCGGGTCAATAAGTATTTTCGAACGTTTATTATAAATTAATATATAAAAGCATACAAGACACTTATGTTAAGAAATGCACTGATTGGTACGTCTGTAAGTCCGTGACTTTTCGAATAAAACACTGATTTTTTGATTAAAAAATCATTTTATTTTTCAACGTTGTCTCTATACACTTTGTGCACCGCTTCTCCAATTTTTTTATCCCTTCCAAAAAATAAAATTTGTCGAGGTCCTCAAAATAGGTCTTTGTTTGTGAGATGATTTCATCATTGGAGTCAAATCGTTTTCCACTAAGCCATTTCTTCAGGTTTGGGAACAAGAAGTAGTCCTTCGGAGCCAAATCTAGAGAATAGGGCGGATGAGGGAGCAGTTCATAGCCCAAATCATGGATTTTCGCCATGGCAACTGCACATGTGTGCACCCTTGCATTGTCCTGGTGGAAAATAACTTTTTTCTTGGTCAAATGAGGTTGGTTTTTTTTAATCGTCATTGAATCGATCCAATAAGTTGGCATAATATTCCCCATTGATTGTTCTTCCCTTTTGAAGGTAGTCGATGTGGATTATCCCGCGTGCATCCCAAAAAACAGTCGCCATGACTTTATTGGCTGACAAACCCACTTTGGCCTCTTATGGCGCTGATTCACCCTTAGAAACCCACTGTTTTGACTGTTGTTTGGTCTCTGGTGTGTGCATGTGTGGCGGATCCTTGTTTCGTCCACGGTTACAAAACGGTGAAAAAACTCCTCCATATTGCGGTTAAACAACACCAAACCCTCCTGTGAAGTTGTTACACGATTGCGTTTGTGGTCGACTGTGAGCAAACGCGGCACCCATCTTGCGGAAAGCTTTCTCATGCCCAAGTGATCATTCAAAATTGAAACCACTGATCCATGCGAGATCCCTACGGCTCCCACAATCTATCGCACTTTCAATCTTCGGTCGGCCAAAACTATATCATGAACTTTTTCGATTGTTTCGGGCGTCCCAGGACGTTCGGCATCTTCAGTGCTTGTACGGCCACAACGAAATTCAGTAAACCACTTTTGTAAAAAAGTGTCCTCATAGTATTTATCAAGCTTAGCCTTTGTTTCGGTATTGGTTTTTTTTTGACAAAAAATAATGCTTAATAAACACACGAAATTCACTTTTTTCCATTTTTTCTCAGATTACTGGGTAGTATGATAAAAATAACTGTCAAACACAAACTAACTGACGCAGCAACTTCAAATTTTGACAGGAGCAGTGTTGCTTTTTCAGTAAGTCAGAAGTTCAAAAAGTCACGGACTTATTGACCCTCGTATTTAAAATATCATAAATTAAAGGTGTGTCTTCAGTTCTTTTTAAAGGCACTGTTATATTTAGCTTTATTAAGTTTCTTCTTTTTCTTAGGTATGTGTTATACAATATACCCGAAACATTTATTTTTGCTTGAAAGGGGCCTCCCTGCAAAAACCAAATAGAACATTAACGGCCAGTTTCTGAGACGATAGTCAATGTTTAGTTAGTATGTTTCAAAGCCCTTGTCAACTTGAAAATGGGTTGCAAGAACGCCTGTCAACTGAATCTCTTATCAATTAACATTTCAAGAATTAATTCATGAGGATTGAATTTTCCTTGATTAGCTTCGAGCATTGAATACTCAAACTTAATTTGTTGACACGAAACCTAAGATTAGTTAATAGTATGCTAGCTCTTTCTGCGACCCAATGAGATTAGACAGTCCTGCTTATATTGACATCATATTAGCAGTTCAGCGCTGGTGGCCTAGTGGTAGCGGCCCCGACTTCCGATGTTAAGGTTGTGGGTTCAAATCCAGTCGTGTACCAATGAGTTTTTCTGCCCAAAAAAATATGTACACCTTGATATAATAACTTTAATATAACTTACAGCAATATATGCACCGTAATAGATTACTGGCGATTCCTTTTTAAAGAGTTCGCCGATACCCCGTGCCCAGGACTGAAAATCACACCATTTAAGTTGAGTGTTTGGTTTAGCTTTTAGCACAGAGTTTAATAACAAATGTGCTAATTCTTTCCTTTGGTAGAATCCAACAGGCCGTTAACAGCTTTTTGGCTGGTAAGTAAAGCCCGTCCTCTGTGTGTGTTATTTAAAATAGACCTTATCTGGAAAATAAGTAAGTAATTAATTTTCATAAGTTTCAAAACCTTTTTGTACCAATATACAAAATTATTAAATGTAAAATAATAACACTTTTAGTTCACATATATTTATTTAAAGAAGTAACTTTTTTTTATAATTTCGAAAACAAATTAGTGGACTATAAATATTACTAAAATCTAAGTCCGAATCTTGAGTAAGACTTGAATTGAATGTTGTGATAAGTAGGTGATGCTGGTTCAACGAGTTGGCGTGTCGAATATCCATATCCACCTGAAGGGAAGATATTCTGGTTTTGTGACGAATATACAGATTGTTGCATGTGAACTCTTGACTGTGAATGCCAACCATAATTTGATGAGTATAAACGACTTTCACGCTGCATTTTCATGTTTTGGATCAGTGACAGCACACCTGATTGAAACTCTAAAGTTTCATTATCGTCAAAAGACGTAACGTTCGGCAGAACACCTTTGAAAAAAGAGAGCATTGGATGTTCGTTACTTTTGTCTGGCTGTAGCCTGCTATCTAAAAACTGGCTCATTCTGTCATCGAGGGTCTTAGGCTTTTTGGAAGTACTTGGTAATGGCAGCTCTGAATTTATATCTGTGTTATTCGCCGCTGGTGCCTCTGGAGATGTATCTGTTGGACGCTTCTTGACAGAATCATGAGTGTTAGAGTAAAGCGAACGCCTCACTCCTATTACTACTCGTATTTAAAATATCATAAATTAAAGGTGGGTCTTCAGTTCGCTTTAAAGGCACTGTTATATTTAGCTTTATTAAGTTTTTTCTTTTTCTTAGGTATGTGTCATACAATTATACCCGAAACATTTCTTTTTGCTTGAAAGGGGCCTCCCTGCAAAAACCAAATAGAACATTAACGGCCAGTTTCTGGGACGATAATCAATGTTTAGTTAGTATGTTTCAAAGCCCTTGTCAACTTGAAAATGGGTTGCAGGAACGCCTGTCAACTGAATCTCTTATCAATTAACATTTCAAGAATTAATTCATGAGGATTGAATTTTCCTTGATTAGCTTCGAGCATTGAATACTCAAACTTAATTTGTTGACACGAAACCTAAGATTAGTTAATCTTCTTCTTATCGTGTCACTGATTCTTTCGAACCAAGTGTGGTGAAAGGATTTTAAGTGCGCCTCGAAAAGACTCCTTTCGTGCACTTAATAGATTAGTTAATAGTATGCAAGCTCTTTCTGCGACCCAATGAGATTAGACAGTCCTGCTTATATTGACATCATAATAGCAGTTCAGCGCTGGTGGCCTAGTGGTAGCGGCCCTGACTTCCGATGTTAAGGTTGTGGGTTCAAATCCAGTCGTGTACCAATGAGTTTTTCTGCCCAAAAAAATATGTAAGTACACCATGACATAATAACTTTAATACACTAGTTGTTAAAAAAATATAACTTACAGCAATATATGCAGCGTAATAGATTACTGGCGATTCCTTTTTAAAGAGTTCGCCGATACCCCGTGCCCAGGACTGAAAATCACACCATTTAAGTTGGGTGTTTGGGTCAGCTTCTAGCACAGAGTTCAATAACAAATGTGCTAATTCTTTCCTTTGGTAGAATCCAACAGGCCGTTAACAGCTTGTTGGCTGGTAAGTAAAGCCCGTCCTCTGTGTCTGTTATTTAAAATAGACCTTATCTGAAAAAAAAGGAAGTAAATTATTTTCATAATTTTCTAAACCCCTTTGTACCAATATACAAAATTATTAAAAGTAAAATAATAACACTTTTAGTTCACATATTATATTTATTTAAAGAAATAACTTTTTTTTATAATTTCGAAAACAAATTAGTGGACTATAAATATTACTAAAATCTAAGTCCAAATCTTGAGTAAGACTTGAATTGAATGTTGTGATAAAGTGGTGATGCTGGTTCAACGAGTTGGCATGTCGAATATCCATATCCACCTGAAGGGAAGATATTCTGGTTTAATGGTGGGTGCACATTCTGGTTTTGTGACGAATATACAGATTGTTGCATGTGATCTCTTGACTGTGAATGCCA
Organism: Thera obeliscata; assembly: GCA_947578465.1. NCBI lineage: Eukaryota > Metazoa > Arthropoda > Insecta > Lepidoptera > Geometridae > Thera > Thera obeliscata. The sequence continues at coordinate 4,893,257 of OX387922.1, read as the reverse complement.
ACCATAATTTGATGAGTATAAACGACTTTCACGCTGCATTTTCATGTTTTGGATCAGTGACAGCACACCTGATTGAAACTCAGTTTCATTATCGTTAAAAGACGTAACGCTCGGCAGAACACCTTTGAAAAAAGAGAGCATTGGATGTTCGTTACTTTTGTCTGGCTGTAGCCTGCTATCTAAAAACTGGCTCATTCTGTCATCAAGGGTCTTGGGCTTTTTAGAGGTATTTGGTAATGGCAGCTCTGAATTTTTATCTGTGTTATTCGCTCTGCGTTATCTGTGTGCTTCGCTGGTGCCTCTGGAGATGTATCTGTTGGACGCTTCTTGACAGAATCATGAGTGTTAGAGGAAAGCGAACGCTTCACTCCTGTTACTACTCTTATTTAGAGGTGGGTCTTTAGTTCGTTTTAAAGGCACTGTTATATTTAGCTTTATTAAGTTTTTTCTTTTTCTTAGGTATGTGTTATACAATATACCCGAAACATTTCTTTTTGCTTGAAAGGGCCTCCCTGCAAAAACCAAATAGAACATTAACGGCCAGTTTCTGAGACGATAATCAATGTTTAGTTAGTATGTTTCAAAGCCCTTGTCAACTTGAAAATGGGTTGCAGGAACGCCTGTCAACTGAATCTCTTATCAATTAACATTTCAAGATTTAATTCATGAGGCATGAATTTTCCTTGATAAGCTTCGAGCATAGAATACTCAAACTTGATTTGTTGACACGAAACCTAAGATTAGTTAATAGTATGCAAGCTCTTTCTGCGACCCAATGAGATTAGACAGTCCTGCTTATATTGACATCATAATAGCAGTTCAGCGCTGGTGGCCTAGTGGTAGCGGCCCTGACTTCCGATGTTAAGGAATGACTTATATCAGCTTAGCGTTTGTGGACTATGAGAAGGCCTTTGACTCTGTTGAGACCTGGGCTGTTCTACAGTCCCTGCAACGATGTCAGGTTGACTGGCGATATATCGAAGTGTTGAGATGTCTTTACAATGACGCCACCATGTCTGTTCAGGTCCAGAACCAGCAGTCAAAACCTATCCAGTTGCGCCGCGGAGTGAGGCAAGGGGACGTTATATCCCCCAAATTGTTCACAAGCGCGCTGGAAGATTTGTTTAAGACGCTGAGTTGGACTGGAATGGGAATCAATATCAATGGCGAATACATCTCACACTTACGATTTGCTGATGACATCGTCATATTGGCAGAATCGTTGCAGGACCTACAACAGATGCTGAACAGCCTAGCTGTTTCCTCACGACGGGTCGGCCTGGGCATGAACTTGGATAAAACTAAGATCATGTTCAATGATCGTATCACCCCAGAGCCGATCACCGTCGCCGGAATGCCTCTCGAAGTTGTGCAGGAGTATGTCTACCTCGGGCAAACCTTGCGGCTAGGTAGACACAACTTTGAGAGAGAGCTAAACCGGAGAATACAGCTGGGCTGGACTGCGTTTGGGAAACTCCGTCAAGTTTTCTCGTCGCCGATCCCACAATGTCTGAAGACGAAAGTCTTCAACCAGTGCGTCCTACCTGTAATGACCTATGCTGCCGAAACGTGGACACTAACAGTAGGGTCGGTCCACAAACTGAAAGTCGCTCAGCGAGCTATGGAAAGGGCTATGCTCGGAGTCTCTCTGAAGGATAAAATCCGGAACGAAGTTATCCGACAGAGAACCAAGGTGGTCGACATAGCTCAAAGGATTAGTAAGCTGAAGTGGCAGTGGGCCGGTCATGTTTGCCGTAGAACAGACAATCGTTGGAGCAAACGAATACTAGAGTGGAGACCGCGTTTAGGTAAGCGTAGTGTAGGACGCCCTCCGGCAAGGTGGGGCGACGATCTGCGAAATGTAGCTGGCAAGCACTGGAGGAGAAGAGCCGAAGACCGGGCTCAGTGGCACGTCTTGGGAGAGACCTATGTCCAGCAGTGGACTAATACAGGTTGATGATGATGATGATGATGATGAAACGACTTTCACGCTGCATTTTCATGTTTTGGCTCAGTGACAGCACACCTGATTGAAACTCTTAAGTTTCATTATCGTCAAAAGACGTAACGCTCGGCAGAACACCTTTGAAAAAAGAGAGCATTGGATGTTCGTTACTTTTGTCTGTCTGTAGCCTGCTATCTAAAAACTGGCTCATTCTGTCATCGAGGGTCTTGGGCTTTTTAGAAGTACTTGGTAATGGCAGCTCTGAATTTATATCTGTGTTATTCGCCGCTGGTGCCTCTGGAGATGTATCTGTTGGACGCTTCTTGACAGAATCATGAGTGTTAGAGTAAAGCGGACGCCTCACTCCAATTACTACGAGGGCGGGTCAATAAGTATTTTCGAACGTTTATTATAAATTAATATATAAAAGCATACAAGACACTTATGTTAAGAAATGCACTGATTGGTACGTCTGTAATTCCGTGACTTTTCGAATAAAACACTGATTTTTTGATTAAAAAATCATTTTATTTTTCAACGTTGTCTCTATACACTTTGTGCACCGCTTCTCCAATTTTTTTATCCCTTCCAAAAAATAAAATTTGTCGAGGTCCTCAAAATAGGTCTTTGTTTGTGAGATGATTTCATCATTGGAGTCAAATCGTTTTCCACTAAGCCATTTCTTCAGGTTTGGGAACAAGAAGTAGTCCTTCGGAGCCAAATCTAGAGAATAGGGCGGATGAGGGAGCAATTCATAGCCCAAATCATGGATTTTTGCCATGGCAACTGCACATGTGTGCACCCTTGCCCTGGTGGAAAATAACTTTTTTCTTGGCCAAATGAGGTCGGTTTTTTTTAAATCGTCATTGAATAGATCCAATAAGTTGGCATAATATTCCCCATTGATTGTTCTTCCCTTTTGAAGGTAGTCGATGTGGATTATCCCGCGTGCATCCCAAAAAACAGTCGCCATGACTTTATTGGCTGACAAACCCACTTTGGCCTCATATGGCGCCGATTCACCCTTAGAAACCCACTGTTTTGACTGTTGTTTGGTCTCTGGTGTGAGCATGTGTGGCGGATCCTTGTTTCGTCCACGGTTACAAAACGGTGAAAAAACTCCTCCATATTGCGGTTAAACAACACCAAACCCTCCTGTGAAGTTGTTACACGATTGCGTTTGTGGTCGACTGTGAGCAAACGCGGCACCCATCTTGCGGAAAGCTTTCTCATGCCCAAGTGATCATTCAAAATTGAAACCACTGATCCATGCGAGATCCCTACGGCTCCCACAATCTATCGCACTTTCAATCTTCGGTCGGCCAAAACTATATCATGAACTTTTTCGATTGTTTCGGGCGTCCCAGGACGTTCGGCATCTTCAGTGCTTGTACGGCCACAACGAAATTCAGTAAACCACTTGTGTAAAAAAGTGTCCTCATAGTATTTATCAAGCTTAGATTTTGTTTCGGTATTGGTTTTTTTTCGCAAAAAATAATGCTTAATAAACACACAAAATTCACTTTTTTCCATTTTCTTCTCAGATTACTGGGTAGTATGATAAAAATAACTGTCAAACACAAACTAACTGACGCAGCAACTTCAAATTTTGACAGGAGCAGTGTTGCTTTTTCAGTAAGTCAGAAGTTCAAAAAGTCACGGACTTATTGACCCTCGTATTTAAAATATCATAAATTAAAGGTGGGTCTTCAGTTCGCTTTAAAGGCACTGTTATATTTAGCTTTATTAAGTTTTTTCTTTTTCTTAGGTATGTGTTATACAATATACCCGAAACATTTCTTTTTGCTTGAAAGGGGCCTCCCTGCAAAAACCAAATAGAACATTAACGGCCAGTTTCTGAGACGATAATCAATGTTTAGTTAGTATGTTTCAAAGCCCTTGTCAACTTGAAAATGGGTTGCAGGAACGCCTGTCAACTGAATCTCTTATCAATTAACATTTCAAGAATTAATTCATGAGGAATGAATTTTCCTTGATTAGCTTCGAGCATTGAATACTCAAACTTAATTTGTTGACACGAAACCTAAGATATAGTTAATAGTATGCTAGCTCTTTCTGCGACCCAATGAGATTAGACAGTCCTGCTTATATTGACATCATAATAGCAGTTCAGCGCTGGTGGCCTAGTGGTAGCGGCCCCGACTTCCGATGTTAAGGTTGTGGGTTCAAATCCAGTCGTGTACCAATGAGTTTTTCTGCCCAAAAAAATATGTAGGTACACCAAGACATAATAACTTTAATACACTAGTTGTTTAAAAAAATATAACTTACAGCAATATATGCAGCGTAAGAGATTACTGGCGATTCCTTTTTAAAGAGTTCGCCGATACCCCGTGCCCAGGCCTGAAAATCACACCATATAAGTCAGTATCATATGTTTGGGTCAGCTTCTAGCACAGAGTTCAATAACAAATGTGCTAATTCTTTCCTTTGGTAGAATCCAACAGGCCGTTAACAGCTTGTTGGCTGGTAAGTAAAGCCCGTCCTCTGTGTGTGTTATTTAAAATAGACCTAATCTGAAAAATAAGTAAGTAATTAATTTTCATAAGTTTCAAACCCCCTTTGTACCAATTTATAAAATTATTAAATGTAAAAAAAACTGAAAAAAACTAAGAAGTACGTAAATACGTACTTTGGTAATGTTTTGAAGACATGAAAAAAAACCGAAGAAGTGCGAGTCGAACTCGCCCACTGAGGAGGGTTACAAATCTTTTGACGTGATAACGTCTTATAAATCGATGGAGCCGGCTGCACGCACGAAAAAACATGACTCATGCGTCGTTACGTCGTTTCGTCGTTCCATTTACCTGAGCCCGAGCCCGGGTCGGGTAATGGGTAAGGGTAAATGAGGGTAAGGGTGAATGAGGGTAAGGGTAAGGGTTCGGTCGGGTTCCGGGTCCGGGTCCGAGAGTTCGAGTCCGAGTCCGAGTCCAAGTCCGAGTCCGAGTCCGCGAGTCCGCGAGTATTTTCTTATGACGTTATCACGTTCAACTATCGTCAGTAAACCGACTTTACAGACAACCGATTTTTTTATTATAAAATATCCTATGATAGACTCATTCCATAACTTTTTTATAAATCGAAAACAAAATCTGTTTCATTGCCCAGCATTGTTGCAATTGTATATATTCATATTGGTAAGTCAACCATTAATCCAACCAAATACAATGCGCCATAGATTATACGCTCAGGCAAAAACGGCCACATGTGATTTCTTTAAAGTAACAAAACAAACTGTGATCAATTTTCAATTGGAATAGACGTCTTGAAAAAAATCCGGCTTATAGTACCGTGTATTCCCGATGTCCCCGAGATTTTCTCCCCGTTAGCGGGGACAACGGGATGTTTCTAAATAACGTCTCGTTGTCCCTGCTATCCATTTTCTTCAACGGGGACAACGAATTGTTTCTAAATGACGTCCCGTTGTCCTCGTTAACATGTTTAGTTAGCGGGGAATCCCCGCTAAGATTAATAAATATTTCTTATAATTTTATGCAAGCTTTTTTTTTCTTTTGTGAGACAATTCTTTACCCTTCATAAGAGCCCCCAAAAAAATTTTATACGGGGCCCCGCCAAGGCACGCTACGCCACTGGCGGGGATATTAACGCTTGCAGTATTTTACTCCTCTTTCTTTTATTTATTTAATTCTTTATTGCACCAAACAAAATTGTATACAAAAAGAGAGCTTAATGCTAGACAGCGTTTTTTACCAGCCACTACACTAATGGACTCAGTGCAGTGCTTTCGTTGTTGTTTCCTAAATCACCATGCATGGTGAAAAGTTGCTGGAAAAGTTTTGGGCAACTCTTGAAAGTGCCGTAACCAAAAAAGTCCTTATGACAGGCAACTTTATCTTTGGACTCATTAGAACACAACGCAATTATTCTTGTATCACAATCAAGTTAATCAGCCAGTACAAATTTCTTAAATTTTGATGGAATATTCACACTTTTTACATCATTAAAACAGTTTTATCTACACCCAATGTGGAATTCCTGTGGCGATATAATGCGCTTTTATTATTTTCAAATATAGGGAGCTTAGTTACTTTGTCTAGACCTAGGTCTTTGAGATCCGACATTGTTTCATTGAAGACTGTTGGTACGGAAGGCATATCAACTCTAATTATTTTTTTCTTACAATCCTCTATCTATATCCTCTTTTACTACTTTTCTGTCCTGAAAATAACAAATGACATAATTATACGCAAATAAATAATCTATACTTTAACGCTGGCTACTTGGGTTTTAGGGGTTTTAGGAACACTGCAAACGCTCACTGGATGTTAGATTTTTATTAAAGTAAGAATGGACACGAACACAATAGAGATACAATGGTAATAGTACATTATTGCAAAGACAGCGAAATAGGCAATTGCAGGTCGAGTATGAGGGCGAGGACTTCAATGATACGAGACAGGCAATTGCCATTTCGGCCGAGGCATATATTTTGCTTTTCTTAAAAAAATGCAAGAAAATAAAAAAGGGTCTTTAACATAATAAATTTAATTAATATTAAAAGTTATATTGCTCATGTTAGGACAATTATTGAACGAAAATGTTATTGTTTTTCCAGGCACATTTATGTTCGTTTGTTGTATTTCTGACGTTTGCGACTGGGAATTTGATAATTGGTCAGTGGTAGGTGGCTGGAAACTGGCTATACAGCCACGAGAACGCAATGTGTACGATAGGTGAAAGAGTTCTAAATTCAAACAGCACACCGTTTCATACAACATTGCCGGAGCGAGAACGCGCCGGGAAGTGATTTTGGTTTTTCAGTCTACGTAAATATGATACTTCGCGTGTTCTATATTCAAAAGTAATGACAATATTTCCGCGCATGTTTAAGAAAAACAATTTATACACAAAATGTTACGCGCGAGACAAGTTGTTGCGGTAGCGCACCGGCCGTTTCATTACCTAAGCGTCACGATAGGTGGCGCTTCGGTCGCGAAATCCACCCATATATCCGTTTACCGGCAAAGAAAATGGATTGGGTGCTACAATACGAATATTATAAAGAGGAAACATTTGATTGTTTGTATTGAATAGGCTCCGAAAGTACCGTGTATTCCCGATGTCCCCTTACTAGACTGACTTGAAAAAATCTACAGAATCGATTTCAAAAATTATTTTACCCGTGCGAAGCCGGGGAGTCTCTAGTAAATTATAAGAAACTAGTAATCTGTTTACACAGTTTTTTTTCTGCCGGCACGTAACATTATTAGGACTCCTTTTTAACCGACTTCAAATCAAAAAGGAGGAGGTTCTCAATTCGGTTGTATATATATTTTTTTTATTTACACAAAGAAACTTACAATTAAACAAATATTTAGAAAATGTACAAAATACACAAGAAACAGTTGAGCTATCTACGATTTTACGGTTTCAAACGATCTATTTTTTTTTAAATGTTTGTTTAGAATAATGTCGTAATTTGTGAGCCCATTTGAAAAATATTTTTTTTGCTGAAGCAAGGGCGTTGCTAATGGGAGCAGTGAGAGGCAGCTGCCCCCTACTACATCACAAACTCCCAATATTTTTTACACCTTGAGTTACATTAAAGCAGTTCAGGTATTTAATTGGATTTTTCACAATTTTATTTTTTCGGTTACTTTTGTTTTTTTTTCTTTTTTTTGTTTGACACAATGACACATGCCAAATCGCTCCATTCTTACTTTTTAGTAGCAGTACCCTCTTCCAGAATAGGATTTTCAGCTATTTGGACTAACGGAGGAATCGACGTAGTTTCAAAACACGCTTTAACGTCTCTGTAAAGATGGTTATTAGAAATTAACCAATTTAATGCTCGATTTAATTTTTGCATATCCACGATGAATTCTTTGGAGGTTGAAATATTCTTGAGACTTTCCACAACCAAAACTAAACCAGCTTGGTTTGGTGTCAGTGGTAATTGTTCAGCTATTTCTACTAGATCCTTAGCAAATTTAATAGGATTAATTTAATAAGTCCCCGTTACCGGGCATTATTTCCGACTATGTACTGCTCAAATTTGTGATTTTTATGGGATTCACTATTTGATTTTCGGACCGATTTTGAGTGAGCGTGATAAAAAAAAGCATGTCGACGCTCTTTTCTATGTTTTGTTAGTACTACGACTCACACTGGCACTGAACGTATAAAACGAATTTATGATCTTAGATGACTAACATCGCCAAACTTTTCGAGTAACAGCTATCGTGCATACATTCGCTATATCTACGGGGGGTGTATCGTTTGACATATGGATATAAAAATACTAATATATGAACTATGCTGCCAACACATAACGAATAAATTGTGCCTTTGCGTTTAGTCGTGCGATTTCTTTCACACGCATTCAACGGCTTTTTTTACTTCGCAAAATATTATGGATAGTACGTCAGAGCACGGATCCTAAACGACTACATTACAATGAAAACTCTAAAACAGGAGCATTTATATCTAACATTACCAAGGTGTATGCGAATTTTATTCCTGTAACGCTTCAATATGTTATCATATTTGTTGCATAAAAAAGAATAGGAGCTGGAACAAATCCAGTTATAAAATAAATGCTAGATGTTTTTTCGGCTTCACGCCGATTAGCTAACTCTCAAAAAGGTGTCAACGTACCACCATGGATTTGACTGTTCTTGGAAAAGCCATCAGTAACTTTGTGAGTACATTTTTCATTATTTTCCTTAGAGAAGAGATTCGATTTAAAGTTATGTTGCGACGGTTACTTTTTTTAATCAATCCCTTTCGACCAGCGGTCACCTACTTGTAGTTTAATGGATTTCTATAAAATAGTCTTGATTCCGTCTTCTATTGGTAGGTATGTGGTGGACTAAAATATATTTTTTGTGAACCAAAATTTATTATTTTTGTCATGTAAAAGGATCATACAAAAAACGGTAGGAACCAAGCCGTAGTTCGTTGGTTGCCTATTCTTCTAGGCTTGGTCGCGTGGAACTGTCATCTAGACTGATCCAGCTTTAAGACGTTTCAATTTGTTCCTCTTGATATAACTGCATAAAGAAATTTTGGATTTGAGTCGTCGAGAAAATAGAAAACTCTCATTATTTACTTGCTAATTATTAACTGCAATCGGCCCTGAAAGGTGCTGAAGTTTAAAAGCAATGAACACCGTGAAACAAATTCTCGGTCGCTTATTTTTTGTTATATTCACAAACACCGCTTTGAACCTACACTTAATTAATTATCTACCAAATTAAATAACTCCAGCTTCTTTTTGATTAGTTTCTGCTTCTAATACGGGAGCCAACAGTTAACTTGTCAACTTGATGCAAGAGACTTATTAAAGTAAAAGCCTGTGACCCCCAGACCTTCGTTATTATAATAAAGCTTAAAGTGAGTCAGTGCATGCTCCCAACATAGGTAAGAACAATGCACAATTATGAAGTTTGGGTTACCGTGGTTTTGGCAGTTAAAAGGTACTAAATTTGTGTAAAATACCGATCAAATTCATCAAATAATTTGATCTGATTTTTGGGTCTTTCAGAATCAGTCCTTCAAACCTTCAGAATATGATTAAAAATCACGTCATTCATTGCCAGACACTTAACATTGTGGCAACCCTTAATGTTCATGAAATTATAGTTCTACTTACGTCATAGTATAAAAGCTGAATTTAATATATAATAATACTTGGGTAATAATTAAATGATGTTTCCTCATTAGCCAGACAATTTTGATAGTTCCAACGCTTAGCCAAAGACAAGCGAAGAAAATAAATTATTTTGATATAACCAGTTATCTCTGAAGAAAAAATCTTCGCAGATTCATCTGATTGGCCATCTGACGCCAATTATCACTTGTTTATAGTTAGTATTTAGTAATCACAATTTTTTTATCGAATTTATAGTGTCACTTAAGGAAATCACAAAGATTTGTATAATGTCCCAAAAGTTAAGAGCCGAGCGGGAATTTGCGGGGGGGTCAGCGCAGCCCCGTACCAAGGGGAAGGTCGCGGGCTTAAACCCCGCTCGGCTCTTAACTTTTGGGACATTATAAAAATCTTAAGTAATCACGTCCGCCCATGGTATGTTTTTTAAATAGTGTTTATCGGAAGACTAGCGTGGGTTGTTGTCAACCAGCATCATGCTGAGCTATGGTGTCTTATTTGCAGCACTTTTTATAAATTACCCTACCTGCGACTCCCTTTTGATATTGTTATTTTGTTGTTCTTAACATAAGAAGTTTGTAGGTATGTTTTTACTTATTTATGGTTTTGGTAGGTATAAATATTAATGTTATCACTGTTTTTTTGTGTTGCAAATAAAAGCATTTTCATTTCCTTTTCATTTCATTTCTAAATAGCCTGTATAAAAATATATAAAAGTATTATAGTTTTAGGTATGTTGAGTGAAAGGTCCAACAACATTTATTTCTTTATTATTTGTCTCGCTGCCTGCCCTTTCGAATGTCCCACACACACACATTTATGTACCCCTTGGTATTGTGTGATGATATTGAAGCACAATCTGGTGAATAAACTATTCTATAGCATTTACAGAGTAAAAACTGTTTAGAATCCAATAAAATAGTACCAAAAAGCCACTATATGGCTGAGTTTGTCTTATTTAAATTAAATGAAAATAAAATAGAGAGATTTTTACGGCAACGTTAGAAGTTACGACGCCCACACGTAAAAAAATGGTCTTACGTTTTATCCGGTAAGTGGAAATCAGAACGTTTCGCTTGCTTGTAAGCATATTAGCATGTACCTCCACTATATATACGCTATGGTGCTCAGTTGATGATGTAGCTACTAATGATTGTATCGATTCTACAAAGGTTCGCGAACCCCCACGCTTTTAAATGCTGTGGTAAATTATGATCAATTTGGAAACATTGCGTGCCTTTGTCAACATTAACGAATACCAACCGAAGAACAACGCCGTACCACCCCAAACCTCATAATGACACTACTATTCCATTTAATTTGCATACCTTCTGCTATTATAACGGTTTGGTCTATCCCTGTATTCGGCTTTATCGCTGTAATAGTTTGAGACGGGTCGCAAGCAAAGACTGTCATATTCAGTTTGAAAATTAAAGCAAAATTATGTGGCACATACGCAAGTTATTATAAAATTACCAGGATAATTATTCGAATGTTATAGTTAAATTAATGCTATTTAGAAGGTTTAGGCTTTTCAATTTGTGTAGTTATTGGTGAAAAAATATCGCAATATGTTTGTTCATGGAATTAAACCAGGGTCCAGTGAAGAAGAAGAAGAGGAGGATGTTATGGACATTCTTCTGGTCTGCTTCATCTTGTTTTTCGTCTGCCTTCTTACATAAACCACAACAACAAAACAAAATCTAAATCGATCTCTAAATTAACTAAGTTTGTTTTTCATTATTCTAGAAAAGACGGGAAGAATGCGAACGCAAAGCAAGAAGGGGGGAGATGGACCCTCGATTGGAGTTCACATTCCAACTCCTTATCGATGGGACGGGTCTTCCCCGACATGCCATTATGGATCACGTTTTCGAAGGAAATATGGTATCGTCGTAGCTCAAATTAAAATGATAATTTTTATTGAGTTCATATTATGTTCTACAACTGTTTCAAATTTATAGCTAGATGACATAAACCAGCTTTTTCTCCCGCACATGAGAAATAAGCTTCTCTGGTACTACCAAGACGTGGAAGAGATAGAACACCAAACTGTGCCAGAAGGCACTAAGACGAAACAAGGGAAACCACCACCCCCCATTATAACACTGAAGAAAAAACTTTTTTTATCCGATGGCTGGGATGTCAGATTCACTGGAGTTTGTATCTACATGTTTCGCATAAATGTGAGCAAACAATTGCCAGAGGAAGGATTTCATAAAGATTTGTGAGTACAATACTTGCTCGACCACTTACATTGAAAATACATTTATGCCCACAGGTAATCGCTTTTCGCGTTTGCAAAAATTAACTAAAGTAGAGACTCAACTCTTATGGCCTAAATAAATATGTCAAATGATAATCGGTGCTTAAACAGTTGCCATCTTTTACCACTGGGTAATGTCAAACAGGGCTAACTTTAAGCGATTATTAAATTTATATGGCGTTTTTTTTGTATGGCTGTCATTGATTTGGCAGAATCCCCTTTGCCTTGTGCTTGGTTTGGTTCAAACATTTATTTTGTTAAAAGAATTTACAAATTCATTTACAGAGAAAATACAATTTATCTTATAGTAATATTATTCGGTGTAGCTTATCTTGCAGCGTATATTTTTATTCGGCAACTAATAATCAGCAGTCACAAGTTCCATTAACCAAAAACCCTTAAAGCTTGTGGATTGACTATAAAAATCAATCAATTTTGGTAGGTTCTGCGGTATCCTAAACGCTGACAAAGTTGGTTTGGTGACAGCCATCGAGCGGGTGATGGAACATGTGTACATGAACGCGTTAGCTCACCCCAGCAGCGATGGTGACGAAGATGAAACCAAGTTTCCAATTGTGAAGAATCAGTTGCTTCCCGGCTTACGATCATTCTGCAGCGCTTTAAAAGGTTAATATTGTCGTAGAACTGTTTCAAATATGTCGTACCAAAGAAGGGTACTTCGTATTTAATAAAAAGTGTCGAAGCATTGTACCTGTTTACACTTTAATATATGGCGGCGCACACTTTTTGTCACTACGCCCATTTCCATGGCTTTCATTGCCAAGGTATATTTTCATTTATGCTTGCTTAGTTTTTCCTTGATATATTTTTGATACAATTGTGAAATGACGTAGTATAAATTTGTACCGCATAAGTAATATTTTTTCTTTCATACCTAGTATGTGAAGATGTATGTGGTCAAGTAAATTTATTCGATGACGGCCAGAGTCATATGGGCAGTCTGAGCGACCATAGTCAACTGAAAGAAATGATCAAGAACCCAAACACAATAACTATGTTAGAAGATCGAGTAAATGAGTGGATAAAAAAAGTCATGGAGGTGAGATTACAAATCAAGCTTCAATTACAACACAACTAGCATTTACCGTGAATAAAATACAACAAAAGACATACATTAACACACTGCTAACATGTTGGGTAATTTATTATACTATATTATTTATATAGGTAATAATTCTTCAACAAAAAGTATATATAATTTTTAACAGATTCTCAGTGAAAGTGAGCAACTGAGACGAGAAGTGGACTCCAGTGGGCCGCAGGATGAACTCGAGTACTGGAAGAAACGTGGCGCACAATTTTCGCAACTTGTATCCTATTTGCAGGTGTGATTTACTGTTTCTATGACAATTTTATTTCACACAGATAGCCTAAATACTACCATACGTAATAACATAAATTAGCGTGAGAAAGTTTTCGTGAATTTTACATGTATTAACCTAATTTGTGTTAGCGTTGCAGTGTTGTGTTGTAGGTTAATATAATCATATTTATCTTATGTGAAACTAAGTGTTTTATATGTACATATTCCTCATGTATGATTATTTGTTGTCAGGACAACGAAGTGCAACTAACACTTACCTGTCTGCAACTTTCCAATTCAAAAGTGATAAGACTTTGGCGTGACACCGATCACAAAATCACATTCTGTTATAATGAAGCGAGAGACAATGCTAAGTTTATCCAGGCGATGGAAAAATGCTGTCATTCTCTTTATCTGGATGATCCTGTCAAAATCAAGGATTCCATACTGAGCCTCTTGCAAACAGTGCGATTAATAAACAGTGTGTCCCAGTTTTATAATACTTCGGAAAGGATATCGTCACTTATGGTTAAGGTAAATCATGCTACAAGTTTCGGCAGTTTGTTTGTGAATAATATGAGCTCGATCATTTATTTTGATAGATCATTAACACTAAGGCGCGGCCCACACATAAATGGCGACTGTCTCGGACTTTTTACGGGCGGACAAAATGCATAGAAATTAGTGCAATTTGGTATATCCATGTTTGGTATAATTTTGAATGTACTAAATTGCGCATTATCTGCTTAAAAATTGGCCTAACTGGTTTTAGTACTTGTGTAGACCTGTGTTAATTTAAAAAGTTTTATTTTTACTGAAAGGTGTGCAATCAGAATCGCACACAAGATGACAGAAGAAGTTGCTCGTGGTTTTCGATAATTGAATTCTATGTTTTTTATATCTTTCAAAAGATCAAAGTATGCAAGTGAGGAGTACATTGAGCCTTAAGAAACCGTTTTTTATTCCGAGAGCTTTGTTGTACATAACAACAAATCAACCTGAATGCCCAAGATCAATGTAATACACAAAAACTTAATAAGAAAACTTTAAATTCTAGATTTTTTTACAGATAACAAACCAAATGATAGAAACCTGCAAGCAATACATCACTTGCCGATCGAAAGAGACTATCTGGTCGCAGGATAGGTCTCAAGTGAAAGAAAAACTTATTCACTGCATCAACCTAAACAAAACTTACCGTGAAACCTATCTCTTCGTAAAAAACCAAGCCTTTCTGCCCAACACAGAGCAGTTTAGTTTTTCGGAGAACTACGTATTTGGAAAGTTTGATACATTTTGTAAAAGACTCAATAAGATTATAACCATGTTCGATCTGATGGATGACTACAATAGTCTGTTTGCAAAAAGGATGGAGGGACTTCTTTTAGGAGAAGGTATTGTACCCTGGCAAATTTTAAACCCTACAGCAACTTTTGTCTGACTCAGGACGCCTGTCGCCACGTCTGCCAACTTATTGTATGGAAAAACGAAAAGCGCCCCAGCCGACACCTGCAGAACTTCTTTCTATGTTAAAATTGGGGTACACTACACCATAATCTGTCAAAAAAGCTTAAGATCAACTTGATAGGGGTACCGTCTTCATGCTTGAAACTATGGTGTTGAATTGGTTTTAAAAAAGAAACAATTGATCCGGTGCCATATGCATTCATTTTATTTATTCACACATTATCTTAGAATCGTATTTGAAATTACAGTATTAGGCACAACACATAGTACACGTAAAATTTTAAACAAGTCAAATAATAATTACAATAAATTGTTAACAAATAAAATAAATTTCTTAATCTAAATTAAACATGTCATGAGCAATAAATTCATTTACTGTGTAGAAACAACCTTCCATCGATAGCCTTGTAAGCCTTGATTTAAAAATTTTGAGACTTGTCCTTTCATTGTTATTCATTGTCTTTCAAATCAGTAGGAAGCAAATTAAAAAGTTTTATAAGTTTAAAATGTTTCGTCTCTAGATCTAGAAGAAGCGGTACACGTGTTCGACGAAGCCAAGAAGGCTGTCACAACATGTCAATACGATTACTTGGATTATAGAAACAACGAGTTTGATAAAGACTACAACACGTTTGCAGACAAGACCAATGTCTTGCAACAATCCATAGGCAACACGATTGAGGCAAACTTCTCTAGCGTTTGGGAAACGCCACAAGGGATCAAGTTCCTGACTCGGTTCGAGAAGGTATTGAATCTTTATTGAAACTTCATGAACACCAAAACATATTCTCTCTTCCTCCTCCGTCGGTCCCCTCACTGCTGAGGATCGTGACGTCTTTGGGCAAGAACCTTTCGTACGGTTTCCCTCCACTTGCCTCATTCTTCGGCTTGGTGGAGTGTGACGTTAACAGGCATATCCAGGTTGTCTGACACCTGGTCCGACCATCTCTTTGGGCTTCGTCTCTATTGGTATTCTCTCTTATTTACAATATTTAGTTTATTTTATCTCTTTTCGTTGACATGAAAGTGAAAGAGAAGATTAAGAAAGATATAAAGACACATAGAGACAAGACAATTTCAAGACAAGAAGATTTTAAAGCCACTGCAAAATAAGAAGTGTTTTTTGTATGCAACTTGTTAATGGAACAAGCATATGTCCTATTTCAGCACACTCGATCGAAAGAATTAGTGACACGATAGGTACATTGTTTTTTTAAGTAAGGGAACTACTTTCATGAAAATGTATTTTACGCTGTTTCGTTATGATAAATAGGTAAGTCAGAAGATCCTGCTGACCAAGTTAAATGAGAAGTATGACAGAGTTTTACGGTACAGTGAAAAGGAGGTGGACAAAATAATGAAAATGTTCAAGAGACAAAAAGATGACCCGCCACTGCCCAGGAACTATTCGCCGGTCGCAGGTATTTTTTTTCGAATCGACGATAAATGAAAATAAAATATGCCTGTAAAAAATGCATATTTTTTTGGTAAATAAATATTTTTTCTTTCTTTCTTTCTTTCTACTGGTATCACCATGACCATGAAATGATTTCTCTGCAGGGCGCATAAAATGGGCGCGCTGTCTCATGTTCAACATGACTGAAACAGTGGAGAGCGTGTCTGCACATCCTGTGTTACGAGCGCTTCCAGCCGCACCTGACATGATGCGAAAGTACAGTAATACGCGCACTCTCATCCGAACCTACGAAGAAACCATGCGTGCTGTGTGGATGAACCAGAACGTATGAGCTAGTTTCAAATGTTGCACATTACACTTCGGCCGGTAGAACTTGGCGGGAC
This sequence comes from Thera obeliscata, assembly GCA_947578465.1. Taxonomy (NCBI): domain Eukaryota; kingdom Metazoa; phylum Arthropoda; class Insecta; order Lepidoptera; family Geometridae; genus Thera; species Thera obeliscata. The sequence continues at coordinate 4,876,804 of OX387922.1, read as the reverse complement.
TGGACTGAGTAAATTATGTATTGATTCAAAAACTTAGCCATAACACTGACAATATTAATTTACATGTATAATCTGGCAATAAAATATACTGAATAGCTACTGAGTCGTTTGTGCGAAAATGGCTAATTGTGAATGGAAGAGCCAAACGGCTTCCGAACCAAAACTGATCAAAACTTCAGACGCGCCGAGTTACGCCGGCAGTATTGCAACCTTTCCTGACTTAGAATCATAAAATTAAAATTCATAGAAAAACACTGAACTTATTTATAAATTAATATGGTTTAGCAAAAAAATATTTTTTATCCAAACATGTTTTCCTACTAATAAGTTGGCCTAACTGGTTTTTGTGGGTAAGCTTTTAATTCGGATACGTGTTTTTTTGCTGAACTGTGTGCAGCAATATAATTTTATATTAGTTTTTTGTTTTTACGTCTTTCAAAAGGCCAAAGTGGGAAAACGAGAAGTTGTTTCACGATTTTCAGCGTTTTATGAACCTAAGGGTCTTTACTAGCTATGTTATTTTTCCAGTTGTGGGATGTTGACGATTGCCTGACGAACACTTTGCTTAAAATCGACGATTCCGGTCTGATTCGAGTGAACTTGGACCACACGGTGCGGCTGCTGATTCGTGAGTCTGACTGCCTTGTTAAAATGGGCATCGAGCTGCCAATTGTTTGCCATTCAATTTACGCAAAGAAAAACTACTTCACTCTCGTCAATGACTCCTTGCAGGTAAGCTTAAATGCTAAAACAATGTTGACGGCTGCACAAAATTTTTTTTTTGTAATACGCTTTGTTTTTTTGGGTCGTAAGATGATATAAAAAGTCAATATCTTCCAACTTGTCGCTATGTAGTCAGTTGTGTCGCTGTGAAAGGCAATACACACGTATTGACTTTCAAGCGTCGTTATAATACAGCGCAACAGCCAGTAGTAGTAGAGCACTGGGGGCTTAGTGGTAGTGGCCCTACCTTCGGATCCTAAGGCCATGGGTTCTAGTCCAGTCTTGTACCAAAGAATCAATACATAATTTACCCTGTAAGGGTGTTGCATGACACGATAAGAAGAAGCACAACAGCACCACTAGTGTCTAGTACACATGTGTCAATTTGTTCGCAGTTCCTCCTAGAAGACTACTTACGTACAGTCCGCCGCGTTAAACTCGAAGTACGCCCTCTCTTCCTTCCACAAGTGGTTCGGCTGTCTTCCCTCTTGCTCCCGGGCCTACGGACAGTGTGCTGGACCAGCGAAGATTGGGACGAGTTTGTAGACAAAGCCAACGCCGCTATTAACAGTTTCGACGTACTTGTGTCGAGAGTACACGACATTTACACTAATCGAATCATTTATGTGCTGTCGGGAATGCAAGATGTAACACTTATCTCACTACCGGGTGAGTAGTTATTTTTACCAGCTGCTTCTTGACCACTTTATGATCAAGACTCACTTGTGGTTGGGAAAAGGTCACGCGCAGATCACCGAGGCGGTGGTCAGATCAAGTAAAGGCTCTCACTAACCTCCTTGCCTTGTCAGTCTCTCTCAAAGGCGTCCAGCTCGTCCCGCCAACAAAGTATGCTCCCATAAATATCTAGAGCGACCAATCACGTGCGAATCTACCCTTGCTTCGTTCTTCGTTCTATTTGCTTAGGGGCTAGTTTAACCAGTGACCATTTTTGCAGAGGACACGCCGTGGTCAGTCGAAGACTTTATTGACACTGTGGAAACTGGTTGTCGGTAAGTCATGCGACGTTGAACATATTATGTTATTAACGCACACGGTCGCCTTAAAATGTTTGATTGGCAACACTGTTTTAGGAACGCGTGCGTAGAGCTGAACCGTAAAAGCCTCATGGTGGAGGAAGCGGTTGAAGAGGTTCTCGATCTGGTGAAGAAGGCCGCCCAACAGATCAAACCGGCTGAGATTAACCCAGACTTTGAATTTCTCATGGCCGAAGGTAATTAAATTAATCCAAATCAAAGTCCAGATTTATCGAGCGTAAACCGCGTAGGTATCAATAATTAACGGTTCCCATGTTCATTATACCCGTGGTGGGTTGGACACTTTTTATAAAATACTAGCGGTTGCCCTCTGCTTATTCTCGTTACCTTTTTGGGATTAAATCCTAAGTATCCTATGTCCGTCTCCTGGTTCTAGGCTACGTCCCTACTAATTTTCAGCCAAATCGGTTCAGCCGTTATTGAGCTATAAAAAGTGTAACTAACACGACTTGCTTTTATATGTAGAAGATAGATACTTAATGAAATGATTATGAAGCTAGGCAGGGCCTGTTTATGTAACTGATTCAAAGAAATGGTGATGCGTAGATGATCAGCAAGCTGGTAGTGGCGCCGCGTCCACTGCCAACGAGAGCACCTCTAGCGGTCAGCAAGACTGGTCCGCTGTATGGGAGTGCTTCGAGAGCCCCCACCGCCTTCTGTCTTTGCCAGCCGGTGGTCTCTCAAAGGGCATGCAGGTGACTTTATAAACACAATTTATTTAAGAATACATTTATTTTTGAGAACCCTCACTGTTCATTTGGTAGTAGATCTGCCTTCTGCGTTGTAAGCCGTTTGTTCGATCCTCACCCAGGACAAACATAATTATGTTTGATGAATATCGAATGTATTTAAGTATTACAAATACATATCTCTTATCTAAATAGTGCTAAGTGGAATGTCCACAAATATTATATTTTTCCCAGAACCTGCTTTGTAGTAAAATGAAACAACCATTACATTTTAAGACATTTATTTAATACAACACTGAAACACGTTTTAATGATTACGAGTATGATTGAAGTTGAACTAGTGCACATATAGTATAAGCTGTTCTACTCACTACAACCTACATCTTTAAACACTCCTAGAGTTCAAAATTGAAGGATAGCTAACATGAGCAACGTGAGAAAAACATTAAACTCGCTCACACAATCACCAACCCTTTCGTATAATTTGTCAGGTAGGTAATATATTATTATGAGGACATAAAGATATGTTCTTTAAACTCTTTCAAAACACTTATTTTAAAAGACTAAGATATGCAAAACATCTAGATAGGTTTTAAAAATTTGTAAATATAAACATCAATGTAAATAAATTTCGACATAAATTCCATTTAGAATAGCCCATTATTTTTATATTGGCACTTCAGTCCAGAAAGTTCATTCCATGTTAACGTTAGCAGGTCCAGATTGCTTCATCTGGTCCCAATCCTTCTCAGTTTGTTATTTTGATCGATCTTGTTAACCACAAACAATGAGGGTGAAGAAGGAAGAGTGATAGACGGCTTTTCGATAAGGACGGTAGTCGTTTCTTTTATTCGCCATCTGGAAATACAAAGTTCGTTAGACTTACAACTCGCTTCACTACTTATTGCACGGCCTACTACATGTGGCTACCGTGGCGACATTAAATTAGCCTACGTATCTGGTTTCACGTTTACAGATGTTAGATACAAAAACATTCAGGCATATAAAAACCAATCCCTCTCTAGGTCACGTTCATTTTGAAGTTGAGGTAGAATTTGTTCGATTTCAGCCTCTATGTCTCCTTCTGTTTCTGTAAGGTTTTCATTTTGATCTTTGATCCCTATCTTGAACTCTACTGCACTTGCGAAGGTGATGTCTCTAGATCGAATTGCTTTATTTCCATCCCAGATGCGGTACCCATCGTCGTTCCCATATCCTATAAGTATGCCTTTTATGGCTTTAGCTTATTATACATCGAAATTAAACCATTTTCAAACATAATAACTTGGAGCAACCTGTATGTAAAAAGTACTTCTGGCCTAAGCATTAGTCACGTTTCTAAGATAACTGTTAGATGGCTCTCCCCTTGTGCCCTTTTTCATTTCGCCATTGTAGCCAAACATTGTATAAGATTTATACCTTATGTTTTTCAACCGTGTACGGCCTGAATGCTTCACACGCAAAGTTCATTTTTTGTTTCCGCATTCATGATTCCATACTCCCAGTGTGGACAAGGCAGGTTTAGGTACAAAAACTATAGCCTTTTTTCAGTTAACTGATTGATTCTCATCACTTTATCAGTAATAGCCGATCACACTTCGCTAGAGGATAGAGAAAAGAGAGATAAAAGGACGGAAATAAAAAATAACCGAAAGTATAAAAAAAATATTTAAGTGTTATCGATCACGCAAAGTTCTTCCTCGTCGATCAACACTTTCTTCAGGTGGGCTGTGTAAGGGAGATAGTCATCTACTAATCGGCAATATCGGGCTCTTTTTTTGATTTCTGCCAAGATTCGGTTGAAGCTTCGACTGCTCGGATCGTCCTCGAAGACGCAGTGCATCTCGTGCGGATCGCCGTCTTCCAGTAGAAAGCGCCCGTATACGGAAAATACTACATTTAACTGTGATAAAATTGACTCCCAATAGTCCGCTGGGCAGTTCTTCGTTTTGCGCTCAAATAGCGCATGGTAATATTGTAGTTGCATTTTCTGAAAATAAAAATGAGCAGTGATCATCGAGAACTGTAAACAAAAACTGTCATTAAGGTCAGATTTGTTTACTATTGTGTATTAAAAGTTACAGAATTATAATTTGAAATTGAATCAAGAGGTTTAAGGGCTCAAGTCATAATCTTGAATTGGACAAAGTTAATTCATGTAGGTTACATAAAAAAATTGTATTTCCAGTTGGAGTTGCATCAAATTGACGTTAGTTTGTATTAAATATGTATATAAGTGAAGTACATATTAAGGGCTACTGTCAGCCTCAAAAGTAGATAAGCATTTCTGGTTTGTAAAATTTAAATACTTCTTAAACCAGCTCTCCTCGGATTGTGATTTATAACTTTATTTGAAGATCCACTTTGAGCTACAACTATTGGCAAACCGGAGTTGCCAATCTGTGACAAATCCAGAGAAGAATTAAGTAACTGAAATTGCCATTTTACTTTTTAAGCTGACTGTACATATATAAAACTTCAATTGGTTCACGACTAGATAACGAATAACATAACGGGTAAAAACACAACTTGGTAATATTCTACGGAACCCTGTTTTGCCTCGGTTTTAACGATTAATCTCGTGAGATATTTGAGTGCGTTTGTCATTAATTAACGCTTGTAATTCAAGTGCTGTTCACCTAATCATAAACAAATTGGCGTTTCGCGGCGGATACGAAAAAAATATAGTTATTACTTACTGGGTCAGTTATCAGGAACAACTAACAATAAATACACAACCTAGCCCCTCAAGGAGCGGTCTCGCACTAGAACTCGATCAATGAATCCAGACACCAACCCCCGGCTAAATAATTGCAATACGCACTAACTCTGCCATTGCATCCTCCTCTGTATAATCCATCCTGTACGGAAAATTGACTTTTATTGCGGCGTGATTAAGGTCGTTTATCATAAACCATTTTAAAGGTCATGGATGCAACCTCTCTTACATCCGTTACTCAATACACAAGCGAGAAGGATGGTCTCTGGCCATTTTCTGCTGGAAATGGAATGGTTAGTTAAGTCAACCTCTTCTATAACCTGCTTCCTTGGTGTTTTGGCGCCGTAAAACTATATATCCAGATATATTCGATATAAAAAACTATCAGCCCAAAACTCTATGTCCTTACTTCAATGACAAATTTGATGAAGACCAAAGTCAACTAAGACATGTTATTTAAGTACGGTAATTTACATACGTAAACCGTGTACTTTATGTATTGATAATAATATCAGTCATTATGACAACTGCTAACTTCGTGCTTGAAAAACACAAGTTAGGTATATTTTGTTATTATTGTTAATAAGTTTTTAAATAAAATTATTTTCAAAAATAACTATCAAAGGCTAATTCATACTCATACTCATACTCATATTATTTATTGCAATTATTATGGTGAGGTCTTAAAGTTAAAAATGGTAAATACATAATAGGCCCTAATGTTCAGGGCATAGCAATATCTGGAGTGGAAGCGGGCCGAAGTCTGAAAAAATAGATAGATTAAAAGCTATTTGTTATTTTTATATTATGAAGTCAATTAAATTAGTATTATAACGCAGGCAGTGTATCATTGAAAAAGTCATTTAAATTGTAATAGCATTTTTTTATCAATAAGTCCTTTAATTTATATTCGAATGTCCTATCCTTTTCTACGTCTTTTATTTGTTCGGGGATTTTATTATAAATTTTTGATGCCATTGTTGTTGGACCGGAACTGTGTATTTTTAATTTAGAGTTAGGCAGTACTAATTTGTGCTTATACCTGCATGGGTAACGCCGTGGCAGGTCAGTTTTTTTTACGAAAAATTGTGGGTATTTTCTTACAAACTTGCAAGCTTCGAATATGTAGATGCTGGTTAATGTTAAAATTTTTAGGCTACGAAAATGTTCTTGGCAGCTTTCCGGAAGCTTTATATTGGCGAGGGTACGGATGCATGACTTTTGTAGAATAAAGAGATCATGGACATCAACACTATTACCCCAAAGGATAATGCCATTTGTGAGCCAAGCGAATGCATAGGCATAATAAGCAGTTGTTGAAGTTTGTAGGTCTGTTGCTTTTCTAAGTTCCCTAAGGGCATATGTAAAACTGGACAGTTTGGACCTTATTTTTTGGATATGGCTTTTCCAATTCACGTGTGAGTCTATGTTTAGTCCTAGGAGTGTAAAAGAGTCGGTGCATTCTAATTTAATATTATTATAAGTAAAATTTATGTCAAGAGGGGGTTTTTGGTAAGGTCTAAATTGCATAATTTTGGTTTTTGAATAATTTATGTCCAGATTATGATCAAACATCCAATCTTGAATAGAATTTAGTATGTCAGTTAGTTTAGTTGTCAAGTTGGTGTCATTGTTTTTAATTGATGTCAAAATTGATGTCAAAATTGAATTATACCTAGTCAGGTCATAAATTCTGTCACATGTTTTATATAAAATAATTGAAACAAGTTTATTCATTATGTAACCATTTATATACCAAAATGAACTTAACAAAACATAGATTCTTATGACACTAAAGTTTATTCAAAATGACCTCCGTGATTCTGAATACAGGCCTTCAATCTGCGCGGCCAGTCGTCTATCGCAGCACGAACGAGGTCCATGTCAATATCGGCGGCTGCCTTAATCAAGGATGTCTTGAGTGACTCCAAATTGGGATGAGGCTTTGAGCACGCCTTTTCCTCCAAGTGTTGCCATATCTTGTAATCTAGTGGATTCAAATCTGGACTGGAGGAGGGCCATTCTTCGTGCCGGATGAAGTCGATTTCACGCGCCGCCAGCCAGTCTTGTGTGCTCTTCGCTCTATGAGCTGGCGCCGAATCTTGTTGGAATACCCAGTGCCTGTTATTAAACATGGTATGAGAAACAGGTTCCACAAGGTTCGTCAGGACTGTATTTTGATACACAACTGCATTCGTTTTTACACCTTTCTCACAAAAATGTACCTCTGTTAAGCCCCAATAAGACACTCCCAACCATACCATGAGCGAGGATGGAAAATGACCTCGTTGGACACGTGGAATACGGTTGCTCGCTTCTTCACTATTGTGTGCGTACACCTTATCATTTTGTTTGTTGTAGCTCTCTTCTACGGTAAAATTTTTTTCATCCGAAAAAAGAATTTCCCGATATTTTTTTCCCGCGTACCGCTTCAACAAAGCGCGGCATCTCTTCAGTCTCAGGTCCATTAGACGAGCATTCAAATGATGTCCTGTTTTTCTTCGATATGCCCGAAGCCCTAAGTCTTCATTTAACACCCTTTTCACCGTGGTTCTGCTTAATCCCATCTGAAGGGCCAACAGTTTCTGCTTACGTTTGGGATTTCTTTGAATTCGCGCCTTCACAGCTTTTATCACTGCTGGAGTCCTAACAGACCGAGGGCGACCACTTCTTGACCTGTCATCTACACTAGAGTCTTCATTGTATCGTTTGATGGTACGATATGAATCTCTTGGTTATATTCAAATTTTTCAGTATGTCAAAAATTTGAATTGGCGCGTAACCGCAACGATGCAACGCAATAACTGCAACACGGTCTTCTTTAAGCGTCCACTCCATATTTAAAAATGAGTAAAATTCTAAAAAGTGTACATTTTTATTTTCATGAACAATTCGAAATTCGAATTCAATAAACTTTTTTGTGGCCAGCATTCTAAAAGAAAAGTTTTGACTGTGTGACAATACTTATGACCTGACTAAGTAGTTTATTGTGTAAAGTACGTCTTGAAAACGGTAAAACTGATACATGAAACTACGCTGTAGCATAGGTGCTACGGCGTAGGGTATGTAGCAGTTGCTACGGTGCGTGGCGTAGCGCATTTGAAACATTCTAAGGGCGGGCGGCGTAGAAATTTAGCAGCTGCTTCCCGAACAGATTCGTTTCGTGTAGCTTCGAAAACGAGACTGGGAGTACCGTTTTGACCAAAACCTGATTGCAACCTGCAATCAGGTTTTAGTTTAGGCAATTTTAGTTAAAACGCATTCTTACAGATGGCGTTATTTTGAGTTGAATACAGACATAAGTTTCTAATGTATGGTGCTGGTTATAATTAATTTTGTAAATTTAGTTTATAATGTTAAACATGCAGAGTTTGATAATTTGGATTTGATTATGTTATAAATTGTACGACTTTCACAGGAAATGGTGAAAAACGCTGTAAATGAAATGCGGCGTTATTACAGTAGAAAAGTGATCGATGTTCTTATAAAACTCACTAGACGTACGCTGGACCTCATAATTAAGCAGTTTATCGCTGATGAGGACGCAACCCTAAACGACGATGGTATGTCCTTTTAATTATATCAGAAGAATGCTTGTGGCGCACTACTACTTTTCCCACCACGCTACTGGTTCGAAAGAACTTTGCCCGACGCAACGCACGGTGGGATAAGATTTTTTTAATAAGAACTCTGACCGTTTTTCAAACTTACATGATTAATAGTCGCAACTTGTGCTAGACTTCCACATAATGCGTTTTTTATTTTCGATTATTTAATTGCATCGTCAAAGTAAGGTAATAAATATAATAAATGTCACCTTAATTTACAAATGCAAACAACTATTCTAATAGTTAACGACAATTTTATTTACCAAATAGCGAGAATCAAGGATGTTGTTGAAACTGATTTATTAATAATAAACGGTGTCAAAAACAAGCAAGTAAATTGTTACTACAAAAAAAAACTTGAAAGTACTTAACTGGTACAAATCATTTGAACGTGCATTGCATGCGCCTTGGACAGTCATCCACTATGCTGTAGAGGTTATCGCAGCTTTTTGTCAATGCTTAAACATAATTATGATAGATTAGTTTATACATTAAGTTGGTAGTAAGTCCTGCCTTCTGAAGGTTTCGAGTTTGATCCTTACCAAGAATAAACGTATCGTGTGATCAATCAACATAGATGTTTGTGGCTGGTTACTATTCTCAAAGATAGAGATTTCTTTATTCAGCAGTAACTCAAGGATCACTTTGAAACGTCTTAAAGCTAGGTGAGTCAAGGTGCCAGTACCACGCGACCAGCCTAGAAGAACAGACAACAAACTATTATAACTTTTATTTCAAGTATCAGTTATCTGGTTCGCTAGATTCATATTTGAGCTAGATTATTTATTTTATTTATATTATTATTTATTATGCCAAGATCATTTCACTACATTGTATTCGATGCACTTTGTGTGTTCGTACTCAATTTTTTAAATAAAATTAATTTTGTTTTAATATGGCCCCCCAAAACTTATGAACATTAAAATAACATTTAAATTATGTACATTAAAAATCTTTTTAATTTATAAAAATTCATAATTGTTGTTACGCCTAATTTAAAAAGAAACCTTTGTTTCAAACATGTATTTGATTGAAGCAAAAATAATTCAGGTTTATCTGAAGGGTTGGTTTATGTAAAATGCAGTTCTTATTTTTTAGACTTCTATCATCGTTTCCGTAGTGTAGTGGTTATCACGTCTGCTTTACACGCAGAAGGTCTCTGGTTCGATCCCGGACGGAAGCATTCCTTTTTTGAACTTAAAAGCTTGTAATATTTTTATATCTTTTGGAAAACCTTCTAAGAAAATATACATATATTAAAGGTTTTCTAAAACCTTGAAGACATTGCAGGACCTGCATTGAAGTGCATTGTGGTATTAGAAAAAAGTGAACATGTATTATATTATTCACTTCACTTCAGTCGATCCTGTTGAGTCCAAACAAAATTGTATGATTCGTACAATCTTTATTAAATATATTTGTCAACAATTATTTAAATTTGCTTAAATTGTTTGCTTGACGAAACAACTACATCTGTTGCGAGGTTGTTTTACCACACTCTGCTCTTATTTTTGGTTTTAAGTTATGTGAACCTGAAAGCACTGACTAGTGCGCTGAAACGGCGCAAGGGGGCGGTAAAGCTGTGGGTACTTACATCATTTTTATTCGGTTTAACTGGTTATATCTAATGAAAACTTAACTTGAACGATATTTTTTGTCATTACGAGACAACAAATATCGAGAGACGGCGCCTCCTGTTTGGCTCCCGTTTTCGTGATGACGTCACAAACACGATACTGAAGCTTCAATTCGATTATTGCTCCCGGAGGTCTCGTGGTGTAATGGTTAGCACATTGGACTTTGAATCCAGCAATCCGAGTTCAAATCCCGGCGAGACCTAATTTTGCTTGTTTTTGCTATTAAACCTTGTTTTTGAGTTCTTTTTTTCATATCCTGTAAATAAGCTTTGCGGTAAATCGGTGTTTTAAAGATTTGACAAGAAGCTGTTGGTCGGCTCATTTTGTATTTTGTATGGATTCTGGAAATTATATATTTTATTTTCAATCATGTTTGTTGAAGTTCGAAGTCGTACGCCCAAGTTAGTTTGGTTGAAGTAAGAAAGGTCAAACATTTCTCAATAATATTTCCTTCTAACTTGATTAAGCAGGTAGTATTTTCAACAAGTTAAGTGAATACCGAGTAAGGCGAGATTATTTATAAAAAAAAAATTATCATCATCATCATCCACAGCCCGACTTCACCCACTGCTGGGTATAGGCCTCCCTTAGTTTGTGCTATCTACCTCGATGCTGTGCCAGTCTAACCCATTGCTGCTCCGCAAAATATTAGCAAAAAATGAGGTTTTTTGATTTGACTGATTTGTTACTATAGCCGTCTTTCTATACCATAACCTATAGTATTTATATTTGTTCCAGGTCCACTTAAAAAACCTATATTTTTACTACACGCTGCTCTAATGATTCCAAACGTATCGGTAACTCCGACTTTAGACGAGATTCAGGATGTACTGGTCCTCGCTGGCAAGCACATATCAGGATTGTCAAAAGGAGTCGCTCAGTGGACCGGAGGAAAAACTCCAAGGGTAACATGAATAGATATTTCTTGATCGTTTTCTGAAACTATGCGAAAACATGAAAAGTACGCATACTTTACCGCCTTAGAGTGAAAAAGTGAAAAACTAAAGTCTCAAACAAGGCGAGACAGATACAAAGATAGAGTGACAATTCAAAAAAAAAAAAACTCAAACAATCTCTGCTTGTGTCTCTGATCATCCGTTTTTACTGTTTCTGATTACGGGCTATGCTAGGTTTGTTTTTATTGTCATTGGTCTCGTGTGGTTATTAATAAGGATGATTGAAGGTTTCAATCTATTTTATAAACTTGAGCTAAAAGTAGAAAAAGCTATTTTGGTTTTCAAATGGTAAAAACTCTTATTGAAATAAATTTGTGTTTTATGTGCATGACTTGTACTGTACATACGTTATCAGTATATTATTGTACGCTCTAGAAAATTTGTATTATACACAGAAATATATATAAGTTTACTGTTGATTGAAGGCAACTAATTTAACGACCATGTTGATCGTAGGTTTTGGATTTTATGAACTCAAATATTTTATTAATTTATGTCTAAAAATTCAAAATTATGTTTTCAGTACAGAACCAAAAAGTAATTGAATGTTTTCTTATTTTTCCAATTGTGTGATGTTTATTGTATTGTGCCGTTCAATATTGCCTACTTCACTTACACTTCTGTGGATTTGATTGTGTTTTCGTCTGCAACAACTTCCTCCGCTTTTTTACTATTCACATTGCCGTTCACTTATTGTGGCTTCTGCACTTTTTTTTACCTTTGATTATTTTGCTCCGGTCCTCTGGCTTCGTGCATGTTATCTAGGTGAGCTGGAAAAAGGTCGCTGGTCAGCAAGCTAATCAGCTACTCGAGGTAGTCACCAAGCTTGACGAACAACAGGTCTCGTCAACGGCACCCGTTAACATGCAAAAGATGATGAAATCAGAAGCAGCTAAAATGAAAAGAAAGAAGCACTACAGACTGGAATCTGAGGAAAAACCAACTTTTCCTTTCCAACAAAAGAACTTCTATAGCCACGTTATGGAAAACAAAGAGATTATAAAGACATTGACCTTGCTGTCCACTTGTTCGCAAAATGTTAAAACGGTAATTGCGTGTTTATTTTATTATTGCTCTTAGTATCGCATTCCTCTATACAACAACCTTCACCGAACTGTTTAAAGGATGAAAAGTATTCTAGATTCAACTAGCTGTACCCTGCCACGCTTCACTGTGGCACATTGTGATTGAAAAAAAAACAATCCTTCATGCGGATTATACATGCTAAAATTTCAGCTCGATCGGTGCAGTACTATTTGAGTTTTTGAAGCGTACACAAAATACTTTTTTTTCAGTTTATCTTGTCCCACTGCAGGACAAAAGCCTCCCTACCTTTTTTCCAGCTTTCTCGGTCCATTGCTAGGTTGGACCAGTCTGGTGGATAAAAATAGATAGTTATGGGGGGTTTACACGGGTCGATTTTCGCCGTGCGGCGAGTCGCTTCACTAATTGCCTCACCAAGCCGCATCGCTAGCCCATTTACACTGGTTACTAAAATCGCATGCGGCTCTGTCATTTCCATCGAAAATGTTGAGCAGATTAGCCGTTTGTGCCGGAATTGAAATAATTAATGATTAAACTGTATGGTGTTATTTTTATTCATGGTTGTTACGATACATGTACACAGAAACGCTGTAGTAAATAAATAACACGTGCGTGCGCGAAACACCTTCATGCGGCGGGCGATCGCCTGCAACTGATCGTTTACACCAGGGGTCGGCAACCTTATGCTATAGCCGGGCCACATATGTTGCCAGAGTATCAGTGCGGGCCGCACTTATATTTATATTTTTAATATTTGAAATAAAACGCATATATATTCATACAATTATGTCTTTTTTAATTGAACTACTATACTAACATAAAAGTAAGTACTAGTGAGATTTTTGAGGCTGCATTAGACTTGCAAGTTTTTTAACGTCTGCTTTCATTTTAGTAGTAGACACGCGCAGTATCGCGTCTAAATGTTCATCCGTTAACCGCGAACAATTCTTATTTTTGCGGTAGTTGAGAATTGAAAAAGTCTGCTCACACAAATATGTACTACCAAACATAGTTATTATCTGCTGAGCAAACTTTTTCAATTCTTTGAAGTTTTCAGAACTCAAACCTCCGTAGAACTGTATCAAGTCAGTGCTTTCCTTAAATGCCGTTTTAAGTGTGCTATTACTTTGCAAATCTACTATGTTTATTTGCAAATTGCTTGGTACCTCACTAATATCAATTGCAAAAGGGTTTTGGAATATTTCCATGTTAAGGGAGCTCTTTTTAAAGTCGGTGAATCGATTTACAAACTCAGTTTGTAGTTGTGTTAACACGTTTCTCATTGTAATATTTTGCCACACAAAATTATCTCCAGCTTCTTCCACGGCTTTCTTGCAATTAGGAAAATGGTCAAGCTTTTTTTCATCAATATCCTTGATAAACAGTTTCAGTTTCATTTCAAATGACTTTACATCTGTATACATATCGCAAATCAATTTATTTTTTCCCTGCAAGCGTTTGTTGAGCTGATTCAGTTCCTTAGTCAAATCAGTCAAAAAACCAAGATCGATAATCCACTGTTTGTTAGTAAGCTCTTCTACTGGCTTTCCTTTCATCTCCATGAAGTTGCCAATTTCTTTCCTCAAATCAAAAAACCGTTCCAAAACGGCACCTCGACTGAGCCACCTCACTTCACAGTAGTAAACCACGTCACCATGTTCAGCTTCCAGATCTTCCAAAAACTTTTGGAACTGACGGTGTGTGAGCCCATTTCTTCTTATAAAATTAACAGTGGATGTTACAGTATCCATTATTTCTTTCCAGGATATAACTTTGGAGCACAATGCCTCTTGATGGACAATACAGTGAAAAATCAATGGCACAGTAGATCCAGAATCTTTCACTTTGCTGATGATTCTCCCAACAACACCTTTGTTTTGACCGCTCATGTTCTTGCCTCCATCGGTAGTGACACTTGTTAACTTTTCCCAGCTTAATTGCAATGAATCCAGAGCTTGTTCCACATGGTGAAATAAATCTTCTCCCGTAGTTGTACCTTTCAAACTGCACATTTTCACAAGCTCTTCGTAAACAGTAAAGTTTTCGTCAATGCCGCGTACAAATATGAGTAGCTGTGCTGTATCCGACACGTCCGTACTTTCATCCATCGCTAAAGAGAAACAGTCGAAAGACTGCGCCTTATCCCTGAGTTGTTCACACAAATTAGCACCCAAGTCTTCAGTACGTCGGGTGCAAGTTCTTGCAGAGAGACTAAGACTTTCAAACATTTTTTTCTGCTCTGGGCATATTTCTTCTGCGATAGCTAAGACACACTCTTTTACTAATTCACTATCGGTAAACGGACGTCCACTTTTTGCAAGAATCTCTGCTACCCTGTAACTGGCCCGAACATTCGATTCGCTGTTGTCTGCCACAACCTTAAATATGTTTTGTTGATTTTGTAATGACGATTTCAAAGTGGAAATTTTCCTTTTCCGTATTTCTCCTTCAAGACAGTCAAATTTAGCTTTGTGCTCAGTGTCGTAATGTCGCTTCAGGTTATATTCCTTTACTACAGAAATACTCTTTTGACAAATCAAGCATAACGGTTTTCCTTTCAACTCGATAAAAAAGTATAATTCTGTCCATAATTCGTTAAAAACTCTTTTTTCTTGTTCTATCTTCCTTTTTCTTGAAGCCATGTTTATATAATTATTCTGTAACAATAATGAAAAAAATTAAATTCGTTGTAAAATTATATGTTCCAGTTAGCACCTACAAATTCAACTCCACATTCAAATAATAATTAAAACATGACACACTCGTAACTAACTTCATGTCATGTAACTACTATCCCCGTCCTTATAACATTTACCCATCAATCTGAAGGTTCACATTAACAAGCAGTAAATAAAATAAAACAAAATGCTCGCGAGTGCATACAACTTACCTCATACGTCGTGCGTGAGAAGCTATCAGCGAAGGGAAGAAAGGTGAAACGAAACGCGTAGCTAGCAACCAGATGAGACGTGAGTTTCCGGCGAATTTCCACAACCGAATGTGGCGAGAGCTGCGCGCGGCTGTGATTTTAACTAAAACCGGTCGCTTTGAATTTTTTCGCCGCCGCACACCTGCGTCTAATCAAAGACTGCCGCCCCGCCTATTGTCTCAAAGGAGCCGCCCGCCGCCGCACGTGCGGCGGATAAACGCAAAAGAAATTGCCAAGAATTGAATAAGTACAGCAAATATTTATTTTTGGTAGAAACAATACATAACATCAGTCTTGATAAACAGTTCTTAAGAAATGAAATAGAGGTACATTTTTATCACCCCGCGTGGGAGCGAGCTTTCAAGAATACTCTCATGGCCCAGCAGCATGGCCGTATAAATTCAAGTGAATTTATATGGCCTTTTGCTTCGGTATTTTTTTCTTACGGACCTCAGGCTTGCGGGCCGCACCGAGATAGTCTACGGGCCGCATGCGGCCCGCGGGCCGCCGGTTGCCGACCCCTGGTTTACACGGTCGATTTTAGTCACCAGTCGCACGCGGCCGGTTGCCGCGCGGCCAAAGTCGGATGCTACCCAACTTTGGGGCTTGCGGCTTTAGTCACTTGCAACTTAGCCGAATTGCCATTTAGATGGTCGATTTACGCCGCGCGGCAAAAATCGTGCGGCTTTAGTCACCCGTGTAAACCCCCCATTAGACAGCTCGGTGAGGGTCGTTGTATAGTGGGATCTTAGACTATCTCTATATGTTTCACTGTATAGCATAAAGACAAGCAGTTTATGTAATTTGACATCTTGCAGGAGTTGAATGCATTAGTGAAACGGTGGCGACCGTATCACTATTTATGGAAATGTGAGAAAACTTTGCGGCAACTTCTAGCTTGGAACTTGAACGATTTTGAACTTTCATTGAAAAGACACAGCGAGCTTGATATAAAGTTATCAACTGAGCCAGATGTACTTATCATTGGAAATTGCATGGCCGTGTCTACAGAGAAGTTGAAACTGGGACTTAATACAGAATTAAAAAGTAAGAACGTTATTATTTTAATAAGAAAAAATATATTAAAAAAACAGAACTTACAAATAATTAGTTACTGTTGATAGGTACACTTTTTAACTAACAAAAATATCTGTACAGGCAATATTTAGAGGGATATTTTATTGTATTTTTTTTTATACTTGAGAAATCTACTCCATGGCCAAACTGCTGAAAAGATTTTCATAAAACTTATAATGGGACCAATCTGGAAGCATTATCATTCAGTTAGAAAATATTATTTCAATTCCGCTCATAAATGATATAAGTTATGCGATTCTCCCCCTTTTTATTAAAAGTCAGTTAAAAAGACAACATTTTACGTGCCTAAAACCCAATGAACTCTAATGCATGTTTTTGTTAAATAAAGATGGAACCCATAGAATTAGTCAAGCAATGCGCAAGAAATATAAACGGGAAATGGACTACGTCTACGCAATCCTGAACGATTTAGAAAGAAAATTAGAAAGACCGATTCGTGACCTAGATGATGTTAGAACTATCATGGAAACATTGAAAAAGATAAGAGAACAAGAGGTTGACATGGAGTTAAAGATTGATCCGGTAGAGGTCAGTATGCTTATGCATTTTTTATGAAGGTTTATAACGTTGCCAGCACTTAGGATGAACGATTTTAAAGCTAACTCAAGAGATTTTGTTCAAATTTTACTTTACAACTTGTAAAATTTTATTAATAAAATGTATGCATAATTATTTAATATTATTTGGCCGTTTTGAATATCCATTTGTTCAGAGTGTCTGTATGTATAGGTAGGTACTTCCATTTCGTATACACCTGTTCTCATGGTGTGCTCACTGCAATAAGACCTTGCGATTTTTATATGGTATATGTGCCTATCGCAAACTTGATGAGTTCCTCCGTACGTCAGCTGGGGAAAAATATTATGTGTTTTATTCATTTTTTGCCAATTCAATGTCAATTAGCACAGAAACACCAAGTTTTTCCTAAAAAGTGTCATTTGTGCATGTAGCGCCTATGAAACTTCTCTGGGTAAAAAAAACATGTTAGCCACCGAATCAGGAAATAGCGACACCTGATATTGTTTCTACTAATAATTATCTAAAATCTGAGATACAATTATTTTGCGCCGGGACAGGGGTAATTTTGGCGGAAACCCTTTGTTAAAGTAACTTTTTGTAGACTGTTCATTAATTTGACCGTTTACTATTGCTATCATTTTACAAGCAATCAAATACGATTTTTCGGATACATTAGACGCTAAAGGCTTTACCAGCAGAAAGTGAACAGATAGATCTTCCAACCGAGTCAGTTGTTTCATCAAGTTATATGCACAGCTTTTCAAAACTTCGTTGCTTATAAGTGTATTATTTTTATACAATTTTTCTAAATACATTTTTTGTAGAGTGGACGCATTGGGTAGTTTTGATCTGTTTGTGCAATTACATCTTATGTTCATTTCAAAAAAAATCCTGAACGACGCGACGGGTTGTCTAGTTTCGCCTACGGGCTGTTGCAAAGTAAGAGAAACTCAATCTGGTTAAAAAAAAATCTTCATTGCTTGGAACCCTTTCTTGATATACCTGTCCTTTCAAGAAAGGACACGTTTCGACGTCGATATACACGTCGAAACGTGTCTTTTAACACTACTCCTCCTACAGCTGATGTTAAGCTCACATTTTGTACAGTATACAGGGTGTCCCATAAGTCAACGTCCAGCCGAAAACGGGTGATGCGCCAAGTCATGACAGATACCAGAAAAATATAAAAAAAAATATTTGTTATGTAACTTTCGAGTTATGAGTATTAAAATCACGATGGAAGTAATCCTATGATTGAATTTTATTTCAAACTTTTACCTAAAACTAACGAATTACTTGAAAACCCATGGTTATTACTTTTTCGACAAGATGGTGGGTCTATCTGTTTACTTGCATTGTCGAAATGGAATTTACTTATACCTGTGAATTGTGAGTCACTTAAAAACACAGCGTAGGCATTTAAAGTCCATCATTTAAAGGGTACAAACATTTTATCTATTGAAATAAAATTGATTGGAAATCCGGTTTAGTTGAAAAAACATTTTTTATTTCCAAAACTAAGAAGTACTCTAGCAAGTATTTTACCATTTTGGAATCCTGGATAAATGCGCCAATTTTTAAAGTTACATGCCATGATAGTGTAGTACATTTTTTTTGCGGTACAGACGGTTAAAGTTGGGTGATGTAATTATCTGAAATGAAACGTTGGCCAAAACTCCACGATTTCATTGAAAACTGAGGCAGTTATGGCTTAATTTTGAATTGTATTTTACAGAAGGGTTATTCATGCTTACGTTGCAGAAAAAAGTTTCATGAAAAGTTAATATTTGTAGTCACAGGACTTAAAAGATCATCACAGGGTGTCAGTTTTTTCTGTTTTTTATAAATACTCATAACTCGAAAGTTACATAACAAATATTTTTTTTTATATTTTTCTGGTATCTGTCATGACTTGGCGCATCACCCGTTTTCGGCTGGACGTTGACTTATGGGACACCCTGTATAATGTGCTGCGTGGACTCATACATCAAATCAGGAAATTCCTATATCCATTTTTGCATAGTTCCTTCTCTAGCTCGCCAGGCCATGATAGGTCAGTTTTCATAAAAATTTCGGAGATGACTTTCGTGAGTAGTGCTAAGTACACCATTTTTGCCAATTTTCATTATTTATTCAATAAAATATTGTGAGTACACACTATTGCAACAAGATTGTCTTACTGGCCCAGCTGACTATCTAATGTTACCGCCATGAGAAAATTTCAAACTCCAAATTACTGAATCCCGGGATTGCTTAGATGGCGATGGCGTATCCATGCTATGTTTTTGTAATGACATCCCGGTTTCTGCACCCGAGAATCCGACCATTGCTTATGAGGCGGGCGCATATGCTTACGGGCGCTGAGGATCGGGAAACAGATTTTCTAGTCTGATCCTCAGAGTACCAAACCAAAGTTGTCGTTCAGCTTGTACTTTGTAGATGTTACGACATTTTTGTTCCTTTTCTTTTGCAAAATAAACATTATTATATAACCCGTGCTTTAAGTTCTCGAATCCGGGTATATGTTGTGTCACGAACTGCAATTCGTCATTTAATAGATTTCCAACTGCCTCAGTGAATTTTTTTGTGATT
This sequence comes from Thera obeliscata, assembly GCA_947578465.1. NCBI lineage: Eukaryota > Metazoa > Arthropoda > Insecta > Lepidoptera > Geometridae > Thera > Thera obeliscata. The sequence continues at coordinate 4,857,235 of OX387922.1, read as the reverse complement.
GTTTCATCTGATTTAAATGATGGTTAAACAAACTTACCTTGTGTCGGTTGGCCACATAAATTTACCTGGAATATCATCGCAGGGTAATACGGCTCCAATACGCTGTAACTTTTCTAATTCGGTAAACTTAGCATTAGAAGGTTCTTGCCCTCGAAAAATTGCTTTTAGAAGCGGTATTTTATCTCTATCCACATCCAAAATTACTGGATCGCTAGTAATTGTTTTCCAGTTACAAAGAAATTTTGTTAATCTTATTAAAGTAGAAACCGATCGTACTCAATCGATATATTTCAGAACAATAATAAATCTTGACATATTTATACATGACGTTTTATATAAAAAGTATAAACATGTGGACAGCATCATAGTTGTAACAAACCTCTTCAACAAATCTACCAGAACGAATAAAGATACCTCTAATGTGTCTTGGACTGTGGCGGCTGAGATGTCGGCCACTGTTGTCCTTTGGACCGATCTTGGTACTGACGTGAAGCAATCGTAGGTCTCTTCCAGGTCGTAGAGCAGTACGCTTGTTGATTCCTGGCCACACCTTGTCTGTTCTCGCGCTGACCTTGACGGGGTGAGCCTCTCCAGTTTCCCTGCCGACATGGCTTCTTCGACGTCGAAGCGTCAGTATAACTTGTCTCGTTTATTTGGAGTCCTGATCTTTCAGCCGACTAAGAAGCTTTCATTTTGTCTGTAAGATTTTCACCAAAGAGCATTTTGTCTCTCATAACGTCTTGAACAACTTCTTGGAATTTTTTATGTATGTAATCGTTTTTCTTCGATTGATCGTATTTTCATAATGCAAATCCAATAGACTTTGGTTGGTTTCGAATAACCGTTTGATGATGGCCATCTTATGCATAATAATATCCTTTTCAATAAGAGAGGACATCAAAGCTGTCGCAGCTGAATTTCCCTAGGTAGTTTTGAGCTGCCTCCACGCGTTTGTCCCGGTTTCTGGTAAACTCAACCAGCACTGCCGATATTTTGGAATTGAAAGTTTTCGGGTATACAGCAGGGCGATAGTAAAGTTGTTTCGGGGTACTGAAGGCGCGTTGGCAGTGCTTGTTGGCACACCGCGTGCTCCACTATGACACAGTGAAAGCTGGGAATATAGTGAATGCATGCGCTGTGCTTCATAACATCGCGAACGCACACAATGTCCCCGTGCCAACGCTGACGCAAGAAGACCAGCAGGCTCTGATGCGTAGCCAGCCAGTAAATCAGGCACTTGGTGGTAACGCTGGCTATGGGGGTGCTAGAGCTATCCTAGTGCAAAAGTTATGGGCGCTTCACTCATCGCTCTTGTGCCGCCGCAGATCGTTCCTGAGCCGCAGCCATTTCGCTGAGTGATCTGCCTACAGCGGCAACAGCATCCATCATTCCCTCTTCTACCGCAAGGCGCCTTTCTTTGAGATTGTTTACCCAGCGGGGTACATTGTCATCGTGATCTAAATACAAAAAAAACATCAACAAAAGCAAGCTAAATAAAACCATTTAAAAAACAAAAAGAAGCATGTTGAAATGTTAGGTTTACCTACACTCACTAGCTCTATTTATACTGCGTGTTAGCGGTGAGGCAATGGTGGCGGCGGCAGTGCTATTAACGGTGTCAGCGTTGGTAGCGCTGTCGGCGCTGATACGGCGGCAGCGGGTTGTCTTGGCGGCTCTTCTAGCTCTATAATGTTTATATTTGTTTGTAGCCAAGCACAAAGTATTTCATGTTTTAAACACCATATACATATAAAATACATACAGTATATGTATAATTATGTTACCAATGAGAGGCAGCTCTATTTTTTGGCATTGCTCATCATAGAGCTGAAAGAACAACAATTATAATTTAGTATTAATATTTATTCGAGTCATTGGTTTCATTGGCTTGACCGGTTGAAGGTTTGCTTTAATACCAGGCGTGCAGCTTAACTGGAATTATTTTTTTCTTGCATAGATTCAGCAAGTCCTTTTTTTATCTTCTGAAATAGGCAAGGCCTGTGGATATGCCTTTTCTAGTGTTATTTCGGTGATTTCACTGTTCTTATTCAGGAGAGCGTTGGTGTTTGCGACGCAACTGTTGCTACCACAGATGGCATAGTCTACCCGATCGACCAGTATCACCCACCATTGGATATTGAACTTAAAATCGACATAGCTCATCACTCTGATAGGATTCAGCCGAGTAACATAAATCCAGCTAAAGACTGGAACTTCAGTAAATGTGACTACAATCGGCTCACGTCGGTGTTGTTTGAAGTGTCTTGGTCGGGAGTCTTGCAAGCAGAAGACGTAAATAGTGCTAGTCAGAGTTTTTACAACACCATCTATAAGGCTTTTGACTTATGCATGCCCAAAAAACGACGTAAAAATTCTGCGGATAGGCGCTATCCTGTTTGGTTTACATGTGATATCATTAAGGATCTTAGACACAAAATTAAGTTGCATGCGGTTTGGAAGCGTTTACATGATGATGAAACGTACTTTATAAATTTTCCAATTAAGAGCTCAGTTGAAAATCCGAATCGAGTTATCATATAGCAGCTACACGCAATCCATTGAGGACAACATCGGGAGGAATCCTCGTAAATTCTGGCAGCATATTTCAGACCTACGATCTAAGGGTGGGTTTGAGCCAAGCATTGTTTATCAGGAGACCACTTTCAATGGACCGGGATGCTGAAAATGCATTCGCATCCTACTTTGCCAGCGTTTTTCTTTCAGATATTTCCCAACTTGATCCCGTGATTATCCCATCCAATGATACGGCTTTAAGTAATGATGTCAATATCCTGACGTTTACGAGAAGTTATTGGTGGTACCTATCGATAAGTTGAAGCCAGGGAGCTCCGTTGAACCTGATAACTTGCCACCTGCCTTTGTTAAGGGTGCTAAGAGGCTATTATGTGACTCGCTTTGCCATATTTTTAAGCTGGCACTAAGAACTGGAGTATATCCTGAGCAATGGAAGCTTGCAATGCAAACTATCATTCAGAGCAATAGAAACTGGTGCTCCTTCCATCGCCACATTCCCAATCAAAGCGACAACCCGCAGCTCAAGGTCTGTGAGTGGACACAACTTAGAGGGTTCACCCCCAGTGCCCCCGGCGTTTCGCCGGTTGTCCGCCGCTTTGGTTTTAGTGCGACACTTGTACATATGCCAGTACTATAATAAACATAGAACTTTGTTGTTTTATCATATAAAGCATAGAATAATGATGAACAACACTGTTAGCATACACAAAACTGCGGTTAGTGAAACTACTTACTCCCTTCCATTTTTCTGCCGTATTTACGTGGCCGTCCCCCACGGCATTTAACAACCTGGCTATATTTTCCCAGGCTTTTAAGAATGTTGGTGCCCAAGAGGACCACTACTTTTTTTGTTGAGGGTTATAGCAGGATTTGTTTCGGCAAATTCAACTAGTAATTCCAGTTGCCGGCGCGCTATTTGGCGGATTGGGGCCATTATCTACTATAAAACAAATATAAACAACATATTAATCACTCGACAAAGCTAAGAATAAGGAATAAAGAATGTCAATTTACTTGAAAAGTTATTAATTTTTTCTCAATATTTAGACACCTTTGATTGAAACACAACACAAAATCATAGACTCAATGAGTGAACGAGTTGTATTATATAGTCGAATAAAGTGGGCCAATATTTTTCACACGGTTCCTTACTACGATTGTTCTTTATAAATTGGTCGGGTTAAATTGGCATGTGGCTCGTATGCCGGACATTCTTTGGGCCAAAATATTAACCGATTGGGTCCCACAACAACAAGTCGGCGACGTAGAGGAAGACTCCGGAGAAGATGGCGGGACGATCTCGATTCTCATATGAACGACTGGCGCATTGTAGCCAAAGATCGAGAGGTGTATGTGTATGTAACATATAGGTACAAATAATCTACTAGCTTTCGCCTTGCAGGTAAGTAGGTAAATAGACGAAAAGATTATTCTACATAAGGACATGCACAACATCACAAATATCCGCATTTATTATACTTATTCATTAATAGGCGAGTAAAGATAATGAGCAATAGAGAGCATTTAAAATCTTCTTCTGTCGTATCGATATTACAATCGTTATCATTAAAGCCATTTCGACCAGTAGGTGGCCACACATGAGATCATCCATTGTGCATGAGGTGGGACATGACGGACACGCGAGCACGTGTGGCATGGACTGCACCTGGGCACCACACGGGCATTGCGTGTCGTTTTTAGAGATTATCCCCCATTTGCTCAGGCTATTCCTGCAAAGGCCGACCTGGGCTCGAATTCTATTGAGGCACTTCCAAACTGGCCAGGGCCGTTCGTGACCGGGGGGCAGTTTCTCCGAAGCGGCAATGTAATCCGTGGGTGGGGCATACTTAGCTGTCCATATAGCACGGCGATCTTCACTTGCTTCACCCACTGGTGCTGAAGTGGAGTTTAAAAAACTGGTTCTACTTTTTAATCGCCTTGTAGATGGAACAGCATTGAATAGTGGATGCCTTCTGTCACTTTCCTGCTTTGACTTTTCGATCGAGCATGCAATTTCTCTTCGGATGGCTGGGGGGGCTATTAGATTAGATTAGATTAGAAAATTCTTTATTGCACAAAATTAAGTACATAGGCGAACTTAATGCTAATTAGCATTTTCTACCAGTTAACCATTGTGTTATGTGGAGTGGGTGGTAGTGATTTATGATAAGAGAAGAGAGAGACATTTACTTAAAACTAGAAACCTACTAATAGAATACCTACATATTACTACATATCTACAGTACCTACAATACATAAATAATAAATAAAAATAATAATAATACATATGTATGAATACAAATATAATCTATAAAAATGCTCAATTTTGTTGAGATGCCTGATGGGATAAAAAGTGAAAGAATAACTTCTTTTTGAATGTTGCTAAAGATGTAGCTTCGCGTATTACCACTGGAAGGGAGTTCCATATTCCTGCTAATGGGTAGAGTTTTTTCAGCGGAGTTGGTTTAAGGCATCCCGTCACTATTCTACAAGTTTCATTTAAGGCAGAGTCTACTTGTCTTGCATGAGTAGAACGATGCCACACTGGACACGCGTATTCTACAGCACAGTAGCAAAAAGAGAGACCTGATGTTCTGAGGACCGAAGGGGAGGCTCCCCAAGATGTGGAGGTGAGCCTATGGAGAATATTGTTTCGGGTGCCAATCTTGGCTTTGGTTTTTTGACAGTGGCTCTTAAAACTCAGCGTTCTGTCCAAGGTGACTCCGAGATACATAGGGAGGGAGCAGTGTTCTATGTCCGTATCACGCCATTTTAGGTGAAGAGGGCGGTTGGATTCCCGGTTTCTTAGATGAAAAACAGATGATTTGGTTTTTGTTGGGTTTGGCCTTAAGGCGTTTGCGTCGTAGTAAGTGCCTAGGTCTTCGAGAGCCCGGGTGAGATGTTCTTCCGCTCCCTCGAAGCCAAATGTCTGCGCGGTTAAGGCCAAATCATCTGCATATAGGAACCTTTGAGTTTGTGGGGAGGAAGGCTGGTCATCAGTATATATGTTAAACAGAATTGGGGCCAATACGCTTCCTTGTGGTAATCCATTTTTCTTCATTTAAAATCAAATCATGCAATGCAAACTAACATTCAGAGCAATAGAAACTGGTGCTCCTTCCATCGCCACATTCCCAATCAAAGCGACAACCCGCAGCTCAAGGTCTGTGAGTGGACACAACTTTCACCCCCCGTGCCCCCGGCGTTTCGCCGGTTGTCCGCCGCCTTGGTTTTAGTGCGACACTTATACATATGCCAGTACTTTAATCAAAAAAACATAGAACTTTGTTGTTTAATATATAAAGCATAAAATAATGATGAACAACACTGTTAGCATACACAAAACTGCGGTTAGTGAAACTACTTACTCCCTTCCATTTTTCTGCCGTGTTTACGTGGCCGTCCCCCACGGCATTAAACAACCTGGCTATATTTTCCCAGGCTTTTAAGAATGTTGGTGCCCAAGAGGACCACTACTTTTTTTGTTTAGTGCTATAGCAGGATTTGTTTCGGCAAATTCAACTAGCAATTCCAGTTGCCGGCGCGCTATTTGGCGGATTGGGGCCATTATCTACTATAAGACAAATATAAACAACATATTAATCACTCGACAAAGCTAAGAATAAGGAATAAAGAATGTCCGAGCTTTCCTTAACCAATTTACTTGAAAAGTTATTTATTTTTTCTCGATATTTAGACACCTTTGATTGAAACACAACACAAAATCATAGACTCAATGAGTGAACGAGTTGTATTATATAGTCGAATAAAGTGGGCCAATAGTTTTCACACGGTTCCTTACTACGATTGTGCTTTATAAATTGGTCGGGTTAAATTGGCATGTGGCTCGTATGCCGGACATTCTTTGGGCCAAAATATTAACCGATTGGGTCCCACAAAGTCGGTGTCGTAGAGGAAGACCCCGGAGAAGATGGCGGGACGATCTCGATTCTTATATGAACGACTGGCGCATTGTAGCCAAAGATCGAGAGGTGTATGTGTATGTAACATATAGGTTACAAATAATCTACTAGCTTTCGCCTTGCAGGTAAGTAGGTAAATAGACGTAAAGATTATTCTACATAAGTACATGCACAACATCACAAATATCCGCATTTATTATACCTCTACATATTCATTAGTAGGCGAGTAAAGATAATGAGCAATAGAGAGCATATAAAATCAAATCATGCAATGCAAACTAACATTCAGAGCAATAGAAACTGGCGCTCTTTCCATCGCCACATTCCCAATCAAAGCGACAACCCGCAGCTCAAGGTCTGTGAGTGGACACAACTTTCACCCCCCGTGCCCCCGGCGTTTCGCCGGTTGTCCGCCGCCTTGGTTTTAGTGCGACACTTGTACATATGCCAGTACTTTATCAAAAAAACTTAGAACTTCGTTGTTTATCATATAAAAATAAATAAATAAAAATAGCGTTTATTCTATTACATCATTAATACATACAGAAATTCTTAATAGTAATTGATTTATAAAATAGATTCTGATAAATAACAACATAAAATTCAATAATAATTTGATTCAATTTTCAAAATTCAACATTAAGATCTAATTAATATGATGTAAAAGTCGCCTCTCGGGCGTAGGCCTCCCCCATGTCTCTCCATTGCTCTCTGTCTCTAGCCTGTCTCATCCAGTCTGGTCCACTTATCTTGTGGAATATGTCATCCCAACGTGTCTTAGGGCGTCCTCTTTTCCTTTTACTATTGCGTGGGATCCATTCCAGTACTCTTTTAGTCCATCTCGAATTCTCCATTCGGCAAATATGACCTGCCCAACTCCATTTGAGTGTTCTCATTTTGTTGACGATAACACTTAGCTTTGTTTTGTCCCTAATGGTTTTGTTGCTGATTCTGTCCGAAAGTTTTATTCCCAGCATACTTCGTTCCATCTTCCTCTGGCACACAGCTAATTTGTTTTCTTCGTGTTTGGTGAGGGACCACGTTTGGCAGCCGTATGTCAAGCACGGTAGAATTATGACTTCGTATACTTTCTTCCTGATTTTTATGTCTGTTTGTCTGTTCTTCATGATTTCTTTTAGGCTCCAGTATTTTTGCCATGATATTGCGATCCGTCTATGAACTTCTTTTTCTGTACAGTTTTCGAAAGAAACAGACTGGCCCAAGTATACGTAATCATTCACGAACTCTATTTTCCCACCGTCTACTATTAACTGTTTTATTTGCAAAAGAAAAGGAACAAAAATGTCGTAACATCTACAAAGTACAAACTGAACGACAACTTTGGTTTGGTACTCTGAGGATCAGACTAGAAAATCTGTTTCCCGATCCTCAGCGCCCGCCCCTCTTAAAAAATAGATCATAAAAAAAGGTCATTAAACAATGTAAGACTAACATAAGTTTAGGTTAACAAAATATTATGCGGTAAGGGTTAGTAAATAAAGAAGCTAGGAGTAAATAAGAATAAGTTAATCATAAGTAGGTATCAGTGATGTAAACTATTATGTCTTGTTTGTCTCCGTTGCTTATAATCTTGGTTTTCGATGTGTTTAGTGAAAGACCAACTGTTTTGCTTTCTTTTGTGAGTTCGTTTAGCATAGTTTCCAGATCAGTTGGGGTTTCGGCGAACACTACTATATCGTCTGCGAAGCGCAGGTGGCTCAATTGCTCTCCTTTTTAGTCCTTTGCTTTGCCAGTTTAGATTTCTAAATACTGTTTCTAAGACGGCAGAAAATACTTCCGGTGACAACAGATCACCTTGTCACACACCTTTCTCAATTGGGAATTCTTCTCCTTCTCTTTCCAATCTTATTTTTGCGCAGTTTTTTGAGTAGATACTGTGCAATAAGATTATATATTTTTCGTCTACGCCCTGTTCCAGTAATGTTTCCCAAATAGCACTGTACTCGAGACTATCAAAGGCTTTTTTGAAGTCGATGAAGCACATATAGACAGTATTTCCGTACTCGTTGGCTTTTTGAATGACTTGCGTGACCACCTGGATGTGGTCTAGTGTCGCATAGTGTTTTCGAAAGCCTTCCTGTTCCCGGGGTTGGTTTTCATCCAGTGCCTTTGTCATTCTCTGTAAGATTATTTTGGAAAAGATTTTATATATGTTAGATATCAGGCTTATCGGTCGGTAATTGCCAAGGTCTCTTTTGTCGCCTTTCTTGTGTATGAGTGTGATTGTTGATCTTGACCACTGTTTGGGTGTGGTTCCTGTATTTAGTACATTATTAAATAGTTTCTGTAGGGGTCCCTGAAGAGATTCTGATAACGATTTAAGTATTTCGTTTGTAATGCCATCCTCTCCAGGTGTTTTGTAATTTTTTTGTGTTCGTATGGCATACTCCACTTCAGATTTCAGGATGCTCTGTGTCGACGCCTTGCTAGATAAATACGTCTTGGGTTGTGGTTTACGTGGGTGTGAAGAATATCATATAAGGCCTTATTAATAATCCTGGCGTAGCGTTTACGCCAGGATTATTAATAAGGCCCATAAAGCATAAAATAATGATAACAACACTGTTAGCATACACAAAACTGCGGTTAGTGAAACTACTTACTCCCTTCCATTTTTCTGCCGTGTTTACGTGGCCGTCCCCCACGGCATTTAACAACCTGGCTATATTTTCCCAGGCTTTTAAAGAATGTTGGTGCCCAAGAGGACCACTACTTTTTTTGTTGAGGGCTATAGCAGGATTTGTTTCGGCAAATTCAGCTAGTAATTCCAGTTGCCGGCGCGCTATTTGGCGGATTGGGGCCATTATCTACTATAAAACAAATATAAACAACATTAATCACTCGACAAAGCTAAGAATAAGGAATAAAGAATTATTTATTTTTTCTCGACGTTTAGACACCTTTGATTGAAACACAACACAAAATCATAGACTCAATGAGTGAACGAGTTGTATTATACAGGGTTATTCATTATTAGCTGCAAATACTCAGGAATTAGGTTCAACAAATAAAATAAAAAATATTTATGAAATGATTTTTTTTAAGTTTTGTTATGAAAATCCCGAGAAAATCGATAAAGAAATCATTGGCGCCTGACCTTTTGACCTTTGATCCGCGCCCGCGCGCCGTGAGCGACACTCTGCGTTCAGTCACCGCCTGGGTGGGTCATCGTCCTGTTCTCCGTGGCAATCATTATGCAATAGCCGTAAAGAAATTAATAAAAATAAAATTTTGATACAAAAACTTGAAATTTTTTTTGATCAAAGTTAAAAAAAATAATTTCATACATATTTTTTATTCTATTTGTTGAACCTAATTCCTGAGTATTTGCAGTTAATAATGAATAACCCTGTATAGTCGAATAAAGTGGGCCAATAGTTTCCACACGGTTTCTTAGTGTACGATTATGCTTTATAAATTGGTTGGGTTAAATTGATTTGCAAGAACTTCATGCTGTAAAACTTTCATTGCAACTGATAGATAGCGGTCAAAAAGGTATTGCATCAAGATACATGATCGCTGTTCCTTGATTTGATATAATCGTTTATGTGATAGTATCAAACCATTGATTGCAACTGAGTTAGACAATCGCCCTGCAGATTTTTACGCCTAAAGGCCTGCGCTGCGCACACCTAGGCCGCTAGCGTCGGCGATCAGTGAAACGCTGACAAATATCGCTGTCAAAGGGTTTCCGCCAAAATTGCCCCAGGCACGGCGCAAAAGAATTGTATATCAGATTTTAGGTAATGATTAGTAGAAACAATAACAGGTGTTGTTATTTACAATAACAGGCTAACATGTCTTTTTTTACCCAGAGAAGTTTCATAGGCGCTACATGCAAAAATGACACTTTTTAGGAAAAACTTCATGTTACTGTGCTAATTGACATTGAATTGGCAAAAAATTATTAAAACACATAATATAAACACATTATCACATATGTAATATAATGTACCTATACCTATTATGACATTTTTTTCAAAAACTTCATTTTACTGTATTAATTGACTCATTAACAACACAAACGTGTGGGTAATTGCAAAAAATGAATATAATAGGTACATATACGTACACACTGATATGTATAGCCTGCATCATACTTTTATACATTTTGTAGTTATCTTTATTTTATAAGGAAAAGAATGCCGCCTTTAGTAACATTTCAAAAAAATGCCCTACAGTGATTCGTACTTGTTCGAACAGTGATGCGTAACTTAAGCTGGGTCTTGGATTACTTGATCGTTATTTTGGTTAGCCTGCCTCGGTTTTCGATCATTTGAATTGTTTCGAAATGCTATTATTTGCCATTAAACTCTTAATGTCATAAAATGTGTGATATTACAGGAAGCCTTCAACATTATAACTCGCTATGATTTACCAGTCAGCAAAGAGGACCTAGAGCAGGTCGATAACTTACGATACTCGTGGCAACAGCTCCAAGCTACGGCGTTAGCCTCACATGTGCAGCTGTTGTATATGCAGCCACAGTTCGAGTCAGATCTGAGAGGCAACTTGGATAGATTCAGGGAGGATAACACTGAATATTGTCATGAGTACAGATACGCTGGCCCGATGCAATCGGGTTTAACTCCGAGAGAAGCGTCCGATAGGCTCATACTGTTCCAGGTTGGTTGTTTTGTGTTAATGCTTGCTTGACTTTTTTGCGAGCGGATCGGATATTCTTAAACTTCATTTTACCTGATTATATTTTCGACACTACGGAGGTTAAACTAGGGTTAAAACATACATTAGTAATTGGTTTACTGTGAGCTGCTTTTAAATCTATTGGCCTTACTTATAAAACTATGCCAAAAGATAAATAAACAGTGCTTAAACTATTGCCATCTCTTACCACTGGGTAATGACAAACAGTGACAGGCATAACTTTAAGCAATGGTTATATTTAAATTGCGTTTATAAGTATGGCTGTAAATACACTTAGCGGCACAATTAACCGCCCACCCTTTTAAAGTGGCAAATTTTGATGTTATCGCAGTTGTAAGTTATTGGGCCTAAATAAGTCAAGTGTGAGAGAAATGTAGTGACGAAAAAATTACAAACTATCCACTTAACTTTGTTTTTTTACGCATAAGTTGTGAATAGGATAAATATCGAACTTCGTCTCATTATCGTTATCGTTGCTATACTGCTTACATTGCTTCAGTGGCATTAAAAGTAAACAATTTGAGTTTGTTTTGGTTTCGTGACTTAAAGCTAGTGTTTATGGTTTAAGATTCTTTATTTCTCATAAAATTTTACAATCACTTACTGAGAAACCTATTTACTAATACTACACAAGTATTTATGAATTTATAAATGCAGTGAGCTTAGGTATTAATAACATGTTAAATTGAATAAGTATAGTAGGTACATAATACAGAATACATGCTAACACAATAATAATAGCACTGTTATAACAAACGAACACGAGTAAAAAAAAAAAAAGACAAAATCGGGGGGTACATTTGAAATAAGTACAGCGAAAGCAAATAGAACTTGTCCGACGACGTTTCGTTCGGCGCCACTTGCACCGAGCGAGTGTATGATGATCGGCTCATTTAGCGTTATCCCAACGTTATAAGGCATTGATTAGTTATGTTGTTCTAAATAACGTATGCAATACAGTAACCTAATTTGAGCACTTAACTTTTTTAAAGATTGAAATTAAACAAGTGCAAGGGTTTTTTTTATAGATTTTTAAGTAAATTTAGGATAGTAATGGTGAATTTATTTATTAAATTATTTTTACTTTAATACGACATTTTTAGTTAAAAAAATAGGTACCTAAATCAATGTTTTTTGCAAGTTTTATAAAATTGTTTATTTGCGAGTTTTATAATGCTTGCGGCAAATAAGAATTAGTTTTTTGTTAACTAAGTAAAACTTATGTGTTTGTTATTAATTACTTTTTTACTAGTATGTGATAACATACTAGTAAAAAAGTACACATTAAATATATTATTTTAATTTTTTAGCGTTAATATGTTTCCAATGCGTTTAGAGTTGCTGGTGGGTATGCAACATGGGTACAATCTTAGGAGTTCCTCTAATATATTTTATGCCAATGTTATCCTCTCCTTGGCTCTGGCGAGTTTTCAGCTCCTCTTTCAATGTATTCATATGTTTCTGTTGTTGAGGGGTTCTATCCGAAAATATATTAATATTCTCCAAGTCTACTTCTGTTTTGTTCCGCAATATATTTTTGACCGTTTCTGCAGCATCAAATGTCACTTTTAAGGGCCTAGAATAGTTTGATTTGTATTTGCCCAGGCGTACACAATTTAAAGGACTGGGACTATCTTTTGCTGCTTTTTTTGTAATACCGCTGACTTTTCTAATGTCATGTGATAATCTTTCTTTATAATCTTCAGATTCAAGTTCTTCTATTCCTGTGACAATTATGTTTTTTTCTCTAATGGAACGCTCTCTTATTTCACAGATAAGGTATTTGCTATCATTTGAGGACATCGGGTAGTTGTTATTAGTAACAAGCTGAGTGGTAAACACTTTCAGAGCTTCGATTTCATTTTTCATTGCTGCTATCTTGAGTTCTGCTTTGCTGTATTGATTTTTTATATCTGATATGTCTAGTTTGCAATTATTTTGTTCCAGGATTATGCTATCCGTTTTATGTTCTAAGTTCTGCATTTGGTCTTTGATTGTATGTATATCAGCCAAAATTTTCTGTAGATTATTATTTTGTACTTTTGAGAAATCTTGAAGAATCGATAGTATGTCTACTCGGAAATCGGCAAGTTCTTTTTTGATGGAGTGGTCGTCATTGTTCGATATCTCCCGTTTCCGCAGTAATAGCTGTTGCACATTGGAGTGGTCGGGCTGTGTTTTATAATCTTCACTTTCACTAGGTGGTAGGCCACGCTGGACACTCATCATAGGTAACTTTAACCTTCGATTAGTAATTCTGGTGCAACTGGGCTCGCGTTTTGTTGGTTTGCGTAGGTACTAATTAGTTCGCATTTGCTGAGGTGATGAGCGGGATGAATTATTGAGTGCGTCCTTTTTACTCGAGGGGGTGAGGGACGTCACTGCGTTTGTTTGCTACTACAAGAACGTCGTCAAACTGACTTTGTACGCACTCAAAAACGGGACTTAAATGCTTTGAAGTATGAATGGATTTGCAATTTCACGTATATTTGAATTTTAAAATAATTTTGCACACGTCTGCTCTGTTCGCTCACTGCTGCAGCAGTTTGGACATCACAAACATGCCATTTGATGCTAATTCAGTGGCGAGAGCCGTCGCTCTTATCGACGAAGGGTTTAGTCAGCGTTACGTGGCGTGGAAGCTTGGTGTCGCACGTACCACCTTAAGGGATGCAGTGAAACGGTTTCGGGAAACTGGCTCTTATGAGCCAAGGCCAGGACAGGGCCGAAAAAGATGCACCTCCGCTCGTGACGACCGATTTCTTGCGACCAATGTTCTAAGAAATCGGTTCACTACAGCTGTTGAGGCACGAAACCAACTTCGTGAGGTTCGCAATGTTCAAGTGAGTGAAAGAACAGTGAGAAGAAGACTAAGAGAGAATGCCCTTGGAGCTTTTCGACCATCTCGAGTGCCACAATTGCTCGTAGGCCACCGGAGAGAAAGACTTCGTTTTTCCCGAAAGCACGCCGAATGGAATATTGTGGCATCGGGTCGTCAGTAGATTAATGATTCAGACCATGATAGATTGTTTTACGTCTATTATCACCGGACGGGTTTGTTTAAGCCTGCTGTTTTCCTTCAGCATAACACTTCAATCAAGAAACAAATGACGTAAGGCGTCGAAGAGCAGCGGGATGATCACGCGCTTTGACTGCGTACATTCTGCCATGATAGTCTAGGCATACGAACTCTTTATCAGCAGCCAGTTTGCGTCTCTTAGGTTGATCAAAATCAGTTATGTCGATAAGATCAGACGCTGTCTTAGGATGTCTGGTTCTTAAGACGTCATCAAGCTTGCTACTTGATCGGGTCTTCCTTGGACTGGCAGGAAGATCCCTACGATACACATCAACTATTGTCTGTGTGTCGGAGGTCGTTGGATCTGCTAAGCCTTCATCAGATACTTGTTCAAGCACTTCAGGAATTGCCACTTGAACTAGGGTGTCAATGACCGTTCTGCTAGCTGTCGTTGTGAAGCTTCCAGCGCTAAGTTCCGCTACAGCGGAGGTAACCGAAACCATTTGGTGGCATTGAGGTTCGGTAGCGGCTGGAGGGCCCTCACTGTTGATTGCAGGGGTTCCACGATCTTCAAGTTCTAGGGCTGCTCGTTGGGGCAACTCCTCTGCGCATTCAAGCTCGTCCATCTGGGACAAAGCGTAAGCATTGGGTGCGTACTCCTTATTCCACGCTTCGACGTCGTCTGGAGTAGTGTAGACCATAAACTTCCTTTGTTTGGGGTTATGCTGTAATTCACCCCAGTATTAAAGCACCTCACGTTTAAAAGCTGGAGAGGGCTCAGGAGATGGCTGCACCATTGGAACATCGTCAGTCGGTGGTTGGTAGTCGCGTCCGAAATCCTTTCTGTATTCCGACAGAAAATCAAGTCCAGTTATTCGCTGGAATTCGGCGATGGTAAACAAAGCATCGTTTGGTTGGAAGAAAGCCACCCATTCGAGAACTTCATCAAGGTTGCCAAAATCAAAGGTACCCCGGTTAAGGGGGATGCGGCGAGATGGATTGATGTAATTAGACATGGTGATAGTACGTTGAGTAAGCTAGAACGGGACAACAGAGTGGTGCTCGCTTATGCTGTGAGCTAGGCACGTGGGTTGCTCCGTCGAAAGGGGAAATTCGTCCCTTCCTAAAAAGCTTAAATATACTTAACAGAGCTTAACCTTCATAAATATGGAACAATGGAAGAATGTTATGTTTACTGACGAGACAAGAATATGCTTGCACGGTCCTGACGGTCGCCAGCGTGTATACAGACGCAAGAATGAAAGGTTTGCACCATGTTCTGTGGTGGAAACAGTAGGATACCAAGGTGGCTCTATCATGATATGGGGCGGCATTACTTACGAAGCACGCACCGACTTGGTTATCTTCGAAAGAGGTGGAATAAATGCTCAGAGGTATGTAACAGAAGTGTTGGAACCTCATGTAATGCCATTTGCTCCATTTATTGGCGAAGATTTTTTATTAATTCAGGACAACGCTCGCCCCCACGTTGCTAGAGTTGTTACCGCGTACCTGGATGCCGTCGGCATTCGAAAATTAACATGGCCATCCCGGAGCCCAGATTTAAATCCTATTGAACACATATTGGACAATTTAAAAAGACGTGTTCGAAGCCGCATACCAGCTCCAACCACCATAGATGAATTAAAACAATCCGTGATTGAGGAGTGGCAGAACATTCCACAACAACATATCAAAGATGTCATCGACAGCATGCCAAACCGTTTGATGGAAGTCATGAGGGCTAGAGGTGGAAATACGCACTATTAGAATTCATTTATTCAGCAGATTTTTTATTTTTAAGCCATTTCATCACATTTGTTAATTTACGGTCAAAGTGTTTTTCAGGCTTTTTTATAAATAAACGTAATAATTAAAAACAAAATTATCTTTCATTTTACTTAAATATACCTACGTTATAAAATAACATTCACAAGTAAGGCCATAATTTGTTTTTTTAACCAAAATCGTAAAAAATCAAGGTGGGCGGTTAATTGTGCCGCTGAGTGGTTAAATTGATTCGTCAGATTATCAAAGTTTCATTTGTTTTTTAGGCTGGTTTAAAACCAAGGGCTGGATTGTTTTATCCGACGAATTGTGTTACTCCGTAAATGGAACAATCAGCCCTTAGTTGTTAATACTTTGTAATATGGATTGTTTTCCGAATAAAATAAAAATAAAACTACTTGATTTCTCTGCTCCATACATGCTAATTTACCAACTAGGTATGCTAATTTAATATTTCAGAATCGTTTTGATGGCATGTGGCGAAAATTACAAACATATCAGAACGGCGAAGAATTATTTGGTCTTCCACATACAGAGTACCCTGAGCTAGCTCAAATCAGAAAGGAACTAAATCTACTTCAAAAACTCTACAAACTGTATAATGATGTTATCGATAGAGTGAGCAGTTATTATGATATACCATGGGGCGAAGTTAATATTGAGGAGATCAATAATGAGCTCATGGAGTTCCAAAATAGATGTCGTAAACTTCCGAAAGGGTACGTCAATATTATTGTTTTATAGATTTAAATAATGTCCCAAAAGATGAGAACCGAACAGGACCTTCCCCTTGGTAAGGCTGCGCTTACCGCTGCACCATCAGATCCTTATCAAACTCGTCGAATTATTCTTAGGGGCTGTTAATACGGCACTAACGTGATCGAGTCTCCACCCACAGGTTCGACGTTACAGTCAACTACTTATTTGCTCGATAACCCAAGTTGCGGGTTCAAATTCCGTTCGGCTCTTTTGGGATGTTTTAAAAATCTTTGTTATTACCTTATGTGTAGTCAACACTATAAAACCAAAGTGATAATCAAAAAGCTATTTAGAACCCAAGTAAAATATATCAAATGAAATAGCATCACCGCAAGTTTGTCAATAAACCAGTTTTTTTATTTGGATAATTTTCGTTTCACCTCATCCTTTAATTAGTCTAAAAGAGTGGCCCGCATTCTTCGCACTCAAAAAGACGATAGACGACTTCAATGACATGTGTCCGTTGTTGGAGCTAATGGCGAACAAGGCCATGAAGCCACGGCACTGGCAGCGAATCATGGAGGTGACAAAGTACAACTTCGATCTGGAAAACGAAGACTTCTGCCTAAAAAATATTCTGGAAGCGCCACTTCTGCCAAATAAAGAAGATATTGAGGTGACACTTTTTCTATTAAAAAATATAAACCGTGCATAATAATATAATAGAAAAAGCTATGCACAAAATAGTTTCTGCCGATTGATCTTTTTATTTGACCACTGCGCCGCTATCAAATATGAGGCTAGTCAAACTGCAGGCAATAGTTCCCAAGTTCTCAGTTTTTTTATGTACCTTAACGCCTTAATGTTAAAAATATTCAAATTATTATTTTTGATTGTAATGACTAATCATTGACTACAGGATATTTGCATATCAGCCATGAAAGAAAAAGACATTGAAGCGAAACTACGTCAAGTTACGAATGAATGGTCAGTACATGAATTAACTTTCCAAACGTTCAACAACAGAGGCGAACTACTTTTGAGGGGTGACACGACGGCGGAAACCATCGGACAGCTGGAAGACAGTTTGATGATTTTAGGTTCATTGCTATCTAATCGGTAAGTAACTTCTAATTTGATGATATCAGTCCAATTTGAATATTTTCAAGGAGAAAAAAATTATGGAACTGCTGGAAGGGGAAGACCATGGTGCATGTATCTCGATCAGATTGCAGACGTTTTAGAGAAAGGCCAGGTTAGGAGTACCCTAAACCGACGAGCATGTATAAATAATTTTATGCGAATAAATAAAGCGAAAGTGGTGTGTCAGGATCGTAGCAAGTGGAAATCCGTGATCTATGCCTACCCCCATGGGAATGAGGCGTGATTTTATGTATATATTTTTTTAGATACAATGCTCCATTCCGAAAACAAATCACGCAATGGCTATATGATTTACAAACAACGAATGAAATTTTGGAAAGGTGGCTCTTAGTACAGAACATGTGGGTTTACCTAGAAGCAGTGTTTGTCGGTGGTGACATCGCAAAACAACTTCCGAAAGAAGCGAAGAGATTTTCGAAAATTGATAAATCTTGGCAAAAGATAATGCAAAGAGCTCACGAGACACCAGGGGTCGTGTCATGTTGCGTGGGAGATGACCTACTGCGACAGCTTTTACCGCATCTGCAAGAACAACTTGAGCTCTGCCAGAAGAGTCTCAGCGGATATTTGGAAAGGAAGCGCACAATGTTTCCGAGGTTCTTTTTCGTCTCGGATCCAGCGTTATTGGAAATCCTGGGGCAAGCATCGGACTCGCATACGATACAAAACCATTTATTGTCTATATTTGACAACATTCGCTATGTTAAGTTTAATGATATCGGTGAGTATATGTCTCAAGGTCACGAAAGGAGCCTTTCTGAGGCGCACCTAAAATCCTTTGGCCATACTGGTTTGAAATAACCAGTGTGCGATAAGAAAAGTACACAATTATGTATGTTGTTTAATTTTTCTAAAATGTTACTAATTTAAGTTTTTAATTTTACTTTGCTGTTCCTTTCTAAGCAAAATCATTACTACAACAAAAAATTGTTTGCCTGAAGATTAAAGGATTCAGGCTGTTTTATTTATTTTGTGGAAACTTGAATAACGAGGTCGGATAACTTTATATCAGTACCAATTTAATTGGTTTAGGATAGTCCAACAATTAATAATTGAATATCGATATATACTGCTGAAATTGTTGTTTAACTACATACTTAATTTATTAATGCTGGCTTGATCAATTACAGAATATAATAAAATGGTGTCAATAGTATCATCTGAAGGAGAAGAGATAAAGCTTGAGCGCGCCGTGCGAGCTGAAGGCTCTGTAGAGACATGGCTAACATCACTTCTTCAATCAGCTCAGAGTAGCTTACATTCTATTATAAGAAACGCCGTTGCTGTCCTGAATGACCCCTCATTCAACCTACTATTGTTCCTAGACAAAATGCCTGCCCAGGTAAGCATTCAATAATAAAAACGTGTTTTAAACGGTTTAAAACCACCGCTTCTACCAAGGTGACCTTGGCAGAACGCTTCTGTCTACTCGGTTTAAAACCAACCCCAACATTTGGCGGGCGTGCCTTTCTACCAAGGACGGCTAGAAAAGGTAATACGAAATTTGGTTTTAAACCGCCGTCTAGCCGGTTTAAAGCTTTTGTTTTAAACCATTGTTTCTAGCCGTGTAGCACGGCAGTAATACGTTCTCTAAACTTTATCATCATCAGCAGTCCGACTTAACCCAAAGCTGGGCATAGGCCTCTCTTTGCTCTTGGCATTTACCACTATATTGGGCTCTCTAAACTTATTTTATATTGTTAATATTTTATAGCCCCCTGCTGGACAAAGGCCTCCCCCATCCCCCCACTCTGTGCGGTCCTGTGCTGAGATGCTTTACTTCTCTAAGCTTGCACATCAAAAATAACTATATTTTATCTACTTTTTTTTAGATTGGGCTTTTAGGTATTCAAATTATTTGGACGAGAGATGGCGAGTTAGGGCTATCTCAAGCTCGACAAGACAAAAAAATCATGATGGAGACAAATAACAAATTTTTAGAGCTTCTAAACACCCTCATCGACCAAACCACCAGGGATTTGCTCAAAATTGAGAGAATCAAGTTCGAAACTCTAATCACGATTCATGTACATCAAAGAGATATATTTGACATGTTGGTAAGTAAAGACATTATGTTGGAACTCGGAAGAAAATATAATAATAAAGTTTATTTTCAAAAAATAGGACATATAGAGCAACAGACAGAATAACAATAACGGATTAAGACTAAGACAATATTAAATATTAGTTTTTTGTTTACATAAATAATAACCCCCCTTATTCATAATACATATAAGCGGCTCGCTAAAAATCTCTTGTTACTGTAACTTTCATGTCAGCAGACTTGGCGACCTGCTAAGCTATCTCGGATTTTTAATTAGACGAAGCTAGCTGACGTTTACTGTGTTGTCAGTTTTTGATGAAATAAAAATAGTGTTGTGACAAAGTGAATGATTGAAAAAACTCCTGAATGAATGAAATTGCCTCGTTTTTCTTATCGAATAGTTGGTGTGCCGAACTTGACTTGACGTGCTTGGTTGAGGATCCATATCGTTTGCGCGAAACAATATAGCAACAAAATACACAACAATTACCACAAACACAACGTAACGAAAAACTTTACAAAAACAATAACTAAACAGCGTGAGCGCAGAAAAACATTCGTGCTATCAGACCAGAGGTTATAAGCCGAATTACAAACAAAATGGTGGCGTTCATCGGTGTTGGCACTAGTCGCCACGCCGCGCTTTGTAATAAAACGTCAAAAAACGGATTGTACCTAGTTACATACTACAAGTAACTTATACAAGGTGTATCTAAATATGTGTACTATGCGAAGGTGGGGGGTTTCAGACCACAATGGTGATCAGTTGTGGGGGGGAGAAAATTAAAAATTCCTATTTTCAGTTTCCCATACAAAAATATTTAATTTCATAATGCCTAAATAAATTGACAACCCTATCCTTGTAACCCCTTGACCCCTTGACCTACTACCTCTGTAGGTCTACTACTACTACCTACTACCTCTGTAGCTGAGTTTAGGGTTGTCACTTTGTATAAAGTCAGCTGTTCATGTTGAAACTTCGTTGCAGTTTTTTTCAGAGATACCAATCGAAGTTCGAAAAGTCGTTGAACAAAAGTTGTTCCCCGGGGGGTGGAAATTCACCCCCTTTCGGGATAGTACACATATTTTGATACACGTTGTATTAGAGCACTTTTATACATTTTTTTATACAAATTTCAATATTATTTTATAGTTCGAAATGATTAACTATTCACTCATTGTTCATTCATCTGATTGAACGAGAACTGAACGCAGCACTATTACTTTAAATGTAGCAACATTATTTTACAAAGTGACATTAGCAACTGTCAGTCGGTATCGTCTAATTAAAAATCCGAGTATAAATTGACTGTTTTAAGACCATTTTGAATATGATTACTATATAGTCTTTGGCTACAAAAGTTTTAAAAAATCTGTATTAGATTTAAGTAGTAGGTAATGACCGACGAGCATGTATGAATAATGTTATGCGAGTGTATGAAGCGAAAGAGGTAATCTTTGCCTACCCCCATAGAATGATACGTGATTTTATGTATGTATGTATGTAGTAATTAATTAATTCTACATAGTGTAAGAAAGATTCACAGAGAAATAATTTTTTTTTTTTCCAAAATGCTACATTATGATTCCACTATAAGTAAGACACGCTTAATGTTATGTTTGTTCCTTAGGTACGTTTGAACGTGCGTTCGTCTCATGATTTTGAGTGGTTAAAACAATGTCGATTCTACTTCAAAGAGGATGCTGATAAAACATGGGTCTCCGTCACTGACGTTACCTTCGCTTATCAAAATGAATACTTGGGATGTACAGATCGATTGGTGATTACACCACTCACGGACAGGTATCATCATTATCATTATCTCAGCGTACGAGGCCTATACTTAGCAGTGTATACGACTGCTGAGCATAGGCCTCCTTCATGCTATGACATACTCTGTGCGTCTTTTGCCCTTAAGTTAACTTTAGGTTTACTAGTGGCTCTGTTAGCAGTAGACCTCGCGAGCACACTTAAACGCAAAAGCAATTGACTGCATTTTGAGGATCGTTTACTATCTTTGCCATATTTTTATGAGGCTAAAAAACCCCCTTAAAACCTACCTAGACCTTTCAAACAAAAAAATAATTATCGAATTCTGATCTCATACGGTGGAAATGTCTAAAAGCCATCTTTGAACCCTTTTTCAAAAATCCCCGACAGCAAATAAATAAATAAATGTAGCGGACAATCCACACAACACTATCTAGCCCCAAACTTAGCGGAGCTTGTACTATGGAAACCAGATAGCTGATATATTACTAATATACTTTTTTTTGTAATACATACTTAGAATACAATATATCACCCAGACAGAGAGCAAACATTTGTGTTCACCACACGAATATTTGTTCTCGGTGGGGATCGAACCCACGTCCTACGGCTCAGAAAGCAGAGCTACTACCAACTGAGCTGAGAGCCAGTTGAAAATAAAAGTATACTTACTATGTTTACAGATGCTACATAACTTTAGCCCAAGCGCTGACTATGAGTATGGGCGGTGCACCGTGTGGCCCCGCCGGAACGGGCAAGACAGAAACCGTAAAAGATATGGGCAAGACATTAGCTAAATATGTGGTAGTTTTTAACTGCTCCGATCAGATGGATTATCGGTAAGACCATCCATTTTTGTCTATAGAATTGATGCATACCGTCTACTCTCAGCTTATCATTTTCAGAATATTCAGTATATTTATTGCCTTATTATGTATGTCAATTTAACAGTGTCAGATCTTAGAACTAGTTTTTGAATCAATACGTAATTTACCCTGTAAGGGTGTTGCAATACAGTAGAAGCGGACCGATATGATTAGAATCACGCAGATTGTAAGCAGGTTTAGTGATGAAATGATGAAAAAGGGTATTTATAATAAACGTTATTCGTGAACTCGTCTAGTGTGTAGTAAGTTTTTTGTAGAAGCATCTATTTAAGGTTTTTTGTAATGCAGGGGCCTTGGCCGCATATACAAAGGACTGGCACAATCAGGCTCTTGGGGCTGCTTTGACGAGTTCAACCGAATAGAGTTGCCAGTGCTGTCAGTAGCCGCCCAGCAAGTGGCTGTTGTGCTGTCAGCCAAGAAAGAAAAGAAAAAGACGTTTATCTTTACCGATGGTGATACTTCGGAAATGTGCCCCGAGTTCGGGATATTTATTACAATGGTAAGTTTGCTGTTATCAACTGATAACTCATTTAAACATCTATTACCTAATTATTGACTGGCCTCTCAACTCAGTTGGTGCCTGCGCCGTAGGTCGTGGGTTTGATCCCCACCGTCAACAAATATTTGTGTGGTGAACACAAATGTTTGTTCTCTGTCTGAGTGTTATACTGTATTCTAAGTATGTATTTACAAAAAAAATTAGACATATAAGTATTGTGTCAGCTATATGGTTTCCATCGTACAAACTCTGCTTAGCTTGGGGCTAGATAGTGCTGTGTGGCAGAATATTTATTTATTTATTAAAACATTCAAGTGTATCGTGCAAATGAGAATGGTGCGCATTGCCTTCGTAACCTGTTTATACACACTAACGTTTTGAAAAACCTCGTACCTTTAAATACAATTACAGAATCCAGGCTACGCTGGCCGCAAAGAGTTGCCAGAAAATTTGAAAGTTCAATTCCGCACAGTCGCTATGATGGTCCCAGACAGACAGATCATCATCCGAGTGAAGCTTGCCTCTTGCGGCTTCCTCGAAAACATCACTCTGGCACGCAAGTTTTACACATTATACAAACTATGTGAAGAGCAGCTTACTAAACAGGTAACAATATTTTATTTAAAAAAAACTGACTGAATGCAACATATTTTATTTAAATACAAGTGGCCGTCCGCGGCTTCGCTGGTCGTGTTCCTGTTACGCCCCGTTCCCGTGATTTTTTCGGGATAAAAAGTATCCAATGTCTGTCTTCTAGATTTAAGATACCTCTCCAACAATTTTCAGCCAAATCTGCTCAGCCGTTCTTGAGTTATAATATAAACACGACTTTCTCTTATAAAATTTAAAAAAGTACATATTATGTGCTATTCCAGACCATATGCTATATCCAATTATTTAAATTTAATTAATTTTTCTTTTTAGTTTTATTGAAATTTCATCCAAATCCGTTCAGTCGTTCTAAAGTTATTCAGTAACAAACATCCATCCATCCATCCATCCATCCATACTTAAAAACTTTCGCATCTATAATATTAGTAGTGATAAATAACAGACTTATTTTATTGACCCTTTATTCACAGGTCCACTACGACTTTGGCCTCCGAAACATTCTCTCAGTGCTGCGCACGCTCGGTGCCGTGAAACGAGTCAACTCCAAAGATAACGAAAGTACCATTGTTATGAGAGTTCTCCGCGATATGAATCTATCCAAATTGATAGATGAAGATGAACCATTATTCATATCCCTAGTTTCGGATCTATTTCCCAATCAATCTTTGGAAAAAACCTCGTACAATGAGTTAGAAGATGCGATAAAGAAACAAGTGGACCAATTTGGACTAATAAACCATCCACCATGGTTTTTGAAATTAATTCAGGTGTTTATTTACATAGTGAACATACATATTTAGACATGGTCATGAATATTTCCTGTGGATTAGGCCGGCAAAGCTCTCAGGGTGGTAAAGATGCTGGGCAAGCCTATTTCATCTAATATCTGATTCACCAGGCACTATAGCGTCCCGCAAGTAGGGCTTGTTAAATCACCAGTAGCCCTTGACGCTGTATAAATCATCTACAATATATGCAAAGGCCTTTTACATACATATTTACCATTTTATTCTACCTTCTACTTTTTTTAAATCTATGCAGAATCATTGTCAGTTGTGACTTTGACACATAATTTCTTGATCATGTTTTTGCAGTTATACGAAACGCAGCGAGTCCGCCACGGTATAATGACATTAGGACCTCCTGGTGCGGGGAAAACTACTTGCATACATACACTCATGGCCGCTTTGACTGAATTTGAGGCACCTCATAGGTCAGTATAGTATATTACGGTATTGTCTAACTCGAAAAAGCAAATTTGCGTAAGTTATAACGGAGTTTGGGAACACGGTCAAGCTCTACTCTTTTTGGTCAGCCCTAAGGCCGTGGCCCTTAAGGAGAACTGTGAGTGTCTAACAGTGTGCCTCTAGTTTGTCTTTCTATGTAATTTTATACAGAGTGTCCATATATCGCGTACTGTGCGCAGTTTACGATGTTTCGCTTCCAACTCAGTCAGCGGCTGAGTCGCAGTGAACGATGCTCGCGATCGGTGGCTCGGTCCGCTCACTCGACATAGAATTAGCGACCTATATGCCGCTCAGAGTTAGCTAGCGGACAGTCAGCCGCTTACACTGCATAATGGGGCCACGGTCTGAAACTGATAACTCTATATTATTGTAATTAAATAAATAAATAAATATTGTGGACAACTCACACAACACTACCCAGCCCCAAACTAAGCAGAGCTTGTAATATGGGAACCAGATAGCTGATATAATACTTGAATACATTTTTTTTTTGTAAATACATACTTAGAATACAATATAACACCCAGACAGAGAACAAACATTTATGTTTACCACACAAATATTTGTTCTCGGTGGGGATTGAACCCACGACCTACTGCGCAGAAGGCAGAGCTACTACCAACTGAGCTAGAGGCCAGTCATTTTTACAGTAACAACAAAAAAAAAAGCAATTAGTACAGTACTCGCAACGAATCTCTTTTCCTCAAAAAAATACTGAAAAATAATGCGCATGTAGGTACTGTTGTACGGATTTTTTAATGTGAGGACAAAATTAAATACAAGCAGTATCGAACCGTGTTCCCACTGTCGCGAAACTTAAGATACTGTTGTACTTTGCCCGTGGTCTTTGCTTGGCGACATTAGTAAATGAATTGCATTTAGAATACTGTTTTCAGAGAAATGCGCATGAATCCAAAATCAATTACTGCCGCACAAATGTTCGGACGCTTAGACGTTGCTACAAATGATTGGACAGATGGTATATTCTCAGCACTATGGAGAAAAACATTGAAGATAAAAACCGGAGAAAACATTTGGCTCGTTCTAGATGGACCAGTAGATAGTATATGGATAGAAAATCTAAACTCCGTTTTAGATGACAATAAAACACTAACATTGGCCAACGGTGATCGTTTGACTATGTCACCAACAACTAAGATTATTTTTGAACCAGAAAATATTGATAACGCATCACCTGCTACCGTGTCGCGAAACGGAATGGTATACATGAGTTCCTCGGGGTTGGATTGGGAACCAGGTAGGTCTTAAAGTACCATAATGAGCAGTCAGTAATAAGCGTGTTCTTTTAATTTAATTGTTACGGTTTCAGTTCTACGCGCATGGCTTAAAACAAGATCAGAACGAGAAGTTGAAGTATTCAGTGATTTATTCGAACAAACATTTTCAATTGTTTATACTTGGTGCACTCAAAATTTAGTATTCAGTATGAAGGTCCTTCAAAGCAACATTATACTGCAAATGTTAAGCCTTTTGGAAGGCCTGGTTCCTCCGCAAATCGTGGAAACTGAGGATCTTTCAGCCGGTAAATCAGTAAACGGTGACATTGATGACGAAGAAGAAAAAGAAAAGGGTGAAGAAATCATCTTATTTACTCCAGAACATTTGCACAAAATATACGTATTCACATTAGTTTGGGGCTTCGGCTCGCTCTTGGAGACAAATGATAGAGTTCGCTATGATGCATATTTAAAGAAAAACTTTAATCAGGTTCTTGAATTCCCTAAACACCCGAATAATAAGCCGAGCATAGCTTACGATTTTTACGTGAAGCCCCCTGGGAAATGGGAACTGTGGGATGACTTGCTCACGCACTATCAATATCCTGATACGTCAAACCCAGATTATGCTAGTATTCTTGTACCTATTGTGGATAATGTCAGAATTAATTATTTAATCCACTGTATCGCTAAACAAGGTAAAGCAGTGTTGCTCTTAGGCGAACAAGGTTCAGCGAAAACAGTCATGATGAAAGCTTACATGAAGAATGCTAATCCTGAACAGTTTATGGGGCGTTCTTTCAACTTTTCGTCGGCGACTAGCCCGTATCAGTTCCAAAAGACAATAGAGAGTTATGTTGAAAAACGCAGTGGTATGACTTTCGGTCCACCGGGAGGAAAGAAAATGCTAATTTTTATAGATGATATAAATTTGCCACAAATAAATGAATGGGGAGATCAAATAACTAATGAAATTGTAAGGCAAACTATGAGCCAGAGTGGCTTTTACAGTTTAGAAAAACCGGGAGATTTTACCACTGTTATTGACATCCATTTTTTGGGTGCCATGGGCCAGCCAGGTAATGTTATATAATTATTTATTAATAGAATAAGTATTCATTTCGTATATTCGAAATCTTGTCATGTCTTGTTGGTTCGCCAGCAAGGCTGCAAAGTAAGGTGGCAAACATGAGTTTAGAATTACATTTGTAATTTGCTCTTCTTCGGCGGTAGTCGACGGAAAAGCAAGATTTGACTAGCACCCAGTTTCAGTTTTTAACACCTTGTATATTATGTTTTAGGCGGAGGTAGAAATGACATCCCAGCCCGACTTAAACGCCAGTTTGCCATATTTAACTGTCCTCTCCCGAACAATGACTCCATTGACAAGATCTTTAAAACGATTGGCGAAGGCCACTACAATGCGAAAAGAGGGTTTGCAATGGAAGTTCGTCAACTAATTAAAAAAATTATTCCTCTTACAAGAGAGCTCTGGATGAGAACCAGGCTTAATCTGCTACCGACTCCAGCTAAATTTCATTATGTGTTCTCGTTGCGAGATTTGTCAAGAGTATGGCAAGGAATGGTTGGTACTTTGCCTACTGTTATCGAATCTGAAAAATGCCTCATGTTATTGTGGAAACACGAGTTCTCTAGAGTGTTTTCTGATAGGTTCACACATCAAACTGATAAAGATTGGTTTAATAAAGCATTAAACGACATTGTACAGGAATTATTAGGTGTGGATTACCGAAAAATGATGGAAAAAGAACCTGTGTTTGTGGACTTTATGAGGTAACTAATCGCTTACTACTTTTTGCGAAAAGCGAGTGAATTAATTTTGCGCGTTATATCTGTACTGTACTTATTTAAATTCAGAGATGCTCCAGAACCCACCGGCGAAGAAGGCGAGGACGCAGATATGGAGTTACCGAAAGTATACGAACCAGTATTCGATTACGACGAGCTGCGAGAGCGGTTGCAAATGTTCTTGTCACAATTTAACGAAATGGTCAGAGGTTCTGGAATGGACTTGGTATTTTTCCCTGATGCAATGCTCCACTTAGTAAAAATTTCGAGAGTCATACGGCATCCTAGAGGAAACGTCATGCTCGTTGGCGTAGGGGGTTCAGGAAAACAGTCCTTGACCAAACTATCAACGTTTATAGCAGGATACCGGTCCTTCCAGATCGCACTTACCAGGTCTTACAACGTTAGTAACTTTTTAGAAGACCTAAAACTACTGTATCGGTCTTGTGGTGTTCAAGGAAAAGGCACCACATTTATTTTTACCGATTTAGATATAAAGGAAGAGGGTTTCCTTGAGTACTTGAATAATATTTTGTCTTCCGGAGTCATTTCAAATTTATTTACTAAAGACGAACAGCAAGAAATATTTTCCGAACTTACTCCAATAATGAAACGTGAGAATCAAAAACGAACTTTGACCAATGAATTAATAATGGAGTATTTTCTAAACAGAACTTGCCAAAATCTACACGTAGTTCTCTGCTTTTCTCCCGTAAGTAATGTTTATAAGATATACCTACCTACCTTATAGTTTTTAAATATTGCATGAAACATATCAAATACTAATATGTATATCGTTTCAACAGGTCAGCGAAGCGTTCAGATATCGAGCAATGCGTTTCCCGGCCCTAATATCGGGTTGCACAATTGATTGGTTCCAGCCGTGGCCAAAAGACGCGCTGGTTTCCGTCGCTGACCATTTTCTTGCTGAATTTGAAATTAAATGTACAAAGGAAGTCAAAAAAGAACTCGTCACTGTTCTGGGCACAATACAAGACGTGGTTTCACAGGTGTCAACAGAATACTTTCAGAGATTTCGCAGATCTTCACACGTTACGCCTAAATCGTATTTAAACTTCATTGGGGGTTACAAGACTATTTACCAAATGAAACAAAAAGAGCTTGGTGATGGTGCCGTAAGAATGGACACCGGTCTTGAGAAACTCCGAGAAGCATCAATATCCGTAGAAGTGCTAAAAAAAGACTTGGCAGTTATGGAACAGGACTTAGCATTGGCATCAGAAAAAGCTGGCAGAGTGCTGACCGAAGTAACAGAAAGAGCTATGCAAGCAGAAATAGTAAAGAACCAAGTGCAAATTGTAAAAGAAAAAGCCGAAGTTCTTGTAGCATATATTGCTGAAGAGAAAGAAAAAGCTGAAATAAAGTTGGAAGCAGCTAAGCCTGCTTTAGAAGAAGCTGAGGCAGCATTGAACACTATTAAACCTGCTCATATTGCCACCGTTCGAAAATTAGGGCGCCCGCCGCATTTGATTATGCGCATAATGGACTGCGTATTGATACTATTTCAAAGAAGACTTCATCCAAGTATTCCGGATACTGCGGCTCCTTGCCCAAAACCGTCGTGGGCCGAATCTTTAAAGGTTCGTATAGAAGATTTATCGTGTTCAGTCATTTATTATTATACATTGATCAATTGTTTCACTACTTTATTTTCTCATCCCACAGATGATGGCCAGCACGACGTTTTTGCTGCAGCTTCAAAACTATCCGAAGGATATCATAAATAATGAAATGGTTGAACATTTAACGCCCTATTTTGAAATGGAGGATTATAACATGGACACAGCAAAGCGAGTGTGTGGTGATGTAGCGGGATTGTTGTCATGGACAAAAGCTATGGCTTTTTTTCATAGTGTAAATAAAGAGGTGTTGCCATTAAAAGCTAATCTGTTATTACAAGAAGCAAGGCTCAAGGTTAGTTTCACATATTTTTTCATTATTCAGGGTTGAATTTTCCATCTTCGAAAGAACGCTATTCGTTGAATAAAAACATATTTTTGAGAGACCTAAAAAAGAGATACAATTATTTATTGCCCAAATAACATTTACTGCGTACAGGCGAGCCTAATGCTGGATAGCATTACGCTAACCTTTGTGTAAAAAGGAGATAGGTTTTGTATGGATATATTTTTATTTGACTGATGAATATATCTGTAGATTGAAAAAAGTAAAGATAAATTCATAAATATGTTTAAAATGAGTAACTTTTTAAGCGGTGTTATATTGATAAATGTATTTCTAGGTAGCTATGGATGACTTAGCTTCCGCAGAAAGGCAGCTGGAAGAAAGAGAAATGTCTCTTCGTAAAGTAAAAGAGCAATACGAATCTGCTGTCTCAGAAAAACAACAACTAACAGACGCGGCTAATGTATGCTTAAGAAAAATGACTGCTGCTACAGCTCTGATTAATGGTTTAGGTGGGGAAAAAATTAGATGGACCCAGCAAAGTAAAGATTTCAAAGCACAACTGGGAAGGCTAGTGGGAGACGTAGTTTTAGCCACAGGATTTCTTTCGTATTGTGGACCCTATAACCAGGAGTTTCGCAATAGTCTTCTTGACACCTGGATGGGTATACTAAAAAGTAAAGAAATTCCTGTTACGGATGATTTAAATATTACGAATATGCTTGTGGAGAATGCGACTATTTCCGAATGGACTCTTCAAGGTCTGCCAAATGATGACCTGTCTGTTCAAAATGCCCTGATTGTGACAAAATCAAGTTCTTACCCTCTTCTAGTTGACCCACAAAGTCAAGGGAAAAACTGGATAAAAAACAAAGAAAGTACAAATGAATTACAAATAACGTCCCTCAATCACAAATACTTCCGAACTCATTTGGAAGACAGCTTATCTTTAGGGCGACCGTTGCTTATCGAAGATGTAGCGGTCGAATTAGACCCTGTAATTGACAATGTTCTTGAAAAAAACTTTATCAAATCTGGATCTATAGAGAAAGTTATTGTAGGTGACAAAGAATGTGATGTTATGCCCGGGTTTATGCTTTATATAACTACAAAATTGCCAAACCCTGCATATTCGCCTGAAATAAGTGCGAAAACGTCGATAATAGATTTTACTGTAACAATGCAAGGTCTAGAAGACCAACTCCTCGGTCGAGTGATACTAATGGAAAAATCAGACTTAGAAGAAGAGAGAGTAGCTTTGTTTGAGTCTGTTATGAAAAATCAAAGGAGTATGAAAGAATTAGAAAGCAATTTGCTGTGTCGGCTAACTTCTTCTGTAGGATCACTTGTGGATGATGAAGCTTTGATCCAAGTCTTACAAATAACTAAAACAACATCAGAAGAAGTAAACGAGAAGCTTAAAGTTGCGGAAGTTACAGAAAAGAAAATAATAAAAGCGCGCGAAGAATTTAGGGCGGTTGCCGCCAGAGGATCCATACTTTACTTTTTAATTGTAGAAATGAGCAACGTCAATATTATGTATCAGAATTCATTGAAGCAGTTTTTGACTATATTTGATAATTCTATAACAAAGTCTACTAAAAGTAATGACACTGAGGAGCGAATTGATATTATATTAAAATATTTAACGCATGAAGTATGGGCGTTTACACTACGTAGCTTATACGAAAGACACAAAGCATTGTTTACTTTGATGTTAGCAATGAAAATAGACTACCAGAGGCAGTTGATAACGCACGATGAATTTATGGCTTTTATAAAGGGTGGAGCTTCTTTGGATTTAAATGCTGTTACGCCAAAACCATTTAGATGGATTTTGGATATTACATGGCTGAATTTGGTAGAGATCAGTAAATTAAAAACATTTTCTGATGTTCTAACTAGGGTAAGTATATCATTTGTATATAAATTCAAAAGAATTATTTTACAATCCACTTTTTAAATTTAAAATTATATGATTCTTTTTAGATATCTACTAATGAAAAAGAATGGCGTGTTTGGTATGAGAAAGCAAAACCAGAAGAAGAGACAATACCCAGCGGTTATCATGAGAGTCTCGATGTTTTCCGAAAACTCTTGCTCATTAGATCATGGAGTCCTGACAGAACCTTATCTCAAGCAAGAAAGTATATAGTTGGTAAGTAGTGTAGAGTAAGGGTGTAGTGTACCCTATTCTTTATTAAAAAAATACTAAAAATTGCAGATATATAGTTTGATGATGAAGTAGAACCTCTTGTTTAGATTCCTTAGGTCCTGAATATGGAGAAGGCTGTATTCTAAATTTAGAAGTTACCTGGGAAGAATCAGAGCCACGTACCCCTCTTATCTGTATACTATCGGTTGGATCCGACCCCTCAACTCAAATTGCTACACTTGCAAAAGCCAAAGACATCGGTAAGTTTAACTTTTATCTAGCATATTTTTCATGAATCACTCCTTGTCAATAAGACTCGATTATTTCTTATTACAGTTTTAAAAGCAGTTTCTATGGGGCAAGGTCAAGAGATAGTAGCTCGAAAAATGATATCAGATTCCATGAATGAAGGTGGTTGGGTACTACTCCAAAACATACATTTGTCACTACCATTTTGCGTGGAAGCCATGGACGCTCTTATTGAAACTGAACATATACAAGAGACGTTTCGGCTATGGTTGACTACGGAAGTTCACACTGAATTTCCAATAGGACTCTTACAAATGGCTATCAAGTTCACCAATGAGCCGCCCCAAGGAATTCGAGCCAGCATGAAACGAACCTACCAAAATATCACACAGGATTCCCTAGACTACTCTTCATTATCGCAATGGCCTCCTCTTTTGTACGCTGTTGCGTTTTTACATACTATTGTTCAGGAAAGGAGAAAGTTTGGTCCATTGGGTTGGAACGTACCCTATGAATTTAACCAAGCTGATTATGCTGCAAGCGTCCAATTTGTTCAAAACCATTTGGACGAGATCGATCCTAAGAAAGGTATATCATGGCCAACCATTTGCTACATGCTTGGAGAAGTTATGTACGGTGGCCGTGTAACGGACGATTTCGATAAACGCTTGCTCACCACGTTCACCAATGTGTGGTTCTGCGATGTGCTACTCCGACCGGGGTTCGAGTTTTACAAGGGTTATAAAGTGCCTCAGACGAGAAATTTGCAAGGATATGTCGATTATATTAATCAACTACCTTTAACAGATACGCCTGAAGTTTTCGGACTTCATGGTAATGCAGACATCACATATCAGATCAACAGTGCAAAAGATATTTTGGACACTATATTGAGTGTGCAGCCTAAGGAAGGCGGAAGTCAAGGTGGAGAGACGAGGGAGAGCATCGTATACCGCTTAGCTGAGGACATGTTAGAGAAGTTGCCTAAGCAATACGTCAGCTTTGAAGTTAAGGAAGCTCTGCAGAAAATGGGTGCCTTTCTTCCAATGAATATCTTTGTAAGGTAGGAAGTTAGTTTTCTGACTGAAAAACGGCATTGTCGGCATTATGATGAATGAATTTATACTATTTTGAACTGTAATAATGGCAGCCATTCGTCTGGCACCAACTTTATATAACACTAACGGTGGACTTATAGTGCCAACAAGTAACGGTAATTTTTCAGACAATTTTGCGTGTTTTATATGTTCTAGGCAAGAGATAGACAGAATACAACGTGTAATCAAGACAGTTCATTCAACTTTGTGCGATTTAAAGCTGGCTATTGATGGCACCATCGTCATGAGCCAAGGCCTAAGAGAATCATTGGATGCTATGTATGATGCACGTATCCCACAAAAATGGCTAAAGGTTAGTAGGTATAACGATGCACTCATATGTCAGCCGGGCTTCAATATTAATGCAAGAGATGAATAAGGTAGTGTCACTAGTATATGGATAGTATGGTTATAATATGAGATTATGAAAATAATAACACCTTAAAATCTGAATAAATCTCTCGATCTAACTCAACTTTTCCCTGCTATTAGGAAAAAGTCTAATAACAATACTTTTTTACATCTTCACTCTATCCTTAAAAAATATACACAATGTATAAAAAAATATATGCGTGCTTGTTATGACGAAATCTCTCCCTTAATTTAGGGTTACTGGTAACTCGACGTATTCCTTGCAGGACGTCATAGTAGGGTGAAAATGCAACAAATTAAGCCACCAAATGTTCTACCGAAATTCAGTAGTTTTTGAATTAGTTAAGTGCTTAGTATTAGTATTAGTTGTTTGCTTTAGTTTTTTTTATGAAAAATCCCAGATTAAATCATTTAAAACCAATTTAAAAATGAATTACGGCGCGACTGTACTGAAATTTAAAGCATCTGTCATCTCTGCGTAGCCATATTGTAATATTATGAGTGCTAGGCAGATGCTAGATTTCGTTTGCTACGATCCTGACATACTTACTCGTATTTTGCAGCTTCATTCACAGCATGTTGGTTTAGGTTTTCACTTCTATGGTTTTGTACAGGTATCATGGGAATCGGCCACTCTAGGCTTCTGGTATACAGAGTTGCTAGAACGCGAGCAACAGTATCGTATTTGGCTTCGCAACGGTCGCCCCACATCCTTCTGGATGACTGGATTTTTCAACCCTCAAGGTTTCTTGACCGCTATGAGGCAGGTATGAAAGCTGAGTAACATATTGATTCTATCCTTATAAACTCCTACGCTCAAGTATCATACCCTAAACTATCTACTGGGCTCTCAGCTCAGTTAGCAGTAGCTCTGTCTTCTGCGCCGTAGGTCGTGGGTTAGATCCCCACCGAGAACAAATATTTGTGTGGTTAACATAAATGTTTGTTCTCTGTCTATTTATTCTATGTATGTATTTACAGAAAAGTACTTATTTAAGTATTATATCAGCTATCTGGGTCCCATAGTACAAGATCTGCTTAGTTTGGGGCTAAATAGTGTTGCGTGGATTGTCCGCATTATTTATTTATTTATTTTCATTTAAACTTGGCGATACTATTGTAACGAAATTTTTCTTTTGGAAGTATAAAATTTAATGTTTTTCTTTTGTGAGGACTGTTCTATATTTAATTGTTCCTATCTGCCATGTTCTTATGTTGTTATCGTATTGTATTTTTTGTAACTGTATTTTTCAGGAGGTGACGCGCGGCCACAAAGGCTGGGCACTAGATTCTGTAGTGCTTCAGAATCTCATCACAAAATTGAACCGGGAAGACGTCCACGAAGGACCCGCAGAGGGAGTCTACGTGTATGGCCTGTTTCTCGAAGGTAAGTCACGTACCAGGGGCCTAATTCTCGGGCCGATCTCGATCATTTTGCAATTTTATTTTATTACTTCTTTTCACAACCCCGCACTTTTTCTACGTTTTCTGTATATCGTTAGCTGTTGAGGCTTTTACGATGAGGTCGTTGATGAATAACTCAAAGAAATCTGTCATTCTCTCTTCGAAATGAAGCAATAAAAAAAAATTGCTAAATGATCGAGATCGGCCCGAGAATAAGGCCCCAGGTCAGGTTCACAGAACAAAAGTAGAACGGCCATGTGGCCGGAAAAGTGTCGCCAAAATACTTGAGCATATGCTCCTTTCTCCATACAAATTCAACAGTTTTTTTTCGGGAGTCGTAAGTGAAAAATGCAACCATCGCAAGAATTACTTCCCGAACAAGTTTAGCGACAATATAAAACATAGAAATACCTACTTTCTTATAATTTTCATATTTAGTTTTATTTTAAATATAATAGTGGAAATGTAAAACGGCGCATCGCCTTTCTACTGTATTCAGTATTCTGTGGTCAGGTTATTGCCATCAGCTTGAAGAAGCCCACGGCTGCACAAGGCCTCCCTCCCTTTTACATTTCCAGGAAGAACGATTCTGAGCCCTTTCCACCCGCCGATTTTTCGCGACTATTTATTGTACTTAGTACAGAGTAGTCTTCAATGCAAAAACTTGCGAGGAAAATATTTGTAATTTGGTTTTTACGCTTGGCGCGCTGCCGATGTTGGTCAGATACTTGGGAAAATAAAAAGAAGGTGGCGATCATGTCAAATATGACAGCGATATTAGACAGCATTTCGCAGATCGCCATCACAGAACGCTTAGATGTGCGCAAGGCTTAATCTTCCTGCCTTCTAGGCTTGGTCACCTAGCTTTAAGACGTTTCAAAGTGATCCTTGCGATTCTACTGAATAAATACACTTTTGATTTTGATTCTACCACGCAACGTTGTTTTGATGCGGTGCGGTGACCTATTGTATTTGTGTACAGGTGCATCATTAGATCGCAAGTCAGCTAAGCTGATCGAGTCGAAGCCTAAGGTTTTGTACGAGCAAATGCCAGTGATCTATATCTTCGCCATCAATACAACAGCGGGCAAGGACCCACGTCTGTACGAGTGTCCTATATACAGGTAAATCATACAAACGAACTTTAACGTACACGTGTCAATGTTTGAACTAAAGGATCCCAGATGACTGAGAGAACACACAACACTATCTATCCCCAAATTGAGCAGAGCTTGTACTATGGGAACCAGATAGCTAATCTTATACCTTTAAACGAGAAAATCTTGTATATACAGGGTTATTCATAATTAGCTGCAAATACTCAGGAATTAGGTTCAACAAATAAAATAAAAAATATTTATGAAATGATTTTTTTTAAGTTTTGTTATGAAAATCCCGAGAAAATCGACAAAGAATATCCTTTGGAATCATTGGCGCCTGACCTATTTTGACCTTTGATCCACGCCCGCGCGCCGTGAGCGACACTCTGCGTTCAGTCACCGCCTGGGTGGGTCATCGTCCTGTTCTCCATGGCAATCATTATGCAATAGCCGTAAAAAAATTAATAAAAATAAAATTTTGATACAAAAACTTAAATCAAAATTAAAAAATAATAATTACATATATATTTTTTATTTTATTTGTTGAACCTAATTCCTGAGTATTTGCAGCTAATTATGAATAACCCTGTATATATATATATATATATATATATTTAGGATCTCGGAAACTGAGCCAACAATTTTCACGAAATTTACTATACAAGGGTTTTCGGGGGCGATAAATCGATCTAGCTAGGATTCATTTTTAGAAAATGACGAGAAGTTGGTGTTTTGCAATAATCAAACATAAACTCAATATACGACTGTTCCTGCCATCTATTGGCGATTGTGAGCAACTAACTGCAAGCTAGAAGGCGTTGTTAATTAAAAATAAGCCAATAAAGATACGACTCTTCCTGACATCTATTGGCAAATAATAATACTATTTTTTTAAACCCGAGCGAAGCTCGGTCATACCGGCTCGTATAATACATTATGTGCATTTTTTTTTGTAAATACATAATTAGAGAAATATACTTATAATATAATATAATATACCCAGACAGAGAACAAACATCTGCGTTTACCAAATAAGAGGAAGATATGAATGTGGATGATTACAGAAGTAGAGGTAGGCCAAAGAAAATATGGATGGATTGTGTGAGGGATGACATGGGTAAGAAGGGAGTGACTGTTGAGATGACGGCTAATAGTGGAGAACGAAGACCTTTAGAGTGGGACAAGGACAAGAGAATGATGATGACTTACTGTGTTTTTGTTTACAGAAAGCCGCAGAGGACAGACGCCAAGTACGTGGGCTCTATCGACTTCGAAACGGACAGCAATCCCCGCCACTGGGCCCTGCGAGGCGTAGCACTGCTGTGCGATATTAAATAACTTAATACTCATACTATTATTAATCTGTTTATTCCCCAGTTTTCATTCATCATGTATTTTTTAAGAGTCAAACCTGAAAACGTGAAATGCGTACGCGATACGTTATTAGACGGTGGTTAGCCTCTTAATCTACCATTGAACGCAAACAACACAATTACACTGCATCAGTTTGTCTACTTTTCTGTACACTGTACTGTATTCAATTTTCATACAAACTGATTTTTACCATTTATGTATTATTTATAGCTTCCCGTAAATAAAGACCAATATGAAAACCAAACGCAATTATTTCAGTGTAGGTACTTTTATTATTTAATTATTTTATGCTCATCGCTCATAAATGGTAAAATCTATTTGTATGGAATTCGAACCACCTTAATATGAATCTTTGTGCAATGTTTATCGCTTTACGGAAAAGTACTACGGACGTCTTTTAGAACAGTCAGTATCACAAGTAGATGACTTTTAAATGGTAAAAAATTGAATATTTTCACCTGAACTTATTTCGATAAAGAACATTAAAAATAACTAGGTAATTTAGCATTTAATAAAACTGTTTTGAAACTTTCTGGGGGCTAATTCTCGGGCCGATCTCGAACATTTTGAAATTTTATTTTATTGCTTCTTTTCGAAGGGGGAATGGATAATTTTCTTCAGTAATTCATAAACAACCTCTTCGTAAAAGCCTCGACAGCTACGATATACGGAAATAGTACAAAAAGTGCGGGGTTGTGAAAAAAAGCAATAAAATAAAATTTCAAAATGATCGAGATCGGCCCGAGAATTAGCCCCCTGGGGGCTAATTCTCGGGCCGATCTCGATCATTTTGCAATTTTATTTTATTACTTCTTTTCGAAGGGGGAATGGATTATTTCCTTGAATAATTCATAAACGACCTCTTCGTAAGAGCCTCGACAGCTACGATATACGGAAAACGTACAAAAAGTGCGGGGTTGTGAAAAGAAGCAATAAAATAAAATTTCAAAATGATCGAGATCGGCCCGAGAATTAGCCCCCAGATCATCTACTTTTGATGTTGACTGCGTCGGGTTGTCTGTTAGTTAATATCACATTTCATTGACTGCAACGTGACAGTTAAAACTAGCAATTTGACATGTAAATTGATTTACCAATAAACGACTTGACATATTACTAGCCAATGAGATGACAGAGTATTCGACAGACTGCAATTCTTATTTCTACTAACGGACGCTCGTAGGTTAAATGAAATGGGCATAACGCCGACTGTCCACATGTCCCCATCGTATCAAACATTATAAATACATTCCAGCGAATTAGTGAACAATAATAAAATACATCTGTTTGATATTATTTATTAATAAAATTAAAGTAGGAACAAAATCTCGAAAAACAGAAAATTAATTCGAAATGAAATATCCTTGTACAATGTTGATGTGTGTACTACTATGATCGATGCGATGCGTCCGATACTTGCATGTGGGCGGTTGCCTTTATTCAGCGTTCACTAAGATTGTTATTGAAAAATCCGATGAGTGTGTTGCTATACAGGGTGCTACAAAACTACCCGTACAGCCGAAAGGAGGAAAAGATTAAGTTTTAGCGTCTCACGGATATGCCACATGGAGGTTAGGTTTTAGGAGGTATTTTGTAACACGTTGTATAAGACGGATATTTAGAGAACCGCTATGAAATGACAGGAATGATGAAGTACGAAATAGGTGTGGAATAGCTTCTTTAAAAAAAACTTTTTTCTATCTAAATTCTAGAATCTCTAATATCCGCACTGAATTTCCACTGCTATACATCTCAAGGCAAAATATCCCTTTGGGCACGTTTACTCTTCCGATTAAACTTTTTTTTCTGAATATTAGACGAAAATGTGAAAAATGAAGGTCTAAATAAATTTGAATAACTTACCCTGTATTTTATTTTTTTACCATTATCCCGATTATTTGTAGGTGTTTTAGGAGACATTGCTCAAAGTTAGATCTGTCACTGTTTATTCACTAGCATAACCCAGTGGTAAGTAAGAGATGACAATAGTTTAGGGGCATTGACCTCACAATGCCTACCTTGAAATCACAATGCCCTTTTAATTCGACTCTAGTTACCGCCCTGCCTTGAGGTATGCCAACGAGCCATGGAGCGAAGTATAAAATTGTCACTGTGCGGAACAGCATACTGCGCCTGACATGACACCTCCTGGGCTAATAGGACCACAGAGTGGATCCTACAAAATGCAAGGCGGCGACGTGGAGGACCAAGAATGAGATGGCGAATGGATGAAAATGAATCGATTGTACTGAACCCTGAACAAATAGTTAGGGGCTAAACTAGTTCCACAGTAAATGCACCACAGTAAAAAGCCAGTAATGCCTAGCGAGGCCAACAAGCACCATTTTGAATCTTGGCGCCAGTTTTTCGCAACCAAAGCCTTACTGATTGGTTCCCAACGTGTTCTAAATGATATTTCTTATAATCATCATTATCTCCCCATACCTACCCTGATGAGCCACGAGCAATGGAGCGGACAGAAGTAGACACAAAATGAGAGGAGTCGAAATTGACCCTAATTTTTTTCTCTTTGTTTGTGGCTCGGAAAAGTATTACCACCGAACAAACAAACAAAGTTCGAAAATATGTGTCAAGTGCAGGAAAGGAGCCTTTGAGGCGCACTTTAAATCCTTTCACCACACTTGGTTCGAAATAATCAGTGACACGATAAGAAGAAGAAGAAGAATACGCCTAAAGAAGTCTACTGCTGGACAAATGTCTATTCATTTCCAGGAAGAACGAGGTTTAGGTTAGGTTTAGGTATAGGTTGAGGTTAGGTTTAGGTTAGATTTAGCGTTTCACTGATCGCTATCGCCATCGCGCTAGGCGTGCGCCTGCGCAGGCCTAAGCGATTATTACATTTAAATTGCGTTTATAAGTATGGCTAATATTCTTAACCTTGTGATAAACAAGAACTGTTATTTGTATTCGACAAAGAACTTGACCGAAAGTACCTGAAACGTATCACATTCAAGGCCGCACACCTATTTATAGGACGCTGGCGATGGCGATCAGTGAAAGGCTGTCAAATTTGACAGCGTTTCATTGAGCGTCATCGCCAGCAACCTAGGTGTTGTTCAGTGATATGATAAAGTATGGAGATTTCACACGTCGGTTTTTTGTTAACATAGGTACTTTCGCGGTAAATTTTTGCTACTTTTCTGATTGATTCGGAATCAACATCACTTTGTAATCCTGCTGCCATAAGCTTTATCTTTGTATCAAGTCCATAGTGCAATATGACAGTCGGCTCCATAGCTTACAGGTTTTTACAAAGAAATAAAACCGCCAAATTCAACAAAATAATAATATATTCAATAAACAGCTACGAAACGAAAAATTAGCATACCTTACAAAAGTAAAACACATCACTTGGAACGCGACCACAAACACATGGACAGAGTGTATTCTCAAAAGACCGCGCAAGGTGAATATTAGAGTATATTTTTTATTTCGTCATAGAGAATGAGGACGAAGGCGCCGCCCGTGCCTCTGAGGACGTTGGAGAAGGCGCCTTTGAAGAAGGCTCCGGGGCCTTCAGTCTTGAGGATGACGGCCCAGCAGTGGGCGGTGTTCTTGTAGAGGCGCTCGTTGACTGGCCGGCCTGACTGCATCATCATGCGCCGTCGCACTGTGTCCAACGGGTACGACGCGATGCCAGCCACTGTCGTCACCGTCTAAACAACAAACAATTTTCATTGAGCGAGTGAAGCCAATAACTTCTCAAACAGCAGGCCCACAAGCTCTGTCTGGCTCGAAAGAGGGTGAGTAGCAAACTAGCAAATATGCGAGAAGGTAAATTAAAGAGCTTTGTTCATACATTTCAAAACGGTTCTTTAAAACCTACTCAATAGTTAGCTGGTAAAGATTGTTCTCTAGAGAAAGAAGAATATCTAAAGAATATATGGGCAAGCTATTATTTTCTTCTTCCTGCCCTTAGCCCACTTCATGTAGGGTCAGCACAACATGTTCTCCTCTATCACCAGTCTCTTTATTCACTTCTTACTTATTCATGTCATCTTTCACACTGTGCATTCATCTTTTCTTTGGCCAAGCTATTATTTTATGTAGAGGAATTTCTGAGTTGTGACGATATTAGAAAACCTTGACGAGTATGGTAGGCGAGCATTAGACAAACTGACTGACCTGAGCGATAAGCCACGAGATCAGCAGAGGTGTGTTCTTAGGGTCGGGCAGCATGCCTCGCGCTGTGTCGTAGAAGCCAAAGTATGTCGCGCGGTAGATCACGATACCCTGGAAAAACCAGTATAATATTACATATTACTATATACTATAACTGCTAGGCCATGTTCCATTGGTGGGACATTGGACTAGCAGTAATAGTGCCCCCCGTTTCAGCCGTCACTACGATTATATGAGTTCTTTTTAGTATAATTATATTAAATAATTGCTGGGAATCTCACGCAACTCTACAATATAAAAAAAAAAACAGGTAATCAGATATACATATTATAATAAAAAAATGACACAAAGATACCCCTGAATTCATCACACAAATGTTTATCAGTGGTAAGAATTGAACCCAAAATCAAGTAGAGCTAACCAACCCACCAAGGAAGGAGGTAAGTCAATTGCTTTATACTAAATATAATAGAATAATATATAAAAGTAAAAAAGTAAACAGGCCTTTGCATCAATTGTAGATGATTAATAAAGCGTCATGAAACTGGTGAATACCAAAGGCCTATTTGCGGGACGCTATAGTGCCTGGGACTGGATTTTAGATGGAATAGGCTTGCCCAGCACCTTTACCATCCTGACAGCTATGAATATATTTTTTTTTTTTAATTAACCTATTTTGTCCCACTGCTGGGCAAAGGTCTTCCCCAAAGACTTCCACTTATCTCTCTCTCGAGCCTCCTCCCACCATCTCCTCTCAAAGGTGTCGATATCGTCCCGCCAACGTTTTCTTGGGCGGCCCCGTGACCGCCGCCCGCCGCCCTACAATGTTATACACCAATATTTTTCTACCAAAAAAAAATAGGCTAATGTAGTAGGGGTAGAACATTATGAATGTGCAATCAGAATTTTTTGTTTCGATAAAATGACAAAGTTATTAAATGTTAAAATTTTCAGAAATCCATCATCATAATATATTATGGACATACGTTTATTAGTTACGTAGGTAGTACTAGAGAGAAAAAAAAATAAGTTTATGAATGAAACGGTTTTTGCTTGTTCAATTATTTCTCAATATTTGGCTAAAAATTGTGGTTATTTAAAGATATTTTATTAATGACTTAAATTTTTTATTTTTTCGTGGATGTGTTCAGTATCAGCAGCCAATATCGGCATTTTTTTTTTTTTGGTAATTACAAAATAGTGGTGTATAAGTAAATATAATAAAAAATATCCTTGATTTTCGTATCACTTATGATAAGGTTGAAACTCCTTACCTGTACCGACACGATGAATCCACGATACAAGCCGATGGGACCGTCCGATTTTATAGTTTTTGCGAGACAATGAATCAGGCCGTTGTACTCTTTTTCTTTGCCTTGACCAACATCCGCTGCTAACCTGTAGGAATAACAATAACCGAATAAATCTTTGTGATTTCCTTAATTGTTGTAAACACTATAAAAATAACCGTATATTTTAGAAAACACAGTCACAGACGAACAGACATACAGACAGACAGACGGACGGACGGACGGACGGACGGACGGACGGACGGACGGACGGACGGACGGACGGACGGACGGACGAGACAGACGGACGAGACAGACGGACAGACAGACAGACAGACAGACAGACAGACAGACAGCCAGACAGACAGACAGACAGACAGACAGACAGACAGACAGACAGACAGACAGACAGACAGACAGACAGACAGACAGACAGACAGACAGACATACCGACAGACAGACAGACATGACGAATCTTTATGGGTTCCGTTTTTGCCATTTGGTAACGGAACCCTAAAAATTAATGCTAGTATTATATCAGCTATTACCGAATCACAAGCTCTGCTTAATTTGGGGCTAGATAATGTTATGCGTATTTTTCACATTGATTAATTTAAGGTTTGGTGAAAGGACATGCCTAGTTCTAGCGAAATCCAGAGGGTAGACAAAGCAGAGAGAGGTGGCCCCGGCCGCGCCGCCCGAAGCCAAGTTTCCAGCAAAGTACCTCCAAAACTGAGTGTTCTTGTTTACTCCCTCGAGGAACACTGATTTGTACACGTCCTATAACCATAAAACATCGTTATAACAACAAAATATAGTAAGGGATGAATTAAGAGAACCGAAGGCCGAATAGAAGGCACAGAAGAGACCTATGCCCAACTGCTGGTTTGATGGTAACTTCTGATCTTGTATTAACTATAGTCTATTATTTATAATCTAGACAAATTAAGCATATTTTCCAAAATTTTATCGAAGTCAGTCCATATTTAAATACCCAATCATTATCGAAATTTTTGGCATTTGACAGTCGCTGTGAAGATCGCGGGCAGTCGTTGGACAGAGGAAGTATATCTAAATAGAGAAAGTGGAATCCTAATTCTCTAGAAACGTACGTTATGACCTATTCCCAGCAGTAGACATCTTCGAAATAATGTCTCTTACTCAACACCGTTAAAAACAAACCTGTAGTTAGATGATTTTATGAAACGTGTTCTTACCTTGAAGGCGAAGTTGAGGGCTTGCGTTGG
This sequence comes from Thera obeliscata, assembly GCA_947578465.1. Taxonomy (NCBI): domain Eukaryota; kingdom Metazoa; phylum Arthropoda; class Insecta; order Lepidoptera; family Geometridae; genus Thera; species Thera obeliscata. The sequence goes on along the minus strand of OX387922.1, from coordinate 4,812,958 downwards.
AAAGTACCGGATGACGTTGGCTAGGTTCCCTCGCCAGAACGAGCTGAAACCCTGCTCTTTGGGAATGCGGATAAACGCGTCCACCATACCTGAAAGCGTGATAAAATGCTAATTTACTTTTGGAATCAAGAATTATCTACGCTTAATTGATTTGCAACAAGCAGCACTGCCACGCGACACGCTGTTTTTATGTTTGTTACCGCATAACTTCGTCATTTGTGAGCCGATTTGAAAAAATATTTTTTTATCTGAAAGGTTCTTCCAGATTGGTCCTATTTTAATTTTATTAAAATCGGTGTTGCCTTTTTTTTAAATAATTTTTTTAATGTTTGTAACTGCATGCCTCCGTTATTTATGAACCGATTTAGAAAATATTTTTTTTATTTGGAAGGTTATTCTTACGTCCAGATTGTCCCAAACAAATTTCATTTAAATCGGTTTAGCCGTTTGACAATGAAGTCGGTTTCTCAAGTTTTTTAAACTTATAATTATTTTCATACAAATTCTGTGCGTGCTGAAGGGTGACAATGCCGTGCTGCAGTGTCACTCCCGTCGCGCTGTGTTTTCCTTATTGGTCGCGCATACACAATTGATATGTGAAAATCAACGCAACACTGCGTGCGTCAGATTATAATCTTTAGACTGGAAAACAAATAAAAGGCTTTTTAAAATCAAAGATTATAAAAAGCCATTCATAATTTAATAAAGTTCATGACAGGAGCTTCTTTTAGGGGCACTTAAATTCCTTTACCACTACTACTGTACTGGTTCGAAAAAACTATGGTGACACGATAAAAGGAAGATTAAAAAAAAACATGTTGGTTCGATCTTACTTAGTGGTATAAGTAGTGTGATAAGAGTAGGAGGATTATACATAAGGCATGATGCATACGAGCTCTGACTTGCCTTTGTAACGCTGGTCCTTAGGTATCTGCTTGGAAACATGCTGGACCTGCAGAAGGAGCTTCACCCGCTCGATTGGCGCCACTGCTGTCTTGGACACCGCTGCTGAGACTCCTCCAGCTATAAAATCTTTCATAAAAGCTCCCGCCTTCTCCTCCTCTTTCTCTTTCTTCTTCTTATCAGACATTTTTACTTTTTTACTAGTTCTGTTGATGAATTATGTTACGAACAGTTCCTGCAACGTAAAAACAGTATGAGTGGATACAATGGCTGGCTGTCATAACCAGTTAATGCATACAGAAAGATACACACAAATAAACACAAACCATTTCCAACGGAATGTCCAATACCATCAAGTTTCAGAATAGAAGGTAATTTAAGGAGGTCATTACGATATATAAAAAAAGATCAATTCCAAAAATGTTACCTACCTATACAAGGTGTATCTAAATATGTGTACTATGCGAAGGTGGGGGGTTTCAGACCACAATGGTGATCAGTTGTGGGGGGGAGAAAATTAAAAATTCCTATTTTCAGTTTCCCATACAAAAATATTTAATTTCATAATGCCTAAATAAATTGACAACCCTATCCTTGTAACCCCTTGACCCCTTGACCTACTACCTCTGTAGGTCTACTACTACTACCTACTACCTCTGTAGCTGAGTTTAGGGTTGTCACTTTGTATAAAGTCAGCTGTTCATGTTGATACTTCGTTGCAGTTTTTTTCAGAGATACCAATTGAAGTTCGAAAAGTCGTTGAACAAAAGTTGTTCCCCGGGGGGTGGAAATTCACCCCCCTTCGGGATAGTACACATATTTTGATACACGTTGTATTTGTCCGTACGCAAGCAGACTTTGTTATAATACTAAATAACATTATTACCTGTAGTATGATTGCCGCTAAGTCACTACTTGCGGCATTGGAACACTTTGACCAGCCCATTTGCAGGGTTTTTCATTTTAATTCACAAACACCACTCAAAATTCTTTCAAAATGTCTCAAACAATTTATTGTTCCAAAAATTATTTTGCACTCTTTGACTTTGACGTGGCAGATATTACAAAAGATGCACGATTTGGTTTGAATTTAGAAGAATGTAGATCAGTCCGAGAAACTGTGATTTGATCAAACTGTTTTGTAGAAAAGAGTTGGAATGCTTATAGAAAACATACAAATAAATACATAATATAACACAAGATGCAACCGCTGGCTGGTGGTTGTTAACCCACATGGGAACACCTCAGAATAAAGACTAGCAGATGAACACAGACATACAGTGGATCTCACGATAGTATTATTATTTATTGAAACTAGTTTTACAGGTGCTGTAATTAGTGACAAAAAAATATTGCCAACCATCCCAGTACTCTTCGGTCTTCTTAGTTTCGTTCTTCGTTCTTCGCAGATAGTAGCGAAGGCTTCCAACCGTGAAATACCTGTAGTAACGAGCTTCTGATTTGCTTATACGACAAAAACCCGAAACTGCAGGTCGTCTCACGGATGTGCCAAGATTACTTTTTTTCTTCCTCAATTTATTTCAGTGTCCTGTTGTGCTGCTGCTTCAAAGCAAGACTTTTATATCAAATAGCTGAAGGCAGAGTACCAACTGAGCTATGAAGGCTGTCTGAGCTATGGTTTATCTATCTATATTTATAAAAGAAAGTCGTGTTAGTTACACTATTTATAACTCAAGAACGGCTGAACCGATTTGGCAGAAAATTAGTGGGGAGGTAGCTTAGAACCGGGAGAAGGACATAGGATACTTTTTATCCCGAAAAAGCAACGGGAACGGGGTATTACGGGAACGGGCGAGCGAAGCCGCGGACGGCCACTATTATATATATATATATAAAAGAAGGTCGTGTTAGTTACACTATTTATAACTCAAGAACGGCTTAACCGATTTTGCTGAAAATTTGTGGGGAGGTAGCTTAGAACCGGGAGAAGGACATAGGATACTTTTTATCCCGAAACAGTAACGGGAACGGGAACGGGGCGAGTGAAGCCGCGGGCGGCCGCTAGTAGAAAATAAAAACTACTGCTCTTCGGTCTTCGTAGTTTTGTTCTTTCTTCGCGGATACTAGCGATGACGGCTACCACCGTAAGATACCTGTAGAAACGAGCTTCTGATAATCTAAACGACAAAAGCCCGGATTAACAGGGTATATCACGATTGTGCCATTTATTGATTCTTCATTATTTGCTTAGTTCAAATACAAAAATGATGCAATTTTATTAAGTATACTAGGATCATAGTACCTAATTTCATTTATAAACAGAATGTACATTTTTTACAAAAACTATTGCATAGAAACATTATTTGAAAACTTAAATTACCTACATTTTTAGAGAACAATCGCTCAGAAATACTCTGTTTTTCACAGGTAGAAAACTGAGTTCAGTACCCGAAGTCGGAGTTTTGCTACCACATTTCATTACCAAATGTTGTTTTCGTTTCGCCTATTTGTATCTCTCTATTGTATGGAGAAAATATGAGACGGCAAAAATACATTACGTTGTTAGAGTTGTTGTCTCATCTTTTCTCCATACAATAGACAGAGACAAATAGGCGAAACGAAAACAACATTTATGGTAACGAAATGTTGTAAATGCACTGGGACTTGGGGTACTGATCACCGACCGCAGGCAATGTACCCAAAAGGCTGGCAGCATTACCTCTTTGAATAGCTATTTATGCTTATTATTTGTCCTAGGTAAGGGCCAGCCTTTTGGTCACCAGTGTCATCTAAAGGAGTTTGAAAAATAAGAACATATTAACACGTGATCTAAATAATGGTCTAATACTAAACAGCGTAGTAATAACATATTTAAAAAATAAACTCTCCGACGGTTTTCTCAATTTCTTTCTTCATTCTTCGACAATGTAGCGAAGGGCTTCCAACAGTAATATACCTGTAGAAACGAGCTTCTGACGTCATAATGCTACAAAAGCTTGGATCAACAGGGTATATCCCGAATGTGCCATATTTCTTTTATTTCTTCATTTATTAAATTCGTTTTGAATTTATATCACAATTTAAAAAGTTAATCTTCCTAAACTTTTTTGTTTCAGGTTTGGAGACACAAAACAAGTACCTATGACATGGTTGATCACCTAAGGTAATTATTATTTACAATACGGTCGACTAGTCTAGACAGTTATGTTAGTGGGGGCGCAAAAGTTGTTTAGTGCACGCGGCATACGGGTTTGAATTTACATTTTTTATTTACTTATGTTATACCATTTCATTCAAAGAATTATTGAAATGACTTTCGACTATCCGCTTATCCCCACTGAGGACAAAAAGTGAGGACGAGCGGTAATAACACCAAACAACCGTTTGGTGGCTAGTTAAAAATTGTAAAAACTAGTATAGGTAAGGTTCATCAACTATTATTAGGTACAACCAAAATCAGATTTCTACAAACTACTCTTCAGTCTTCTTCTTGTGGTTATAAGAAGATAGTAGCCAGGACTCCAACCATGAGATGCCTGTAGATACGAGCTTCGGAATTGTATAAACTACAAAAACTCGATACTACTGGGCCTATCACGGGTGTGCCATGATATTCTTCACTTTTTCTTTTTCAGCGTCTTCACCACCAGCATTCCAACCACGGCACCTATTAAAAAGACAAACCAGTAAAGAGTTGTTACACACAAAGATACTGATGTCGTCAGTAAGTATTCGATTCGACCGGCACCCACAGCTGTACCCCTTTCGCGAGTTTTAACAGAGTGCGGTGTGGTGTACACCCAAATTTTATTCGAAAACGAGAGGTTGCAGATCTTGGCTAGAGGCGCCCATCGTTTTTCCATACAAAAAGGAGGCAGACGTGGTGACAGGCGTCATAAAAAACTCCGGTATGGGGTAGGACCACGAACAACAACAACGTACAACGCACCCTCATGCAACAAGTAATTCAGAGTATAACCTGATTTAGACTTCCCGAAGTTATTATATCTATATTTAATACTAACTAATGTGGAAACTAACTGGCCTTCAATATTCTTTATTTCATTCTTGGAAGTTAGTAGCGTCCAACCGTGAGGTGCCTGTAGAGACGAGCTTCTGACTATTTATACTACAAAAGCCCGAAACTACAGGGCCAATCACGAATGTGCAAAATCTTCACACTTTTCTTTCTTCCTTTGATGTCGACTGCTTCATTCAGCCTCCCCCATTCCTCACTCATTCATAGTCACGTTTACAAGCGAATGAGCATTTTGACCTGTAGCTACAGTGACGCGGCCGCCCATGGGAAGTGGTTGAGTAGGGTACTTTTCTATGGATGGATCACTACGACTGAAATTATTCTAATTTTAATTAATGTTTCTTACAGACTATGTCATTGTTTCATAAATCTCTCTTCGATCTTTACAATTTTGCTCTTCAAAGATGGACATTCAACCGTGACTTGCTTGTAGAAACGAGCCTTAGCCCGATACTTATTCTTAAAGCGGTGCCACGCTACAACTGTGCTTTCGATGTGCGCTATACAATACATTTGTAGCAAGCTGAATTGTAGCGCATTGATTGTGGCGACGTAAATGTTCGATGCATGTAGCATGTGGCGCTGGTGTGCGGCCTGCCTAAGGTAGGATACACAGCAATCAGTAATACAATGGGCGGCTGTATTGCTAACAGCGATCCACCAGGCAACCTTGGGATCTATCCCAACAACAATCAGGACAGAATATAAATAAACATTTGAGGTATGCAGCATTTTATTGCATTTGGTTTTCTACTAAACATCTTAATAAATCGTAACTACAGTGACTATTTTTTTTTTAAATTAAATATAGACATCGCTTGTAACGGGCAACATATAGCGCACGCGCAGTTGTTTTTATATAGACTGCTGGAAAATACTAGCTGAAGAAGTTCAATGCACGAAAACAATCTAGGTATCCAAAATAGACTTTCCTCATATTTTTTACAATTTTTTTAATGCATTCATTATGTAGCAGTTTTAGTTGAAAGTTTTGTTAATAGATGTAGTATTTTAGTATCACATTGCAAACAAACCAGACTTAAACTTTTCTTCTTGGGTCTTCTTGGTTTTGTTCTTCTCTCATATTCAGAGACAGTAGACTCCAACCGTGAAATACCTGTAGAAACGAGCTTCTGATTTATATGAACCACAAAAAACCCGAAACTACAGGCCGTCTCACGGAAGTGCCATGAGTGTCTCAAGTGTGTTTTCTTTCTTCATTCTTTCAGTGAGAATTTCGTCAGACTGCTTCAACGTAGGCCATCTTTAGTCCCCATACATTAATCTAAGTGTCATATGCATGTAGTTTCAATGACATGACAACATAGATTAATCAATGGCGACTAAAGTATGGAATAAAAGCAAGATCATCATCAAAGCGTAGTGTAGGACGCCCTCCGGCAAGGCAACAATCTGCGAAATGTAGCTGGCAAGCACTGGAAGAGCCGAAGACCGGGCTCAGTGGCGCGTCTTGGGAAAGCCTTACGTCCAGCAGTGAACTGATATAGGTTAATGATAATGATGTATTTACTGTAGCAGTACGCTTTGAGTGCTCTTATACATTTAGTGTATTACTTACCACAGAACATAGTAGAACGGCCATTCTATTAAATTACTTACATAATAATAAATAAATAAATATAGACAATCCACATAACACTATCTAGCCCCAAACTAAGCAGAGCTTCAATTATTCGACTTCCAGCCAAAGGCAAGTTTTCGAGAGATATCGTAGCCCACCCGGTAGGTACATTTGTGAACCATTTGAGACCATAAAAAGTTTTAACAAATTTGAATAAACGGTAATATTAAAACAATGTGCAAATCAGTAAAAATAGATTTATTTGTCAGTGATTCATTAGGTTATATACCATACAGACAATACTAGAATCGGACACAGCTGCTCTTCGGTCTTCGCGAACAGTAGCGAGGGCATCCAACCGTGAGATACCTGTAGAATCGAGCTTCTGGTTTAATATAACTACAAAAGTTCGAAACTGCAGGTCGCCCCACGGATGTGCCATGGTTTTCTTATGGTATGGTCTTGTTTCTTCAGTTTTCAGTGTGCCGTTCGTCAGACTGCTAAGGTGAAGTGACTCAAAGTAGAACATGTTTAAATAGTATTATTCTTCGTTGTAGTATTCAAAGCGGAACATGCGTTTCGGAGGTATGAGGCCACAGACAAACAAACAAATTGACACACACAACACAATTAAAAACACCACTCTTTTCGGTCGAGCGTCAAACTGGGTCCGAAATATTAATAGAATTTTGATCTATTTTAATCCTTATAGCAATCGGTAATACTTAGGATCGATGTCTTTCAGACCCTGTATAGTTTCATACGTTTTCCTTTCATAATAGGCGAGGGTGCAAATGAGTAGACATCTCTTTTTAACCGACTTCCAATCAAAAAGGAGGAGGTTCTCAATTCGGTTGTATATATATATATTTTTTTTAATGTTTGTTACCGCATAACTTTGTCATTTGTGAGCCGATTTGAGAAAATATTTTTTTATCTGAAAGGTAATATTCCTTCCAGATTGGTCCCATTTTAATTTTATTAAAATCAGTGTTGCCATTTTTTTTTAAACAATTTTTTTTTATGTTTGTAACTGCATGCCTCCGTCATTTATGAACCGATTTAGAAAATTATTTTTTTATTTGGAAGGTTATTTTTACGTCCAGATTGTCCCAATCAAATTTCATTAAAATCGGTTTAGCCGTTTGGCAATGAAGTCGGTTTCTCTAGTTTTTTAAACTTATAATTATATTTATTAATAGATATGTTAGAAGGCCTACGATAAAGTACAACACGGTATCCTATTAAAAAAAAATGCAAGACATAGGCATCCGAGGACTAGCATATAAGTGGTTTGAGTCGTACTTACACAGCCGAGTGCAATACTTTGAAGTAGAAAACTACAACTCGAAAAGCGGGTACATACAAAATATAAGATCTGACCCGCATCACGTGACCAGCTCCATTCCACAAGGTAGTGTACTCGGATGCCTATTGTTCTTAATTTACATAAACGACTTACCGAAACATATAAACACACAAAGGGTTCTCTTCGCCGATGACATCTCATTAATAATGCCATGCGCCCGCACCGATAACGCAGCCGAAAATATACAAAGCACTCTTTCCGAAGTCGCGAACTGACTTAGAAATAAACTAAGTACACTAAAACAAAGGTAATGGAATTTCGGCCCCGCCAAAAACCGGCTCTTAGCGTACAAGCGACTTTTAACAATATCCCCCTAGAACAAGTTGATACCTTTTCACTCCTTGGAATCAATATTGACACGCACCTACATTTCAAACCCCACATACAAAAACTAAAATCTAAGGTATCGAGTTTTACGTATGCCTTGCGCGAACTTAAAAAGACGACTGATCTTCCTAGCGCTTTATCAGCCTACTATGCATAATGTGTATACTCACCTATTAAATTCTATTGTATTATGGGGTAACAGCACAGATGCACATGACCTATTTATATTGCAGAAAAAGTGTGTTCGCATCCTTGCAAATATAAGAATACCAGAGAGTTGCAAACCACACTTCCGAGACCTTAAGATATTGACATTACCTTCCATATTCATACTAGAATTATGCAAATTTGTGAAAAAATATCCCAATTCCTACACTGACCGACGACGACTTACCCCGACGATAGGAATTAAGGCCAGGGAGGAATAAGATAATACGACCACCATCCCAGCTAAAGATGCGTAGCGACGGCCCCTATATAATGTCAATCAAAATATATAACAAACTACCTCTTGAAATAAAGAACATACAAAAAAGCTCTCGCCAGATCCCTAAAGTCGTTTTTAATTGACAAATGCTATTATGACATCAAAGACTCGTTAGAATAATTGTAACAAATGAAATAAATATTAATGACAATTGACATTTTGTGTACGTAGGTACGTAATTAAATAAAAACTTGACATTTCTTCTAATTATATAATCCAACTTTGACATGATACCTGCATAAAATTTTGACAATAACCGGCACGATAACTACCTACCAAGATAAGGTACATCACAATCCTAAATTATATATTTACTTACTTGCCTTAAAACCTCGGCCTGCCTCCATGTTTGCTATACCCTATGCAGGGTCCATGTGATACCTACTTACACCTAAAAACTATGTATGTACAAACTAAACCATGTGTAAACAATTGTGTATTGAGTAAATGTGTGTATTGAGTATTGAGAATCGAGTATTATATACCTACTTAGGTATGCAGATTCATGTTTATTCCAACGATGTTATGTCAGATATAAAGTCCCTGAGACGAATTGCTATTTGAACGACTAGGCTTCTAGTGATTTAATAGGAAGGTTCATAAAATGGGCGTTTTATAAATGGGTCACGAAAAATAAGAATACCTACAGCCGAATCTATCCTCCATTTTTTTTTCAAGTCTATTAAAATACGACAATCCTACGATCCCACGTCCCGCCCGATACCTCGAAAGCGATGCTTCGTAGGGAAAAAGTATATACCTATTCGTTATTTTCGTCGGAAATTTCGGAATCAAACTTTTCTTATCCGTTTTTACGGTAGCTCGTAGAAGTCGCTCGCCTTTCAGAGAACTCGTAAGAATATGTACCTACTAATGTTTAAGGTACTAACTGATACAAACTTGAGTTTCTCACTTACCTCCTTGGCGATAGCGTTGGCAGATGAAAAAAATTATTTATATTTCTTCCATGCTCGAAAATATTTACACTCATTTATTATTTACTTTATCCAAATAGCCCCTAGTGGATCCCAAATACCCCCGTCTTAAGGTATTTGTCAACCGAGCCGATATAGCTGAGAGAATGGCATTAGGAAGGTAGGTACAGCGTACCTTCTAGGAAAAATCTCTTCTCTATTTTGAGGAAACTATGGAGTCAGGTATTTTCTCCAGCGTAGGTCTCATTGTACGCCTTGGTCAGTCTATTTGATAATGCTGAAGCAGAACTAAATTGCGCTGACAAATAGAGATGTGCTGTGCTGGTTCCAAGGATTTTATAAGTATGTAGATTCATGGCTGGTTCATTTTCAAAGTTGTCTTGTCAAGCGGCAGGAAACAGAAATGTCATAACTTAGGTTACACACAGAGGCTCGAGAAGTCGAGACAGAAAGAGAAGTGGAAGTCTTCGGAGGAGACATTAGCCCAACAGTGGGAATAAAAAAGGACACACAAAACTAAAGATTATCAACGTCCTATAGGGCTTGAACGCTCTTCTTTCTTGTTCGTGTATGTAGGTACCTACTTACCTCACCTTAGGTACTCTTGAAACGTGTATGTCTTTGAAACTTTGCTTTTGTATTGCCTGCGTCTCGCTTAATTGGAATGGCAACACATTGCTATAATTATTTTTGTTTTGTAAAAGGATCATACAAAAAAACGGTAGGAACCAAGTCGTAGTTTCTTGCCTGTTCTTCTAGGCTTGGTCGCGTGGAAATGGCACGTAGACACACCAAGTTTCAAGACGTCTCAAAGTGATCCTTCTGATACCATTGAATAAAAACTTATTTGACTTTTGACTGCCACTTCACAGCAATTTTTATTTTGTAGATGGATCATACAAATAAACGCTAGGAACGAAACAAGACAGTTTGTTACCTGTTCTTCTAAGCTTGGTCGCATTCTTGTCAGCAACTGAATACCTACACATGTTTATTTAATTAACAGGATACCGACCTATTCGATAAGTCGTTATTATAAAATCCTAGGTGCCTCCTGAAGTCTTCAGCGCTATACAGTAGCACAAAATTAATGACCTAAGAAGAATTTCAAGCAATGTCAAATAAAAAAAGAGGAACTTATGGTATTAAAATTTAGCGTCGCTTACAGATTGATCTTTTGTTCTGATGATGGCGCTTTTCTTGCCTCGAAGAACTTCTCAGAAATAAACCATTCAAAGGTGATAGATCCCTTTATAAAAGGTACACCAACCGAATCCAAACATCCAGCAGAAGCACTTTAATATCACGTTAGAAATCTTAACTGGACTCTGTCGCATTAACAAGGTCAATATTGACTGTAAGGTATGTACGTCTGTGGACTATTTAAAAAAGCAGTAAGTAAATCCCTAAGGTAGTGGTATTAATTCGAAAATTAGAGGTAGGTTAGTTCAAAAATAAAAAATAAATGCTTTGTTTGTATTGTATAATGGATGAGCTCTAAAACTGAGCTGGTCTATTAATTCATGTGCAATAACAAAAGCGTGTCACAAAAAGACTGGTAATTTGTTACTAAAAAGGAAAATATAAATAAATGGTAACAGTTCAACACAACGATTTTTTTGCAGAAAATTTAAAATGTTGATAGTTCAACAAACTCAAACTATGAGACTTAAGATCACTTTCACGATTAAGTACCTATGAAAGTATTCTATTCCCAAGTGAACATTTAAGGAATCCTGTTGGGTATTATAAAATAAGACATGAAATGTCTAGCCGGTAAACACAATTATGTATATCCAATTATAATAAATACCTAAGACACTTTTCACAACTTAAACAAAATCACAATTGATAAAAACTGCAATCAAAAACTATTTTGGGCAAAATTCGTTTGCTACCTATTTTAGCTAAAGCAGAAAATGTATAATATGCGTTTGTGGCCCGTAGTCCTACCTGTAGTAGTACTACAAGGTTATTTTTCTCCAGTAGCTCTACGGATTGGACCACACGAGTTAAATCATTTTTCAATAGTTCTACCATTTATGTCACAGGCAATTTTATCTTACCGTAGACCAACAACAGTCAACTCAAAAATGTATATACAATCTAATATTTAAGCCTTGGAACAAGAAAACTGATTTGGCCACCTACCATTAAATATATTACGTTTAAAACACGCATCTGTTGGATAAGGAAAATAAATAAAAAAATATATCTAAGTTTATTTACATAGTTTACATACATTTTACATTGAAGCTAAACCAAAAACACTTACTTTTTTGCAACAACTCATATTTTGAACTGATTTTAAAAACTTGTCATTGCGCTGCGCATGTCTAACTATGGTATTAATAAAATATGCCTGTGGCACTAAAAGTTGAACTATTGGCAAAGCAACTTACCCGTTAGTCCGTCGGTATGCTAAAGGAGAAAAAAATGCACTCAGCACTACTGCTCTGGTAGAACTAATTGAAAATTCACTCACCTGTGGTCCAAATCGTAGGCATAGGGAAAAAACAAATGCCCGCGGCACTACAGGTATAACTATCCAGTAGGACTTCGGGCAACTAACTGAATTATGTATGTCTCTCGCAGCCAAATAGTAAAATCCGCCGTTTTATGAACTGCCTAGCCGTTTAATTTCGCTGACCGCCTCAACCTGAATAATAAGGCAGTTGAAGGCGCCATCGAAGGAAACGGCTGGGCAGTTTTACTATTCATTTTTTTATGACAAGACTATTTGGCTACATATCTATAACTATTAAACACGTTAACAATAATTAATAGTGCTGTTATGAATTCAAAAACCGATCACTAACACTGTAAGGCTGGTATTATTGCTTAGATTCGATAACTGGACACCAACAATCACTGGACGTTTACAGGCAACACCACTAAATTGTATGAAGCCCCGCGTCGATGTTTTTTTATATACAACTACCTCATGGATCAAGCATATGGCTCATCTGAAGCATTGCCTCGCTGGTCACGTACAATTTCAAAACGATTATTATTACATCTACCATTGATTTGCTAGCCACTGGTGAAATTATCAAGAAGTTGACGCTTAGCGCCTATCAGGTCTCGTCTTTGACAGCAGATAGAACTCAGACTGAGCGCGGAATCGTTCGAAAAATATCATTAGATGGCGTCTGTGCTCGCCTGATTCTTGAATGAGATTTGTCGAACATTTTCGAGCGCAAGGCCCAAGACACAACATTTTATTCGTTTAGGACGAGTAAATTGTGGGCCGAAATAAAGGAGCATTCATAGGCATCTTCGATGTATTCTTTAGTACAATTAATGATGACATTTTATACGTGAAAATGAGGTCACTGTTGAATAGTCAATATCCTATAGGTAGCTCAAGAAACTTAGTTGCATAAACAGTGAAAATATCTGGCCAAAGACAGATGGGCATTCGCCATAAAATTGGTTGAGAATGAGTATTGCAACACAGCTCAATGACCTTAGATACGTCAGTATACGAGTCCACCCACACACCTGTCACCTATCTAAAATAGCACCCTGTACACTAATCCTAATAAAATTACTCTAATACATATAAATCACTGTATTTTGTATTGTGAGGTTCAGTAGGCACGTTCCAAACATTGTTTTCCTTGCGCTGGTCTATGCCATGTGTCTCCAAACAAAAACGGGCCTTCAAGGTTCGTATTCAAATATTGAATAGAAAATCCCTCAATACGTTTGATACTGGAAACTGTTGAAATAGTTATTGAAATTATTTTTTCCACAACAGTTCTCTCGTGAAAAATGTTAAGAAATCTGAAATTTAGGAGGTAGGCTAATAAGATAAAAGTGACAACAGAGATGACGCATAATGATAGGAGGAAGAAACCCGATTATGAAAACAAAGGCTATGAATTGCAACAAATATTATCAACAATCCACTAGCAAAATGATATTATTAATTTCGGTGGGTTCCCAACGAGTCACACCAGATCCAGTCACACTGTGACTCGTTGGCAATTTTTTTCCCATAGAGTCACACTGTTACTCGTTGCAACTTTTTTTTATAGAAAAGTTCCCAACGAGTTACACTTGTGTAACAGTGTGACTTGATGGGAAAAAAATTCCCAACGAGTCATACCTAATTTATAAATTATACAAATAATATTTAACTAGGTTTATTTTTATAATACGGTAAATATATTGAAACGGTGGAAAGAAAAAAGTGCATCAATACATTCAAATATATATGTATATTTGTGTAGTGATTACTTAAAAGTCATAAATAGTTATTATTCATAAAATATTACACAAAATCAACCATATATATCTATCACAGCTAATCATCACATATTTACATTAATTTTTAAATTACTAAAGATTCAACATCGATTAAATATAACAAATTAACCTTATTAGATAAACATCAAACAAATGAGATGTTTCATGCAACTATGGAGCCCATGCCAAGTCGTTGTACACCAATCTTAAATACAGCTGAGTATTGTAGAATTTATATATTTATAGAGATTGTAAGGAGTTAGGTTCAATTAATGACCTAACTCCTTACAATCTCTAGGAAGGTGGGTACTTACATATAAAAGACTGATTATTTATAGGCAGATAATAATTTTATTTTTTTGACGTTTATTTATTGAGGTTGAATTTTGTGATATTTTTATAAAGATCGACATAAGAAGTGATATAAAAGGCTGATTCTTTAGGAAGATAACATGCAAATATATAAATATTATTGTTTTTTTTTTTTTTTTTTATTTGTTTATTAGGTACACAAAACAGAGCACAATCGATAATTTACAGGCATAAATATTATTAAATTATGAGCTAGACAGTACCCCAAAACATGCGTACACAGAATGCATAGAACAGGAAAGTTATGTAGATAGCGTGTAACCAGGCTTAACTAGTAGTAGGTGATTAAAGTTAACATTTACTTGGAACTTAGGTGTACTAATACAATTATTTTATTACAGTAAGTGCACACACTTCGAGTTAAGACTCGAAGAGAGTGCAGAATTAATTAACTAACTAATTTGAGTTTTCGGCACACTCTAATGAAAGAGTGGCCAAAGCTGAATTCTTAAATTTATTTTGATTATTGTTAAAGATATCAATTTTATCACTGTATTTAATCAATAAATCGTTAAATAGGCGACACATTCTGACAACGGGGTTATAATAAGAGGTGTTGTTTGAATGGACTTGTAGGGCGAAAGTGTTCTGAAAGGGTTGCCGAGGTCTAGGCTTTATATTTAGATTAATAAGATAGAGTAAGCAAGGAGAGTCGATATGCGAGTGGATAATTTTGAAAAGATACAGTAGATCATGATATTTGCGACGATTTTCTAATGACATTAAATGAAAATGATGGAGCTTTGCAGTATAGTTAGGCAATTTTCTATTAAGACCACATCTGTAACTTAAAATATTCAGAAACTTTTTCTGGACCCTCTCAATCGGTCAACGTGAATATTGTAGTAGGGAGACCAAACAACGTCGTTGTACTCTAAAATAGTTTATGTTTATGTTTATTATGATTGTACAAGCTCGTTCAGTGACCTCCTTGATTTGCGCTTACAACGCATTTTACGCCAATGATTGAATTCATCAAATCAGTCCGCGTTTGGTCATCAATCATACCTCAACATTCATCCTTTATCATAGTTTTCTTAATATATCAGTTAATATTAAAAAAAAAAAGGATGTATAGTCCACACACCTTAACTAGTTAGTACTCTTCAATCAGTAAAACTCAAGTAAATTTTAACTGACATATTTAGAAAACTATGATAAAAGATGAAATGTTGAGGTACTCGTATGATTGATGACCAAACGCGGACTGATTTGATGAATTCAAATATTGGCGTAAAGTGCGTTGTAAGGTTGATTATGATATTTATATAAAGATAGATAAAAACTCTGATTATTTGGGAAAATAATGAAAATTTGTTTGAGGTTTATCTAATAAGGTTAATTGTGATATTTAATAGTTAAGAGAAAGTTTTTTAAATGTTATATTTCATTGATGTCGAATCTTTAGTAATTTAAAAATTAATGTAAATATGTGATGATTAGCTGTGATAGATATATAAGGTTGATTTTGTGCAATATTTTATGAATAATAACTATTTATGACTTTTAAGTAATTACTACATAAATATACATATATATTTGAATTTATTGATGCACTTTTTTTCCACCATTTCAATATATTTATTACCGTATTATAAAAATAAACCTAGCTAAATATTATTTTTATAATTAAAAAATTAGGTATGACTCGTTGGGATTTTTTATTCCCATCGAGTCACACTGTTACTCGTTGCAACTTTTTTTAATAGGAAAGTTCCCAACGAGTTACACTTGTGTAACAGTGTGACTCGATGGGAAAAAAATTCCCAACGAGTCACAGTGTGACTGGATCTGGTGTGACTCGTTGGGAACCCACCTTAATTTCCCAAGTTCTAATTATTCACTGTCGAAATGTCAGGCCAATATTTATTTAAATTTTCAACTTGCAATTACGATGAATATGTAAATTTAACGTGAATGAGTGAGAATCGAACCCTAATCTTAGTCGTCCTTCAAATGCTCCGTTATTATACCGACGCCCACATTTATATTGGTGTGGTTATTACTTTTATAAATATAAGCTTCAATAGGCAGCTTAAACCATCACATTCCATTCCCCTAGTACGTTACAATAACTAACGATCACAAAGACTACGCGACTATCTCTTCTAACACCAAGTTTTGTCTTAATCCACCACACTTTAATATATTGCTTGACTACAGTTCTTTTCTAATACAGATGCTTTTTGCATATTTAACTAGGTATTATAAGCGTCTTATCTTATTTATAATTAATGTTTATTCGCGTTGGGTCAAACATTAATACAACGTGTTACAAAATACCCCGTAAAAAATAGTTATTTATCAAAGCCAAAACTCTAGTAAGCTTTCATGTCAAGGAACCAGATTATTTCACAGAAAGGCCTACGTACTTATTTTACCTAATAATGTCTACTAGTTTTTCTATTTTTCATTCATAAATGTGAATAAAAATTTTAATTATATTATTGTTATAAGGCCCCATTTAACCTCATTTCAGCTTTGCAGGTAGTTTTGTAACACCCTGTATAAAGGGAAGACTTTGTAATTTATCTATCTAAGTAAAACCACCAATGGTTGTTTGTACCTAATTACTACATAAATAAACTAAACACGACTACGCGTTTCAAATACTGAGCTAACAGCTTCAAAATGATTCTAAATACACAATGTTTCAATACAGTATTGTATTCGGGAAGGCATTAGTGTGAACAAAAAAACAATATTCTACCAATTATTTTTCAGAACTCGATGTTTTTAATTTAGAATATCACAAGTCGTTATGACCACTCCAAACTAATATGCTATTAACGTCCGTAGTTTAAAGATAGGTGACGATACATAGATCGTTGACAAATAGGGTTGAGATTTCATAAAAATTCTACCCTGTTCAATTGGTGGCCTGGTGGCCTCAAGGCATCTGATTATATTTGACAACAGAAGGGCACTACGAAATGTTGTTTTCGTTTCGCCTATTTATCTCTCTCGATTGTATGGAGAAAATATGAGACAGCAAAAATATGTTCAGACATTGCTTAAAATTTGCCCTGTAACTGATTGTCATTACCTAATGGTAGCACTGATTATCTTTTAAGAAGCCCTTTCAAGTAAGGAGGTAAATGTTAAAAATCTATGCTAATCACGAACCGACAATAAGAATTTTAGAATACGGACCTATAACTAAAACCGGGTGTTAGATAGAGAGGCCAAAATAGCGAGTTGTAAATAAATCTAAAAGTTAGCTATACATTTGACTATTTGCGTATTTTGGCCGCAATGTCAGCGTTGTCCTTCAATATCTTGGACTTGAGGTGATCCTTGTATTTGAGAATACCGCCTTGCCACTTTGTGCACATGCCATTCTCGCAAATCCAAATCTCTTGCGCTACCTGAAATAATACATGAACTTGTTAAACGAGGTAATCAACAAACACTTTCAAACTAATTGAAATTGCCATTCGGATGATGTTAGTTGTATACAAATCTTTGTTATTTTCACAAGGACTATTTGAATTTGTGTGTGTGTGTATTTGAAGATGTCAAATGTAATGTTAGGTTATACTTGTGGGTTCCTTGCTTTTGGGCCTGTGTGCAAAAACAATGCTTGTGTCTGAGTCAAGCATTGTTTCTGCATACAGGCCCTAAGAGTTGCTAGCGTCAAGAGCTCGGAAGAATTCTACCATGCCTGGAATTTAGTCGTGAACCTTTTGATTCTTTGGCACCTGGTTGAAACAACCATGCTGGCAGTCTTTGACTGTCTCCATGTCATGATGGCAGACAGACTATAAGAGGATGTGATGAAACTAAGCTTAATTCAGTCATGGGTTAAAACGGAGCTCCAAAAATACAGCAATATCAAACTACTTATTAATATAATATTAGCTTAGCTTACTTTAGGGTTAGATGGTGTGTGTGTCCTCTTAACAGTACCCACTTTATCGTTAAATTGACATTACGTGCAAATAAAAACAAATTTCGCCGCGGATTGAAGTTTTTTGGTCTTTTTGTCCATGAATTTACCAGTTTAATTCCATGCATATCTCATGAACCATCCCACCAAAGACCACTTGTTATTTCCATTGTAAAAGGGGGACTGTTTCACTGTGTATTTTTATTTTTAAGCAAAATACTGTATTCCTATATGTGTCATAGTAATCAATAAAGAGTTATCTATCTATCTATCTGTTCCAGCCTTAATGAATTCATCGAGCATTATTTATTTATATTTTGCTATTGTATGTGTTGTTAGCTTTAGGAATGGATCTTGTGACATCTGCATAAACATTTTTTTTTTTTATCAAAATTTAATTATGCATACTAAGTTGTGAGTTTTGTGTTGTGGACGAGGTTGAGTCAAGTGTCTTCCGTTCGATATCTTAACGTACCTTTTATGCATTGACAGCTGCCCATCCAGTTAACCTTTGAGCTATCTACAAGCCTCTACAAGCTTTGATATTGAGCGAGCTTTGACTTTGTGCAATTTTTAATGAGTCTGTCAGAAAATACTTGTTTGCTACGAGCATCCCTAGCTCCTTACACCGCATTCACATTACTCATTGAGGTGCATTTTAGATGTGTTTATTCTACATAGTTCTGTTAGTAACAATAAAGATCCAAGACAGACAGAAAACAACAGCGAGGCCGCGACTTTTCATCATGGCCAAACTACTGAACCGATTTTGATGAAATTTGGTTAATGACCAATCTGATAGTAAAACCTTCCAAATAAAAAATATTTTTTCAAATCGGTTCATATATGACGAAGTTATGCGATAGAGAAGATAAAAAATACAACCGAATTGAGAACCTACTTTTTTATTTGAAGTCGGTTTACAAGAGACATTTGATATGAAACGCCGCGTCGTCGCGTCTCGGTCTCTGTCTTGCAGGCTTGGCATGAACGCCTCAGACAATGATTTGTATACGAATTCATCTTCTTAGCTTAGTAGCTTTAATCTACAGGAAAAAAAGGTTTCCACACGTTTTCCTTCACCGTTTGAGAGCAAAAAAACCTTCAACATTTGAAAATCGCTGTCCAGAGCGGTCATGCTAAGCGTCTTGGGTTAACGGCAAAGCAGTGCAGAAGCGCTTCTAATGCAGTTTCATGCAGGTTCACCTGGTTGATAAGCCGGAAGTCGTGGCTAACGAGCACCATGCCACCCTCAAAGTCGTTCAGGGCGTCGCCCAACGCGTCTATTGTCTCCATGTCGAGATGGTTGGTAGGCTCGTCCATGAGGAGCAGATGTGGGGTCTGCCATGCGAGCCAGGCGAATACGACGCGACAACGCTGGCCATCTGACAACTGACGCATGGGACACACCTGTGGCATAAACAACATAAGTAAAAATTTTTGCTGTGTATTGGTTTGGAAGGGGTTGGAGAGATTACTGGCACGTGAGGCTGAACATTTGTGCCTCAAGTTGATGGACGCAGGGCAGTGCATCGTAGGGCACGTTTCGGTTCCTAACTTGCAATCCATCAAATATCATATGGGATTGTTAAATCAGCTAGTTATACAAAAAAAAGTGTCTTTACAAAATGTGCTCAGAATAAGGACGCAGCTGAAGAATGTGCAAGTCTAACCAATTATACCCATACTTATAAACGCAATTTAAATTTAACCATTACTTAAAATTAGTCTAACCAATTATACCCATACTTATAAACGCAATTTAAATTTAACCATTGCTTAAAATTAGCCCTGTCACTGTTTGTCATTACCCAGTGGTAAGAGACGGCAATAGTTTAAGCACTGTTTATCTTTTGACATATTTCTATAAGGCCATTAATATTAAAAATGTCAAGTGAAACCAATGACATTTGTTCTCCATAGTAATGGGTTTCCAACCTCTTGCTCGTGGAAGTTCAATGTTACCAGTTAGCGTAGGGTTACCTGTTGCCGGCCAGTGAGTCCGTAGCGGCCGATGATCTTGCGCATCTCCTCACGTTCGCGCACGTCTGGGAACTGCTGCATCATGTAGTCCAGCGGAGACAGCTCCAAGTCGAGTAGCTCGTGCAAGTGCTGGTGGTAGCGACCGATGCGCAGGTGAGAGTTCTTGCGGATCATACCCGTTGATGGCACCAGCTGACGGTCAAACAATGTTTTAGTGGGAGGTCTACTTCGGTGAAGAGTTCGTCCAGAGATGGGAACCAGCGCTGTGCGGTTTGAAATGGAATTAAATTACAGGCACATGAGGCTTGACATCAGAGCACCGGTGGTCTAGTGGTAGTGGCCCCGCTTTCCGATCCGAAGGACGTGGGTTCAAATCCACTTGTGTACCAATGAGTTTTTCTGTCGAAAAATTTATGTGCACTATGCCAGTACTCTCAAAAAAGGTGAAGGAAAACATCGTGAGGAAACCGGCGTGTTGTAGAACCTAAAAAATTTCGAGCAACACGTGTCAAGGGTCACGCAAAAAGGGCCCACCAGCGGCCTACTTGCGGAAAAACCTGCCCGCACATCAAGTTACTTACATCACCATAAAGCAGTTTGAGTAGCGTGGACTTGCCAGCACCGTTGGGTCCAACCAGCGCCAGCCGCGTGTCCAGATCAATACCGAACTCCAAGTTCTTGTAGATCCACGGACTGGTGTCAGTGTATCGGAACGATACATTCTAGAAAACACAAGTTTTTGTTTAATCACTGTTGTAATTTCAAAGGAGTGCATACAGTGATGACAGTTGACAGAGGGGAATGGAGGAGAAAAATATGTTACCCTCGGACAGGATTTTTTGATGGCTTGCCCATACCATCCTAACAGCTTAGTCAATACGTTAAAAATGCGTGGTCAATACGTGCGGAGCTGACTAAACCGCTGGGATAATAAGAGCAGGAAGATTACGTTTTTAAGTGTGTCTAACGTTAATATGTTGCATTCTATCTGTATTTCTGCATTTATCAAATTACCTGGACCATAATAACGGGCGGCGGCACTTTCCCGCACGAAGGGAAGTAGAAGTTTAGCGTCTTATCGTCGACTACTTTTTCCGTGAGTCCTTGCGCCACCATCTTGGCGAGCGTCTTTTCCTTGGACTGGGCTTGACGCGCCAGCTTAGCGCTACCGTGACCGAACCGTGCGATGTAGTTCTGTGGAATGTAACCTTATTTGTACTGTGTTTGTATAGTTTTTGAAGTGAAAACTTCTTGAGCGGGCTTGATCATTTTTTGAGGTTGGAATTAACTCATGCATTTGCGTCACCGTCTTCGGAAAAGATCGCCAAACTTCGTCAAAAGTCGGGGTCTATCCACGCACACGTGAGTGTTCCACTTCCGTAGGCCTACTATGAACTATGTCTGGCTCTGTCTCTGGCTCTGGTTTTGAGTCCGTGTGAGTGCTCACCAGTGCATTATACTGCGTGTGGGACGTTTTGACGTAGGATTTATTTAGTCAACACTCACACAGACTCAAAACCAGAACAAGAAACAGAGCCTGACAGAGCTCATGGTAGGCCTACTGTTGGCCTTCCCGGAGTGCCACTTTTCAAACATGTGTCAAGTGCATGAAAGCTGTCTCTTTGCGGCACAATTAAAACCCTTTCACCACACTTGGTTAGATATAATCAGTGACTCGATAAGAAGAATGTAAAAGTACCTTCATATGCGAGATCTGGTCTTGTTCCCAGTTGTACTGTTTCATCTGGTTCTCGAGCAGTTCCATGCGGGTTCGCACAAACGCCTCGTAGTTTCCCGTGTAGTACTTTAGTCGACGCTTGCTCAAGTGCACTATGTTAGTGCAGACTCCGTTCAGGAAGTCCTGGGAGTGTGATATCAGCACCAGGATACGTTTGTAGCTGGAATTGTACTTGCAATTAATATCGCAGGACAATCATAAAGAATACAGTAGAAAGGCGTTCATGCGCCGTTTTTATAGGTACCGCTGTCGCTGGTTTTACATTTTTCTTTTTTTATTGAAAATGTCACTAAATAAGAGGGTTCTAAGCAATAGAAAAGAAAAAGAATCGAAAGGAAGGAGGATCGAAAGAAATGGATTCCAAGAAAAAGAAACAAAGAAATTCTAATGAAAAGAAATCAGAAGGATCGAAAGAAAGCCTTTCTTTGTTTTAACTTGCCGCTTGACTTCTTGTTTAGAAAGTAATTATTGCTCAAGGCATTGTTTTATTTTACGACTCTCGAAAAAACAACCGAATTTGTACGGAAAAAGGGGCACATGCTCGCTCATATATTTTGGCGACACCTTTCCAATCGCATGGCCATTCTACTATGTTCTGTGGACAATCCACACAACTAAGATCGAAATCTCGAAGAAGGTCGACAAAATAATGCTCTAATACCCGAGCATGTTCAATATGTTCATTCTCTTCAGTTTTCTCGAGAGGTACATATGTTTACAGTCACGCTGGAATATCTTCCGCATCAACGAACCGCTCAAGAGAAATTTGTAGTGCAAGCAAGTAAAACATTTTCTGATAATAAGTAAGGTTGTCTGGAAGAGATCGCTCTTAGCGATAGGACCGCCCATTGTACCTTTTGGTTTTTTAAAGTATTCTTGCTAAAACATTATCTATAATATAATAAGTAAGGTTGTCTGGAACAGATCGCTCTTAGCGATAAGACCGCTCATTGTACCTCTTGGTTTTCTTGGTATTGTGGTTTTATTTTTTGTAATCTTTCACTCTAGTGTACAATAAAGTTAAATTCTATTCTTTAAATAAAACCTAGCTATATAGCTTACTATTAGGATGACATTGTCGGAGTAGTTGGGCAGTAATGGCGGACACTAGCATAGGACCGAAGAGAGTGGCGTATTAGGGAGGAGGGCTGAGTTTTTCAGTCGAAAAATGTATGTGCTCTATGCCAGTACTCTCAAAACGGTGAAGGCAAACATCTTGAGGAAACCGGCGTGTCGTAGAACCTAAAAAAGATCGAGCAACACGCAAAAAGGGCCCGCCAGCGGCCTACTTGCGGAAAAACCAGCCCGCACATCAAGTGCGGATGATAAAAATTAGCCGAAAATTTAGGGAGGAGGCCTATACCCAGCAGTGGGTGCATACAGGCTGAATAGATAGATAGATAGCTTACTGTTTGAGCTCTTCCTCTAGCCAGACGCAGGCGTCGAGGTCAAGATGGTTGGTAGGCTCGTCGAGCAGAAGCAAGTGAGGTTTCACGTACAGTGCACGCGCCAACGCTATACGCATCCTCCAACCTAAACAAACACATCAATTAATATAGAAATAGCTTCAAAACTTTTATGCCCAAGCACTGTAGATATATGATTTTAGTACCCAGTGATTAGTCAAAATTCTATCATTTTTTAGGGATGTTTGACACAAATTCAATTCAATTATATTAAGCAGTACTCAACCCGCAGCTATGAATGAAATAGTTAAACGAAAAAAGACCTATTATCAATGAAAACAATGCTTTGCCCGGGGGATACAGCTAGATTTTCTTAAAGCTACGATCGTCTAGGAATACTATCCTGGCTTGGCACTGTGGTTATACCTATATACATGATGCCAGATGATTTGAAGCCTTTAAGGTTTTTTTCAATGATTTCATAAAATGTTTGTCAGTTAAGTGTGCCCTGGCTGCATGTGGGCGGATTTCCCCTTTTGGCGAAGTTTGTCGATCTTTGCCGAAGAGATGACGGTTACGCGACAGTAACACGGTACCCAGTACGGTAGGCGAGTTCATTGGTTATTCCCCACCTGCTCAAGAAGTGTCACTTCGATACTTGTTATGCCTCGTTTCCACGCGTGCGTTCAACTCGACATTCAACGTGCACATTCACATTCACGCGCGTGGAAACGGTACGCCCGAGCCCGTAAACGCGCCCGCTGAACGTGAATGCCGCGAACCGGGCGAGTGTCGGTTTTTTGATGAATGTGCGGGCGCCCGGTGACTGTTTACACGCGCGCGGGCCAAATTGGTGTTGCCAATCATACAGATTTATCTGTATTTATACAGAATTTAGGGTAGTATTACAGATTACAGATTTTACCCTACTTTTATACAGATTTTTGGAATCTGATTTAGTCTATGTTGTTTTAGATGAACATCTTTAGACATACCTAATAAAGGCTAAAAATATTAATTTAGATCCACTTTTGATAATACTATTCTTCTTCTTCTTAATGAATGGCATCTGCCCTTTTCGGATCAATTTTGCCAGTGTCGAGTAGTTTGAGAATGATGATAATATATTACATAGATAAAATACTTTTCCGTCAAATCGTCAGTCTTCTGTCATAGTCGGCCCTACATAATTGGCTTTGGAAGAAAGATGGCCGTTTATTCCAAAACCATCTGAAACATTTTCGATCAAATCAGAATATCACATAATACACTTTAATTCTAATTGCTAACACTTTGAGCTAAGACCTCAAGTAATGTTAAAATACTCAAGTTGTGTTAAAATACCACCAAAATTACACAACAGAACTCAAAATAACACCAGAAAAACAATTAAAATCAAAAAGCTATGTTCCTTCCCGAAATGACAGAAAAAGAATCGATAATACTATTAGTATAGTTAATATAGTTACTAAGACTTCACTGTCAGTCCGTCTGACTGTCTGTCTGTCTATCTGTCCGTCTGTCACCAGATATTTTGCTTTGGCACGTGGCATAACTGGCGGGCAGTCAGTCAGTCTCTCTCACGCTTTCGTGACGAGTGGACGTTGCTAAAAAAAGTCGCTACGATCGGAGATTACTGTTGAGGTTGCATCAGTTAGAATAAAACCTTTGTGACTGTTGCTAAGACAACGAGTCAATTATTGTTTAACAAATGTCTTCATGTTTAGTTAGGTTACAAAGTCGTAATCACAGAGTATCGTAATAATTACAACATGGTCGAAATTAAAAGTATTGTTTCGCTGAATAATGCACTGCGCACTTGCCAAACATCAAACACCAACAAAACTATCAAAGAAAAAAAGAGTACGGTGCGAGTTGCGAGAAAGCGATTCATTCATTCATATATTATACCTACAACCAATTTTCATATACACTGATTGTTTAACTAGTGGGCAGGGCAAAGGGCATACTTTTACATTTAGACGTATTTTGATGATCGGGGAATACTTCGTAATTATTTACATATTGACTGTCAAGGTAATTCATAATTAAAAATACCGTAGAAAATGACACGGTAGTGAAACATTACCGTATACCGTGTTTAAGCCAAAAATACCGTGCATCTACGGTAATTACCGTGTACCTGGTAACACTGGTTGCATGCCGCGCAGCTCGCCAGGCAGCTCGCCGGGCTGCACGGCAAGCATGTAAACAGCTTGAATGTTCGCTGGCCCGGGACGGGCTGCATGCCACGCAGCCCGCCAGGCAGCCTGCCAGGCAGCCTGCCGGGCTGCCCGGCACGCATGGAAACATAGCATTATATTATAGTTCGGCCGTTCAGAGAATGCGTTTGACAGTTTGATCAGTTATTCACAGTTAGTCACATAGTTAGTACGTACAGCACTACAAATATAAAGCGCTGACATAACCTTGTAATAGCGCAGTATAGATTTAGATAAATATTGTATAACAAGTTATTTGACACTCAAGTTTGGCACAAAATTATAAAATTCATTGATTATTGATATAATAATGTTGTTTTAATGCGCATCAATTGATAAAACGGTTAACAACCAGCAAAAATATTTTTATCGTAACTGCAACGCCATTACAATGTTACGTCGTCAGTTCAATCGCGATGTGTCAGGAACGCATTCTCTGAACGGCCGAACTATAGTATTGCAGTGTTCAGGATAGTTACCTCCGGAGAAGTCCTTAGTGGCTTGCAGCTGCATCTGCTTGGTGAAGCCCAGTCCGTGCAGGATGTTGGCGGCGCGCGCCTCCGCCGTGTCCGCGTTCAAGTCGTCCAGTCGCTCGTATACATCCATCAGCTGCTCCTGCGACTCTGGATCACGTGACACCGTGTAGGTATTTAGATTCGCATCTTCCTAACCGTCCGGACTTGGCATCGTATAAAGTAACCCCTCATTCATAATCCCTAAAGGCAGTTTTACACAGGGTCAGTAACTGACGTCAGTGCTGACCTGGCACTGCCGTCGTGTAAATTGATTTCAAGTCAGTACAATAGACTTGAAATCAATTTACACGATGGCAGTGCCAGGTCAGCACTGACTCGGCAGTCGACTGACGTCACTGACCCTGTGAAAAACTGCCTTAACACCTTTAAGTTCAGTATTCAGAAACAGTGCTTGAGTCTGAGTCGAGCCTCAAGCATAGATTCAAACTGTCAGAAAATTTATGCTACTGAGACTCAAGCACTGATACGATTTCTGAATACGGGCTTTAGAGGCTGGAATATGTCTTGTGTCGAAGTGACAAGAATATTCGACAACAGACGTAATGACCTGCTATCCTATTTGAGTGGTAATTAAAATTGATATCAACAAATCCCACAAACAGAGGGAGGCCTAACCCAGCAGTGGGACTGTGGATGATGATGAATATTGTTTGGGACCCACATACCCCATTATATTACAAGGCATGGGGAAGGCCTACGTCCAGCAGTAAAGTCCTGAAAGTTCATGATGAGTCCACTAATGCCCACGTTCCCGAACTCCTTCCCAAAGGGCCTATGCTCCACTTCTTCTTATCAAGTCAATACTTTCTCAAACTCTCCTCAACCAATATGTATAGGTAGCGGGACATAACTCTAGCGCTGACCGTTATTGCGCAGAAGTCAAAAATAAGGTACCTGAGGGGGGCTAGCGTATGAAGGGCGGGCGTGCGTAGCGCTGATTGGCTCTCCAGTCGCACTCCGCTCTCTGTACCAATGAGAGTGCACACAGCCAGTGTGCGCGACATGCGCACACTACGACGCATGCGCAGCTATCCCCTCCGCGTATCGCTCAGCGCTAGAGTTATGTGCCGCTAGTTAGCCACCTTATTCGTTGCCACGTTAAAGTCTTCCATAGTGCAGTTGGTCGTGCACAGCGAAAAAGATATCAGGTGTGTCATGTCCCGTATGAGGGGGTATGCTCCTATAAAAACGACTTAGCACTACAGTACTTTATATTTACCGTCGTCTTCGCAGTGCGCCAACGATTCAGCGAGCTTCTCCAGCTTGATGCGTTCCTCGTCCACCTCCATAACGCACTGCAGTGCGCTTTTGTCGGAGGCGGGCATCTCGCGCGTCAGATGGAAGATATCGATGTGCTCTGGGATGGGCACCTCGCGGCGACCCAGGGCTGCTAGCAGGGACGACTTGCCTAAAGAATGGAACCACGTGTTGTAATACAAATGAATAGACTTCTAAGCCTAAAAAAAATTCCACAAAGTCTTCTAATAGAGAACAGACGACAGAAGACTTTGGGGGAGGCCCAGCAGTAGAACGATAAAAGATAAGGAACAATTGGGTATTTTAAACAGACTTCAAAAATATTTCTTTACACAGAAGACTTTAGGGGAGGCCTTTGCCCACCAGAAGAACGATAAAGGCTAAGGGAAAAACTGGGTATTTTAAGCAGACTTTAAAAATACTTCTTCACCATTTTTTATCGATAATTATGACAACTTTTCCCAGTCGGTAATGAATCTTTTTAACCGATCCAAAGGAGATTCTTAGTTTAATTGTTATGTTTGTCACGACCGTAGTCAGGCTGTAGGTTCGAATCCGCTCGCGCACTTATAGATTCTACATTTTATTCAATAACAATATGTGCGTAAAGGGCCTGTTACGTAATAGTATTCCATACTGAAAAATATGGGTATATAACGAATGTAATATTTGGAAATACTCTTTACTATTTTCCTCAGACCACTTTGAAGATTCTTGAGAGAGAAACAAATATTTTATATTGACCAAAAAGTTATGAGCCAAGTCGGATTTGATTGAACCACCTTTCCTTAGAGTGAGTACTTAAATACAAAAAAGTCCAGACATATCTATAGTTTCTGGGGATTAATGTTTTTTATGAGTAATAATGGTAAAACAATGTGCCCCTGCCCATAGCAATTAATTTCTCTACTGAGAACCAATAATGTACAGCCAAATAATGCTTTGTTTGCACGGCCTGGTAATATACACCGATAATCCTAGCCACTTGGTTAATTAAACGGGCTGTACATTAACAGATCGTACACTAACAGCCAGTTTATGTGTGGCCCTGATAATTCAAAAGCAAATCTCCCGAGCCTCGTTTATGCTGCGTCATTGCTATTAGAGCTTTTGCAATGGGAAATAATTATGATTTTACAATAATCAGGCCGTATATTCACTGGCTGTACATTTAATTGCCTGAATCCGTAAGATCTGCCAGCAGCGCAAAATGTTTTAAGACTAGGATCAAGTGCTGGTTAGTCGAGCAGGCTTTCTACAGCTACGACGAATTTATTAGCAGTAGTAGTAGTAGGTTATAGGTAGGTATATACCTATCTACGATAGTGCCCCTAATTTAAATGATTTTAATAATGTATTTTTTATGTGATGTGAATGTTATTTATTATTTTATGCAATATTATTTTTTAAATGAATGTTATAATTTCTTTGAATATCAAAGAATTCGATGACCTGTAAAATTATTACCAAATAAATGACTATTGACTATTGACTAATACATGTTGCAGTAATGCACATCCAGATAATGTACAGCAGTTATAACTTATCCACTTTAATGGAGCTGGTTTTACCATGCTTTGTTTATAATTAACAAAGGATGAGTAGGCCCTAAAAAAAGTAATAGACGTAAGTTCGATTTGAACGGCTATACATTACTGGTCGTACAATAAACGGACCCACTTAGGCTCGTATAATTGGGGAATCATGCAGCACTAAAAGTAAAACAAATGTGTTATTATCTAAATTACGATCGTTTATCTACACTAAAATTATAAAGGGGATGTATTTGTATTACATATATATTTCAACCTAGGTATTGCCCTTCTATTCGCCCACTGCCTCAATGTGTTTAAGTACGTTTCGGTAGCTCTGTCTGGGCCGAAACCGCAGACGAACCTAGCCTAGCTATAGCCAGTCTATGTCCATTTCCGAATGCAAGCACCCATCGATCGATTCCGGGGTGTAGCCGTTCAGAGACAAAGAGACACACACCTTCACATTTACAAATTGGTGAGCATTGAAATTTGGCGTCGGTGAATAAATAAAGTTCTATTCACAGATGTCATAGCCGATTTCAATTTGTCCCCTTTTGTTTCGCAACATCCGCGTTTATTGTTTGGAAGTGCATACTTTGTCTGCAGAGTTTATTGGTAGTAAGGTGTGTATTGGTAACGCATCATATGAACAAATAAAAAATATATTTATAATAGGTATGCTTGTTTGTATCATCGACACGAAGAATAAGAATTAATATTTAGCCTTTTGATCCGGATATGGCTAGAATAGCCCTACATTAGATGGATCGACGACATTGTAAAGATCGTGGGAAGTCAGTTGCGAAAAGTCGTGCTTCCCGAAAATATATGGAGGAGGCATTTATCCAGCAGTTCTTCGGAATTTGTTCACGCTGATTAGGATTCAAAGAGTCCAGAAATTATACGTACCTAACCATTTATTATTGATAAAAGTTACAGCACCGTAGTGCATTAAAATTACGTTATAATATACTCAAATATAATATAATAATATAATATACTTCAAATTATATTATACTGTGACTGGCCTCCCGTTGTAATTATGAATTTACAAAAAAAACGTATATAAGTTACTATATCAGCTATAAGGTTCCTATAGTACAAGCTCTGTTTAGTTTGGGGCTAGATAGTGCTGCATGGATTGTTCATAATATTTAATTATTTATAATTATTAGTGAAGTATGGGGCCAGGGTGTTTTTTTGAGACGGGCGGTGATGGTTAAGTCCGAAACGAATTTGCAAGATTGACCCTTAAAAGCAACAGAAAAAATTTAGGATCCAATCCGTCAAAAGAAAATGATTTTGAAAAATATAAATATGATTATTGTTTTCTTATAAATCGAGGGCTTATCTTTATGAGCCCTTGATATCATCATATTCTTCTTTCACGATTTTCCAAACTCGTGGTTTCGGACTCGGTTTCACCGCCCTTTCACAAAAACCCACCCTGTATATAACCTATGTTACTTACGGTGCGCGCACATCTGCTACCTTTCACACAGCAATTGAATCGAAATAAGAACCTAAGGTCCTAAATGAGACAGACTTATTGACTGAACCACGAAAATACATCCCTATAAAAGTGGAGAAAGTGATCTGTTTGATTGAAACATGAAAATCTTATTCAGAATATATATTTTTGAATGAGCACGAATCGTTGTTGAATGTTCGTTCGACCTTATATCCATCAAGGTTATGTACTACGTACTTCTATCAAGCTTTTATATGATCAAGACACTTGTCCGACTGCCACCGGCAAAAAAAGAACAAAAGATATAGATTTTGTGTCAATAAAAGGTAAAGACATCTCCCGAATGCATAAGGAACGTGTAGGGCTAACTATAACAACGACCCATAATATTTAATTGGGCTGGAAGTTGAAGCATTAAAGAGAGTATAAAGTGTTTTCGATTAATAAGCTACTTATTAGCCAGCAATGTATTGCGTGCAAAGCGTATGGGCGCGTAGCGGACACGAGGTCAACGCTCCGATCATCTGAACGAGTAGCTATACATTACTGTTTTAGTCTTTTTTTTTAGGAGTTTATAAACGAAAAATCAGACGAAAAACGATTCTTTTAATCATTTTCGTAATCAGCGTCGTGGTATAAATGCGCTGTTTCGGTTTTCGGTAGTAGTCTGATTAACACCCTGTACATCACTAGTAAATCGCTGGCCATTGACACTGTCGACGAGAACTCTTTCTCCACTATTTAGCCCAGCGACAAAACTCAAAGAACTACTACACTCGCTTTCCGCTCATAGCCGGCCGGTTCGACTAGTGTATAGGGGCCTTCAGATGAGACGCAATAAAAAGTGCCGCGTGAAGACAGCGGCAGCGCGGCTGCAGCGCTACTGTCGCAAACTGTTCTGTTCAAACGCGTACTGTTCGAGAATCGTAGTGTTTGTACAGTACACTTGAGTAAAAAGCACGTGCGCACCATTACTAGTCGATCGATAAACTGACGCGCAGCCGTTGCAGCCGCGCGGCACTGTGCAGCTTATTTGAAGGCGCCTTTATATTAGTCAAGGAGTTATGACGCCGGGGTCTAAAGGGATTAGAAAAGAGGGCAAATGAAGAAAGATGTCCAAAAATGAAAAGGTTTTGTTTCATACATTCCAAAATACAGATCCCCTCTATACGACATTACGCGCGTGAGTAAAAACTGAAATCCCTTAGTTGGCTCCTCTACTATAAGGTCGAGCGCATATCATCAGAAAACGTCTAACATCAAAATTGAGAACTATTTACGATGTCGTTTTTAAAAATGCTGACTAAGCAACGTGGGTTTTACCAGATTTTTATTGACTGGTGTTGAAATATCTATTATCATTCAGTTATGAGAAATCCTTGACAGTTATTTATTGGCCACAAAACACACATTCTTTCTAATAAAACCGATCGATCAGCCTAGTATTTTCCAACACCAGTTTTCGATTACGTTCGAAAGCGTTTGATTGCTCTCCGATGTTTTGTTAGGCAATTGGCTATTGAGACCACTCGTACAAGATAAATTGAAATCACTCAAGCATGGCTACTCGGCTGTAACTACACTAGAATCGTTCGCCACGGACAGTGCAATTATTGATCGCGCGGGACACGTTTTGACTGCTACGCAGGTCGCCCGCCCGCCGACCGGGGGGTAGCTACAGAATAAATAATAGTACTAGGCGAGACGACAAAATTCTAATTAGATATTTGTTTTTGAGTTCGTTGCACCCAAGTTATATCTAAACTTACGTATAGGCGAAAACCATTCTAAAGAACAAAGATACTTAAAAAAAAGGTAACTTAAAAAGGTACTTAAAATACTTAGGTACAAATAACAATATTTGTAACTAGATAATGTGATTTTTTATTTTTATGTAACGTGTCTATATGTATCGCAAAATTCGCACTTTTATTCGAATTGCGTATTTTACTTTGAATAAGTTACCAGCATTCACATTGTTAGCTACAACGGTTTTGTTTCCGACTGTACTGAATTGCAATACTGGTGCACCTACCTAATAGGGCAAGAACCGGGCGTGACTGGCGTTTTTTTTTTTAATAAATAACTAAGGGTTAGTTTTTTAATCTACAGATATCTCTCTTTTTTAGGCTTGTCTCAAACAAAGACATTTTTTATTCGACGAAATCAGCTTTTAATAAACAATTTGCGCTAAATACATAACAAATAAACAATCTATATACTAATATTATAAAGAAGAATTGTAATTTTGAGTGTATGTTTGTAATGAATAAACTCAAAAACTATGCATATTTAAGTGTTTAAAAAATAAATATCCACCCATGCGAAGCCGGGACAGGGCGCTTGTAATAGATAAAAACATTGACAGGCCCGCATAACTTTGTGCGCGCTGACTTCCGGACTAGCACGCCCGCTGCCACATGCCTGAACATTCTGCTAAAGTTGATCGTTGTTCGTTCCCATCCAATCGGCACAGTAATGTATTGAAAAGAAGAGGTAATTTAGGTAGGTACAGGTATTTTATCCTTCTAGATTCACTGCTGGGCCGTTATTCGCTATTGCCAAACCACGCGCGATACGTGAACACGTTAAGACATCGGCTTAGCAATCGTCGGATTTTTAACGAATCATGTGAAATAACCAAAACATCAAACGTGGGGCATAGACAACTAGTCTTGTGGCATTCAGAATACCATTTTTCGATTCCACACCAAGGCGCGTATGCGCTTGGATCACGTTGTGAAGTCACACGTTTTGAGCACGGAATCTCCAATGTAATAGCGAATAAGGCCCCTGAGTAACGACCTCTACGATAGATATGTTTGTCTGCCTAGACACAAAGTACGAAACACAACAGAAAATCGATAGTCTGTAATCTCCGCGGTCTAGAGATTGAACATTCCGATTATCTTGCTAGTCTTCGTAATAGCTGCCAAGTACGTCACACCATTTTCACTTAGGTTCCAGTCTAAGGCATCTCTTCTCTTCTTCCTGCCCTTATCCCACTTTATTTAGGGTCGGCACAACATGTCTTCCACCTCAATTCACCTCTGTCAGCCGTCATCTCTGCATTCACTCCTCGCTTATCCATGTCATATTTCATGTGTGAAAGATGAAATGTACATGCATGTTTTCTTTGGTCTGCCTCTGCTCACATATCCATCCACATCCATACTCATCACTTTCCTCGTCACATGACTATCATCCCTTCTCATGACATGCCCATTAACACGCCAGCCTATTGCTCCAAAATTTTTCTGTCACTTTGAAACTTCCCCTGATATATTTATTCCGTATCCTATTCATTCCTATTTATTAGTCTAAGGCATCTATGGATACAAAATTAATGTGATCAAGGTATTTCATGTATCATTACTAGACTAGATCAGACAGACTAACGCAAATGTACGACTGCAGTTTACCAATTTAATCAAAACAAAAACTGCAATCTTGCACAATGAGAAAAAGAACCAAGACGGTTGAGAAACTGAGTAAGAAACTACACTTAAACTCGAACCATCGCTTTACGTTCGGAGACTTTTACTTTGACGCTCGGTTTATTAGAGTACCTGAGAACCACTTACTTCACAGTTGCTACATTTGCTACGATGGGAAATCAGTGGAAACATAATTATACTATTTCTACTCTGTAAGGCGGATGCATTTTTTCAATTCGTTCGAGCTTGACGTAAAGGTTTGTAGATACAAGGTTTTTGTTTGGAATTCCTTAAGCTTTAAGGTAACTCTTTCAGAAAGATAAACGACACGGAAACATTTTTATTATATTAAGAAATCACCTGCATGGAGTTCGTTTAGCTTCTCTAATGTTTTTTAGCTGTTTTCTGTGAAAACTACTTACAATTTTGAACCTCTATAGCTTCGAAAAGTAACTCAGACCGCGTTTGCTGCCAAAGCGTGGCAGTCGCTTAGAGATTTCAGAATCTTATTACTTTCGAAGCCAGTTCGGAAGCAAGACAAAATTGAACAAAACTTATCCAGCGTACTTGTTAAACTATACAGACACGAGCTCATCCACATAGAACGTGCGGGCGTGGTGGCAGACGCGAACGTCGCGAACTCGGGTTCACGTTTCGGCTTGTCTGCCCGGCTCGGTGGGTCCCATTGATGTACGGCCAGTTAATGTACAGTCGCGATATGAAAATGTTCGTCACCTTAGAGTCGGTTTTCGCTTGCAACAGTGCCTTGATCATGAACACATTTTGACATAACTTGTGACGTGTATTCTGTCTATTCAGTTTCAAAATGTAATAATGTGCTCGCGATACGTTCAACGAATCAAGTTGAAAACTGACGAACATTTTCATACCGCCACTGTACATCCAGTTATATTTTTTTTTATCTAGCATTGGAAAATTGTCCTAAACGCAGCCTCTTTGAGGGTATTGCGCGAGATATAAGAGTGAGCGGGGCCACTGCGGGACGTTCGCATGTCGTCTTTTAAAGTCTCAAAAACACGTGCAAGTATGAACAAAAAGGCAAAAATCAATGATTGAAATGCTACAGTGTAGGTATACGAGGCTCAACGGCATCGTAATAACGTGTACAATATCGTGATGTACATTATTGCCACCCATAACCGCAAGCACTCGTGACCACGCCCGCGAGTCAACGTGGGCAAGTCAAGTCTCGACTGGAAAACACAACACAACAAAGAACTTTTCCAATGACTAACACAGGCGACCAATAACAATCATCAGTTTGTAATCATTCGCCACCTTGTTTTCAAAAGACGATTAAGTCTGTTGTATCGTAAATATACTGGAATAAGAGTTTATAAATTCATGAGATTACTTCAAAGTGAATGTATGAATTTGAATACGTCGAAAACCAAGCCTTAATGCGAATATCAATAACGAGATCATGATTTGTATTCATGTATTTCAGAAAGACGCCTACGTTGATTTTAATTTTAATGATTAAGAAACAAAATTCAGTATTTCAAGAAACTTCGTGAAATGAATCAAGGGTATTAATGCAGGTCGATGTTATTTTCATGTTTAAGAGGGAATCACACAGGCGACTCTCCATACAAACGTAGTCCTCTATTTCCTCCCTGGATAATGCCTCTAGAGAGTAACCATTTTTCTCATAAAATCCAGACCTGCTATATACGTGCTCGTATGTTTTCCTTTTTTTCAGAAACTTATTGATAAAGAAAATATCACCTCCAATTCATATTTTATATAAATCATATGAGGGTATCAATTTTCGAAGGGTTATAAATACTGTTAAATGCATCAATACATTGAAGCAATAAATGTATCGAATATACTTATTATGTAAAATGTACTCTATTTCGAGATAAAACGTATTTTAGCGAGGGATGTTTGTATCTTCTCAAACATCATTGGCTTTTGTTTTGGTAAACCAGCTAGTTGCTATGAAAACACGTAAAAAATAGCGGCTCACTTCTCTCGCCGTTTTATTTCTCATTTCATGCCACTCGGGGCTGCCGAAAATTTTAACTAAGTGTTGCCACTGAAGAGATTTTTTGTACGTTTAAAAATTATTTCAACAATAGATTTCTACACTATATTTATTACTAGCATAGCGACCCACCCCGGATTCACACGGGATTAATTGAGAAAATAGGAGGTGAAAAATGTGAAGTCACTGCCTTATAATGTTTCCACCCGTGCGAAGCCGGAACGTACCGCTAGTACTCAATAAACTTGATTGTCATGACATGAGTAGAAAGCACAAGGTAAAACCCAGCTAAGTAATGGGGAATGTGTGCTACCTTACTTTATAATATTTTTTAAGATCTTATGTACAAACATTCGAGCAAAAATAAAATGAAAATAACTAGATTTGAAACAATAAAAACGTGTACCCAAGGGCATTCATCAGACGGGCGAGAGGCAGACGGAGGTAGGTACTTGTCTGACTATGGATTTTCTTTGTTACTTACGGCAGTCTAGACGTTGTCAAAAGTAGCTAGTCAGTCAACGAAATTCTTAATCGCAATACTTAAGTTAAGTATTATAATTTTTTTTCAATTTAGAGACCTGCGTTTGACCGCAATCTCACCTGCTGATGCGGTCGTAGGTGTAGCACCCGTACCTAGAAGATACCTTTTCACTCATGTCTTGAAAACACAAGTAGGTAGATATGTATAATAACTAGTGGGTAAGTTATTCACCCTGAGATGAGATCCCGCGTTCATCGAATAGTTAAACAAATCCTCTTTAATTTTAAAATATGTAGAAATAACAAAGAGAATTCAAATGTCGCCCGGATTACAAAAAAGGGGTGTTGGTTTTTCAGATGAGAGGGTTAAACTCCGCATTCCGTATAATTAGTGGAAGCAAAATGCTTTGTGTTAATAGATGGAGCGCTGACCGTGAAGGGTGGGGCGGCGACGACCGCGCACGTAGATTATCCTGCGTAAGCTAAACTGCAACGTCATCCCAACTCCATCAAATGGGAGCTCACGTTATATTGGCAACCCATTTTTACGCCTGCTAAATACATCAAGACTAAAATCAAATGTATAAAAGCCTTTGCGTGAAGCTAATACAAGCTTTGAAATTCATCAGACAAAATCAAATAAACCTTTTATAAAGTACAAAGCCTTTTTGTGATTATGATTCTTTTACCCAGACATCGGTCCCCAATTGATTTATCTCAATAGAGATATTCAAATCTTTTATGAAAATCTCATGAACAGAACGGTTCCAAAGGTTATCCGCGGCCAAAGTCACAGGCGCCGATCGATGCGTCTGGCTGGGCTCAGAGCAGAGATGTCTGCACGAGCTAATCTCACAAAGCAGGTACTTACGTTTGCACCAACATATTAATTGCCGAACTAAACTTTGTTTGAAACGGATTTAGTGTAAAATTTAAACCGTGTAAAACAAAGAACACGCACTATTAGAGATGAATGACGTTCCGAATATGGTGACAAGGGTGAAACTGTAACTGTAATCGGTAGTGACCGGTAGTGTGACTGGATAGTGAGGCACTAGACGACTGATATAAACAAGGGCTTAACGTACGGTCTAGCGTTCATTCATGAACGGAATTTAACTACAGTAGATGCGTTTCGTCTATGACAATGGAAAATGCAACTCATCTCCCACAATTTCATTCAAATTAAGTTACTTTAAAACGAGATTCAACCCCCATTTTACTCTTTCAAGGGTTGAATTTCAGGATTTTCATTTGTTTTTCACACGAAATAAACAGGTTTTTTTGATGTTCAGTACACTTAAGGCCTGCGCACACCTAGGTCGTTGGCAATGGCGATCAATGAAACGCTGTCAAATATCGCTGTTAAATTTGGTAGCGTTTCACTGATCGCGATCGCCAGCGACCTAGGAGTGCGCAGGCCTTTAAGAAAATCAAAAATATTTCTATAATTTTTGGTAGGAGTTTGTAGCACGCCTCCATACAAAAAGCGGGCACGCAAAACAGAAAACCAAAAACAAACCTTGGTCTTGAGGTATATACAAGAATATGTAGTATTCGTATTATTTGATAGTTTTGCCTGTGGGACAGAGGAGGCTGGCATCAAATCAAGGAGAAAAACCACGCGGATGGGAGATGCAAGGCCGAGATGATGATGATAAATGAAATTATTTTATGAATAGCATGAACTTTAGTAATAGGTAGGTAAAAATAAGGTATAAGGCTAAGAAATTTATTGCGCGCGGTGTGACAAATTGGTACTCACAACTCGGTATTTTCGTCTTGGTTGAAAGCGCATAGGCGTTGCGTAATGCTCAATCATCCAACGGCTTTTCGTAACAGTAGTTACATTACAAGAATTTAAACTGCTTAGGTTAAAGTATGATTCGACGAGGCGAGGGTGACATTTTTAATACATACATACTATTTAGACGAAAACTCTTCATTGATTATAGCTACAATTCTGTTTAACTTTATTACACGGCCAACAATACAACTCCACGTAACCACGCCATATTATCCTTCTTCAGCTTCTTTTTCTCTACTAGAGCTGTCCCTCGCTGCTTGCTCTGACCAGGGATGTCCTATTCCCAAAACCGGGTAACAATACATACACAAACACATTTACAGACAGATTACAGTTCATGTATAGTCGTAAAATATTGTCTTCCTCCTCCCGTCTCCTCTGCCAGCCGTCATCTCTGCATTAACTACTCTCTTATCCACGTCATCTTTCACACAGTTCATCCATGTTTTCTTTGGTCTACCTCTCACATATCTATCCACATCCATATTCATCACTCTCCTAGTCACATGACTTTCATCCCATCTCATGACATGCCCGTACCACGCCAGCCTGTTGCTCCTCAATTTTTCTGTCACTACTTTCTAACTTCCACTGATATACTCATTCTGTTTCCTATCCATTCTTGCCACAGTCACACATCAATCTCAACATTCGCATCTCTGCCACACATACCTTTTTCACTCACTCAAAAATACAGAGTGCAATATTTTGCTTTGTATAGTAAGCACAGTATTTTTTTAGAATAAAACAAAATATCCTTTTTCATTTAAGCGAATGGTAGGTACATTGCTCAGTTTTGTTGTAATTGGATGATCAAATTCTCATGTTGAATCTTTTCTAGGCATAAAAGAAAAGAAAGAGACCCTAAGTACTTAAGGTGGTGTAAGATTGGGCATGGGCAGGTTTTTATTTTTATACAGCTAGCTAGGAACAAGCATATGGCACACTTGATGTTAAGTAGTAGCCATCGCCTATAACAAAGCATTTCCTCGTAGGTCACGCACGTCTAGAACATGCCCTACGATGCAAAAAGATTAACGAAAAAAACGAAACAGGTGCATTAGGCAAGTATGAATCGGACTGTTGGAAGGGGTCTTCCCCTTGACAGTCGCATTCACACTCACCCTCGGCGTACTTATCTTTATCAGATTACAGACATTTTAGACTCTAAGGTCCAATTTCACCGTTGAAATTGAACGCGTTCTACTGACGTTTAAACTCGCTTAAGCATTCAGTTGGTACATTTTTCTCTAAACGCGCTTAAAGACCTGTCAATGTCGTTGCATTTCCTTTGTGTACGTACATATAAACGAGTTTAGTTAAACGCGTTTAACGGTGAAATTGGACCTTAAATGACTGTAATCTGATAAAGATAAATCTTAAATTTAGAGAAAGACCAGGTCAAGATTTCTTTAAGCCGACGAAAATGTATGAGGATTGTTATGAACTTATGAGATTGCATGAACCAAAAGAGGTATGTCAACCGTGGAAATTCGTGGCCTCTGCGTACCCCGCAGAAACAGGCGTGTTTTATGTATGGATGCAAGTTCTCATACAGTTCGATTAACTCCAATACGATTCTCTATCTTATGGTTAAGTAAGAGTATTACAATACATAGTAGCTAGTTATAAATAATTACATAATTAAGACGATTTAATACTGGCGTAAAATAATCCGTCTGTCGCCGTGAAGTTTATCATAATTTAATATCGAAGTTACCTAGATCTGTGCGGAAAACCAGACTGAACTTAACCTTCAAGCAGTTTATAAGTGAATAATCAGAATAATTCAGCGAGAATCTAGAATACGCGATAGCTACTAAGGTTATAGCTAGATCTTTTCTGAGCAGGTACTACTTGCTTATTGTCTGTGTGACAATCGGCAGCTATGAATTTGCAGCACACAAACTTTGTACGTCTAATTTTACTATAAATTTTACACTAGTTACTTTTGTATTGAACCTTCATTAAATTTTACACTAGTTACTACGAGTATTGGACCTTTGAATCCACATTTACGGACATAAAATGGTCCTACAGCAGTGATTTAGTTCAGCAGACAGAAGTAAAGTCGACGAGGAAAGAGCCTAGATAGGGCATAGAAGTTGTTGAGAACAGAAGAGAAAAGAGGAAGGCCATTTTGTACGACATGACGGCTTTATCAGAAATATAATCGAAGTTTTATCATCCGCACTTGATGTGCGAGCAGGTTTTTTCCGCAAGTAGGCCGCTAGTGGGCCCTTTTTGCGTGACCCTTGACACGTGTTGCTCGAACTTTTTGAGGTTCTACAACACGCCGGTTTCCTCACGATGATTTCCTTCACCGTTTTGAGAGTACTGGCATAGTGCACATACATTTTTCGACAGAAGGAAAGATAGAATAAAACAGAGGAAGGGGAAGACCAAGGATAAGCTACACGAGCGAAGATCGCCGTCATGTCGTATAAGGAGGTTGCCCTCAAAATACCTGGAGAAAAATGCATACATTCACCGTCAAGAGCATTGATTTTAAATAAGAAGAAGAAAGTGACGGAGACAAGAGACTTTTAGCCATTAGTTTTTCTACTGTATTAAATAATTTTTCAAATCGGCTCATAAATGATGAAGTTATTCTATAGCAAAATACAACCGAATTTAGAACCTCCTCCTTTTTATTTAAAACAGTGTCTCATTTGGAATAAAAATGCTGAAAAGATTACAAGAAATACATACCGCATCCGTTGAGTCCAACAAGGCCGTATCGACGGCCACAATTCAGCTCGAGTAGGGTGTCTTGTAGCAGCTCACTGCCGTAGAAGGTGATGGAGAAGTTGGCTATCTTGACATCTCGAGAGCGGGGATGCACGGCCAGAGAACCAGTGCAGGAGCGAGCTTCTGAGTTGATTTTGGCTTCCTCTTCGAGTTTGAGACACAACGCCTCTGTAACAACATATTCAGGAATGCAAAATCTACAAAAGATGAACTATTTTTATAGAAATAAGAGTCTTTTAAGCCTTGTGCACATCTAAGAAATATATATTTTTATCCTTTCTTTATTTGTCACTAGTGGCCGCCCGCGGCTTCGCTCGCCCGTTCCCGTAACACCCCGTTCCCGTTGCTTTTTCGGGATAAAAAGTATCCTATGTCCTTCTCCCGGTACTAAGCTACCTCCCCACTAATTTTCTGCCAA
Organism: Thera obeliscata; assembly: GCA_947578465.1. Classification (NCBI taxonomy): domain Eukaryota; kingdom Metazoa; phylum Arthropoda; class Insecta; order Lepidoptera; family Geometridae; genus Thera; species Thera obeliscata. Next base: position 4,771,785 of record OX387922.1, on the reverse strand, counting down.
ATCGGTTCCGCCGTTCTTGAGTTATGAATAGTGTAACTAACACGACTTTCTTTTATAAATATAGTTTATAGTTTCTTCTACAGATGCAGATGCTTATCTCAAGTGTCGGTAAATAAGAATTTTCAAACTGTATAGAAGTTGATTTGCATCCTGGGTGGTACTGATTGCAACTCAAATGAAACTGGATCTGTTATATCAGCAAAATTTCTGCCTTCTTCTTTTGAATTTCTTTTGAAACAGATTAGTTTGCAAGCTTTTTAGCTAGCTGGCTCCGCCTATTTCTTTGTTCCCTTATTTTGGGAGGCATAACTATCTTTTTCACATAATGAAAGCCATGTTTTATGACATTTACACTTGCAATAGTTAAAATCTGGTCACAATCAAATGACAGCAGGAACTAGCGTCACGGAAAATTGATCCTTCTTGTATCATGTAACAGGACCTCTAATTCTTTAATTAGATGCAAAAGCATGCAAGATGCATTTTCCGTCAGGATGTGCTGGCTAAAACTGTAGCCAGCCTAAATCCTCCCAAAAGCGCAGGATCTTCCTGAGGGCTTCACAGGCTTAGAGGAGTGAGTTGGGGTGGCCCAGGATTTCCTGTTACTGGGTTGCTTTAAGGTAAGGTTCTCCCTTAGTGTAAGGCAGAACTTTTGCTGATGGTACAGCCTTTCAAAATGATGCTATGAAGAATATTTGGAATAACCCTTGCTATAAAAGAAACACAAGATTTGCCTTAGAACATCCAAGTCAAACCCGCATGGTGCTTCACCAGAGGCAGGTGTAATATAACATTAAAGATTCAAATAATAAATCTCAAAATCAAAATTGCAGGTGAATGCTCTCGGTAAGGGAGCACATATAAAAGATTACAGGACCTGCTCTAACCTACTACGAGAAATTAAAAACAGCATCAGAAACAATGAAACAGATTTGAAATGTAGCAAGATTCATGTAATCTAAGTTAAATACCTGTACCTTTTATTTTTAAGTTGACGCAAAATAAATTATTTCTATTTCTATTCATGAGAAAAGATGTCCATGCTATTGAAAGACCAGCAATGTGACATATTGAAAAGCTAATGCAGAAAATGCTCCGCCAGACACAAAACACACTAAAATCTTGCTCAATTTCAATTGAATGCAGATGGATAGATAGGCAGAAAAATATTTGTTCAGTAGGTAGTTGCATTCATTTAGGAACTTTAGCTTTTGTTAAACAAGACAGAAGGTTGAATAAATTAATCTTTCAATATTCTTAAGATACACAAATGGCACTATATTTTTTTAATCAAATCAACACAAAGTAATTTGAGACTAGTATAATCTAGACAAGCTTGATTCATAGTGAAGCTATTGAGAAGTATTTGCTGATGATTTTTGATTCTTCAAAAACGAACAGATGATTTTTGCACATGGAAAATTACAATGACGTAGCCTCTAGCCAGACGAGTTTTAGCTCACATGTTTTGCCTACTAGGGCTATTGACTATGATTTCTTTGTTATTAATGGTTACTAGCGTGATAAACTCCAAGTATTACTCACCCTCCATTGTGAGTTCGCGTTCTTCACTAGCGGTTCCATTGGTCGCGTCTCCATTCTCATCGCTCGTCACCTTCGCGATAGGCTTCTTGTTCCTGCCGCTGGCCTGGTCCTTCTTCTTCTGTTGGGCGCGTTTCTTGGCATCCGACGGCATGGTTCCGAATTTCCGCTTCCAAAACTGCATAAACGAAACGCAAGATTACACATAGTGAAATATTCGTACAGCACACCAACACTTCGTGCAGTTTTTAGTTCAAATGTCACTAGCTTTAGTCTCGTTTTACCAAGAATTGAACCTCTATTCGATTTATCACTTGTTCTTAGTCATAATTTAGGGATATTATTTAATTTTACCTATAAATTCGCGTAGAAACTCGGGCGAGCCGTCCGCGTCTACACGTGCTGAATTGAAAAGAAATTAGATTTCATTTCATTTCAGTCAAAAAAAAAGAGACATCTATTTCCACAGATTCTAAAATTGCAAGGTAAGGGTAACCACAGACTAAATCAGAGGTCCATAGAGAACCATAGATTATATATACTGAAAATTTTGCGAGTAATGCCTATAGCGAGATTTCGCGATTTTAGTTCAACACTTCTTCTTATTAATTGTATCAAAAATATAAAAGGCACTGTCTGATTAATAATTCTACTGCCATGCAATTTACATTAGGATTTTGCGTTTTCCGGCGGAATTCATATTTGCACAGCAGCTCCATCTATTGACTTTAAATTGAACCCACTCAAAGCATACGATCAGCTGAACGAAAAAAGCAGAGAAAAAAGTTTTACTGTAGTCTACCCTTGAACACGATTCCGAATTCCGATCCCAATTTTAAGTTTTGCAGGAAGTTTGACAGAAAACCCATAGAATTTCTGTCAAAATTCCGAGGATTGGGATCGGAATCGTGTTCAAGGGTAGACAGGCTGTAGACTCTGTGTAGTCATGTAGTGTAGACTTACGTAGTCCAAGAAGGCGCCATTATTTGAATGAGATTCGATACGGCCACAGAAAAGCAAAAACGTTTTGCTTACGCAAAAGATACGGCAATCGTCGTTGCAGGTAATCCGGTGCTATAGAAGTATAAGTAAAACTTGATCGATATCTTGGTTGGATTGAATGATTCTGCTGTGGTCTAATCCAAAGAATATCTAGGGATAAGGTAGGTAGAGTATGCGCGTGACGTGACAGATGGCGGCAAGCTTAGATAAAATGAACTGGAAATACATCTTCCGATCACAAACATCAATTGGGAAATCGTCTCCAAGCATCATGAATGGGGTACTCATCATGTTTGTGACTGTGAGATTTTATACTAGCCATCTGTCACGCGCAAAGTTATCTTGCGCGGGGACTAGCTCGCAGGTTATACAAAAGAAAAAGAAAAACGCACAATTTGAATATAGTTAGACTTTATTTAATAACAAGAGCAGATTATTGTTCTAATGTCTTGGAATACAGATTAATAAATACAGCAGATCAACAAAATAATTTAATTATAACTAGATAGATTAATAGGTACATAATACATATTTATTCTTCACATTATGTAGGTGATAAACAGTAGGTAAACTGTATGAGATAGCCATAAGTAAATTATTCCAAAATCAAGCAAATTTGAACGCTCGTGCTTGTACCCCTTTATAGATTTCGGGGCGGGGACGGTCTTTTTACACTCTGCAGAATTACAAAAACTATTCCGTACATATACCTAGGTACTACTTTAGCGGCCTCACTCATATTTGATAGGGATGTGCCCTCAATCTTTATGGGTGGTAGAGTTGTCATGTGGGGAACAGTCTTAGCTAAGTTCTCGCCATGACGCAACTCTACTTACCTACATAGCGATCCATTTGCGACCTAAGGCAGCGCCTCATAACTATTGTTCATTACTAATTGTTAAATAAGAAATAATATTCTGGACTGAATTTTTTAGCAATATATTTATTAACATATTTTTGAATAAGTGCAAAACACTTTTCATTTATTAACCAGCTCGGTGAAGGTCGTTGTATAGCGGGATCTAGAGTCTAGACTATACGGAATGCGTTCTGCGCAGCTTCCTCATACGTGGTTCGCCAGTGGATAAATTGTTTTAAAGTCGCCTGTTAAACAAGCATCAAGCAGGTAGGTAAACGGCTAGTCCGCTGCACCCACTCAAGGACCTATTACCCGCAGGGAGTGTCTGACTGACCCCACTGCAGCAAAAACATCCGTCAATGATCGCCTCCTAGACTCACGGTGGTATATCACCAGTGTACCAACGCCTTAAGTCTTCATAGAAGCAGTAAGCACAAACTCACCAGCAGCCATACCACCAGGTTTAGTGAAGTTCACTGACCATAGACAACTCCAGATTTCAACCAATCAGCTGCATGTCTTGGCGCAAAGGTTGAAGCTGTTTTCTTACCGCGAAACCAAATCTTTGTTAATAAAACTCTGAAATAAAACTTTGTTAGACTTTTTAGTCTTAGAAGCATGTACCTTCTTACTTTGTAACTTATTTATGGGATACTTAATACCTGGTTTTTACGTAGGTACCGTTATTACTAATATTGAACATTTAACCAATAAAGTTATGGCTGGGCGGTTGAACCGCTTAATGGCGGGAATCAGGAATTGTATAAGCTCGGTGAACTTAAACAAACTTGGCGGTAGGTCCTACCTGTGAAACCTTGCTTCTGTGACGCGGGTAGTTGCAGATAAAAACCTATTATGTATTTGCTACATTGCTAAGCAACTAGAATTAATGTTTATATAAGTAGGTAAATATAATTTGTTGCTATCTAGGAAGCTACGCTATTTTATTATAATTATCTAAGTTAGACTATTGCAAGTTATATTGCAACGTTCCTTTACAACACGGAGATTTTTAATATAATAAAAAAAAAAAAAAACTATTAGGTACCTACTTATAAAAAAACAAAGAAATAAATACAGAGATGACGGCTGATAGAGAGAATGGAAGAGAACATGTTGTAACGATCCCACAACCTCTATTATATGTATTATAATAAAATTCTACTATTATGTATTATACTTACAATTATAATTAATGTTTTATAATTATATATGGGTGCTTGCAATGGAAAGCTAAGCTAGCTCATTAGCTTGAAATCAGGTTAAAATATTTAAGTACTTCGACCATTATTACCTTACGATTTAAACAAGAGGGGTGGCAACAACCAACTGTTACATATAATAGGTTTAGGTATAAATAATGAAACAATTCCAATTTTAAAAAAGATGAATAAAGAATAAAGCCTATACGTGAACGGAAAAAGAGAACATGGTATCCCGCCTCCACATAAAGTGTGATAAAGGCAGGAAGAAGAAGAACAGTAAAGAAAACATATTTGATTATTATTTTTTTATTTATACTATAGTAGCAGATATTTTTTTTCTTTTTACTGTATTTTTTATGATATTAATATTTTTTGAAGTACGTAACTATTTATCTAACTAACCTATCATATTGAAATTGAAACAACAATCTTATAGAATATTTACTACCTATGTATGTAGATAAAATGATTAATAAGTGGCAATAAATATACGATAGTAGGTATATATTATACAGGGTGTAACTACTACCGAAAACTTTAAGGGGTTAAAGTACCCAACAATATGAATAACTTTCTTGGGAACCAACCAGCTGTTCCATAAATTAAGGCCGGCCATACACGGACCGCTCAAGCACAACACACAACTGCTTCAGGCGGTCAAGCGGTCGCTGCGGATACACTGGCTGCTTTAGCTGTCAACCATCGCCCGCGCTCTTCATTCTACGTCACGGGCGCTTAATGACAAGCAGTTGGTATCAACTACTCCAGCAGTTATCAATGGCAGCTTCGAGCTGTTGACTATGACTGCTCGAGCTGTCCGTGTACGTTGACTAATGGCTAACTACTCCAGCAATCCGTGTATGCTGGCTCTAAGGCAAGTAGGTATTTAATTTTTGTATAGAACAGCTGTTTTAAGGTTCGCGCACATTATGCCGCGCCGCAACGGGGTGGAGCGGGCCGGGCCGCAGCGCATTGACGGATTTTGAGTACAATGTGCAATACCTACGTTATGGATAGCTCTGACGAAGAAATTTCTGCTTGCAATAGCACACTGTGTCAGGGTGCAGCGGGGCGAGGCGGGTCGCATCGCATGCAACCCAAAATCCGCGACGGATTTTGCAGCCCACTGCACCCCGGTATAGTGTGCGATAGTTCATGTAAAATACATACAAGCGATTTTAACGGATTATTGCGATGCGACCCGCCCCGCTGCAGCCCGGCATAATGTGTGCGAACCTTTATTCTCGCTTTCACTGTTTTGTTTCCTTAGGTATTTTTGTTGATGCGTACTTTAACCCTCTGTTGTTTTCAGTAGTAGTCTGCTCTGTACATAGTAGATATCATATACAAACAGGAAAAATACAGTATACCTAAGTAATTAGAGTGCCTATCTAATAACTGGCTCAACGATTGAGTTAATGCTTACTTAAGAAGGTATCTAACGTTTATATAGATTTTATTGCTGCAAATTAGCACTGGAGAAGCCAAAAGCGCCAACTTGTAAATCGGATGAAGCACAGAACACAGAAAAGTTATAACTGTATGATCGGAAAAGTGCAGCCGTATTAAGCCTATGGTTGAAATAAAATGCCCTTTTGCGCAATTATTTGCTGAGCAAGAAGTCAAGCAACAAGTGAGTACAAAGAAAGACTTTCTTCCTCTAGGCCTTAGAATACTTTTATTTGAGATAAAACACAAAATGTGGGTTGGGGACAGCGTTTCCCATACAGACGCCTTTCATACCTATCCTCTGTGTTCTGTAGTCAACAGAGTGAAGTGGAGTGATTGCTTTTGTAACACACCTCAATGTGTCCCACTCAAGCTTAAAATAGGTAAAGTTTTGTAGATACAGTTATTTAACAATATAAAAGATTATCTACCTCACTTAACACAATAAATTGCAGAAATATTGCAGTAAAAGTTGCCACCTTTAAAAACAAAGCAGCGCGAAAAAATCGTAAGTATGTAAATTTAGCTAAGTATGTATGTATGTAAGAGTAATACGAATAACATTATTGCACTCTCATTAAAAGGCTTATTTACTATAAGAGACACACATTAACTATTATTTGCACCTTTTTAACTAATAAAGATATTCAATGTACAAAAAACAAGGAACTTTATATAATATTGATATTGGCTAAATAAATTTAACTGATGATACCATCGTCTGACCATATTTTAGTAAATTATTGTTTTTATATATTCTCTATCCACACTAAATTGAATAATATAAAAATAGGAGTACATATAATAATACCTTTCATAACTAATTCTTTGTAACAAACAACAGTTAAAATATAACATATTTTATTGCTGATGTAAAAATAATTGTCTACTTACTGATCTATCAAGTTTATTTCTCTGGGCCTCTATGGAGCTCTATCGTTTGCGAATATTTAAGCCAATACCGTTCGGGCGTAATCGATCACTTCGCACCGATAATTTAACCTGTCTACTGTTGAGGATTATTACCTTACTCTAATCACAGCTCAACGTTATTTTTGACGTAATTTCACTCCCAATGTTCAAGTAACACTGGTATACCCTAATAGAAAATATTGTGTCTAATAACATTCTGCCAACCAAGCTTCTACTCTAACCAAACCTCACAAAATAAATACCATTCAAAAAACTACAGCCACATGCAAATATAACTGATAAAAACAAAAATTAAATATTTAAATATGAAGCGTAAAAACGGCGATAAGGCAAAAAATAAAATAAATAAAAATTGACATCATTTATTAAAATATTGTAATCACAGATGCATACTGAGCCGGGCTCGGCCGCCTCTTCTCGGACGAATTACAAACACCAGGCTTAACGAAACCAAAAAACAAATGATTCACATCAAGCACACAAAACATCCAATATTTTGCTAATAGGGAATAATAATGTTAAAATAAATAATTCTTAAAAACGCGCGAGAGCTATATACAAAATGCATAATTTGCTAATATGCTTAAATAAGAATGTGATGGGATCGAGCGCGGGGTCTCGAACAGTCTTCAGTTCCGGCTGACACGCGCCACCTTGTAGCGCGGCGTGCATGAGTGCGGGCAAGTGTGGGGCGTGTCGCGGCGGGACTGCGCAATGCGTGGAGCGGCCAGCGCATCGCCGCATCACGTCATGTTGACGCCGAGCGACCGGCTCGCGTACTCATATACGACATAGGAGATCGACACTGCGGGGATTACTTTGATGAAGTTCGGAGTGATGCCGCGGTACAGGCCAAAGATACCTTCGCGTTGGACGATGTCGCGGAACACGCCGCTCATGGTACCTTCTGCTACTTTGGCTGCCTTTTCTGGAAAGAGAAAAATGCCTCGTTTAATACACTTATTATGTAATGCCTCGTGGTCGGCCTAGAAAGCGTTGGCCGGACGATCTGGACGCCTTCGAAAGGAAATGGTAGGAGGAGGTTCAGAATAGAGGGGACTGGAAGTCTTTGGGGAAGGCATTTGCCCAGCAGAGGTACGATGTAGGCTAGCAAAAAAAAAAATAACATTTCTTATAAAAACATGCCTAAAAAAAGTCATGTCGAAGTCAAATAATTATTTAATCAATAGTATCACAAGGATTACCTTGAAACGTCTTAAAGCTAGGCGAGTCTAGGTGCCAGTTCCAGACCAAGCCTAGAAGAACAGGCAACAAACTACGGCTTGGTTCCTACAATTTATTTTGTATGATCCTTTTACAAAACAAACACAATAACAGCAGTGAAGTTCCAGTGTGGTGCTGCTCCAACTTAGTGAGACGTAGGTAATATAGAAGTTGTGCCTATTGCCATCTCTTACCGCTGAGTCCCGACAAACCGTGACAGGTCTAACTTTAAGCATTGATTAAATTTAAATTGCGTTTATAATTACCTATGGCTGTATAAATTATGTATAAGAACCTTTGGGTACCTCTACACACTCGGTCAATTTGGTAAAGCACATGTTCGTTTCATAGTTACCAGTATCATTTCGCCTATACTACAAGTGGCCCCCTTTTCCATCCCTATGTTTTGCGATCAACGTACGAATGATTTGCGTGAACAAACTACTCAGATATTTGTGCAATAAACCTCCCAAGGCGACCGTCTACGTAATACGCGGCTACGGTCATTGCCAAGGAGAGTATGGCTTCCACGAATCGGGTTAACGTTCTTGGTCAAGGTACGGAGGTTCAGTTACGATTACAACCGTAAAACAATCAACAGAGAACAAAAGAAAAATTCCATTGTTATTCCTTTTTCAACAGTCTTAAAATATGAGCATGCAAATCCGGAGAATCGCTTTGAAATCATTATGTTTGAAACTTTAAGTGATTTGAAACTTTAGCGCTGAATATCGAATTTCCTTTTTTGTTTAAAAAAGGGGGGAAGGGGGGTTAGTGTGTTTGTAGCCGTATGACCACACACGTGATGACGTATTGGATCCCATCTCTCAGCAAATGTCAAAAATCTATGATCAAGGAGAAAATGAATCATAGTCCTATATTACATTATCCAATATCATTGACTCATAGATCTATGAGATAAATGATAGTGTAATATGCCCCTTACTTCGAAACCTGGCAACCAAGGAGGTAACTTATCAAAGGTTAAGTACTATGGCTAATTAAGGTTCTTCTTCCAGAAAGATTTCCACGCATTATTTAAGAAAAGTACTATACAATCCTTAGCCACAACTAAGCATTGATGCTTTTGCGATTGGAATCCGGGGAAGTACTACCACTATGCCTAATTCAGCCGTGAAGCAACATCGTTGTATTTCGGTTTGAAGGGTGTGGGTGTCGGTGAAATTACTGGCCTAATGGTGTTTATGAGAATGGGTCTTACCTTGCGCCTGAAGGCGGGTTCGCACCAGCGCCAAGGGATACGAGCAGACCTGCCCCAGCGTGCAAGAAGCGCTTCCACACGCCAGAAGCAGCAGCATGCCCGGCTGTCCATTCTGCGCCTGGTACCGACTTATGTACTTCTTCTTCAGCGTCTCATACACGGCCAGATCGATCCCCGCGTACGGAATAATCCCCAGTATATTCGGAATGTAGCCTTTGTAGAAGCATTTGAGCCCCTCTCTCGCGTAAATCTTTCTCGCCGCATCAGCTATGCCGCTGTACTGGCCCGTTTTCCTTAAGGCTAGTCTTGTCTTCAGCACCTCCAGTGGGTATATCACGGTTTGACTGATGGCGCCAGCCGTTGCGCCTGCGATGAATCGCTCGTGGATTTCTAAAGGTTGATGTCTCACATCACCCTTTATAAGTCGCTTCACTTGTTCGTATGCTGCGAATTTGAGGGCGGATTCTGGTGCTATTTTGATGACGTTGATGCCGTTCCCTCGCCACATGCCGCCAACGCCGCCCTCGTTGAGCATCTTGGATAAGCACTTGCCCATGTTCTCTCTGGTTGGGTTTACCTAGAACAGGGAAAGGTCTATGCTCATCATATACGTTGACTATTAAAACTATTGGACTACACTCGCTCGAAGCTAAAAACTGTCCGCGTATCATGGAATCTTCAGTAAGGTACTAATGCTGATCTTTATGTGAGAAATTACTCTTCGATTTGAGGTTCTCACGCTCACGGCTTAGGCTGTGCAGGACAGACACTAAAGTAAAGATATTAATCAGGATAAGAAGTACAAATGAGTTATTGCCTGATAAGTTTCAGCAGTGACTGACGACCTTGCGAGGGCCTCTGAAGGTTTTCAATGGCATGCGACACTGTGACGTAATCTAAGAGATTTGCATGATTGATTGCCCTCCTACGGACTATTGAAAGGCTAACCGCGTGTATTGTTTGCTGACTAGGATTACTTACAAGTTCTTTATTATTATGCGTTCAGTAAACTTCAGAGCTATTGCACCTTTCAGTAATGCCGTCATCGTCAGCGTCATGATTTCTACTGCTGGACAAACCTCTCAACATTTTTACGACGAAAAATCTGAGGTGTAAAGTCAATTTAGGTGCTAAAGTACCAACCTGTAGGAACACTTTGAGTCTGTCAAGCGGCGCAGTGCAAGTCCTGCTGAACGCACCAGCTATGCCGCCCGCCAATAGATGACGCCACCATTTGCCCGTCTGCAGTTCGCTTTGCGTGAAGTCGTCGGGCACGTTCATATCTTCGCCGATGTCTAGGTACTGAAGTAAAGAAACGAGAATGTTAGATGTCTGTAAGCATTTTAAAAAACGTTTGGTCTACCGTTTACTTAATTCATTCAATTAAAATTATTGCATTTGTGGCGTAACCGCGTCGTGTGACAGCTATTGTCATTATTTATGGAAAAGTGTACTTAGAACCCCCTACATTCCTTATGCGACATTTTACTGCGTCCACATTCGTCTTAATTCTCCTAAAAGCCAATAACTGCATTGGCCCATTTTAAATCGGAACACAGCAATCAATGCTAGCTGGCAGGCTAAAGAACGGTGATAGTACTTCCCGAGAGAACACTTTCACAAAGGGCAAATCTAGTCTGTTAGATAACCGCCTGCAAATGTCCAGCCTTAAACCAGCTCAAGTTCATGGATCAAGATAACAGAATTCGCTCACAGGCTGAGCAATCATGTATAAATTGATAAAAACTTAGATACCTACTCGGAATCAGGCCAAAGTTCAAACTCCAATGAACACATTAAATGACTTAACTCCCCAATTGAGTTGACTCCGACCGATTGAAACCAGTTACATAAATCGCTTTAGCATGATATTCGCAAATAAGGTTGTGGTGGTCAAATATTTGTTCAATTCAGCATCATGTTTTTTGTTGACATCCTCGAGTGGTTGAACAGGCCTTGTATCATAACCCTGTATACCTAAACCCCTGGCTTGCTACACAATATTCTACGAGTACATAGACTTCGACACTGTCTATTATAGCTCTTAGATAAACCAGACCCTCTGGTTAAGACATGGCACCCAGATCTGTAAAGCAGAACTCAGTTATTTCGAAAAATTCGCTAGGTTTTCGGCAGAGGGCGCAGTAACCAAACCACACAATTAGCTTAGGCAACTGTTTGAAGATATTTGAACAGGCGGTTATTTTAACAAATGGCTAAGACTGCATAGTTAATAACCGTAGAAAAGCATTTATGATAGCAAGAAAATCGCTTTTGAATAGCTGTGTTGAACAAGGTATTTTAAACTACGAAAATGAACTTATGTTTAATCCAGAAATATATAATTTTATGCTAAATATACTTTTTTGGGTTAAGGGGAATTCCCTTGTATTAGGTAATAATAAACATGACGCTAATTGGGTTAACTTATTTATCAAACTACTTATAATCCAATTAAAAAATATAAGCTAGTTGAAGGTACAATAAATGTGTGTAAATTAATAATGAAATCATGAAAAGAAGCTGTTGGCTATTTTTACTCTCCGGAGGACGACATGCGATACACATGAGTCTTGTACGAATGTTTAAAAAGTACAGAACAGTTGGTGGCAACTGCCAAATCCTACAATTTAAGAATATTTAACTAGCTATACGTATCTGCGTATGAAGATACTCATGAATTCGATGCTTATGTGATACTTTGCAATAATGTACAAGGTACAAAACACAATTTTTATCGAATCATTTTATACTAACATCAAATGAGGAGCAATAAATTTATTTATTAATTCTACGATTTCTACGAACTCCACTATGTGTGTTTCAAAAAACGTGATCGAATGAATAACTATAATGAAGATAGATTCTACAGAATCACTACCTACGCATTACGACATTTAATCATATAAGTTTGGTATTACACTGTGCCGCAAATCGGGTCTTCGGTAGGGTCGCCAGCACATTGCTCTATCGTCTTTTTGCGTCTCTTCATGTTGCTACTCCAGAATTTAGTTTGACACTTTATTTGCTCTGTCTGCTCTTTGAAGATAAAAAACAGTTAAATAATGTAACTCTAAATACTATCAGTATAAACCTGACAATAGATTTAGAACGATAAGCTCTACAGTATTTCCGATATTTCCGGTAGATAGCATCGTTTTTCTGCAGTCACATGCATTCCAGCACGTGTATTGCAGTCGTAAACAAGTTTACAGTTTTGCTAGCGATGTGATACTACTTGGTCACTAGGTACTTGTTTAATGCAATGAACTTTGCTCCCCACTTTGAATCATAATGTTACCTAGATACTCTAAGCCAGGCATATGTGTGGCGGGGTATCAGACGGAAAGTTTCCAGGGACTATCGAGTTCGTTTCAAAGCTGAAAGAGCTACGTAGATTTTTTAATCACATCTTACCGTTGTGTCCATAAAATGGCACAGTATCCGATTATCCCAGTCCAAGACCAAAATAATGACTGCGACGTAAAACTTCCAGTACATGGTATTCGTCTTGAGCACGCCTGCATAAACGAAAAATTTTATAACGTGTGCCACTCTATTCATTTTTAATTTCAAAAGCGAGAAAACGGCTCATGTGTATTTTTGTGTTTTGCGGTCCGATTGACAACTTTGACGGAGAAGTTGTGTATAAAGTTGAGAGATTTTGTCTTTGTTTTGGTAGAGTATGTAGATTGCATGTCTCATAAGGTTTTATTTGACTGATAAAATCCAATCCAACACAAATATTGAATTCGGAGAGGACCTAAAAGTACTATAAAATCTGATTCAGATCAGCGGCCGTATCATTCAGCAGACGTAATTAATTTGATTGATTCATGATCATTTCATGGTGGTTCGACTGAAATGAAACCATACGACGAAGACATGACCGAAGCCTTGGATGTTACGAATGTAGAATTTCCATTATCAAGAAACGTATCAATAACTACTAGACATGGCTTTGTAGTACACGTGCAGATTAATTGCCCTTATCAACTTTGATAAAACTCCTATAGTAATATTCCTATAGGCAGGTTCCGTGGTCAGAATATTTATTTTATGAGCAAAGTAATATGCATGAAACGGTTTCTCAAAATTGCAGAGTAGTTAGTATATTCTTATCTTCGGTACAACCATTAAAGATATTTTTAAGTGTTAGGTAAGTAGAGGTAATATATCTACATATTCATAGAAATGTTGCATGACTATTGTAAAACGTTTTTATCAGTGCGAGGTACTCATAGTAATGACTTAGCTGATCCCTTCCTATAGCAGTAACACCACAGACTCTGAAGTAATTGGTCTGTTCAATTGAGATGGACGTCTTCCACGTAAGCACCTGTAGATTGGTGTCAAGGGAAGCACTATTCATTGAGATAGACTTGAAAGGTTCCTTGCCTAATTGAATAGCAACTACATTGAACATGCATTTGAAAGTTCAAGCCCAATGTCGCGGCATTGGAGGAAGCAAGGTCTTGAAATAAACGCTTATGTTTGCTGGTGATAGCACCGTGACTTTCTGTACATTTTCTCGTCGCGTCATCAGTTCATCTATCTAAACGTATCTAAGAAAGAGATGACGGTGTGCTTGGAAAGCCAACTTCATCTAAAATCATTCGTTAAGCATATAGAGGCTCTGAAATACAATAGGTGTGTAATGTACCATGCGTTGTATAACCGCTTGCTTCGGTTAGGCTGCAAAGATTGGACCCAGTGCATTTTGCACTCTTGAGATGTTTTAATGAGCTTATTCGTTCAAGAAAACCATTCTACGAAGCTGACTCAGCAGACTCATATCAATTTCGCCAGTTTGGAACACTATATACGACTACTGATTATATCAACTTTTAACTAGATTAGTCCGGTTCTACAATACAAAGAACAAGATTCAGAAGTAGTACTTTAGACTGAATATGGTTCGAAATACATCGTTTCGAGCTCATCATGCCCGTCCATCTACTATTTATTAGAGAGCCAGTGTAGCTCATGCGTGACATGCTTCAAAGTTCATCCAAGCCCGTCTAACATGAATTATGACATCGTAACCTTCAGAAGCTAGTTCATTCGATTATTTGAAAGGTTTTCGGGTTATTAGGTCAATGTCAGCGTCTGCTCGGAGCATAGCCATGCCTATGTGAGCAGACAGATTCAAGTTTATAATATAAGGTCTATTCGGGTGTACATGCCATCGCGCTCACGGTGATTGATGTGATGACCGGTGAAAATGAAAAGCGAGCAGTGCATGCTTGCTTTGTATTTTCTTTTTTGTTTGGAGAAGATGCGAACCCGTCACTGGCATCGCAAAAGATCGAATAGACTCACACGTTATACATACGTTATGCAACCTATCGTTAAGCTATCTGACAAACTTTTGCATTCTAAAAAAAAAAATTTTGTGGAAATATAATCACATTCTATTAATGTGGCATGCGACCACATGGACAGAATGGAACATCTTATTTTAAAAAATCTGGGATTCCCGGAAATTACCGGTGACTCCCATTTGTTCCATTGGACTGTCACGTCATACTCGAATCTAAGGTGAAAAATAATTCCAATGGGGTTTCTAATGGGGAATTGTGAGCAGCCTTACCATTTTGATCAAAGACGTTAATACTATCACAGACAACATTTTTCTACAAGCGGTAATAAAATAAGCAATGAAACAAACGCGACACAAAAGCGCACTTCTCAGTTATCACAGTAGAACTGAACTAAAGAGTATCACTCTAAAGATAGTTTGTTTTAGTGACGTGCATGTGCTAACAGTTTAAAGTATTTCAAGCTAACGTCCATGTCACGAGCTTATGATGATAGGTAGGGTCACTACAATATCATAATTAATCTGATAAGTACAGTTCCAATTACAAGTTTAATGCTATAACTGAACATTATCCCACCCTGTGATCCCAACGCACCTATACAACAGAGCGAGTCGCAAGTCGCAATTAGTTATTTATAATAAGTATTTAAATTAGTCGCTCCGGAATACTCGTGCCCACGTGTAGATTATCTACGTCTAAACCTTACTACCAGATAATCATTTTCAAACAAACTGTTGGTAAACTCTTAAGCCTTGCGCAAATCAAAGCGTTCTGCGGTTTCAGTGAAACGCCACCGCAAAACGCTTAGACGTGCGTAAGGCTTTACTCATCCTATTGGTAGTATGCTATAGTAATACCTATACCTATATTCTATTCAAAAATAAAGCGACTTCAAGGTTTTATGTGTAATTATCCTTACTTGCAACTAAAGGGGGAAGTTTCGTGAATCATTCATTGATACCGCTAGCTAACACACAGACGGCATATTATGTGTTTTCCGTTGTAATTTAGGCCGAAGGCGCTTATCACCGAGCTCTGTCGCAGAATAAATAGTATTGACTGAGTGACGCAATATGCGCGAGCGCCGCGTCATAATGCACGAAGAATCGAGAATCTAAGGCTTATTCAGACCAGTGATTGAGTCTGAGTCGAGCCTCAAGTTTAGATTTTGTCAGATCTCCGTTGAAAAGTGTCAAAAATCTGTGCTTGAGGCTCGACTCTGAGTCAAGCACTTTTTCTGAATACTGGCCTTAGTATTTTTATTTTATTTAACATGATGTTATCGTACTTCAACAAAGGTCTCAACCAAAGATTTGTACTTTTTAACTGACTTATGTAAGCCTACGAGCTATTCAGAAGATTTCCTTTTCCTCAAATTTAATTATTTCGTAGAACCATAAAATCATGAAATACATTTCTAGGCACGTTTCTTTAGATTAATTTTACGTGATGTTACTACTTTCGAAAAACCTTATTGCATTAAAAATTCTTTAGCTGATAAGTAGTATTCGTAGTTTAGGTATTTCTTAGATGTGTACAACTGAAATACACATTGATATTACAAATACCTAATACGCTACCCACTGAAAATGATTCGGTAACAAAAACCACAGCCAATGATTTTGACTATTGTCATCTACAATCACTTCTCAGGGGCTCAATTCTAGACCAGTGACTTTTTTGTCACGGAAGATATATATAACAAGAACTGTCAGTTTCTTTAGTGAATTTGACAGTTCTTGTGATATATACATATCTACCGTGACAAAAAAGTCACTGGTCTAGAATTGAGCCCCAGAACAATGATTGCGGAAGGAAGTCTACTATTGTTCTACTTCAGTCAGGGATCCACTGACCTTTGTACTATGTCTTTACCACTTCCTCTACATTTTACTGAATGCCTATTATTTAATCGTTAATATTATCTTGTGGTTTTACAAATTTTTACAGCTCTTTGGAATCAAGTCTCAAGTTCATCGCGCTCTAATCATAGATCAGCTTTGTATATTATCAAATAAACTAGCAGCGAAGCCCGGCGTTGCCTGGGTTTAACCTTAAAATTATATTATTCTAGATAATTTCAGAATTTTAAAGATTATTCTAGAACGTTTTGGAGCATTCTGGATGATGACCGACTATTCTAAATCATTTCATCTTTGAATTAAACTTGCATTCTGTTGTAGAGCACTTTGGCAAAATGTAGAATTTCTAGAAAAGTCCTTACGTGATAGAAAAAGAAAAGTCTATACGTGTTAATCTATGTCTATCCTTTATAGACATAGATTTCAAAAATTTTACATAATAGAGGTAGCGGCCGCCGCGGCTTCGCTCGTCCCTTTCCCGTTACGCCCCGTTCTCTTTACTCTTCAATATTGATGAATAAATACAATGCATTTCATTTACACTTGTGCAGAAGGTCTACTTCCGTGATGACGACTGATAACAACAGTGCAGAGTCTTGGCTAGCAAAGAGTGCTAACGCTAAGCTGCCAAATTTCTGGTTAAATCTTTCATACATATACCAAATCAATTTTATACGGATTTCGTTCGAGCTTGATAAAATTATTGACTAATAACTATAGTCGGTATGGTAGCTCGGATCTTTTGAAGAACAAGTTGTTTATAAAATAAATTTATATTGTGGCCAATCCCCACAACACATCTAGCCCCAAATTTAGCAGAGCTTGTATTATGCGAACCAGATAGCTAATATAATACTTAAATACGTTTTATGCCAATACATACTTAGAATACAATACATAATATATTTTTATGGCCGTTCCAACAAAAAAAATATTATCGTTATTTCCAAACAGCATTCGACTGACGTATTTCAAGTGAACTGTAATAACGAGTGTTTGTTTTATACATCGCAAGTTGTGACAAACAACTTGATGACGATGACGATATTTAATGATAAGGATATTAAATTGTTTTTTTATTTTATTTTAAACTTTTGGGAAAACTAAACACGTCGCAAAATACTACACTTGTTACTTTTTTTCTCCTCATGGGTTGAGACCGTTTGTGGTTTCCCCACGAGGATTTGCTGGTCTCCAAAGTTGTGTCTAAGCGACTGATCAAAGCGACGCGTAACCCAAGGGCTGGTGGGTATCTGGCGCAGCGCATTAGCATTGGTATTCAGCGTGGCAATGCCGCCATCGTCTGAAGACACTTCCGTCTGGCACTGATTTGGATCAGTTGAGCTATCAATAGATCGTTTGTAACGGTCTGCGGATAGCTAACTGTTGCTTGTCACTGTTGCGTGCCATGTATTTTGTATATTATGTAAATAATTGTATTAATAATAAATATAAATATTTTTTATAATGTATAATTAATAGCGCTTAGTTTCCCCACCTGACTTAGTAACTGGATTTCCCCAATCAACGAGGATAATGAATGCGTCCAAATTCAAATAGGTAATTTACGGTTTCCTCGAAAAATATTCTCGAAAATATTTGCAGATCTCTTATTCCATGCGTTAAATTTAGATAAAATGGTAACCGTGAAAGTATGTAGTTTAAAGACGCTTATTGCATAAAAAAGACTGCAGCAACCTTGTATTGCTCCCTAATAATTACCCCTAAGTACCTAAATTGGGCTTTTCACACAACACCATCTAGTATGTTACTCGAATTCTTGATAGTCGTCAGCTGATAAGCAAAGGAAACTCACAGGTTAGTTTAACCTCATAAATTCAATCACTGGACACACAAGCAGTTGACTGACGCATCTATACATAGGTACCTAGAATCGCAAAAATGGAACAGATTATTGTCGTCAAGCGCTTGAGTCCTACACGTGCAAAATAGTGTCATGACATTTTGAATGAATTAAGTTCGCTAGCAAGACTATCGAATGAGTTTGTAAGAACGCGTCGGTAAGTAATATAATTCCACTTGCGGACTTTTGTTTTCTCAATGCCACGTCCTCATCAAGTAGATTGATTTTCGCAGAAGCCTTTAAAAGTCTAGATGACTCATCAAGAATTATACAAAAAAAACATCTTGATGGAACATTGAACGATGAAATTAGTTATTAGCTTATAAAAACATGAGACAAGTGAAAGACCAGTGAAAGTGTAATTCTTACGATGAAAGTAAGAATTCTTCGAATTCAAAACTTCGCAAACTGCCTTACGAATACGCACAGCTGTTGCAATTAGAATAGTTAGATTTTGACGTGGAGAAACGGCACGTGTTAACAATGTGCTTCATTTTGTTCCAATAAAATAACACTGATAAAACTAGTGTTCGTAAACTACCCAATAAAAAAGTTATTGCAAATGTTCCAGCAAAAATATTCGTACAGAATAACGGTTTCCTAGGCAACGAGAGGACGCTAGCCTTGAGATACCTACACATCGAAACCAGTGACCTTTTTAACGATCTATTAATAAAACTAGTAGTGTTAACAAGACAGAGACAATATTCGTGGAATGTTGAAATAGTTGGTCAAATGTAGAATGACAATATAATTCTAAATGGAAATAATGTTCTAGTGAGGTGATGGCCACGTGTTTTAGGTGAATGGTTGTGCGGGATATGTACATAGATAGGAAGAAACAAGCGCAGATCGTATATTGGTGGGACAGTTAAAACTAGCACATAAGTAGACGAAGACGATCGCCGCCGTTTCGTTGAAAATTCCGATACGAGTCCGAAAATGGAGAGATAAGGGCACATACACAGTTAAGTCACTTGAGTTTCTCGATAGCTCTACATTCACCAGCATCCTGCAGATGAGCGAAGAAGGCAAATAGGTAGTATTCCGGACACAGACAGTTAACAGACATCGAACTTCAGCCAGCTGTTCTACCATAAAACCGAATTTAGAATTTACCTTTGCCAAACATCGACGAAACACGACCAGGAAATCCTCGAAGACATCGCCGGTTACTCCTGTCAGCTCTTCCAATTCCAGAGACATCGTGTCTTGGTTTTATTAACTAAATAATTTACTAAACTAGCTACATATAATCACAGATAATTCTTTGGAACTCAGATCTAATAGGACTAAATTCGAGTGGCTGGTGTGGTCGTGACACAACGCGTGTAGAGCGGCTGACCGACGTTATCACACTGAGCGGGTCAGTCAGCGAGTTGGTGATATAGTACTGTTACACCGTCACTCCACTCGTCACCATCGCGAGTGGGAGCGAGGACCGCGCTACACTGGTTAATACACGCGCACGACTATACTGCGATCTTCTACAGCCCGCCAACACAACTGACTGAATATAACAAATGGGTGCAACGGCAACCGTTGATAATGAGGTTCGGGTCGCTCAAGTTCGTTGGGGGCTCGACCAATACGTAATTTACGATTAAATTGCAAATACTCGTAGCTGTTGCATAGCGACAGACGAAGCGAAGGGGACTTGCGGTGTAGGGCGTATCAGTATGCGGCCGAAGTTGTTGCAGGTGAAAGTAGTATCTAGACCACAGGGATAGGCGAGGACGTACATCGAATCAGCAACAACTGCATAGGTTGCTCTCAACCATATTACTGATTGCGCAGCACGGCGTTGTTTTACCTCTGAACTGTAGCTGTAGAATTTAGTAGATTTTTCTCCCAATAGATGCTGGTAAAAAGATATGGTCAGGGAGCTCAGCTTTGCTTCTGAGCAACGGTTAATATAGATTGATAACTAACAACGTACATAGATGACAATAGAAATAGCTCAGGAAAATGGATTTACCTTTTTTTTCAACATTCAAAAGAGAATTTCTGAATGGTACGTTTGATCACCACCGTCACAATTGAACACAACGTGTGATTTTATTCAAATTACATGCGACTAATTTTACTTAAAATAAAAGAACTAGTTTGGTACTGATGCAAATAAAACAGGAACTAAATATTTGGCAAATGGTCAAAAGCTCTACATCAGAAGCAAGGTCTTTGACGAGACACTTGACGTAATACATACATTATTTTTTAAATGTTATATCAAACGCAAATCAAGTTCAGTCTGACATAAACTTTAGATTATAGATAGGAGATAAATTAGCATTATCCTAAAATTAAGGATTCAAAGTAATTTTTTTCCTCTATATTCAACAGTGACTAAGTAGGTATGTATTTACAAAAAAAAAAATGTATTCAATTATTATATCAGCTATCTGGTTCCCATATTACAAGCTCTGCTTAGTTTGGGGCTGGGTAGTGTTGTGTGAATTGTCCAGAATATTTATTTATTTATTTATTATTATTATTATACTGTGTTTATATAAAATGTGAATAATAGATGATGTTAATAAAATAAAAACATAAAAGGAAAATAATAATACAAATAAAAATTAATAATGTACTTATTAAAACAAACTAAACACTTAATTTTTTGGTTGATAGATAAGAGAATCTGTACAAAATTTAAGTACCCCGGCTACTGAACTAGTAAGTTGTGGTTCAAATCAAAGAACGATTCACTAAACTTGTCGTAAATAAAAACACCATCTCGAAATTTCGGTTTATAGAACTTTATTTATAACTCATACAGACTTCTCAGTCCACTTATAATGACCTTAGATACTAGGTAGATAAAAGCTAAGGTTGGTAGGTAGTTTGTTAGTAGGTAAGTATATACTATATTCTAGTAAGTATATACTAATTTCCGGTTTTTATCTCGGGAATTTTTATTGATTTTTATTTTTTTTCTGCTTTGTATCATATTGTATATCAGTAGGGTTTGATTGACTAAATGCGGCTGTTGTTGTTTTATAACAAACTAGCGGCCGCCCGCGGCTTCACTCGTTGTTACCGTTCCCGTTGAAAAAAAAAAACCTTTTATACCTTCTCTGGACCTCCACAAATCATTCAAGTCCAAAATCAGCCAAGTCGGTCCAGCCGTTATCGAGTTAAGGCTCGAACACACCTAGTTCGCTGGCGGTACCGATCAGTGAAACGCTGTCAAATATCGCTGTCAGATTTGAGATTTGACAGCGATATTTGACAGCGTTTCACTTTTCGCTACCGCCAGCGAACTAGGTGTGCGCAGGCCATTATAGCGTCAGAAAGGAAAACCCAACTTATTTTTATATAGTAGATAACCTGCAGTGAAATTAATTATTAAAAAGTAAAGGTAGGCCTAAGAAAAGATGGATGGATTGTGTGAGAGATGATATGTCCAAGAAAGGAGTGAGTACCGAGATGGCGAGTGATAGGGGAGAATGGTAGAAAAATACATGTTGTGCCGACTCCACCTAGTTATTTATAAAAAAATATCTATTGTAAATTGATGAAAGTTCAAATACTATATAAAAATATTAGAGATATCGCCAGCAAGCGAAGTATTATCAGAAATGAAGTAGGTATGTAAGAAGATATTGGTAGGTACTTGACAATGACCTTTACAATGCTACAGATAAGTACATACGAGTACATGCATGTGCTGCTATTGTTAGTCTAATTAAACATGTAGGTACTTGAGGTCATTTAGGTACAACATGAATGTGTCCTCCTACTCTCTTTCTTCGATTACTTACTTATACTTCGATCATTCATTTCATTTATTTTATATTTTTACATTCACCATGCTCTTAGATACATCATACAATATTTAAAAATTTAAAACAGGCAAAAATAAACATCTAATATACAATTGCATAGGTATACATACCTTAATTAGAAGATGTCATTATACAGTCATATTACAAAATTTAAATTTATCAGCAAAAGGCCTGCGCACACCTAGTTCGCTGGCGGTAGCGATCAGTGAAACGCTGTCAAATATCGCTGTCAAATCTCAAATCTGACAGCGATATTTAACAGCGTTTCACTGATTGCTACCGCCAGCGAACTAGGTGTGCGCAGGCCTTAAGGGCTCGTCAATGCTATAATAACTATGATCTAACAAATGTTTTTTTAAATATCTGAAAAATTCTACGTCAGGCTTATTTCTAATGTCAACAGAAATGTTCATATTGTGTACAACATGAACGAATCCGTCCGTGTGAGTTTTCTCTGCGGTTTTCCCCATATTCTAGTTTAAGGTTTTCTTAATTTATTTACCCCAAAACTACAGATTTGGGAAGATTTGGGATCCTAAGCATATTTAAAAGAAAAAAATATTTATAATCGACATAAAAAAATATTTGAATGCGTAATCAATGTAATCATAATATTTGATTTGGTTGCTAAATATCGTAGCTTTTAAATATTGATGAAGTGTCTAGGATTTCAGCTCACAGAAAGACTACGTTACTGCGTTATTTGCTAAAAAAAAAGAGAGGTGTTTATGGTTGTTTATGTATTGTATTCATATCATTTATTCACGGTAAAACCCAATAACGTATTTTATTCCTATCAAGACGAGCAATTAACATTTGACTTTTGTTAAAATTATGATTACATTTGAATGGTCAAAGTCTGTCAATATCAGTTTATAATGTCGATAATAATAAAATGATCGACGTCTTTTGATACTCAGTATCACTGACCACTTCTATAACTATTTAAGCGACTTCAAATAAAAAAGGAGGTTCTCAATTCAGTTCTTTTTTTATGTTTGCTATCGCATAATTTCGTCATCTATAAGCCGTTTAAAAAAAATCAGAATTCGAAGTAAATAAAGCTAATAAAATAACAGTACACAACACACCTCCCCCCCCTTAAGAAATCAAAAATATATCTGTATCGTTAATGTCTATTCGTTAGACGTAACAATTATTTAGTAAGACAGACTGAAGCCTGGATTAACGCTAAGACCTCGCGTCTATCCAGTGGAGTCCAGTTAGTAGTGGCGTGGTGTAGTATCTAACAGGGTCAACCAACATAATGCGCACCACGTTGCAAGTGTTCGCGACTGTATCAATCGTTACGTAGCTCTAGTGGCCAATCTAGTCGACTATGACGGATGGCCTATTTATTGAGAGTCTTCTTTGTATCTTTGATAGGGCTGTCTTCAACACCCAGTATACACATGAATCATCATCATCTTCACCCTTCCTTCTTCCTAACTTTATCCCAGTTTAAGTGGGGTCGGCACAACATGTCCTCCTCCTCTATTCCCCTCTGTCAGCCGTTATCTCTGCATTCACTCCTCTTTTATCCATGTCATCTTTCTCACAGTTCATCCATGTTTTCTTTGGTCTACCTCTGCTCACCATATCCATCCACATCCATACTCATCCCTCTCCTAGTCACATGACTTTCATCCCTCATGACATGCCCGTACCATGTCCAATAGGCTGGCGTGGTAAAAATTGAGGAGCAATAGTTAAAAATAATCAGCGTTGCCAGAATGTTATTTTTGTAACATTTTACGTTACTCTTGACCCTCTCATGTTACCCTCCACGTTACACGACTAAATACAAATAACCTTTGAAAGTATTTTTCAGCAAGCAAAGATACGATTACGAGATTAATAAATGGGACAGGAAACTTATTTTAGTTTATATTATTTTAGTTTTTTAAGTGTCTATGAAAAAGTATTGTATCGATTTCCACATCATTTATGGTAATGATGTATGTCTTTTCATGTGAAATTTGAGATTTCTCATGTTATAAAATATTTGACTATCTAATAATGGTTGCACTGAAAATATTAAGTTTAAAAATTCTAAACCCAACTTAATAACTGAACTGCTGAGAACGGACTTTGATTGAAACTTCTATGGAACCATAGGCAAATATTTTTGAAGTGAAAACTTCTTTAGCGGCGTTGAGCACTTTCTGTAATGGGTATAAAATCTTAAACTCGCGTCAGGATCACGTGACCCTGATCGAAAAAGCGTAAGACGGATGTTTTTGTAGAAATGTACCCTAAGACTACAACGTAGAGTTCATAATAAAAATCGAAAAAGCGTAAGACGGATGTTTTTGTAGAAATGTACCCTAAGACTACAACGTAGAGTTCATAATAAAAAAACATTAAACTGCACGAGAATTGCCCACTTTCACAGAACTGCACAATTATTGTGCAATAATTATAACAAGTGAAAAAAGCCAAGGATCTCCAAATTAAATTATTGCAAATAATAAACAATAAAAAGCGGAGTCAATATAATTCTTATTCTATAAATGCAAAGTTTTTGAAGTGAAAACTTCTTTAGCGGCGTTGAGCACTTTTTTTTTTGGGTCATGTAGGGAAGGTGAGATTATTTTGAAAGCAATATAAATTTTTCCCCCCTTTCCCTCTAGACCCCTTTATTATTTAAAAAACCTAAAAATGCCCTATTTTTAAGCCTTTTTTTTCGAGTGGAGCATTGCGGCGAGCGAAGCGAGCCGCCATGCTGTGACTCCCCCCAAGCCCCCCAGAACCCCCTCCTCCTGAACCCGGGGGGAGCGTCGCGGCGAGCGAAGCGAGCCGCCACGTGACCACGGGGAACAGCGCGGCGAGCGAAGCGAGCCGTGCTGTGACCCCCCCTAAGCCCCCCAGAACCCCCTCCTCCGAAACCCGGGGGGAGCGTCGCGGCGAGCGAAGCGAGCCGCCACGCGATCACGGGGAACAGCGTGGCGAGTGAAGCGAGCCGTGCTGTTACCCCCCTAAGCCCCCCAGAACCCCCTCTTCCTGAACCCGGGGGGAGCGTCGCGGCGAGCGAAGCGAGCCGCCACGCGACCACGGGGAACAGCGCGGCGAGCGAAGCGAGCCGTGCTTTGACCCCCCTTAGCCCCCCAGAACCCCCTCCTCCTATGTCTGCCGTTTTACTTCATTTAGGACCTACTTGTAGGTCGCGCGACAAGGTCCCTTCTAGCGGTTCCGACCCGTTGAGGATTTGGCTTTACGTAAAATTTAGGGTTCCGTATAGGGTTTTGATTGGGGTTTTACTACATTGAGGAATTTGATTAAGTGGTCAACTTTTAGGGTTCCTTAGGACTTTGATTGGAGTTTCAACTACACTTAGGAGCTTGATAATGTTAACATTTTTAGGGTTCCTTAGGACTTTGATTGGAATTTCAACTACACTTAGGAGCTTGATAATGCTAAAATTTTTAGGGTTCCTTAGGACTTTGATTGGGGTTTTACTACATTGAGGAACTTGATAAAATAAACAACTTTTAGGGTTCCTTAGGCCTTTAATTGGACTTTCAACTACACTTAGGACCTTGATTATGTAAACAATTTTAGAGTTCCCTAGCACTTTGATTGGAATTTCAACTACACTTAGGAGCTTGATAATGCTAAAATTTTTAGGGTTCCTTAGGACTTTGATTGGGGTTTTACTACATTGAGGAACTTGATAAAATAAACAACTTTTAGGGTTCCTACGTTAATAATCAAGTTTTCACTTCTGCCGGCACTCCCGGAGTGCAACCCGTATTTTTTTTACAAGTCAATGCCTCATGAACGCCTATTCTTAAGTGTAATATATACGATTCTTGTCTCAGTATATGTACGTCAGGATTACAGAGACGCTATTATTAACACAGGTTATCTTATCACAGTTACTACACAATGGGCTATTTCTAAAAGCATTTTCAGCTGAACCTTGTCGAGAGTTCATATTGGCAGGAAAATGTCTAACAGGCATACAATGAACACTTTTGTCATAAAAAGCGGTTTTGTTGATAGGAAAGCCATTTTTAGGGTTCCGTAGCCAAATGGCAAAAACGGAACCCTTATAGATTCGTCATGTCTGTCTGTCTGTCTGTCTGTCTGTCTGTCTGTCTGTCTGTCTGTCCGACCGTGTCACAGCCATTTTTCTCCGAAACCATAAAAGCTACACTGATGAAACTTGGCAAGTAGATGTATTCTGTAAACCGCATTAAGATTTTTACACAAAAATAGAAAAAAAACTATAAATTTTAGGGGTCCCCATACTTAAAACTGCAACTCAAAAAAATTTTTTTCGTCGGACCCATACGTGTGGGGTATCTATGAATAGGTCTTCAAAAATGATGTTGAGGTTTCTAATATCGTTTTTTTCTAAACTGAATAGTTTGCGCGAGAGACACTTCCAAAGTTGAAAAAAGTTGGTCCCCCCCCCCTCTAACTTCTAAAATAAGGGCATGATAAGACTAAAAAAAATACATGTTGTACATTACTATGCAAACTTTCAACGATATTTGGTTTGAACGAGATCTAGCTAGTAGTTTTTTTTTTATACGTCATAAATCGTAAACCGCAATTTACCTTTCGAAGAACTACAAGAACCTGTTTCCTGTTTATTTTCTGTATATTATGTTACGGAACCCTTCATGGGCGAGTCCGACTCGCACTTGGCTGCTTTTTATTGTTGTGGCGTTTTACGTTTCATGAAAAGGTCCATTCAATTCTTTTACATTCAAGGTTACAAATATCGAAAGATCATAAATATTGAGAGTGGCTATGCGCAGTAGGTATAGTGTTTGTATTAATATGTAAAGAACTGTCTAATCTATCTTTTATACATTAAAAAAATGATAGTTTAAAAAACTAAAAAAAACGCTTTTATAACTAATTGAACTAAAAAGTTAAAAATAAAACTGTAATAATCAATTGAAAATTTATATTATTGTACAAAAAAGCGTGGGGTGCTTTTTATAATAACTTCAGATATAATAAACTATTGATAAAATATTTACAACAATCAAAATCAAGCACCCCACGCTTTTTTTGTACAATAACTTTTTCAATTGATTATTACTGTTTTATTTTAAACTTTTTAGTTCAATTTGTTATAAAAGCGTTTTTTTTTTAGTTTTTTAAACTATATATATATATTTTTTTTTTTTTTTTTCATATTATTGCATTGTCATCGACCTTTGGCAGGTGTGCAAAGTTTGAATCAAATCTAATCGACAAAATCGAGCTCAAAGAGGTCGGTTACATTAGTACATTGTTACCCGAGTGTTGAAAGTCACGTTTTTTGAGTCCCGAGACGGGTTTGGCGCCAGAGCGTAGCGAGGGCGCCAATGGAGCTTGAGGCACTTAAAAGACTTTCACCCGAGGTAAACACTGTGCTTTTCATTACGAATACAAGGAAAGTAAAAATAAAAACATGGAAGAAAAATTAGTGAAAATGAAGATTGAATTGCCGCCTTCCCGGTTTTTTTTTTCTTTTTCTCAGGCGGGCCTTCGGCTTCGGCTCTCCAGCATTATTCAGCCATTATTTACATATTCATAATTTAAAAAATGGTAAACTGTTTGCTCAAATCTATGTTATTTTAAATAAATAGTTGAAGCTAGTAAAAATAAAAACATGATAGAAAAATGAGTGAATTTTATTTTACAGGTAGGTAATTAGGTAGGTACATTGTTACTTAAAGTTTATGGTAAAATTTGAACAATTACTAATGTTGGAGACATTGATATTAGTTTATTTTCTTCAGCTGTCACAGCAATATTTTTGGATTGCATCGGATAATCTTTTGAAGTGCTTGGTTGTGGAGAGTCTGTGGATTGCAGGTTTATCATTTTTGTTACTCTGTGTGATATCTTAGTTTTATTTTCCACTGACTCCTCTATATAGCCTTCTGCTACTTTACTCGACTTCCAACCTCCATGCCTTTTAATGACAGTTAAATCGGCTCCGGAATCGGCCAGCAAAGTTGCCGATGTTCTGCGAAAGCAGTGACCCGAATATAGATTTGAGTTTGGCAAATTAAGGTAAGTGGCTATCTCTTTAGGAATACTCGAAATCTTGTTTTTGCCAATTACTTGCCGCACACACTTTCCATTAATATAGGTCATGAAAAAACGGTTCGTTTGTGATACCACTTGGTCGTATTTTTGGTATTTTTCTATTATATTTACAAATTCTTTTTTGATAACGAAGGTTCGGTCAACTTTGGTTTTAGTGCCACGTAACTTCACCAGTATTATATCACCTTGTTTCTCAATGTCCTCAATCGTCATATTTACTAGTTCGATACTTCTGAAGCGCCACTTATTGCCAGTATCAACACAACCTGAAAAGTAGATATCTCTTTAATTGGTGTATCTATAAAATATGGAAAGTTACAATTTGTTATAAATTTAAGCGAATAACAATAAAAAATTTACTTACCTTCATTGCTAAATATTTTTCATCAGGCGCTTGGTTTAAGAAGGTTTCTACATCTTGAGATGTGAAAACTTTTGATTTTTTCGATTTAAATCCATCAGATTGCCTTTTGACAAACGATGTAAGTCTCTCGAAATTTTTTAAATGTACATTATGTTTAGTACTTAATGTTGCCTCTATCATAGAATACACGCTCCATAATGTTGAAGGTTTGTAAGTCTTTGATAATTCGTTGAAATATATTAGCAAAACGCTTTCTGATAACGAATTTACTTTTTTCTCAGCACGCCAGTTCATAAAATCGTCGTACGCTTTTAGGTATCTTTCTTTTGATTTAGGTGGTAAAAGGTTTTCCACTATGGCCTTAGCCTCTTCGTTTATAAAATCAGGCGTTAAGTCCAAAATATCTGAATCAGATGAACTCATTGTGTATTGAGATAACTCGAACAAAACAAATTAAGATTGAATTGCCGCCGTTTTCGCGTTTTTTTTTTCTCTGGCGGGGCTACGGCTCCCAGCATTATTCAGCCATTATTTTTATTTTCATAATTAAAAAAATGGTAAATGTTTTGCTCAAATCTATGTTATTTTAAAGAAATAGTTGAAGCTAAATAGTAAAGTCATTTAGAAAATATATTCTTTATTTAGTACCTACTATCTTTATGTTATTTATATTTAAATTTTACATCGCGCTTAGACTTTTTAAACTTCCAACCTCCTTGCGGAATAAAAAGTTGGAATGTTAGAAAGTTAGAACTTGCTTTTTTTTATAATTTGACAGCTGTCAGTAGAAAGCGATTCTCCCTAGGGCTGAAACTTTTACTTTCAATTAGGCCCCTCAGGCAACTTCAGACCTACTTTCAGAGTATGAGCAATGAAAACATACATACACACACATACAGGTGAAGCTAATAAAAGCGTTATAATAAAGTCGTGTAAGTTACACTATTTATAACTCAAGAACAGAGAACTCAAGAAAATTGGTGGGGAGTAAAGTAAAAGATATTTAAATAATATAAATATATTATGCAGTTTGTTGTATGATAAATCGAGGGCATGACTCCTTTCACGACTTTTCCCTAACTCTCGTGGTTTCGGACTTAGCCAACATCGCCTTTTTCAAAAAACCATCCTGTATAATAGTTACTAGTAGCAGCGAGCACACTGTTAATTTTACATGACTTGTCTGTAGAAGTTTCTAGCGGATGAAATAATGGTTTGGTGACAAATCGGATTAGGTAAGTATCTAAATTGGTTTATTGGTGTTATTGACCGGCGAAACCGTCGGTAACCCTGGACGAATTGCTGTAATTTTGCACTTACACCACTTTATAGTACGACCCTGTATGATGGATGATTGTATTATTGGGTGACGTCATCTGCAATCTTGTACTTGAGATACGTCGTAGTTGGACACACCCACCGATCAGAGTCCAATTTCAACCATTATTGAGAAGAGCTTAATGGCCTACGCAGACCAGCAGGCCGTCATGTAACTTTTGTTGCAGTGGTTTCAATCAAAATCTTATTGATACTGTCAATTTCTGACAGTCACTTTGCGATCACGTATTAGTACAAAAATTGAAAGTTTCAATATAATTTTGATTGAAACCGTTGTTGCATTAAAAGTTACATGATCAACCTGCAGGACGGCATGGCAAGGAATTTAAATTCTTACTAATGGTTATTCAAACGTATCTATATTGAAATAAGACATAAATTGCTATGCTTTAAAATGATGCCGTGGTATCGAAAGGGATTTCTTTGCACGGTATTGAAAGACGCGCAACAGGCTCCCGCGGCGGGAAACCGAGGCGTTCTGCGGTATACAACGGCATGCCAAGGACTCCGGCGCTCGTTTTG
Organism: Thera obeliscata; assembly: GCA_947578465.1. NCBI lineage: Eukaryota > Metazoa > Arthropoda > Insecta > Lepidoptera > Geometridae > Thera > Thera obeliscata. The sequence continues at coordinate 4,741,230 of OX387922.1, read as the reverse complement.
ACATGCCGTTGAAGGCGTGGCATGCCGTGGCAAGGCGCTGCAATGCCGCGGTATCTAAGCGGCTAATGTGCGCTAACTGACGGCAAAATAATTTGACAAGCCGTCCCGGTCTGCATAGGCTTTTACGCGCCACTATGAGATCCTTGCATTACCATCGGACAACTAATACCATTAGAGATCCACTAAAGCCTTACGCACATCTAGGCGACCTGCGATGGCGATCAGTTTCAGCTTAGGCTTTTGCATACTTCCGCACACACTGCCGCGAACAATCCTTGCGCACAGCTAGACCACCTCCGATGGAACTGGGACCTAGGCTCACTTAGCTTTAAGACGTTTCAAAGTGATTCTTGTGATATCATTGAATAAATAAATATTTGTCTTTGCATCGCTGTCTCTTGTATTTGTATTTGCATCTTACGTGCAAAGTTCGGTAGTGTGTGCAGATGTATGCAAAAGCCGATGTTAAAAGTGATCGCCATCACAGATCGCCTAGATGTGCGCAGGGTTCTCAACAGTTTCGGCCTGACAAACAACAACATTATTACCAGCGTCTTTATTGAACACGGAAGCATTTACAAAATAGTGACATCAAAACACTTGTAACTATTAAGGTGAGATTGAGACCCTAATTGAGACTATTATTAATTGTTTTGTAGTTGTCCTTCGGCCTTAGTGAAAAATAGAGCGAAACAGAGCTATAAAAGAAAGAGATAGAGATAGTGTGACCTTGCGTTGCGATGCATCTATTTCGTCACCTTGCTATGCCGCCACCGGCACCGCCGCGTCTCGGTAAAAACCTGTTTTCTACCTGACTGTGCAATGCAGTTATTTTGAATGGTGTCCGAAACGTCAGTAAAAATAACATTAAAATCAAAAGTGTCATTTGGGACCCTTTGTCCCAGCGAAATTTGTCCGAAACGTCAGCTACTCAAATTTTCTTCCGACAAATGTTTTTGAAAGGTTAACCCCCGAATACTGAAACGCAACTCAGATGATGACTGTTTACACGCGCGCGGGCCAAATTGGTGTTGCCAATTATACAGATTTATCTGTATTTATACAGAATTTAGGGTAGTATTACAGATTACAGATTTTACCCTACTTTTATACAGATTTTTGGAATCTGATTTAGTCTATGATAAGATGAACATCCTTAAACATAATAAAGGCAAAAAATATTCATTTAGATCCACTTTTAGACACAATTTTCATATACACTAATTGTTTAACTAGTGGGCAGGGCAAAGGGCATACTTTTACATTTAGACGTATTCCGTTTTTTAGTGTGGAATTATCCCAATTTAAAATACATATTTCGTACCTTAATAATCGATTCATAGGATACTTTTTATCCCCCAAAAAAACGGGAACAGGGCGAGTCAAGCCGCGGGCGGTCGCTAGTATAAAATAAAATGGCGTGGTCAGCATGAACAACTAAATATTAATTTCAACAGTGCGAATAGTGCGATACTGTATAACGAAAGGTAAGACATTTTTATCGACACATAACAAAATATTTTCGAAGTCACGTTTCAGCGTATACGTGGGTTTTTGCTCAGAGCAGCAAACACGCTTTTGCTCGTGGTTTTTAGGGTTCCGTAGCCAAATGGCAAAAACGGAACCCTTATAGATTCGTCATGTCTGTCTGTCTGTCTGTCTGTCTGTCTGTCTGTCTGTCTGTCTGTCTGTCTGTCTGTCCGTCCGTATGTCACAGCCATTTTTCTCCAAAACCGTAAGAGCTAGACTGATGAAACTTGGCAAGTAGATGTATTCTGTGAACCGCATTAAGATTTTTACACAAAAATAGAAAAAAAACTATAAATTTTGGGGGTCCCCATACTTGAAACTGAAACTCAAAAATTTTTTCATCAAACCCATTATCTATGAATAGGTCTTCAAAAATGATGTTGAGGTTTCTAATAATGTTTTTTTCTAAACTGAATAGTTTGCGCGAGAGACGCTTCCAAAGTTGGAAAAAGTTGGTCCCCCCCACTTTAACTTCTAAAATAAGTGACTGATAAAGCTAAAAAAAATATATGTTGTATATTACTATGCAAACTTTCAACGATATTTGGTTTGAACGAGATCTAGTGAGTAGTTTTTTTTTTTATACGTCATAAACCGTAAACCGAAATTTACCTTTAGACGAACTACAAGAACCTTATTATGTTACATCAAGTAACATAATATAAAGGTTCTTGTAGTTCGTCGTGCTTCGGAATTCGGAACCCTTCATGGGCGAGTCCGACTCGCACTTGGCTGCTTTTTGCTCAGAGCAGCAAACATCACGCTTTTGCTTTTCCGTGGGTTTTTGTTTTGACTACCTAATCATTATATTAAAAAATAAGCTGATAATAAGGTGCTCGAATATCGAATACGTTGTAAAGATTGCATTAAGCGTTGGATGGAGAAGGCTCAAAATAATCATTCCTGGAAATGTATGGGCCTGCAGAGGACTTCAAATACTCACTACTAGCAGCCTGTCCCGGCTTCGCACGGATGGATATTAATTTTTTAAACACATAAATATAGCCTACGTTACTTCAGGGTGAATGTACGAGCTTTCCAATGGTGAAATAATTTTTGAAATCGGCACGGTAGTTTTTAACATTATTCATTACAAACATACACACAAAAATACAAATATTTCCTCTTTATAATATGAGCATAGATTAATTAATTTGGTAGTTCTCTCAGAAGGTGAAGGAAAACGTGGTGAGTAAACCTGAGACTGTCAGCTTCGCACGCAAGTCTTTCTTGAGCATTAAGCTGGATACCGATGGACGAATAAACTAAAGCACGCATGAACTAGGAACTAGGGTTTCTACATTATGTAAGGAGGTGATCGACAGTAACCTTTGCGATGCCTGACACGATAGATTTTCAATTCTGCATTGTACAAGATCTGTTTCAAAGCCGACATGAGGTTATAAGGTTGGTTGATCCGTGGCTGATACATTAATATACGGTAACTTGTATACTTTTTAAAACGAAAAAAATAAAAAATGATAATTATAAAAAAATTGTTTATGAGATAATGAATTCTGTTTCTTTTTTCGCATGATGCCGAGCAGTTTTATAGGTATTAGAATATTTATTTAGCATTTGAAAATGTATAACACTTAATAAAAAAAAAATAAGGAAACAACAAAATGCAAATTACGTAAAATTTTCTCGCGCACAATTACAAATTACACGCAAACGAAAAAACTACTTTTTAAACCAACTTGTATATTTGCAAGGGGAATTTAGGTTTACGACACAACTAACCCAATTAGAATTGTGACTACTCGTAGAATCACTTAAGGGCTGCGCACACCTAGTTCGCTGGCTGTAGCGATCAGTGAAACGCTGTCAGATTTGAGATTTGACAGCGATATTTTACAGCGTTTCACTGATCGCTACCGCCAGCGAACTAGGTGTGCGCAGGCCTTCAGGGGTAGGTAGATCAGGCAGTAGAAACACATACGAGGACAGTCGCGAATATTAGTGAGTGAGATGGAAGTACCGCGGAACCGAACGAATCGCCATTGCAATGCAACTGACATGCATATCGCTTGTTTGTCCCAGGTACAATTTAAACTCAACAGTTTGAAGACTGGTACGCGAGGCGCATGCGTGACTCTGACCTGTACAAGAGGACAGAGGTCGCTGGCAAAAGATGTAGGAGGCTTATACCCAGGAGTGGGTGATACCAGGCTGAGATGCTCATGCGTGACTCTGATACCGCGAATTTGAACGACTGACGGACTCCTGAGATATTATAGGCATTCGTTTTCTGACATTTTGAGAAGTAACACAGCTTTTTTTTTTGTTTTTCTGGTGTTATTACTAGTTTTATTGTGATATGATTATGTGTTTGAGAGTTATCTTGAGCGTCTGGAGTTATTTTAATCGAACTTTATTGTACACCAACGTGGACGGTTACAAAAAAATACGAATACTTAAAAAAACTAGAGGTACAATGCACGGTCTTATCGCTAAGAGCAATCTCTTCAAGACAACCTTTGGATGGAAAGAACATATTGCATGAGTATGGACGGGAAATGCATACCTACTAAAAAACAAAAAAAAATTAGGTATTAGGTCAGTGAGAATACTGAGAATAACTCTGTTCTCTCTTCTGCTTCCCTTTTATTTCTTTTTCTTTTCTTTCTTTGTTGGGAATTCCGATTGTTTTTATTTTGTGTGACTTCATAAAAAAGTTTAAAAACATCAGTGGTCTAATTTAGTAATAAAATATAAGCATATTTCACTTCAATATGTTCCTAAAAGTATTTGCTTGATTTAGCGTGGTAAGAAGTTTCAAAGTCTATGGAATTGCAGAAGGTAGAGCTACTTCCTTGAGTTCCTTCTAGCTTTGAAACCAATTTACGAGGCAATTTATTATTCTATAACGTCATTCCAATGCAATCTAGAAAGGGGATAACAAGACGCGCCTAACGTGATATACGCGGGAAAACGATCAGTCTCGGAAATTGTGAAAGTACGAGTAAAGGTTGTATTCCGATCTCGGCGGCACGCAAAGTCGCTCTGATTTTTTCATACAAATTCTATGCGCGTGACGAGATGCACATGCAGCCTTGTGCGTCAATTCCAGCACACGGCTCGATTGAGTGTGTGGAGAGAGAGAGAGAGAGAGAGAGAGAGAGAGAGAGATTCGGATCTCGGCAGCAAGCCGCACTGACGCGCGACACGCATTAGTGCGGCTCCAAATTCTGGGATGCAATTCTAGCAACGCAAATCACTCAAGCGATCGCAAATCGACGCACGACGCACTGCTATATTTATTTATCGATTTCAGTAACACGGCTCGATTGTGTCGAGTGATCGCTGAATCCGTTCCATTTCAAATTTTTTAAACAATTCACATTCATATCATACATCATACCACTGTGCCTGCATGAGTGAAGTCTTATCTCTAATAATGTGTAACTTATGCATAATGTAAGGAAGATGTGTTAAAATAAGGTAGGCATAATAAATAATAGGTAGGATAATGAATAGTACATGGTATGTTTGTTAGGTTACATTTTTGTAAAGCCCCAATAAAGATTATTATTATTTTATTATTATTATTATTATTCAATTCAGCGATCAATTGAGTGATTTGTGTTGCTAGAATTGCACCCCAGAATTTGGAGCCGCACTGGTGCGTGTCGCGCGTCAGTGCGGCTTGCTGCCGAGATCCGAATCACTATCTCTCTCTCTTTCTCCCTATCTCTCTCTCCACACACTCAATCGAGCCGTGATACTAAGATTGACGCACAAGGCTGCATGTGCATCTCGTATTCAAATTGTCTAGTCATCTCAAATTGTCGCGCGGCCGTGCGGCTTGCTGCCGAGGTCGGAATCATACCTTTAAGCTCAATAAACACTTCAATATAATTATGTGAAGTAACAGCTTATAGTACACAGTGTGATAAGACCGCTCCTAAAAACATCACTGCGCACGAATACGAACAGCTGTTTCATACATTTTACCAAAGTAAGAAATTGAAGGATTTGGGGGAGACCTTTGCCCAGCAGTGGGACAATATAGGTTAGAAAAAAAAAAAAAAAAAATGAACTATTTTTGCCTTCATAGTAATTATTTACAGAGATCTGTTAGACTGCAACTTGTAAGTATTTATATATACATATAATATATCAAAATATTGTGGAAAATCCACACAACACTATCTAGCCCAAATTAAGCAGAGCTTGTACTATGGGAACCAGATAGCTGATATAACACTAACATGTTATTTTTAATACATATTTAGAATACAATATAACAAAACAGACAGAGAACAAACTTCTCTGTTCACCACACAAATATTTATCCTCGGTAGGGATCGAACCCACGACCTACAGCGGAGAGGGCCGAGCTACTACAAACAAAGTGTTGGTTGGTTCCAAGCTAGAGCTTGACTTGTACGATTCTTCTGTGTTTCTCTGTATCTTCTATCGATAACCATAGGTTATCGATTTTCCCATTATGTTCCAGTTAAAAACAAACCCTTAAAAAAACTATGCATTTATTAGAATGTTGAGATAAACATTTGAGAGCCAAATGTTTGATAACATCAAAGATTTGTAATCCGTGAAATCGGTCCTTTAGTAAAATATACATAAGTGTATCGATACAAAATGTACAAAATATAAATCACATTGCATTGTATATATTTTATTATATTACTTTATTTAAATGATGATAATAGCAATTATAATAATTAAAGATAAAGATTATGGACAATTAAAAACATGAATATATACAATAATATTTTTATTACAATATGCGGCATCATCGCTAAACAGCGGTAATTACCAGACTAATAATAATATATATTTTATTTTATTTTAATATATTATATGAAGATTATAATGGTACCAAACGGTGCCATTTCCAAAAACAATAAAATTTAGTTCGAGAAATTAATATTGTAGCGAGATCATGGCAGCCACGGTACACCATGATTTCGCCAAAACGCAACGATAGCGCGTTTCAGCTTTGTACACTTTTTAGCAGCGCCATCTAGTTCTGTCGTGAAACTATTTTTGCATTGCTGCGTACCACGGTTGTACGAATAACGTCTATAACTTATAATTAATGATGACGAAATCGTTTATTTTTTTCGAATATAAAGAGTTTTCTCGATTACCCTCTGAGGGTAAAATCTCAACGGCTAGGTAATTAATTATATTTAGTTATGGAGAAATGTTGTATTATAAATAAATAACTAAAATAACAGGAAAATTATTTCTGTTTCGAGTTTTTAAATATTATGCTTTATTGTTCTGTGTAGGTACTTTCTGAAGGAAAGTTTAAAAGGCATTCACGAAAGAAAAACTTATTAATTTCGTAAAACAAACGTTTTTCGAATGAAGGGGTATAATGTTACACCTTGCATGTATATAAAAATGAACAGCATAACGAATATTCGGGCAGTCTCTACACCTTATATTCGAAGTTATATCTATATCCAGTGCTATCAGCTCAGTCGGTAGTAGCTCTGCCTTCTGAGCCGTAGGTCGTGGGTTCGATCCCCACCGAGAACAAATATTTGTGTGGTGAACACAGATGTTTGTTCTCTGTCTGGGTGTTATATTGTATTCTAAGTATGTATTTACAAAAAAAAAATGTAAACATATATGTATTATATCAGCTATCTGGTTTCCATAGTACAAGCACTGCTTAGTTTGGGGCTAGATAGTGTTGTGTGATTTGTCTATAATATTTGTCTTTAAAAATATTTATTTTATATCTAGCGAATTTCGGAGATGAATGGGAACAAACAAACACATGCTTACTTTTTCATGCGCTGTGATTCATATACATGACACAATGACACAATGAACGAATCAATTCATTCATGGCTATGATCATGTTCACTGGAATATTAGCATGACTCAACGGAATAACGCGAATTATGTACATTAGGTATTACTACGAATTAGAGCTCTCCTAAGCTTATTGATAAAAAAATGCTATTATTTAAATGACTTTTTCAATGATACATTGCCTGCGTTATAATAATAATTTAATTGACTTCAATAGAACACTAACAATTAGCTTTTAATTGATCTACTTTTTCAGACTTCGGCCCGCTTCCACTCAAATATTGCTATGCCCTAAAGATAAGGGCCTATTATGTATTCACCATTTTTTACTTTAACAAAATAATTGCAATAAATAATATGAGTATGAGTATGGTCGGATAATAAAACTTATAAAAGCTGCTTTATGATTACCACTTTACAACGGGTGGTTCCATCGGCAAGAGGTACAAAAAACTTAGGCTAAAAGGAGGTTCTCAATATTGTTTATTTTTAGATTTAACGTTCAGGATTTTTCTATAGCTGCACTGACACACACTGCTGCACTGCTGGACAGTAGTAGTAGAACTCTTTGCGAAGGTCTCGTGCGGGGAAGTACTACCATGCCTATTTCTGCGTGAAGCTGTATTACTGTGTTTCGGTTTGGAGGGTGTGGGTGAAATTACTAGCACGTGAGGCTGGACATCTGTATGCCTCAAGTTGATGGACACAGGGCATCGTAGGGCACTTTCCTGACGTGCGTGACTTACGAGGCAATACGAGGCTTTGTTATAGGCGATGACCACAACTTTAGATCAGATGTATAAAGACATACATAGGTCTCCTATACCTATTTTCCTCTGACTTCACGAGTTTCGTTGGTCTACCGGTTGGTCGACGCATCCTCGAACTATTGTTCTTATTATTATAACTTACAGTGGAGTGACGCCAGAAGTGTATGAGCGCGTGGATGTCAGTCGCCGGCGCGAGAAGAAGGTAGTCCCGCCATTCGTCATAGCTGATATTGAGGCTGCCGTCCTGGTCCATCCTGAGAACAAAACTCATTGTAAACTAGTTGCATCTCTTCGCCAGTATTGATGGAAGCACTTGGCAATACTTCACAGACATGAAAGGACGAAAGGCACTTAACATCCTTGCATCACGCTGGTTCGAAAGAAACAGTGACACGACAAGAAGAAGAAAGGGCAGCTAAATAAATAACCTGTTGAGTTTGTAAAAGGCATGGACAGTTTATTATGAATGATAGTAGCCTAAACAAAACCTTCAGCCTTAAAGGCCCGAACACAGGCCGCTGGCGGTAGCGATCAGTGAAACGCTGAGGCCTGCACACCTAGGCCGCTGTCAAATTTGACAGCGATATTTGACAGCGTTTCACAGATCGCGACCGCCAGCGAAGTAGGTGTGCGCAGGCCTTTAACCCGTAGGTCACCGAGCATAGACAAATGCTGATTCTAACCCAACGGCTGCGAGCCTTGAAATAAGCTTTTTAGATGATTGGTTAAAGTCAGTTGTTTATGCTTCGTGAACTTCCCCCTCAGCTACTAAATGTCAGACCAATGCGTGCCCAAAAATAGGAGGACCTGGAATAACATGTACGCTACTTTTTAGCAGGATAAGTACTACGCCGCGGGCGAATGCTGGCGATTTCAAAAAGTGCATTGTGGATATAGGTTAGGTTTAATAACTGACATCGTACGCATAATATTACAGTGACTCTGTACAAAATGTAAAGTGGAATTTAAATGTAACAAAGCATACTATTCATATAGTGTCTATAATTATGTAAATATACATTTCCTAGTGCCTACAGCCTGTAAAATAAGTGATAAACGAAAACTAACACATAAGTGACACAAACAACATTCGAAACGCGTGCTCAAGGCTCGAATAGTTGTTCCAATAAAAACAATAGTATTCTTCGAACGTATCACATTTTCAGTGTACCTTTACTACACTGAAAACGTATAATCCATATCCCCCAATGAAAAAGTTACTGGCCATAGGGTCAAAAATATCAAAAAGCTGTTCTTTTTTTTAAATTTGTTATTAGACAATAAAAAGGTTTTCGTTATGTTTTGATCCAACCTCCTTTGCGGGTTTTTTGGCAGATTTTTTTAATATACGAAATCTACGAAATAAAGCTATTCGCCGAATAACTGACAATATTATTTTTGAGAAGCCCAAAAAAAAAAAAGATTTATTTTTATCTGACGGTACGGTGGCTAATTTTTATCTACAGATTTGTCTGTAGATCAAAATTAGCCATTAGAAAGTTAAAATAAAAGAAAATAAATAAAACATCAATGAGTCGAGCCGATGTGGTTTTTTATGGCGTTAGCAAATTATGTGGCCATTTTTGCATGTTGATATAGCATACTGTCTGGTACAGCCGCAAGCCACAGTCTACATTGCTATGTGGACCTCTCGACTTACCACCAGAATATTGGCCAAACCCCTTTTCTGAAACATGATTACTTTTTACTACGCTGGTTGTGTCTTGGCATACAATCTGGTCTGGTTAATGTACACCCCGTTAAAACGAATCCACTTTTACCACTGTCAAATTGTAGAGGCCCATACACGTACACTGTAGCTGTAGTTGAAAAATAGCTTTTGTAAGCGATCGATAATAGTCAGAGGGGATAGCCTCTTTGAGGTTATTGTAAAAACAAGTACAAGTAGCCAGTGCCAGAACAAAAAAGGAAAAATCAATTATTTAATTGTTAGTGTGCTTAAGGCATAACTAGCATCGTAATAAAAGGGGTGTACATTATCGCCTCCCCAATGGAGTAGATGATCGTACAAACATTTGTCTACTCGAAGGTAAGTCTATATTGGGCTCTTTGAAACAGGCTTAGATTCACCAAGTTTAAGGCCCGTATTCAGACACAGTGCTCGAGTCTGTGTCGAGCCTCAAGCAGTGTCAAGCATAGATTTTTTGACAGTTCTCCATTGAAAAATGTCAAAAATCTAATACTTACGGCTCGACTAATACTCAAGCACTGTTTTTGAATACGGGCCTAAGAAATTCAAAGTGATTTTTGAAAATTTAGTGAATTAACTTGAATATTACCGACTGTCTTACTATGCATATTTTTCCTGAAGCCATCATCAGAACGACAAACATATTTTTCTGAACTATCATTATATAAACAAATAAATGGCTTTGTAGTTTTTTCCTCAATTCGCTTGCACAATACTAACCTTTTGAGCAAAGTAGTAGCTTCACTCGCTCCAATAGCTATGCCTAAGTCGGCAAACGCCGAAATGAGTTCTTCCAGATCCACTTTTCCTGGAATAAAATAAAACATTTAAATAATCATTATATTTTAAATGCAGAACTGACAAAAATCTATGCTTGAGTGTTTGAGGCTCGACTCAGACTCAAGCAGTGTTTCTGAATACGGGGGGCCTGTTTCTGGAATTTCGTGATGAACGAACTCTTTATAAATATAGGTATTTGTCCTTGACCGTGTTCTATGAAGATCGTCTCGGGTTGACCAAACAAACGAAAACAATTATTTTACTGTTTATTCAAGACAGCCGGCCGCGACGCATTCGCGAGTACCTACAAGCGACGCCTATTTCTGTCCTGCTAAAGATGCAATCGAGTAGTCACTATTGAGTGTTGCATTGTGAAAAGATGCCGAGGTTACTGAACCCGTGAAGTGGTTTTAGGCTGACAGTGCAAACGCTTGGGAGCAATATAACTATAGGGATCGTAACCCAGAGGCGTATTTAAAGATTTGGCGCCCCGGGCCTAAAAGATATGCCGCCCCATAAATTTTCGGAAAGAAAGTTTTTTTTAACCGACTTCCAATCAAAAAGGAGGAGGTTCTCAATTCGGTTGTATTTTTTTATTATTATTATTATTTTTAATGTTTGTTACCGCATAACTTCGTCATTTGTGAGCCGATTTAAAAAAATATTTTTTTTCGACGAACGAGGTTAGTTTTGGTTAGTAGGCTTTTTAAAATTGCTTCAGGGATGTAAAGTCAGATATATTCAGGGTCGTGGGGCGGCAATGGCTTAGACTGGCACAGGATCGAGGTAGATGGCACAAACTAAGGGAGGCCTACACCCAGCAGTGGGTAAAGTCGGGCTGTGGATGATGATGATGATGATGATGTAAAGTAAAAAAAGGCGCACGAATCTGAACGAGGGGTGGCTTGCGCCGCCCCTCGCAGCCTGCCGCCCCGGACCATGGCCCTCTTGGCCTAAGGGTAAATACGCCCCTGTCGTAACCCACTACCATACAGCGTAGAGGAGAGCTATACTATACTACTACCAACTGAGCTGAAAAGCCACAATATTATGCTCCAAATATGAAATAATAATATTTTTGAGAGCGCTGGTGGCCTAGTGGTAGCGGCCCCGCTTTCCGATCCTAAGGTCGTGGGTTCGAATCCAGTCGTGTACCAATGAGTTTTTCTGCCCAAAAATTTATGTACACTATGCCAGTGCTCTCAAACGGTGAAGGAAAACATCGTGAGGAAACCGGCATATCGTAGAACCTAAAAAGTTCGAAAATATGTGTCAAATGCACGAAAGGAGCCTCTGCGAGGCGCACTTAAAATCATTTCACCACACTTGGTTCGAAAGAATCAGTGACACGATAAGAAGAAGAAGAAGAAGATGCTCCAAAAATAAAAACTACCGAATACCGAATTCTTGTTGAGGCCTATGCAAAATGCAAAGCAGTGAACTTCTTAGCGAGACACTTGGTTCTTTCAAACCAGTGTGGTTAAAGGATTTAAAGTGCGCCTCAGAGAGGCTCCTTTCGTGCACTTGACACATGTTTTCGAGCTTTTTAGGTTCTATGCCGGTTTCCTCACCGCTTCCAAACCTTAGGATCGGAAGCGGGGCGGCTACCACTAGGCTACCAGTGGACTTCAAGCTGATGACTAGTAAAACTGTGTTTTTGGAGCAGCAATAAGCAGAAAAATGTATTCCTGCTGCTTTGAATCAGGCAGCAACATGTAAGTCTGACGAGGAACTTTATTAACCTTTGCCCGAAAAGAGGTTTGTTATAAGTCTGAGCCCTTAATGTAAGTCTATTTATTTGTTGCCAAATGTCTACCAAATATTATAGTAGGTATACTTACTCAATACTCAATATACAGGGTGGAATTTTGTAATGCCACTCTTAATACTGCAGATAGAAAATTTTACTCAAAGGAAACATTCCTTTATTTTTGAATAGAAAGCAAATTTTCAAAAATCTTTGATGCAGTTGACTTTCTATTCAAAAATAAAAGAATGTTTTCTTTGAGTAAAATTTTCTATCTGCAGTATTAAGAATACTTTCCCTCCAGGTGGCATTACAAAATTCCACCCTGTATATATTCATTGCATACAAATGGTTTAGTATAGGTACATACACATAGTTCTTTGGTGTAAGTCAGTATCACATGGACCCTATATAGGTTAAATCAACAAATAAATATAATATTGATTTTTAAAGCAGGAATATGAATACTCACCATCTTGATTCTTGTCTATGTGTGAGAACTGCAACCTGAGGTTAGTTTCATGGACCCGGACGTAGTGAATGAACTCGGACAATGTGATATCACCCGTATCTTTCCAGCCGGACTTGGCCAGGAATTTCTGGAATCAATCATACCAATATCATTAAGAGGAAAGATTTGTATTTCAGAATTCCATTTTCAATTTTGAGTTTATTTGTAAAAAGAACTGGACCGATTTCAAAAATTCTTTCACTGTTAGATAGATATATTACCCTTTAGTATATAGGATATATTTTTTACCAACGACCCACCCCGGCTTTTCCCGGGTGTATTTATGAAAAAGAATGTGAGAAATGTGAAGTCAATGCCTATGAATTTTTCCACCCGTACAAAGCTGGGGTGGATCACTAGTTTTAGATATTCCCCTTCAATACTCATGTGCAACTAGGTAGTTCATATACTTATTAATCCCTTGAAATTCAATAATCATTCTTGAATTATTAATTTGGAAGATGGTTTGATGTAATGTAGTGGATGGAGATGGCTCAAATCATTCTTCCTGAAGCAGTAAAGACATGATGAACAGAAATAGACGTGATGGTGGTAAAAGTATGGTGAACCAGATAGTAAGGGAGTGTGAGGGAGGTATTGAAGATCCCTTATGATGCCTGAATATCTTCAGGATTCAATTTTTAGTTCTTTGTTGCAGTTCTTAAATTTGTTATTATTATTTTTATGTAATGTTTTAATATTGTTTTTACTCTAAATTGAATGTTGTTAAACCATGACCTTAAATTTCTAGGTGTGGTAAAATATTATGTTATGTAGGTATTACTTATGTAACAGATGATTAAAAATTTGAGTTTGAATGAATGTCTTAATTTAAGTGTAGAAGCCTAATAAATTAATTAGTCAAAAAGAGTGTGGGTGGTTTGTAGTTCCGTTGAACAGCTCTTTTGACTGAACAAAAACAGCACTCTCTAGCACAGAACAACTCAGATATTTTTTTTTCCCACTAGTTATGCGACTTAAAATAACACCCTTGCACAGAACTACTGAATACTTTTTCTACCACTAGTTTTGGGTGTGTTATAAATGATATGAACACTTCACTAATTGATATAAAGTATGCAGGAAGTGGGTGGTTAACAGCTTATTGAATTTTACCTGAGTCGAGGCCATACTAGCAGTTTCAGTTTCAACCTAATGGCTTTATAAATATGTTAGACAGAAATAGCACTTTCTACACATGTCTAGGTCACCCTTGACTTAGTATTACAACTTTACAATCCAGTTCTTTATTTACAGTATTTTCAATAAAACCTTGAATGTTTTATTCGGTTGAAGTTACTTTTTGACCAGCTTCAAAAAAAAAAGGCTCATCTCATTTTGGCAGTTTTGTAACCAATATAAAGTTTTTTGTTTATTTTGTATATTTTTTTAAAATTTTTCTGATTTTCTATGATGGGCATGCATGCCATAGAACAGCCCAGAGAGTATGATTTAATGTAAATGAATGAAAGTTACTGAATAAACATTTAAATTGAATTTTTTGAATGGTTATTCCACACAAAACTTTTAGCCCCCAATTGCTTTTCTATGGGAACCAGATTCTTTGTTTAATTCTTACTTAGAATAATAACACCCAGACAGAGAACAAACATCTGTGTTCACTACACAAATAACTATTCTCAGTGGGGACAAAACTCAAAATTAATGACGCAGAAGTCTGAGCTACCATCTGAGCTAAGAGTCATGTACAAGAGAATAAATAGTTGTATTTCATGAATAATATTCATACTTATAGAGGTCTTCTTACAATAGGCTAGATTTAGCTTACCGTGATAGATTTCACAGATGAGACCTTTCTTATGATAATTTGGTAGATCTCTTGTATGTTTTAAAAGGCCTTTTTGTCAAATAAAGTAGGCATTATTGCTGTATTTCGGTTTGAAGGGTGTGGGTGCTGGTAAAATTACTGGCATGTGATCGTAGGGCACATTCCTGACGTGCGTGACCTACGAGGCAATTCTTTGTTATAGGCGATGGTGACCACTTAACATCAGGTCATGAGCTTGTTCCATCAGCTAGTTGTAAAAAAAAGGCAAATCTTTTATTTTTGCAAGGCATCATTTGCCTAGGTGTGTATGGTACCTAGATTTAGATTTATTTTAGTGCAGTATCTTGGCTAGTGGAGATATTTTATCAATTGGCCATCAAACAAAAAATCATGACATTTATGATAAAGTATGTAGATAGGTACCTCTATCAATGATTTATCAGCTAGAGCTTTGTTTGCAAATCGAGTTTAGACCTATTTTAAGGCTATATAAACTATTGTTAGTTACGTCAGTTGATTTTAACGAGGAATTAATACTGCCTACATGATTTTTTTTATACAACTAGCGGATGAAACAAGCAAGCTGTAACAAAACATAGCCTTGTCACGCACGTCTAGAACGTGCCCTACAATGCACTGCCCTACATCCATAAATTTGAGGCATACAGATGTTCAGCCTCAGCTGCCAGTAATTTCACTGGCATCCACACGCTTCAAACCGAAACACTTGCTGCCTCACAGTAGAAGTACTTAGTACTTCCCCTGACAAGCAATTCACATAAAAAGCTCTATTAATACAACTAATAATTCATGTTATCAGATATTCTAGCTAGACAAAAATATTTTTGAACACCACCCGCTTGTGATTACCTAACATTTGGCCTAGTATTCAGAATAACTAGGACAAACTTTTTAATTTATGTTGCTACCTAATTTTTTTAGCTGCCAGATACAGGTGTAATTCACTAAGTAGGTCATGTAATGATTCTTAGTCATTAAGGTAACAAAAAAAATATTTGGATTTTTTTTTATGCATAAAGGGTGAAAAAATAAAGTGTCCCAGATGTGAACGATCATGCTGATGAATCATGCAACACGTGTCCACTGCTCGTCAAGCCATGGAAGGTGAAAGCCGTTAGTTACACCACAAATGAAGATTGGATTCTAACCTCTGCATAGCTCCGGTTTATGTGCGGGGCCAGCTCCTTGAGTGCAGCAGACAAGTCATGGATGTCTATCTTGCCGTTACCATCGATATCTAATTTAGAAAACAAGTTTTCTAGCCTTTCTTCGTCTTCTTTTGGTAATTCGTCTAGTTCCAACGGTGGACGGGTATGCACCATTCTGTCTGTAGTTTGCGTAAGTGCCGCTCGTTAAATTTTGAGTTAATTTAACTTTATAACAACTAATATTGACATACATAACTTTATTCTAACTTTTAAACATTTTTTTAGAAAAATATTGCACTGCTCCTCTTTCGAACGGTTTTTGACAGCTAGTGGCTGACTGACTGGCTGCCGCACTGCTGCACACACCCACAGATGACGATAGTGTATGTTCTTTCTATGTGTGTCCCTATGAATAATGTTGACTACGGGCTCAGCCAGCACAAAGCATTTTATGCCTTAACGCAATTGAACACAGTATACTCCGACCGTCTAACAACATTGCTAATTAGTAAATGTGTGTGTGGGTGGCAACCAAGTTGCACACAGCTATGTAATGCGCCACCTTTGTAAAACGATTTGAACTAATTTGGAGGACGTTGTCTATTTGTTTTATTGATTTTTTCTCTTCTTCACGCTAGGGGGAAGACGGTTTGGCTCAGGGAAGAGTAATAGTAAATATAACATCCTTGGTTTGGCTTTCAGCACGGATTCCTTTGTGTGCTACGGTATGGGTACGTGGCAATCAATATTGTCGGATAGTTGGGTGTGCCCTTCTTGTCGGTGTAGCCAACCTAGAGTTGTCACCACCCTTAGGTTACCTAAGGGTGGTGACAACTCCAACACTCCAGTACGTGGCACGACTGCCCCCACAGTTCCTAAGAAGACTACTGCAGCTTCATCGTCAGTGAACCGCGGTGCGGGTCGGGATTTTTCAGCGATTTTATATCTTTTAGAGCGCCAAAATTTGCGAGTAAGAAGTACATCAACAGTTGTCTCCGGTTTAACGCCATCTATTATCGTCTACTTGACATAACTTGATCTCACGCTAACAAAATAGTACCTATGGCTACCGTGAAATGAGGTAAGGTCAGGAATATGATAATAGATGGCGTTACACGTAGAGACTAGAAAAATGGCACAAAAAAAAAATGTTACCGGTGATGTTAATGTTAGACTGGAGTTTTGAGGTAGGATGTTAGTTCATAGAAAACGACCTGGTACCTAAGTAGGAACAGTAGGAAGTGACCACAGTAAGTATAAATTCTATTGTACCTTGTTTCTGAACTAAAATTTAACTGACTACGTAAATTTAACTACTTTAAGTAGGTATACCTATCAGGATTGGGTATTTCATGGTAGATAAAGGGTAAACTGCGTTGGAAAGAAATGGAGAAGAGTTCCAATCCAATTGAGAAAGGTAAATAAACACATAATTGTCTTGAATTGCTGGGAGATGGTTAAGGTTCTAGTAAGGTAGGTTATATGTTACTAGGTGTACGACAAGGCAATCCTTCATCGCCACTACAGTTTTATTAATATTGAGATGAGAAAAGATTTGCGTTGTTGATTCGCTTCCGTAGCTTTTCTCTATTTAACTGTAACCGTGTCCGTATCGCAAAACCGCAATTATGTTTGACAATAGTGCTGTGTGACGAACCTCAAGGACCAACCTTAATGTCAAGGTCTCCGACATAGCTGGTAGAATGTCATATAGCTTAAAGAACCGACAACCGTTGGAGAATAAAGGTTCTCGAATGGCAACCACGAACAGGAAGACAAAACGTAGGACGCCCACCCACCAGATGGACTGACGACTTTGTTAAGATCGCAAGAAGTCCATGGATGGAAAGGGCTCAGAATTGGTCTTCTGGATAGGTCTTCTGGTATGAGCAGTGGACTTCTTCAGGCTGATCATGCTTCAGGATGACGATAAAGTGCTGTGTGATGTAATAGCAGACGCCAGGAAGTCCAAAGGGACTTCTCGAAAGGGAGTTTAATGTCAGTTTAAGGGAATCATGTAAACATGATTCCCTTAAACTGAGATTAGACTTCGAAAGTGGTTAGAGTGCATTGGATGTCAAAGTCAACGCAGTTTACGGGTATTTATTTTAATAATTGTTTTATAATATTTCCCGACGTTTCGACTGTGTTACAACAGCCGTGGTCCATAATGCAAATAATAATATACACGTATAATAAAAGTATACGTAAGATCATTAATAAATAAATGCGTTTTGACTTAGCTAAAATATAAACTCAAATCGGTAAAGAAAGAAAAAGAAGCCAAAAGCAAGGCCGCTTTCATTTTGGGAAAAATACCTGCATCTTTGTAAATGTGTGCTTTACTGAAGGTATACGTACTGCGTATGTTTAGGTATTTATAATATAGTGTTTAATTATGTATTATTGTGTTTATAGTTCCTACATACTGTGTGTGACGTTTTGACGTAGGATTTATTTAGTCAACACTCAACACTCGAGGCTTAAAAGCTCAAGGATACTCGTCCCGTAGGTAAGATTGTGGTCTTGCAAGAAAATGTAGCGCGTTTATATCTTTTGTAGGCACATTCAACGCTAGAAGTTTTGTTATTCTGTTTATAGCTTTGTAACCGTAAATAAAGTGATTAAAAGCAGGTATTTGTGAGATAATCTGTCAAAAAAATGTATTTACACTCATCATACCTGCAGGCCGATCATGTAACTTTTGTTGCAATGGTTTCAATCAAAATCTTATTGAAACTGTCAATTTGCGATCACGTATTCGTTCGAAAATTGAGAGTTTCAATTAGATTTTGATTGAAACCATTGCAACAAAAGTTACATGATCGGCCTGCTGTTGTTTACTGGTCTTGTTTAGAGTCGGCGCAAGGTAACTCTGCAAGTGACAGAGGGCGTAAAACATGGCAAAAATGGACTGGAAATGTATCTTCGAATCACAAACGTGAATAAGAAAATCGAACTTGCATTGCGTTTGATGCAAGTTTATATTTTGTGATTGGGATTTCAAATCAGTTTGTTTTACATTTTCCGCCATATGTCACGCGCAATGTTATCTTGCGTGGACTCTAGTGTGTTGTAACGTTTGTCGCACAGGTAAAGACGAGCTCTATCAAAGTATATACTAATATACTATCAAGTAGTTTGACTGGCCTCTCAGCTCAGTTGGTAGTAGCTCTGCCTTCTGCGCTGTAGGCCGTGGGTTCGATCCCCACCGAGACCAAATATTTGTGTAGTGAACACAGATGTTTGTTCTTTGTCTGGGTGTTATATTGTATTCTAAATATGTATTTACAAAATAAAATATGTACATAAGTATTATATTAGCTATCTGGTTCCCATAGAACAAGCTCTGTTTAGTTTAGAGCTTTAAAAAAAAAATGTAATGTTGGTGGGCATATTCAGTATTAATATATTGAAATACGTCCTCCTTTTCTCAGATAGTGGTTCAGATAGGTTTACCTACACACTCCTTACAGGTTTATAGTTAGTTATTTTTCTAAGCGATCTAACTTTCTCATCTTTCGACAGACATCTCTCATCGAAAGTTCGGGGTCCATCTAAAATCGGTTGAATTATTTTGTTGTTGGATTATCTATACAAATAAGTCACATTGTAAAATATTGTCACGTAGGATATTCTTTGTGACAAACATAAAAACCTCGTCATTCACATCACGACTTCATTTAATTCACTCAATAAAACCAGTCCTGTTGCAAACTAGACCTTTCAACGAAGACTATCTCTTTTACTCCTAAGCGCAAAAATGAGACAAGAGATGAAATTTGTCAAACCCCGAGGTAGATATCTGTCATCGGGTTCCAACTAATAACCCATGGGGATGGCACGCTATTATGTCAAATGACAATACACAAATTGACGCGACCGAAAGACTATAAACTTCAAAAGTTAATACTGAGCGGCTGCAACTACCACGGGTTATAGAAATACGACTCTACCAACTATATAATAAAGTTCAATAATAAACTGAAATGCCAAAGAAAGAATCACACTCAAAACTGGACTGTGTGAAGTTAACGTTAAGGGAGTTTATTTATTGGGAATGCTAACGGTATTGTCAATAAGTCGGAACGATGCAAAAAATCTGAAAGGGAGCGAACAAAAGCTCATAAAAGTTGGAGATTAATCGGGGATTTGGACACAATATACACGCCGCGCACACATGTCATGGGCCCATGAGCTGAGCTGAGACGTCAGGGCAGCCCTGTTTGGCAATGACATGATAACAAAGAGGGTACCATCGCATTTGTCGACAAAATCATAATATTAGGGGCAACGATAGACGGATATGGATGTGAAATTTTAGACTCAATCAGCTAATAAAACTTTTATAGCATAAGTGCGCTAACTTTTTACTTTTAAAGTTTGAATAGGAAGTGAGTTTTCTTCCGTGTAAAAATATAAAAAATAGTGATAATTTGCTACCTACCTATTTACTTTCATTTTTAAAACATGTATTTGCAAAGATTGATCCTTAGCAGCAAAAGAAACCATTGGTCAATAATACAGGATGTAATATTTTTTGATAAAACCATTTCCGCCAAAAATAAAAGTTTTGAAAAAAATAAATATCCAGTTATTGTTTTCTTACAAATCATGACTCCTTTCACGACTTTTCCCTCTAATGGTATCGGACTTGGCCATCACCGCCCTTTTCAAAAAAACCACCCTGTATAAGATGAGAATTTATGAGTATTTTAGTTATACCTAAGATTTTTGAATAGTTTTTCGACTTTTATCCCGAATTTATAAAAATATTGAAAACCCCGAAAGTTGGTACGAAAAAAAATCTATAATATATCTATAATAGAAGATTGATTTGCCGCCTTCCCGGTTTTTTTTTTTCTCTGGCGGGCCTTCGGCTTCGGCTCGCCAGCACTATTCAGCCATTATTTTCATTCTCATAATTTAAAAAATGGTAAATTGTTTGCTCAAATCTATGTTATTTTAAATAAATAGTTGAAGCTATATATTAATCAAGTAATTTAGAAAATCTATAGGTTATTTAAATTTAAATTTTACATTGCGCTCTAATTAGACTTTATAAACTTCTTACCGTTGTAATGGGTTTCCAACCTACTTGCTGAATAAAAAGTTGGAATTTGGTTCAACGACCTCCTTGCAGTTAGAAAGACTTTAGAAAGTTGGAACATGGTTGAATAAAATAGAACTAGTTTTTTTTTATAATTTGACAGCTGTCAGTAGAAAGCGATTCTCCCTAGGGCTGAAAGTTTTACTTTCTATTAGGCCCCTCAGGCAACTTCAGACCTACTTTCAGAGTATGAGTAATGAAAAGGTTTTTGTAGTTCGTCGAAAGGTAAATTGTGGTATACGATTTATGACGAAAAAACTACTGACTAGATCTCGTTCAAACCAAATATCGTTGAAAGTTTGCATAGTAATGTACAACATATATTTTTTTTAGTTTTATCATTCTCTTATTTTAGAAGTAAGAGGGTAACGGGGAAATTTTTGAGTTTCAGTTTCAAGTATGGGGACCCCCAAAATTCATAGTTTTTTTTCTATTTTTGTGTCAAAATCTTAATGCGGTTCACAGAATACATCTACTCGCCAAATTTCACCAGTCTAGCTCTTATAGTTTCGGAGAAAAATGGCTATGACATACGGACGGACAGACAGACAGACAGACAGACATGACGAATCTATGTATAAGGGTTCCGTTTTTGCCATTTGGCTACGGAACCCTAAAAATGGTCTAAGAATAAAGATGAGTGAATACAATAAACAATAGAGAGGGTAAACCCCTCTCTCTCTGACTGCGAAATAACAAATACTTACCTAAGTATACTTAGTATACAATCTTTGGTCGGGTGCGTAAGATTTATTGTAGTGGAAGCTTATTTTAAATCTAACTTAAAAGGTGAATGAAACACATTTAATTTTAGAACATAAAAATAAAAGAATACTGAGATTTTAAATGACATTTATTTAAACCACTACTTAAAACCGTAAAAGTTATATATTTTTTATCACAGAAGCAAATAAACAAACGTATACAATAAAAAAAAACAAGTAGGTACTTTTGGAAGGGGCAGATACAATCAACTCAAAAAATCATGCCGAAATGTAAGGCTCATAAATTGCCAATAACATAATAATTAGTTATATAAAAAACTAGGTATTTTTGTAATATTAAGTAAGTACATCGTATTAAATAGGTACCTAACATAGTACGTTAAGTACCCAGTAAACTAACAAAATACCTTAATTATATTCATAAAAGAAATATCAGCTGAAAGAGGGGGAATAATTGAATTCTGATTCTTATTTAACTATAGTAAGAAGTAACACCTTTACGAGA
This sequence comes from Thera obeliscata, assembly GCA_947578465.1. Lineage (NCBI taxonomy): Eukaryota > Metazoa > Arthropoda > Insecta > Lepidoptera > Geometridae > Thera > Thera obeliscata. The sequence goes on along the minus strand of OX387922.1, from coordinate 4,719,087 downwards.
TCAATACAAAGTAAAAGTACAAGCTTCTACAAGATTGGAATGTAAATGGGCCTACAGTGCTTATAAAACAACGAGTACATGCATGTAGGATGATAAATAAAACCTCCTTATGCACATTAAGGTAGGCCTTCTTCCTTGCCAGCTTGGCGCTACAGTTCCAAAAATGAATTTGTTCATTTGACCATAGAAAAACTCATTGCACTTTTTGATTTGTTTGCTTCACATTTTCAAAGTAGTGGCGCTTTTTTTCGGTCAAGTCAGCAGCGCTTATAAAGCTCCTTCACCAAGGTTATCTGTCGGTGTCACGGGCAGATAATACCATCATAACAATACCAACATAGCAACGAAATAACCGTTGAAATATGACACCAATCCACGACTTCGTTGAGGATAGTTAAAGACTCGGTTCTAATATCTTTCACTTATCTTGAAACTTCAACTACATAATGAAGTTGTATGATTAGGTACATACGTTGTTTTATTAGGTAGGTAATCTCTTTTTTGTCGATATAGCGCCAAGCTGTATACTACATATCATAATAATACTGTGTATAGGTACACTGTATAATATACTGTATCATAATTATTATACATAATAATATAGGTTGTAAACGTGATATTGAGTATACAAATAATATATATTACGTTCGTTAAATATATATTACCTACGAGCCACTTGCACACAGTTGCATTTTGTAAGTTTGTTAGACTTGCTTTTTTAAGTGTAACGCATTGATCATGATTTAAGGCTTTCTGGTTCTTCATGATTTGTCATACAATTACCGTCACTCTATATTAGTTCCCGTGACGCGATTTCCGAAGAACCAGCCTCAAACTTATTTTATCATTTTCTTACCGTCACTATAAATTCTTTACGGTGACGTGAAGAATCAGCCCAATAATGATTACCAACCGATCGTTGTGCAAGCCGCCCAGATGCTCCAAGAATTGCCATCATTACTAACTTTATTGACTAGATTCGATATAATGATGAATAAAATCTATTATTTTAAATGCTTACGAACTAAGTACAGTTTTTTAATTTATTTTCACAAAGTTACATCATCTTAAATACCTCGCATTTATACGATAGTAGTACATATTCATGAGAATTTTTATTTTAAACAGAATGTATCTAATGTGGTTTTATTCAAATAATGTTTCATAATAACAGTTTTTGTAATTCATGAACATTAAGTTGAGAACTACAGTTAGGTGAACCTGCATAGGTTACAATTATTTTTAAATATAATATAACTATTATATTTAAAAATAATTATGTGGATTGTCCACAATATATATTATTATTATTATTTAAAAACTTAATACGCTGTGAAATGTAACCGTAATAATTGTAAGGGTTGTCCACAACATTTATTATTATTATTATTTAAAACAGTAATACAGTGTGAAATGTTTATATGATTACCACGAATTTGGCAACATTTAAAGCAATATTACAGCTGACATTTACAGATATGGGAATGTACAGAAACCTGCCTGGTTTTTAGGATCAAACCAATAGAAATTGGTTACTTACACAATATGTATATCGCTATGGTACTTAATTATCCTAAGAGTTATCGACTGGAACCTTAACTAATGATCTTACAAACTGTGAGGTACATTACAAAGAACGAACATGTAAGGTATTTGCTAAAATACATTTGCGATATGAAAGTGATGATAAGAGAGGGATATGACGGCGAGATAAACCGTCACAAAATAATGAATACATTTACTTGTATGAAATTGGGACTAATCACGGGTAACAGTTTGTGATCCACGGATATGGCCCTTAAGCTTAAGGGGAAATCTTTAACTCAATCATTAGACCTGTACTGTATGGATCTGAGTGCTTGGCAACCAAGCTGACGGATGAAAGAAGAGTGCATGCGACAGAGATGCGAATGTTGAGATGGATGTGCGGGGTAACACGAATGGATAAGTGAAACGAGTACATCAGAGGAAGTTTAAAAGTAAGTCACGGAGAAAATGAAAAGTAATCGGCTAGTGTGGACGATGTGGATCATGTTATTAGGAGGGAAGAATAACATGTGAAGAAAAGAGTGTTAGGATGTAGATGAATATGAAGGTAGAGGTAGGCCTATGTCTACGAATGAAGTGAGTACTGAGGTGACGAATGATAGGGGAGAATGGAAGAAAAATACATGTTATGCCGATCCCACCTAGTGGGTTACGGGCAGGAAGAATTAGAATACATTTTTAGATATAAATGAAATCTTATGCTATTTATGATACAATTCATCTTTATATTACAATATGACACAAAATAGAATGCAAGTTTGAAAAACTTTCCTTTTAAATTGCACAATAAATCCCTAACCTTGCTTTCTTTTGCGCAATTATTAAATTTAACGTGTATCACTTATTTTTTCTTAATTTAATTACATAATATACATTATAAGGTATAATTTACATGACACATATTTATTTATACCTACATGACAAATGAGCTTAATTTTCTATTAATTGGTATAAGTAGACTAAAGGCTGTTTATGCTACGTAACTTAGATACAGCACAGCAAACGAAGTAAACACTGAGGTTGGTTTCTTACATCAATATAGAGGAATTAATTCGAATATTTCAAACAATTTTCATAAAAATGGATCTTATCATAATTTACTTTTTTTGATTGTGCAAAGTGTGCCAGCCGTTGCTGCTTTTTTCTCGCTTAGCTCACTGCTTCAAACAATATATCATTATACTCTGGGTATAAGATAATCCGTCATATTAGATTATTCAAGCGGATAGCCATTATTCAACTTGAGCTTACAATAAGAGCTAGACTATTATATATTATATGCTAGTGTAATATGTACGCAAGGGATTTCACGGATTTTGCACGGATCAACCATTCAAATATTTGACAAATTGAACTTGAATATTTGCTTGCAAAATTTGATAAGCAATCTATGGAACCAGCCCTAAGTAGTACAGCGAAGACATTATTCGGTAGGTGCACTGTATACTGAGTGCTAATTATGTAAAAAGCTTATAATAATGATTAAGTATTATGTATTTTGAGAAACAGTAGTAACTTACTTATTATCTCCTATAGGGAAAAAAAATTATCTGCAAAGTAATTAGGTGACTACGTTGCATCATAGACAAAGGAAAACCTTTGTCTATGGTTGCATACAACGATATTGAGACCTAGACGCAACAAATATAATTATGGGAATACCTAACTATCCGTAAATAGACATTTATGATTAACAACATTGGTACCTTATGATTTATTTTTTGATAAATAATCCAGAAACTTGTAACAATTTATATCTGAAACCCTCGACGATTAAGAAAATTACCTCAAAATGATGTATCACGATATTTTTTGAAACCAACCTCGCATGCAAGCAAATAACTTCACGAATTCTTTTAAAAGAATCACAGTCCTTGTCACGGTTACTAAGTATGTACCTTCTTCTTCTTCTAATAATAATAATAATAATAATATCGATATCGACCTGCTAACACCAGGAGGTGATCGAAGAAGAAGTGGTTCACATCTGCCCAATATCAGAAATGGAAAGGAACCTCGGGTATTCTTCCCGATTTGTACATGTCGGTGATGATTCTCTCTATGGTAATGTCACCGATCGTGTTGCGGAAGAACAGTTCTATGATTGTAAGCGCGGGGATAGTCTTCAACCTGGTCAGGATCTGAAGCAGTTGACTGGCGCGACCAAAATCGCGCGGGTGGACTTTGATCAAGTGCTGAAAGAAATTGATAAATGTCAGCACAATAAACCGAAAAATGTAAGTCCTTGTTTTTGACAAACCTAAAAATGAAATGGATATTATGTTGTTTGAATAAAATGCCCATAGTTATACGGGACTCAAGCGAACAAAAAATGATCCATGATTTTGTTTTATGTTCGTTGATGTATAAATAAGTTCAGCATTTTCGCTTCAACATTGAGCTCGTTTTATAACGCTTTTATTAGCTTCACCTGTATGTAAGTTTTTTTTTTTTTTAATGTAACTAGCTGATGGAACAAGCATATGGCCCACCTGATGTTAAGTGGTAACCATCGCCTATAACAAAGCAATGCCTCGCAGGTCACGCACGTCAGGAACGCGCCCTACGATGCACTGCCCTGCGTCCATCAACTGGAGGCATACAGATATTCAGCCTCACGTGCCAGTAATTTCACCGGCACCCACACCCTTCTAACTGAAACACAGCAATTCTGCTTCACGGCAGAAATAGGCATAGTGGTAGTACTTCCCCGGACGAGCCCATCACAAAGAGCTCTACTACTACTAAGTTTGTTTGTTTGTAAGGTCGATGACAATGCAATAATATGAAAATAAAAACTAAAAAGTAAAAAATAAATTATAGTTTAAAAAACCAAAAAAACACGCTTTTATAACTAATTGAACTAAAAAGTTAAAAATAAAACTGTATTATTCCATTGAAAAATTTATATTATTGTACAAAAAGCGTGGGGGGCTTGATTTTGATTGTTGTAAATATTTTATCAATAGTTTATTATATCTGAAGTTATTATAAAAAGCACCCCCCCCACGCATTTTTGTACAATAATAAAAAAAATTGAATTGATTATTACTTGATTTGATTGATTGTTGTATTTATTATTTGTATGAATTTATGTTAATGAAATGTATCTAGTAAGTTAAGTATGGATTGATCTATCTGAAATAAATGCATTAATAATAATAATAATTACAGTTTTATTTTAAACTTTTTAGATCAATTAGTTATAAAGCGGGTTTTTTTAGTTTTTTAAACTATAATTTATTATTTCATATTATACTGTGTGTGTGACGTTTCGACGTAGGATTCATTTAGTCAACACTAATAAACTATACTTTTTTTTTTTTAAACTTATGTTTTAATTTTCATTATACTTGTTTCACCAGGTGAATAATATGGTATGCATGAAGGTTAGTAGATACAAAATAACACTTACGATATTCAAAGCAGTTTGAATCCGAAATTGCATTTCAGCGGCCGCAGGCAAGTATGGTAGTGTTCTAGGCTGAGACTGATTCATAACGCTTCTGCGTACAAAATCATCGCCACTGAAATGGGTCTTGAATAAAACCAGCAAGCGTAAATACCCGTATTCCTCCTCATCAAGCCTAAGGCTATTTATTTCGTTCAAGACAGATGCAAATGCATCCACATAAGGGCGGTCTAACCTGATCCGGGCATGCCTAATAAGCATGCTATTTAGATCTAGCGGGAAAATGCACTGCGCTACGCCCAGAACGAACAGCTCAGTCCACGATTCTTCAATGAGTAGAAGTCTTTCAGGAAGAGAAAAGGATTCAAAGGGTAGAATACCCTTTATCCATTTGACGTTCAAGAACAGCACTCTAGCGGCTGACTCACACAGCCTTTCAGGATCATTGTTATGACCTAAGTTATTTGTGAATAGCAGTGGAGAGTAAAATCGAGGTGGGGAATAGATATTCGGAGGACCGAACAGGTTCAATCTATTAAAATGAGCAAAAGGATTGGGGTATAGCGGTAGAGTTCTTGGCATCGTAGGTGGTGCGAGGCTTGGTTCTGGTATAGTGTTCGCTGGGTATATACGCGGCGGTGTAGGTATCACGGGGTCTTTCGCGAACATTTCCATTTGACGACGGATAGTAGAGTTCCTTGGACCTCTCTCGTGCTGGACAGCTGAAACAACAATTCAAAAGTTAAAAACAAAGCATATGGCAGTTGGCATTTAATGTTGAAAATCTTGAGACTATTTTACCATCTTTATTCATGCCAGCATCGATGCACTTGGCCAGGCGGCAAGACCGGCATTGGTTCCTGTGTATCTTGTCTATGATGCAGGTGCCAGGCACCCTGGCTTTGCAGATGTAGTTGCGTTCGCGCCTGACGGAACGCTTGAAGAAGCCAGCGCAGCCATCACATGCGAAAACGCCGTAGTGTTTGCCGGAGGAGTTGTCCTTGCAAACGCCGCAAGGGACATCATACAGGATGCGACCTGGCGAAAAAATTCTTGATAAATAAAATTGTTTCAATTCCAGGAAATCAGTGCTCCAAGGGAAAGAACCAGTGTGGCGTTAAGCTGAAAACGTGCATCGTAATCTTTTTAGATTCTGAAAATAAATTAAAGTTTCATGATGTGTCGAATGAAATTTCATTAGACACATAACATCAAATTTATATATCCTTTTGTACCTATCACAAGGGTCACTTTCAAACGACCAAAAGGTGAGTCTAGTTGCCAGTTTCACGTTTAATTATGTACTTACCTACATTAATTAAGAATCAAGCCCTTGAAAACTGCGATGGCATACTGTAGGCCTACCACAAGCTCTGTCTGGCTCTGTCTCTTACTCTGGTTTTGAGTCTATGTCAGTGCTGACTAAATAAATTCTATGTCGAAAAGTCAAACACGCAGTATAATACTTCTTCTTCTAATCGTGTCACTGATTCTTTCGAACCAAGTGTAGTGAAAGGATTTTTAAGTGCGCCTCAAAGAGGCTCCTTTCGTGCAATTGACACATATTTTCGAACTTTTTAGGTTCTACGATATGCCGGTTTCCTCACGATGTTTTCCTAGTATAATACTGTTGAGCACTCTCACTGACTCAAAACCAGAGCCAGAGACAGAGCCAGACAGAGCTTGTGGTAAGCCTACTGATCACACAAACCATGTGCGAACCGAAACCACACACTTCGTGGCGCTTGTGCAGCTAGATCTAATGCAGTAATCTAACATTATTACTAACTGCTACTACTACTACTAAACCCGCGATTTAAAAGTAGGTCACGTAAAATACGCTAAAAATCTACTTTATGAACTTTTACAAAACCCTTTAAAAACACGGTTCCACGGCACGATAAAAATTAGCCTGTCATTTTGTGACCCCTAAACTACCCATGCAAAAAAATACAATACATTGCTCTATGAAAAATTAAAACTAATCTATCCCACGGAAAAAATACATTACACTGGGATAAAAACTAGCCTATGTGCTATTCCTGACTATAATCTATCTCTATTCCAAATTTAATTCAGATCTGTTTAGCCGTTCTGGCGTGATCGAGTAACAAACTATTTATTATATTTATTATATCCATCCAAATTATTTACATTTATTATATTAGTGGGATGTGGGATTCTCAGGTCCGTATTCAGAAAAAGTCCTTGAATCTGAGTCGAGCCTCAAGTATGGATTTTTTGACAGCTCTCCATTGAAAAGTGTCAAAAATCGATGTTTGAGGCCGAGTAGCATTTTGCAATATCATATTATAAGAGCATAATAGTAGAATCAAAGCAACGGGCCAAAGGCAGCGCGGTTTTTATTTTTGTAGCTTGCTTGATTGTAAATCTCCTGACAACAAATTTGAAAAACGTGGATGCTTTTTTCCTTTAAGGCGAAACTAAGCCGCCTAATGGCGGCTTAAATAGGAAAAAAGCATCACAAAATGGCATAAAAGCTTGTAGGAAGAACGTATAAAAGTCATAAATCATTGATCTGGAGAGCTCGTGACGCCACAAGCCTAACGACTGGGGCAGGGAGCCACAGGACTCCGCCTATCGAAGGGTGTGCCTCAGGGTAATTTATTGTGCCCTTCGCTAAAAGAGCAATGCAATACTTAAAACGGTACATTTATTGTTGATTGATTTGCTTTTGTATTTCACCCTATTCGGATCACTTGTAAGTCATTAATTATTGTTCAAGTGGCCTACAATTAAGTAATTTATTACAATTTACATTTAGACCAAAGTGAACGAATGATAAAAAGCTTTCACAATTATGCTGTAAACATCAAATAGCGACTAAACAAACAAGTACAGTCTATGTTTGTTTAGTCATATTTGTTTTCTTGCAGCTACGCAGTAGAAAAGGTTTATTTTTATGGAGCTTTCTAAATAGAGTTCATAAAAATATTTAGGTAAATATTCGATGAAAGCCTTTGAGCAATATTATAATCTAAAAATCAATTAGGTAGAGTAGGTACATAGAACATACATACTTAAGATTGGTTGGGATGTGTATAGACAAGCGAACACTGTTTTTTTTTTTTGTTTTTGGATTTTTGCAATATTGAATAACCGTTACTTTGATAAAAGTCACTAAACTCGGCTGGTATCCATGTGTGAATTTGCAATGTATATGTTGTATGTAATAAGTACATAATTTTATATGGATATTAAAACATAGGTACGAAACACACAGTAGATTATGAAAATTATTCAATCTCAATGATCGCTATTTTCATTATTTGAGTGATAATTTCATTAAAAAGGTACAAGTAATTAAATATATCAAAGTAAATTAATTCATTTGCAAGTAAATTCTATTAGGATTCAAAAGCCAACACTGCAATATGGAATGCAGGTCCACGTTATTTTATAATAGATGAGTCTGGAATCTATTGCAGAGAGAATTCCAAATTATAGTTTTAAGTATTGAATTGAATAAACGGTATTTAATTTTATATCAAATTATTATGTCTATTCACCTTTATCAAAGATATGCTAAAGACTTTTAAATCCAAGCACTAATTTACCGACTACCTACTGCCACAATAATACAACTCGAGATCTACAAAAAATATGCGGACCATTCATCGATTCCACGACAAAATAAAGCACGCCTTTATACACCTCCAAACACGACGGTAGTCAAAAAGGCAGACTCTTAAGGCATTCAACACATCCTATTCACATCGAATTGAATGTACCACTTGGCACAGGAAGCGGGGTATCGTATGTAATAATAAAAAACCCCTGTCTATAGACAAAGCCAAGAAGCAAAGCTTGGGAACAGCTTATGGAATAAAAGAAACGAGAACAACAGGTTCAATGGTTGAACTGCAGCCATTTATCTGAAGCAATAATTAGTGTACCTTATTTCCCTATCTATAAGAACTTGTTTTGAACAATAGAAAATACTTTATTGATTGAATTTGAACATTATCAAATTGAAAAATAACCACGTTGAACCCGCTTTAACTACCAATTGTAGCCAACTTTTTGTGTTCTTTCCTAATTTTTTTCCTAATTGGATAAGGTAATAAATAGTATTCTATTTGGACGTCATCTGACTAATTCCTTATAATGTTAAGCGGCCATCTGTGGTTTAACAGCTGAACTACTTCTCACTGTACTATTATTTACTTCGCTGATTACTGGCAGGTAATTTGTTACGTCAATATTACGTGTGCGACACCAGCCCACGCGGCAAAAAAAGTTTGTCCGGAGTCCAAAGTGCCGCCCTCTTTTACTCGGCACCACCGAACGCTCTGTCATTTACCTACCTACCTAATTATAATTCGATGGAGCCGGCTGCACGCACGTAAAAACATGACTCATACGGCGTTACCTCGCTCTGAGGCGTTCAATTTAAGGCTTGAAGTTCAAGCGAGGGCGCGGAACGAGCGACAAAGAGGCACAATCGGCCTCCGCGTTCGGCAGCGTTCGACATCTGTCTCTCTCCTACTTGAGTGAGCGATGCGTCCGCGTAGACGTATGACGTTGTCACGTCAACTATCGTCAGTAAACCGACTTTACAGGCAACGGATTTTTTTCTTTCAAACCAGTGTGTCGAAAGGATTTTAAGTACACCTCAGAGAGGCACCTTTCGCGCACTCGACATGTTTTTCGAACTTTTTAGATTCTACGACGTGCCAGTTTCCTTACGATGTTCTCCTACACCGATACAGGGTACTGACATAGTGCAATAATTTTTGCAACAGAAAAACTCATCAGTACACGACTGGGTTTGAAGTCACGACCTTTTTTTTATTATTACTTGTTAACCCTATCTGTGCCATCCCCAGGCTTGGTGATGACTCCCCTGAGAACTGTCACCTGTGCATTGCGTGTTGTACTTGGGGTCAAAACATATCGTTATTAATCGGCCTCATTATAGGTGGGACGGTAGCTCTTTAAATTAAAACTCATTTGGAGATCAATTCCCACGCTAATTCACTATTGATTACTTGTATGATAAACAATGAATTATAACCATTGAACACGGTAAAGTGATTATTGGACCGGCCTGTCAGCTCAGTTGGTAGTAACTCTGCCTTCCGAGTGTACAAATATTTGTGTGGTGAACACAGATGTTTGTTCTCTGTCTGGGTGTTATATTGTATTCTAAGTAGAATACAACAAAAGTAAAATATGTAAGTTATCAGCTATTTGATTTCACTTTTTACACACATCTCACACTTGCTTAGCGATTCATCTGTGTTTTTAATTTCTTATTTTTCAACTTTTGATTTTAAATGTAAGTTTCTAAACTAAATACTTAATATACTACCTACCAAATTTAGCATGCTAGTTAGATAACCTGATATGCTACCTATTTCAATTAGTTCGCCGAACATAACTTTAGAAAGATAATAATTATTGCTGTTTTTGTACCTACCTACTTACTTTATTGCTTACATAATGTAGATTCAAATTGGTTAATGTATAAAATACATCGAATAGCTTAAGATAAACAATATTGTAACTGTGAGTCTAAGAATAAATAAATAAATAAACAAATAAATAAATAAATAGTTCAAGCTCTGCTTAGTTTGGGGCTAGATAGTGTTGTGTGGATCGTCTATAATATTTAATTTATTTCTCTAAGTACAAGTTTTTATAAAACAATACCAAATAGACCGATACGGATTTTAAATCACACACAACGTTATCATCTAGGTCTTATTTCCAACAACCAACTTAGTTACTAAAGCAGTTGGGTCATTGACCTCATGAAGAACGAGAAAAAGACCTAAAAGACCTCCCCACGAATTCAACGGAAAAATTTTGAAGATTTTGTCTGGTTTCTTTGTCTTAATCAAACTTTGAATGAGTCCGACAATATTTTATTTTATTTGTACAATCTGTTTCTTGAATAAAATAAAATTACACTGAACAACTCTACAGAAGCGTCACGACACTCAGATCATTTCTGCGGTTAATAACAAGAGCACAATTAGTTCAGGCAATAGAAAAAAAAAAAACAAATCGAATGGGGATTCAGCGATCACCCGAACCAAGCGTATGAAACAAGGGCCTAATTCTCGGCTCGTCTCGGTCATTTTGCAATTTTATTTTATTGCTTCTTTTCGAAGAGAGAATGGATGATTTCCTTGAGTACCTAATTCATCGACGACCTCATCGTAAAAGCATCAACAGCAACGATATACGGAAAACGTAGAAAAAGTGCGGGGTTGTGCAATGCCAATGTGTATTTAAGGGACATTGAAAATCTCGGTCGGCCCGAGAATTAGGCCCCAGTACCCTTGTACCTACTCCTATGAGTTATGTCTGACAAATCCTTGTTATCACCACTTTTATGCATGGAAAAACGAAAAATGCCCCTACCCTTCGCTTCGAGAGCTTTATGGAAAATTGGGTGTACCTACTACATCACAATTCACATTGAAGTAGCATTAGACCTAACACGCTTATTGTCTGAGTAGCAAAATGCCTGAAATGTCTGCTTTGCTTTTCACCTAAACTTCGGCGCCGTAGACTCGATATCACTAGGAGTACTAGTATAGTATTATCTTATCTGTGCTAGGAGTAAGCCGGCACCTAGACTTACTTGGCTATAAGACGTTTCAAAGTGATCCTTGCCATACCATGAATTTTTTTAGTTTAACTTTGAAAGTTTCGGAGGCAAAACTTTTACTATACATCGAAATGTCGAAATGTACGTAAAAGTGTTGTCGCCGATTTTAATCGAAATGCGCGCGACTGATTGCGTGAAAAAAATGTGGTCTGAAAATACATATTCACAAAAATGAATTGGAAAATCGTACTTGGATAGCATTTGATGTAGTCCATAATTTGTTATTGGGAGATCATAGTTATTTCAAACTGATAGGTATTTCAAGTTGTTACATTTTCCGCCAACTGTCACAGTTGTGAAAATAACGAATTCGTAGGCCTACCACGAGCTCTGTCTGGCTCTGTCTCTGGCTCTGGTTTTGAGTCTGTGTGAGTGCTCACCAGTGTATTATACTGTGTGTATGACGATGACGTTTCGACTTAGGATTTATTTTGACAGCACTCACACAGGCTCAAAACTAGAGCCAGAGACAGAACCAGACAGAGCTTGTGGTAGGCCTACAGTACGCTATCGCAGTTTGCAAGGGTTTGATTCTTAATTAATGTAGGTTAATATACTGTAATGTATCATTTGCTATATATATATAATGTATCATAGGCCTATGCTGAAAAGCAAAAATAATTACTGATGCCCAAGCTATACTTAAAATAATTATTTCTAATTTTATAAAATTAAAACTAGTTTAGATAGGATTTTTTATTAGATACACCCTGTTGTTTAAATTAAGTATAGTCTAAAATGTCATAGTTTATAAGGTTGTTAATAAAGGCTAATTGAAATTGAATCATTTACGTGAATTTTCCCTCAGAAGCGAGAAGTCTGTTTAGGTAACTAATTAGGTTCTGCGCGTCCATTGTCAGTTGAAATTACTAACGTAATAGTATTGTTTATTTCAATATTGATAATAGCATCAGGCTCACGCAACAGGATCACGAGGGTGTCGGGATGATAGTCGACAGATGTCCGCACGCACCTCGTGGGAATACCGCCAATGATCCTCACACATCACGACATCTCATCAAGTAATTAGCACAGCAACCAGTCAATGATCTATTTTACAACCATGACACTAATAAAATTGTTCTGACTGAATGTTCTACTGACTTTATTTTGTTTGGTAGGCGAAACAAATAGTTTTTTCATTACTCATACTCTGAAAGTAGGTCTGAAGCTGTCAAATTATAAAAAAAACAAGTTCTATTTTTTTCAACCATGTTCCATTTTTCTAAAGTCTTTCTAACTGCAAGGAGGTCGTTGAACCAAATTCCAACTCTTTATTCAGCAAGTAGGTTGGAAACCCATTACATCGGTAAGAAGTTTAAGAAGTTTAAAAAGTCTAATAAGATAGCGCAATGTAAAATTCAAATTTAAATAACATAAAGATAGTATTAAATAAATAATATATCTTCTAAATTACTTGATTAATATATAGCTTCAACTATTTATTTAAAATAACATAGATTTGACATTTACCATTTTTTAAATAATGAGAATGAAAATAATGGCTGAATAATGCTGGCGAGCCGAAGCCGAAGGCCCGCCAGAGAAAAAGAAAAAAAAAACCGGGAAGGCGGCAATTCAATCTTCATTTTCACTATAATTTTTCTTTCATATTTTTATTTTTACTTTCCTTGTATTCGTAATGAAAAGCACAGTGTTTACCTCGGATGAAAGTCTTTTAAGTCCCTCAAGCTCCATTGGCGCCCTCGCTACGCTCTGGCGCCAAACCCGTCTCGGGACTCAAAAAACGTGACTTTCAACACTCGGGTAACAATAAGCTATTATCAATGAAGTCATAAATGGTTTCTAAACGTCTAAAAAAGAGAAGAGAAGAGAAAGCTCGGCATTTTGATCGAACTTCGCAGAAATTCTTAATATTGAAATGTAAATAAACCCGTGTGGCACTGATTTGGAGCAGATGGGCTATCTCTAGATCGTAGGTAACGGTCTGCAGATAGCTCAACTGTTTCTTGTGTATTCTGTACATTTTGTAAATATGCTTGTAAGTTTCTTTGTGTATATTCTTTATCTCTATGGCACGTAGTACATATTTAATTTGTTAGGCGCCAGTTCTATGCGAATGAACTTAGTGTTTTTTGTAGATAGCCTAATGTTAATCCAGGTTACGAACTATAATTATTCTAAGTACTATCCAAATCGGTTTCATTGTTGACGTGATTAAGATCCAAACATCAACTTTTGCATCTATTATTTGTTTGGTGAAAAGTTTTCTTCTCAAGTTTTAAGGCTTGGTAAAATCCAAGCAGGGAAAAGGTTGCTCAGACTCCTCACTCTCACTACTATCAGTTCGCACCCCGATTGGCAAAAATGCCATCCCCAAGGACTTTACTAATTAATGTGATTTTGTGTGTTACTGTATATGGCTGCTTGTTTCTTAAATGATGTGATGTTTATGTTTTGAATTTAACTTATTGCAATATCTGCGTATCTTTCGCTCCATTCCTCAAACAAATACAACAGGTAGTAAGTACACTTCGTCCTGCATTTTCATCGAACTTCGCAGAAATGTACTCAATATTAAAATGCAAATAAATCCGTAGCATTTAGTTTGTTAGGTGTGATGCATATTCTTTTATTTTATTATAGTTTTCCATAGCGAAATTGTATAATTATTAGGTGTAATCCTTTAGTTTCAATTTTGTTTTACCAGCACGCTTCGTTCCCCGCCGTCCGTTTCTGCTGTTTTCACTACTTTCTATACTAAGGTTGCCTGGATGAAATCGCTGTCAGCTTTGTTGTTGACAACGATTTTCATTGTAATTTATATAGTTACGCCTAGTACTATGGTGCGAATACAATAAAGTGTTATCTAACTATCAACCCAAAAAAGAATATTAAAAAAAGTAGCTTTCATATTTAGTGTTTTAAACTTACTTGAAGACGGCATCGTGGTTGATATTCACTTGCTATTTTATACCATTATCTGAAAAGAAATAAATCATTATTAGTAACATGAACGTTCACACAGTGAAGTGTCGTGTGAATCGAAACTGCTGGGGCCGTCAGCTTCCGCGGTCTACAAGTGCTCTCGAAAAATTAAAATGAAAGAATAAGAAACGATTTGATCAGAAAGAACTGCAACAAATGTAAGAAAATAAAGGCCTATTGTTAAAGCTCACCGCTGACATCTTTTTCTATTAAAGCAAAGTGCCGCGAGGTTTTGTTCATTATTTGCATTGTTCTAATCGCTCCTCGTTGAGAGAAGTGCCATCGAGAGGCTATAGTTATTGCATTCAAAACGATTTGCGATTGCCATACAAACATATAGACCTTAGTTTATAAGGACTTTATGTTAAAAAAAAGCAGCCAAGTGCGAGTCGGACTCGCCCATGAAGGGTTCCGTAGCATTAAGTAACATAATATAAAGGTTCTTGTAGTTCGTCGAAAGGTAAATTGTGGTTTACGATTTATGACGTATAAAAAAAAACTACTGGCTAAATCTCGTTCAAACCAAATATCGTTGAAAGTTTGCATAGTAATGTACAACATATATTTTTTTTTAGGGTGGGGGACCAACTTTTTTCCACTTTGGAAGTGTCTCTCGCGCAAACACTCGTGTTTTAGAAAAAAACGATACTAGAAACCTCAACATCATTTTTGAAGACTTATTCATACCCCACACCCACACCTTTGGGGTTCGATGAGAAAAAATATTTTGAGTTTCAGTTTCAAGTATGGGGACCCCCAAAACTATTTTAACTAAACATTTTTTTCTATTTTTGTGTAAAAATCTTAGTGCGGTTCACAGAATACATCCACTCGCCAAGTTTCATCAGTTTAGCTCTTACGGTTTCGGAGAAAAATGGCTGTGACACGGACGGACAGACAGACAGACAGACAGACAGACAGACAGACAAACATGACGAATCTTTAAGGGTTCCGTTTTTGCCATTTGGCTACGGAACCCTAAAAATATCAACCAATCAAATATTCCAAAATATGAAATTAACGTTTCTGGCTGTAAGTGTATTTTGAGTTATTTGTGACCCAAATTCGATCGCTTATCACTTCCAATATCTCGCCTAAAAATACCTACAAAAATCTCATATTGATGGCAGATTTTTCTGGGAAGTACTAGGCTCTATAAAAGTAGTCTAACTGGCATTATAAAATAAAAATATCACAACAAAACCAAGGATCGAGGTACCTAAACACTAGAAAAAACAAGTGCCCTGCTACTATATCAGATCAGACACGAAACAATTAATGAATTTTCAAGAACCTTCCATTGATTGAAGGTAAATGCGATTGTATTATTTTTGCCTAGACCGCTGTTCCACCCCGTGATGGGAAACACAATGCCTTCGTTTGCTAGCCTCTTTCATCAATTGATCCTATTTTTTTTCAAGATTTATTTGTTTGTTAAAATACATTTATTTGCACAAAGAAACTTACAATTAAACAAATATTTACAAAATGTACAAAATTCACAAGAAACAGTTGAGCTGTCTGGCACTGATTTGGATCAGATAGCTCAACTGATCCAAATCAGTGCCAGACGGAAGCGTCCCCAAGACGCTGGCGGCATTTGTTTGTTGAAGGAAATATGAAATTGTTGAAAGAAACCAGTGTTATGAAATCTAGACAAACTTAAATTGGAACAAAGATTCAATAATCTAGGTACCATTTCTGTAGGCCTACCAAAAGCTCTGTCTGGCTCTGAGTTTGTGTCTGTGTGAGTGCTTACCAGTTTAGTCAACTTAGGATTTATTTAATGTACACTCACACAGACTCAAAACCAGAGCCAGAGACAGAGCCAGATACTACTTGTGGTAGGTCTACTGTTGTTAGAAGAAATAAATATAAAATACCTATTATTATTATTATTTTTTACGAAGGTGTGTTTATTTACACAAAGAAATTTACAATTAAACAAAATACTTACAAAATGTACAAATACACAAGAAACAGTTGAGCTATCTGCAGATCGTTAAAAACGATCTAGAGATAGCTCAACTGATCCAAATCAGTACCAGACGGAAGCGTCCCCAAGACGCTGGCGGCATTAATTAATATTAAATTAGCAGTGTTGTGAAAGTATAATTAGCAAAAATTTCTATTGATAAATTAATTGGCCGTCTCGGTGCAAAGGCTTATACCTAGGTGAAAAAGTACCATCGACGAAGTTGTTCAGTGTAACCTCTTTTGTATGTCATCGTATCGGGCGGTGCAAAAACTATCTTATCGAGAAATAAAATGAAGGTATTTTTATCATCTAAAAATTTCCTGAGAAAGTCGGAGAGCTGGCAGAAAATTGTTTGCATAACGAGACTCTAACGACGTTGTAATCAAATATGTTCCAATTATAAGTGAGTTGTGTGTGTGTGAGTAAGTGTATTGAGTAGGTATGAGTAGTCTTGCGCTCATCCAGGTGATCTGCGATAGCGACCAGTTTCAGCAAAGGGTTTTTCCAACACTGCCGCGAAATTTGACAGTGATCGCCATCTATATATGAATATGTTGTGGGTGCCGGTGTGGGTTTGGTGATAGTACACAAACTATCACCAAAGTTGTACCTTACCACCTTAAGGGTGCATTTTCTGTTACGCTATGATCCCGTTTAATCAGTCCTTGGAAGTGTAAATGTCATAAAACAGATGGCTTTTACTAAGTGCAACAGATGATTTACGTCTGCCATTGGTACAAAATTTGTGAACAAAGAAATAGGCGGATAACGCACTTGCAAGCAAATCTGTTTCAAAATTGGTAAGGCAGAAATTTTGTTGAATATTTGTTCTTTTTTGGTTTGATATTCATTTATTAAAAAAAAAAAAACAATTAAAATTTAGCAAAAAAACACTTATATCACTAAGAAAACTAATTACAAGTCAATGTTCAGATTCCTAAGCCAGGTTACCGCTTCTGAAGGAAGGTCCACGAGGTCACTCCAAGGTCCTGGAGAGGATGGGGCAGCGTTGGATGATGTGTTCCATTGTATGGGAAATGGGAAATTTCTACTGACACTGTGCCGTTCCCTGTTGTCAAACAGTACTGCTGTGTTCCAGTGTGGAGTGGGTGCCGGTAAAATTACAAGCACATAGGTCACATATTAATAATACCTTGAGTTGATGGACAAAAGGCAATGCTTTTTGAGGACACGTTTTTACGTAAAGCACTGGTGGTCTAGTGGTAGCGGATATTAGAACCCACGACCTTTGGATCGGCAGGCGGGGGCCTTCCGATCCGAAGGTCGTGGGATCTAATCCAGGCGTGTACCAATGAGTTTTTCTGTCGAAAAAATTATGTGCACTATATATATATCCATACTAAATTAAATTTATTGCAATATTATTTTCTGAGTAAAAGTACTTGTTGAGCTACGAACAAAAGCTCAAAAAGCATTGTAAGTGGCAGAACAACAGACAGCCGTAAGCTCAAACGAAGATACAGTAGCAGTCTGTCGGAAGCTCGGAAACAGATGAAACAAGTCCCAGACAAAGAATTGCATATTTTTTGCTCATAATTACATCTAAACAGGTAATTATGTGAGATAATCCTTGCAAGTAATACACTACAATGGACTAGCCATCCGGGCGTTCGGCCCGGTGCACACTGGGTTCACAGACAAAAGCGATTTCAATAACATGATCACAAAGTCGGTAGCTTCTTGCTTTCATACTTGGGTAAGGACAAAAAACGCTAATACGTTCGGGTGGATTTGTTTGGGCATTTAATACGAGGCAGCGATTATCGACATTTTATTTACAATGACTTTTGCATTGCAGCTGGTAAGTACTAATACATTTTTATTTAGTAATGAAGGTAAGTATCTACTCTGAATTTATTTACTACCATTAAACTGTGGGCCTACCACAAGCTATGTCTGGCTCTGTGAAGTCTGTGTGAGTGCTCACCAGTTTATTATACTTTGCGTGTGACGTTTCGACGTAGGATTTATTCAGTTAACACTCACACAAACCCAAACCAAAGCCAGAGACAGAGCCAGACCGAGCTTGTGGTAGGCCAACTGGACAACACCAGGAAAAAGTCGTGATTTTCTGTGTTGTTTTAAGGGTATAGGTAGCTACCTACATGTGCGATGAAAAATTATCCCTCTTTTCATCCCCTTAAAAGGATAATTTTGTTAAACTAGTAGTTCGCCCCGAATTGAGATCTCGTGATGCGATCCAAAAATGCTCCGAAAAGTTAAGTACATTACCCTATTTTTTTTTGGTAGTTACAAAATAGTTGAGTATAGCGTCAGGGGAAACTGTTGTTCACTCATGCGCCTAATTACGGCACGCGGCTTGCCCAGCACCTATCTATACCATCCTGACAGCTGAGCCGGCTTGATCCACAGGAAAGACAATGGTCAATATGTGCGAAGCTGATTAAGCCGTGGCCTTCCTGTAGGCCTACCATGAGCTCTGTCTGGCTCTGGTTTACTGTGTGAGTGCTCACCAGTGCATTATCACACAGTATAATGTGACATTTTGACGTAGGATTAATTTAGTCAACACTCACCTGTGTGAGTGACTCAAAACCAGAACCAGAGTCAGAGCCAGACAGAGCTCATGGTAGGCCTACAGATAGCCTCTCAGTCAGTCAGTAATAATCAGTTAGTTAATCTTTGCAAATAAATGTTATACTAAAAATGAATAGAAATTCACTATTTTATACACAGCCTATTTTATATTTTATACAACTATAAAATACAACTATTTTATACGAGTATATGATAAAAAACATATGTCAATTGCACGAAAAAAACTGGCTTTTACCGTCTATCTTAAGCCTTGTGTTACATTTTTGCGATGGCGATCAGTGTATCGCTATACAATATCGCAGTGTCCAAGTTCGCTGCAGTGTGTGCGGATGTATGCAACACCCTATGCTGAAACTGATTGCCATCGCTATCGACAACGCAGATCGCCTAGATGTGCGCGAGGCTTTACCAAGATCATAAAAATATTCAAAGCCAGATTTGTTAAATACCACTCAAATTATAATCTATATTTATAAAAGAAAGTCGTGTTATTTACACTATTTATAACTCAAGAACGGCGGAATTGATTTGGCAGAAAATTTGTGGGGAGGTAGCTTAGAACCAGGAGAAGGACATAGGATACTTTTTATCCCGAAAAAGCAACGGGAACGGGCTGTTACGGGAACGGGCGAGCGAAGCCGCGGGCGGCTACTAGTTACTGATAAAAAAAATCAACGACGCAAATTTTTGATTTTCCAACGTCATAATCGTACAAATCAAAACGTTTACTTTTACATTTCTAGTAGTCTCACCTGTTACTCCCAGAGAAGCACTAGAAAATACTTGCTGACTCTTTGAAACGCCCGCGCGGTAGAGTCCAAGTCGCCGTCCTAAATGCGTGTTGCACCGAGGCGACCGTTCGGGACCGGTACCATTGAGCACTGCCCTGTATCTGGAAACTCCTGAAACTAGCGCCTGGACGCCGCATCTACTAAAAAAGCGGGTTGCAAGCGCTTCCATATCGCGCCTAATAATGCATCTGTGTTTTGTGGATTGCTCAGATTTTAGCTGTTTTTTAACAACTTTTGCTTTTGTTTTATTGCCTACGGCTCACTAGACCACTAAGTGAAGTGGTTCCACAATAGAACTTCACTGCTTTTATTATTATTTTTGACTAGCGGCCCGCGGCTTCGCTCGCCCGTTACCGTTCCTATTGAAAAAAAAACATATTTATTCACCTTTTAAACCTTCTCTGGACCTTCACAAATCATTCAAGACCAAAATCAGCAAAATCGGTCCAGCCGTTCTCGAGTTTTAGCGAGACTAACGAACAGCATTTCATTTTTATATATTAAAGATTTGTAAAAGGCTCATCCAAAAAATGGTAAGAACAAAGCCGTAGTTTGTTGCCTGTTCTTCTAGACTTGGTCGCATGGAACTGGCACCTAGACTCACCTAGCTTTAAGACGTTTCAAAGTGATCCTTGTGATACTACTGAATAAATACATCTTTTAGTTTGACTATGCATTTTATTCTACTGTCGTTTGTTTTAAAAAGCACATTAGAAATATTTTGTATAGAATGAAAATTTAAGGTTTATTTGATGTTTGCCCACGTGTAGGCAAGAGGGTAATGCTTTGTTATAGGCGATGGATCATATGCGTGTTCCATCAGCTCGTTGTAAAAAAAAGAAAAAGAAAAATATTTTATTTTGGCGGGTAGAGAGTCTTTATTTGTGATGATGACGTTTAGGTTTTGTATCCAAATTAAAATGTAACCTTATAAGAAATTGACTGAAAAATAATCAAATCAAAAATCAAAATTTCTTAATTTGGTACTTAATACAAATGGAACAGAAACAGATGGAAAACGATGAAATTCGCAGGAGTTAAAAACTGTGTCGCGAACATCAACGCCCTGCTCCGCAATACCTATTAAATTTCAAGGTTTCAAATGCTTAGAATAAAAAGATAAATGGGTACATAAATGAGGTAAAATGAATATAGAAAAGTAATAATGTAACTTAACGATGACAAAAATAAAAAGTTAGCAATCTTAATAATAATGATCAATGATGAAAGTACACAAGGATACAGTTCAAGGTGTGTAGAAAACAAAGAAATATAACGCTTACTACGCGGGCATAAGAGTGAGCAGATTATATTCTGATACGTGTATCTTGTGCACAAAGAAAAATTAAAAGTCTAGGTAAATAATTAAAAGTAGGTGTAGAAGTGAAGTGGTGTTTGTGAAGTGAGTATATGTGTGTGTGATGTTGGAGGGTGTGTATATTTGAGAGTACTCCTGACAACGCAATTCTCTTAGGAGTCAGGGCTTACAGGAGAACTCCTATAGTGTGTGTGTGTGTGTGTGTGTGTGTGTGTGTGTGTGTGTGTGAAAGTGGTGAGAAAGTGTGTGAGTAAATTTGTGTAGTGACAGAGTGAGAGCAAATTCAGCAAAGGACCCAGTCTCTTAAGAGTCTGGTTATTGCCAGATTTGCTCAAGTGTGGCGAGTGTGTGGTTGTGATTGTGCTAGTGTAAGTTGTGATTGTTATTCAGCGGAGGTAAGAAGACTTTCAGTGTCGTCATAAGATAGAGCCAGGAGCCATTCCAGACATTTTAATTTGCATTGGTAAAGGGGTAGTGGGAATATATTTAATTGAAGGTTAATTTTATTATATAAGGAGGGACTGCAAAAATGAAAGTGCCTACCTGCAGTTACCGTACGGCGACGTTCTATCTCACAGACCCTCCTAGATCAACGTTTGGAGCCAGCAGAACTCGAGTCAAAAACTAGTTGGGAGTGTTTGCGAAGAATGGTGTGTAAGATGAAAAGCTTTCGGACTGAGGGAACTTGACACTGTGAGTAAAGATCTAAAGTAGGGAAAAGTATAGGCTTTCTGGCTAACACCTTCAACACAGCTCTCTGGGCTCTTTCGAGCCTTATCATTTTCGTTTTAACTGCACATCCCCAAGATGGAATACAGTAAGAGAGTATGGATTGAGCTAGTGCAAAATAAACAATCTTCAAACTGCTGAAGTCCAGAACGGATCTTAAATTCCTAAACACATATATCAGTCTTCTGACTCGAGAAATGGCCGACTCCAGTTGGGGTTCCCAAGACATTGTGCTGGTAATAAAGACCCCGAGGTATTTAAGAGAACATGTACGATCAATGAACGCACAGTCACAGATGAATGAAACAGAAGCAATGGGGCAAACGTGTGCGCGGATTGAGAAAGAGGGGGCAGGTTGCGAAGATGGGGAGAAAGAAAAAGGGATAAATTTAGTTTTCGCAACATTTAGTGTCAGTAAGTTATTTCGTAGCCAGGACATTACTACTCTCAGAGTGTCCTCAGCGAGCTGGTTCACATCCTGCCAGCTCCGCCCATGCACAAGGAGAGCTGTGTCGTCAGCATATGTGATAATTTTGCAATTAGGTATGGACAGGTTACACAGCTCATTTATATATACCAAAAAGAGCGTGGGGCCCAAGACACTACCCTGAGGTACACCAAAAGTAACAGTTTCCTCGCAGACCTCGCAGAACAGTTACTTCGCAGATTGTCAATCTGCACGTACTGTTTACGGCTTGAAAGATAATCAGTAAAAATATCCAGGGCGACGCCTCTTAATAACGGACAAAGATTATATGTTTACTTTAAGGTTCCTGTAGGCCTACCATGAACTCTGTCTGGCGCTGTCTCTGGTTCAGGTTTTGAGTCTGTGTGAGTGCTCACCGGTGCAGTATAGGTACTGAGTGTGTGATGTTTTGATGTAGGATTTATTTGGTCAACACTCACACAGACTCAAAACCAGAACTAGAGACATAGCCAGACAGAGCTCATGGTAGGCCTACTGCTTTGTAAGCCAGCCTGCCTACCTCCCGAAAATATCAGCGCTTCGTTTGGAAAACGGTTGTTTATATTTTTTTCTTCATTCGTTAAAACTTTTGACACCCGTTCGTTTGTTTGTAGAGTGGTTCGGGGCGCGTTACATGTCGATAACAGGTGGCGAATTATAAGGTGGCCACAGAACGATGTCATCATCATCAGCCTGAGGAAGTCTACTGCTGGATATAGGCCTCCACTTCCAGCAGGGCCGTTATTCGCTATTGCCAAACCACGCACGTTACGTGAACACGTGAAGACATCGGCGTGGGATTGCTTAAAATCGTATTCCCTATGCCAAAGTCTTCATTCCTTAACACGGCACGGTACGTTTTGGGCACGTTTAGAACTGTCAAACGAACGCGTCTAGCGCGATTTTTTCTATAATTTCGATAGTTTCTTTCTATTACGAGCCTTCTCCCTTGACTTCAGCAGCTTTTACAAAGTCGTCGGTCCATCGGGTGAAGGCCCCTTCATCTGTATCTCACATCTCTGACATGCGTCCCTTCTCCTGCTTGGTGGTCGTCTTTTGAGAACCTTTATTCCGCACAGTTTTCTTTTCTACATGCTATATGACCTATAATAATTGCTTATTGCCACTTCATAACATACTTCTACAATTTTGTCGAACCCTTCCTTTATTCCTCACAGAGAATAATAATATTTTTTTCGGAATTCAAATAAAAAAGGAAAAAGTGGTCAATTCGTTTGTCCATATTTTTTTATGATGTTTTTTGATATTGCATGGCTTTGTCATTTGTGAGCTGATTTGAAATATTTTTTTGTCTGAAAGGCAGGTATATTTTACAAATGATTTTTCAAACTCTACATGTTTATTAACTATGCTTTCAAATTTTTGTATTTTTGATTTAAACGGTGACCTACTGAAAGTTGACCAACTATTTTAAGCTTTTAGGTTATACAAACTACTTACCACCTTCTTACAAACTACTTACTGCCTTGTCAACGCTACGTCGACGCCTTGTCGAACAACGTATTACAAAATACCCCGTCGATTCGTTTTCTGTCATTTTGGGAAGTCACATAGCTTTTTGATTTTAATGGGTTTTCTGGTGTTATTTTGAGTTATATGTTGTATAATTTCAGTGGTATTTTAACCAACATTACTTGAGGTCTTAGCTCAAAGTGTTAGCAGTTGGAATTAAAGTGTATTCATCAAGTGTCATCTTTTTTTCAAAGTCAATTAGGGTAGGGCCGGCTTGTGACTGACAACTTGACGAAAAAGTATTTTATCTATGTAATATATCATCATTAAACTTCATAGACTACTCGACACTGGCAAAATTGATCCGAAATGGAGAGATGCGATTCATTAAGAAGAAGAAAATACCCCGTCAAAAATATAGTTAATTATAAAAGGCAAAACCCTAGTAAGCTGTCATGACAGGGAACCTTAAATATATTACATATATTACGAATATTAAATATATTACAAAAAGGCCTACATACCTATTTTACCTAATAATTGTCTACTTTAATAGTTTTTCTATTTTTCATCCATATAATATGTGAATAAAAAATAATTATAATAAAAAATCATAATAATAATATTTTTAATGGACTCGTTATAAGGCTCCATTTAATACTTAACGGGAACTTTTTTAACACCCTGTATATGCAGGATTATTGCATTTACTACTCTGATGGCCTACCATGAGCTTCATATGGTTATGAGTATGGCTGTCAAAATTGTGTCAACAGTGTAAACACATTCAAACCCAAGAAGAAAATGAATGTGTGGGTCAGCCCACGTGTTTGCTGCTCTGTGGGTCAGCCTATCTATACACAATTTGACAGCCATAGCCATAACCATATGGAGCTCGTGGTAGCCCTGCTGATAGAGACACTAGCTTCAACTAATCGACTATTACTTACCTACTTACTTGAAGCACAAAGCACTTAGTGATCAGACTTCTACGCGCTTATAATAGGTAATCTAATAAAATAAAATTAACTTTCAAGAGCCGTGTCCGAACGCAGTTAATAAACTTAACGACTTAACAAATACTTAGATAAAACTTTTAACGTTAACATTATCGCTTTTCAATCTGTAAAATTAATTTAACGCCTGTTTACTACATCTATAAAACAATAGTTGAAACGAATAACTGCACGTGTGACGGTTGTAGGACGGCCACTCAATCGATGGATTGAAGACATGAAAAAAGGTGGTGGGAAAAGAAGGCTTTAAATGATTCTTCCTCTAAAATTTATAGAAAGACCTGTAGGCCTACCATGAGCTCTGTCTGGCTCTGTCTCTGGTTCTGGTTTTGAGTCTTAAATCCTAAGTCAAAAAGTCACACACACAGTATTGCACTGGTGAGAACTCACACAGACTAAAAACCAGAACCATAGACAGAGCCAGACAGAGCTCATGGTAGGCCTACTGCATATGTCCAGCAGTGGACATCCTCAGGCTGGAAAATTCATCATCCGCACTTGGTGTAGGCCGCTGGATGGCGACGGGCCCTTTTTGCGCGACGCTTGACACATGGTGCACGAACGGATTTGAGTCCACTACCTTAGGATCGAAAGGCAGCCGCTACCACTAGACCACCAGTGCTCCTCCTTACCCAAGGCCTAGACCTAGGCTTGCAGGTTGATAATGATACTTACTATATCACAAATGCAGTCACCGTTACATTGACGTTCGTAATCAAGCGAAATAACAAAAAAAATATTTCTAATCGTTTGTCTTTATTAAATGAACGAGGTAGGTCTATGTTCAGTAGTAGATCACTTCTGGATAATTATGATGATTAAAAACTATTTAAAAAGGTCAATGTATTTATTTGTAATCAAATTGAAGAATTGAAGTTCTATCTAATAACCTAATTGAGGTAGCGTAGGTGTCTCTACGATGTCGTAGCACAATGAGCTCTACGTCGTAGGCGTTCTACGCTCATCGCAGTGTCTCATTCGGTATGCAGCCTTTTTAAAAACCCACGCTGTACGAATAACCCAAACTTGACCTTGAAAATTGCCAGCTAGAATATTGGCAGTCTTCAGGTAAGTGTTGTATAACGAAAAAAAATCTTTCGAATCAGGATAACACGTATTTTGCTCGCTTTTTATGTTTATTTTACATGCACTGTTTTAGTTTTTGGCAGTAGTCTTATTACATACAGAATTTGTTATAACATTTTCATTTCAACCGCTCCTACGGCTAAAACTTACAAGGCGGAATTTGAAAAATAAACTTGTTAAACAATTTTAATGACAATGCTTTGTTGCAACCCAGAAAATTAATCATAAGAAAAGTTTTTTTAATTACTATACTTTGACATTAACTTCTTGTCTAGCTGTTGTATGGTATCATATTGTTAACTTAGAACCATTCAATAACAGCCCCTATCAAATTGGTGTAATTAAATGAAAAGCAAGGGTTGAAAAGGGTGGTAAAATAAAAGTCCATGTGAAAAATAGTTACATAAATTGGCTAAAAAACATTCCCTAATTGAAAATGAGTCTTATTCTTTTTATTGCTATATTATTAGTATATTATTAGTATCAACTGTCCTTCATCAACTTAAGTCCAGTCCTTTTATGTTCTGAAATAACGAATTGAAAGAAAAAATTAAAAATCATTATCTTTAATTTACAACTTTGTAACAGCGATGATTCGCAGTTGCTGCGTTGTGTCGCACTCTACTGGTGTCACGGAAAACGAGCGTTACAGGGGCTCAATTCTAGACCAGTGACTTTTTTGTCACGGTAGATATATATCACAAGAACTGTCAAATTCACTAAATAAACTGACAGTTCTTGTGATATATATCTACCGTGACAAAAAGTCACTGGGCTAGAATTGAGGCCAGTGACTTTTTTGTGACGGTAGATTATATCACAAGAACTGTCAAATTCACTAAATAAACTTACAGTTCTTGTGATATTAATGCCCAGAACAAACATTAGTGTGAATTTAGGCGATAAATTGTAAATTTATTTACGAGATTTATTTATCTTTTATTAAAATTTAAAGTAACAATGACATCAAAACTGGCCGTCACTCAGCACATATATGCTATAGTAGCGAGTGCTGGGGCTCAATTATAGACCAGTGACTTTTTTGTCACGGTAGATATATATCACAAGAACTGTCAGTTTATTTAGTGAATTTGACAGTTCTTGTGATGTATATCTACCGTGACAAAAAAGTCACTGGGCTTATCGTCTTATCATCTTTTTGACATGTTTCATTTGTTTTTTTATTTATACTATTATTATTAATAGTATTATTAATAATAGTATAAATTATATATATTAGGAAATTATATATTATTATTATTATTTGTAATCTTGACATTTTGCTATTTTGATATTTTGACCATGCATGCTAAAATTGTATTATATTGTAATTGTATTGTATTGTTTAGACTGACTTCTATTTATTGTAATGTGTATTTTGCGTTTGGGCGCTTTGGCGCTAGCTGTTAGCCCAAAATGCATTTGCCTAAATAAATAAATAATAAGATGGCCGAAACGTCGGGAAAATGAATAAAATAAGGTAATAATGCGATACATGCCCGTGTAATAGTTTAAATATATTTATTTATTTAATTTTATCTATATTGTTCCTTCTTATTATGAGAAAACGCAAAGTCGAGCGCAGCGCTATTTTTTTTAAAGAACGCTTGCTTGTATGTTCTGTCAAAACGCTTGCTTGTAACATACACAAAGCACAAAGCGCTTCGCTTCCACTTTTTTAGTGCAAACTGCCAAAGAGTGGAACTCTTTACCGTCGTCAATATTTTCGGAGCATTACAACCTTGGCATTTTCAAGCCAAGAGTGAACAAGTGGATAATAGCTAAGCGTACCTGCCACCTTAAACTGCATTTTCACTTTCCATCAGGTGTGATGGCACTCAAACGTTTAGCTATAAACAAAAAAAGTCATCTTTCTTTATGTGCTTGCAACAACAGGTAAGACGCGGCTAAAACGTGTTCTGTTTGCCTTAGCTTTTTAAGTTAAAAATGAAATCAAAATTAATTATGATTAATTAATTAATTAATGAAATGGCGGAGCCAGACAGTTCATGGTAAGGCCTACAATGAGCTCTGTCTGGCTCTGTCGCTGTTTAACGGCCGTCACTGTGAAATGTTTACCACAATTAAATCATGTCATGGGCTTTCAGTCGTATAACCATTGGAATTTCGCGCGTGAGTTGCGCGATATCAAAATACAGTTTCTCGTGAAGTATTTTCTGTATCAATAATACCTAACTTATTGTAGCTACCTTCTGTAGTTTTATGCCCGAAAACGACAGCAATCAATGTTATCAAAATATGATTATTATTTTTGATGTGACAACGTCTTATAATTCGATGGAGCGGGCTGCACGCACGAAAAAACATGACTAATGCGGCGTTACCTCACTCTGAGGCGTTCCATTTAAGGCTTGAAGTGCAAGCGAGCAACAAAGAGGCACAATGGGCCTCCGCGTTCGGCACCGTTCGACATCAGTCTCTCTCCTAAACTTGAGTGAGCGATGCGTCCGCGTGGACAGCTGCTATACAATAATACATTTACATGTTTTCTTTTGAAAAACGCAACCATTGCATCAGTATTTTCTAATGACGTTTTCACGTTCAACTATCAGCTCAGTTGGTAGTTCTGCCTTCTGAGCCGTAGGTCGTGGGTTCAATCCCCACCGAGACTAAGTGTTTGTGTGGTGAATGGAGATGTTTGTTCTCTGTCCGGGTGTTATTATTGTATTCTAAGTATGAGTACAAAAAAAAAATATAGGATATGTATTATATCAGCTATCTAGTTCCCATAATACAAGCTCAGTTTAGTTTGGAACTAGATAGAGTTGTAATAAATGTCTATGTTGCAAGTAACATGAGTAAATAAGTGAGAACTACATATTATAAATGTGCTTACTTTGCTGCTTGTTAGTATTTGGATGCTTGTTGTTCAAACACGCTTTGACTACTGGGTCGATGTTTCACCGGAATATAGTCTGTTATTTGCATTATACAGGCTATTTATACAAATACTTTCATCTCGAAAAATTAATGAAAATTTAAAAATAAATAATTGCGAATTACTTCTTATAGAGTTTTTCGCCAAAAAGCCTGAGGATCTGTACGCCTAAAGTTAATGGACTCAGGACAGTACATCGTAAGCCACGTTCCTAAAGTGCGTGATTTGCGAGGCAATGCTTTGTTATAGGCGATGGTTACCGCTTAACATCAGGTGGGCTATATGCTTGTTCCCTAAGCTTGATAGATAGATAGATAGATAACACTTTATTGTACACAAGGATACATCACAAGTAACAGCGTATTATAATAAAGTACAATGGGCGGCCTTATCGCTGAAAGCGATTTCTTCCAGGCAACCGTAGGATGGAAAGTAGTGAAGATGCAGAAACGGACGGCGGTGCACGAAGCGTGATAAAATATAAAATACACAAGTTAAAAACTACAGCATAATATCTAATACCTAAGAAACTATCCTAATACTTAAATAAAATAAAATAAACTAATACATATACACACCTAAAAACTAAATGCTACGAGCTACAGGAAATAAACTACTTACAAAAGAACTGAAGAGATAACAGATTACAGAACCGGGTGATCCTTACTATATAACTGTTTCAGTTGAGACTTAAATGAATTAAGCGAGGATGCCTTTCTTATGTCCACTGGTAAAGAGTTCCACAGTAGCACAGCCTTGACAGTGAAAGATTTGTGATAAAAGGAACTGCTGTGCGCCGGTGTTTTCAGTGCCAAGTTCTCCGATGACCTAAGATAAAAGGTGTTGGAGGAATGTAAGTACTCGAAGCGCTCCCTGAGATAGTTGGGATAGAAAGGATTAAACAGCACAGAATAAAGAAGAGAAAGAATATGGAAATTACGGCGCAGGCGAATGGGGAGCCACTTAAGTATAGAGCGATAAGGTGACACATGGTCATATTTCCGTAATCCAAATATGAATCTTATGCAAAAGTTTTGCAGACGCTCTAACTTATTAAGCTGTTCCTCCGTAATATCCAGGTAGCAAGCATCGGCATAATCAAGCACGGGTAAAAGAAGCGTCTGGGCAAGAGTAATTTTGGTGGCGGTTGGCAAAAAGTTCCTCAGCCTTCTTAAAGAGCCCGCTGAGGCAAAGAGTTTCTGGCAGGTCACTTTCATCTGAGGCTCCCAAGACAAGTATCGGTCGATTGTTATTCCGAGACTTTTCACTGTCTCGCTGAAAGGAATAAGAGTCCCGTCGAACATAACCGGAGGAACGGTAGACCAATCAAGATTGCACAGTAATCTCGAGCTACCCACAATAATGGACTGTGTTTTTATTGGGTTTATCGTTAGCCCATGAGCCTTGCTCCATTCTGCAATACGACCTAGATTAAG
This sequence comes from Thera obeliscata, assembly GCA_947578465.1. Lineage (NCBI taxonomy): Eukaryota > Metazoa > Arthropoda > Insecta > Lepidoptera > Geometridae > Thera > Thera obeliscata. The sequence goes on along the minus strand of OX387922.1, from coordinate 4,688,763 downwards.
ATTAGTAGAAACCACGGCATCAGCAATGTTACCAAGACCGGCCTGAGTGTAAATCTGAAGGTCGTCTGCGTAGAGGTGATAGGAAGAAGTAAGATTTAATGAAATTGAATTTATAAAAATTGCGAAAAGGAGAGGAGAAAGAACACCGCCTTGCGGTACGCCAGCTGACGTGTCACACCAGGATGAGAAAGACTCTTCAAGGCGGACCCGCTGCCGGCGCCCGTGAAGATAGCTGGAAAACCATTCAAGTACCGCTGGAGATATCTTAAGTGAGTTCAGAAGGGCGAGGAGAATATCGAAATCGACCGTGTTGAAGGCATTGCTGAAATCAAGTAAGGTCAGCACAGTAAGTTGCCTGTTTTCCATACCTAATCGTATGTCATCCGTGATTTTCACAAGAGCCGTAGCAGTGCTGTGGCCTTTACGAAAACCGGACTGCATTGGATTTAGGAGATTGTTGAAGGAAAGAAAAGAATTTAATTGATAATGGACGAGGCGCTCAAGGGCTTTTGATAGGAAAGGAAGAATAGATATTGGGCGATATTCGGGGAATGATTTAGGATTTGGTTTTTTCGGTAAAGGGAGGATTTGGGCTTCTTTCCAACTGGACGGAAAGACACCATTGAGTAAGGAATAGTTTAGGAGATGACACAGGATCGGAAGGATGAGGTCTAGTATAGGAACAATCATGTTGCGACTAATGCCGTCGAGTCCGACCGCGTTGGAAGTGATGGACAGGATACTCTTTTTAACATCTGAAGCGGTGACTTGACTGAAAGTAAAAATAGAATGATCAGGAGTTGGTAAAGAAGAAATAGCATTAATGGTGTTGACTTTATCATCAGTACTAATTGACGAAGCAGAGGAGAAATGACGATTTAGGGAGTCAAGGTCAAGATCAGAAGGTATAGAATCCTGCTTAGATTTACCAACCCCTAAAGATCTGAGAAATCTCCAGACTTTAGCTGGATCTTCCTCAGAAACGGATTCATGGATATGTCGGCGTTGGGCATCTCTACACACTCTATTGCAGTGGTTTCTTGAATTGGCGTATTTCAGCTTATTGGCATGGCTAGGATTAATTTTGAACCTTGTCTTGGCAGCCGATTTTCTATGCATGAGCAATTTAATTTCAGCAGAGAGCCAAGGAGCGGGAAGATGCTTAAGCTTTATGGTGCGAAAAGGAGCATGCTTATCATACAGTTGTGTAATCATGGAAGTGAAGATTGCAGTTTTGTCATCTATTGAATCAGCACTTATGACAGGAGACCAATCAAGATTACGCACATCATTAAGAAAAAGTTCGTTATCCATTCCACCAAAATTACGCTGCAGAATTACCTTAGGCTTATCCTTGGGAGGCCGAAGCTTGTATGAAAGAAACACAAGGTCGTGGTAAGAAAAAGAGTCGGCAGAAAATTGGCCGTGCTTGACGACCAGACTAGGGGACGTTACCATGATGAGGTCGAGAAGCGACGGCTCACAGTTTGGAAAGTGATGGGTTGCGCTTAGAGGGAGAATATGCATATTACAAGATTGTACGATAGATTTAAGGTGGGAAGCACGGGCATCATTTTTTAGGAGGCAGGTGTTAAAATCTCCCATGATAATTGCTTGGCTGTATGTAGGGACAAGATCTTCTAAAAGCTTCTCAAAAGAAGAAAAGAAATTTATGCGGAGGGAAGGACAGTAGTAAACACCGAGGAGAATTTTAGTATGGGATAGAGTTACCTCAACAAAGAGATGCTCACCAGCCGAAGGCGGTGGTGGTTGTGCGGACGTGCTAATGATAGAGAAAGGAAAATGAGAACGAAGATAGATAGCCACGCCGCCACATCCACTGCCTGTCCGGTCATTGCGAATTAGACGGAAACCAGGTAAGCAGAAAGGCGTAGAAGGGAGACATGGCTTGAGGAAAGATTCTGAGACAAGGATAGCATGTATAGACTTGTGATCAAAAGCCTCCAACATATCAGGAAAGTGAGCAGGGACACTTTGAGCGTTGATATGAACAACGTTAAAGTTCTTCGGTACATCAGAGAACTTGGATGCAAGATTTTCAGAGAGAGACGGCATGCTGACGAAACTGTCATCCCTACTAACAGATTCACTCGCTGAAGATAAAGATAAGTAATCGTCGCTCTCATCAGAGTTATCAAATATATTATGTAGCATTATGTATTATAACAATATCAAACAAATAAATATGTATTATTGTACCTACGTAGGTCAAGCCCACGTACTCAAATAACTAATATATGAAATACCTAAAAACAAAAGATATAATAACTATTAAGTATACCTAAGCTTATTAATTACTAAAAAAAAAAAAAAAAAAGAATTACCTATTAATTTAAAATACCTGCTATCTACTTAGGTGTGCCAAACGAACGTGCACTTTAAAGAGCTCGTTACTCTACCTACTGGTTGTGCTAAGAAACATACAAAGTAAGAGCAGTAGGCAACTGTACAGGCAGTACCATCTTACTATTCTATGTAGAGATAACAAATACACAGGAAAAGAAAAAGAAAAATAAGCCTAATAACTGTACCGACCACACTACAACACTAATCATGAGTACATATTTGTAAATTTCGGCATTTTATAGATCGGCGTAAAACGGAACGTTCCAATGAGTGACTGTATTTGAATGTCAATGTCAAAGTGACAAACCTGACAGACCCGAAATACTGACACACACAATACATTCATTCGATTCGATCAGTTTATTTTATTGTTTGTTTTGTTGCAATGTCTGTCTATGGGAAAAATCTATTTTACTGTTACCGGCCACTGAGAAACAAACAACACCGATTCCTTGAAAGTACTACCGACAGATGACGAACATCTATAGATGTATAACTTCTACGATTGACGCTACTTCCTGGCAACCGCTCCGGCGGCGGCGGCAGCGCGCCTGCTCCTAGGGGCAGCAGGCCCTGCAGCAGCCTCTCTGATAACCACCGGAGGCAGTGGAGCCTTCAGCGTATCTGATGGAAGACGTATTTTGTCCAACTCTTGCTGGCAGGTTATGCGAAGACGCGCTCCGTCCGGCGCTATGATAAATATGCTGCCGTCCGTCGTCCAACACTTAGATACACCAAACCGCTGATTCGCCGCCATAAAAGTGTCGTGCCGGGACTTTGTTAGAAACTCCGATAAAGTAATACCGGTGCCCTTAAGACTGGTTTTAGCAAGCCAAACTTTGTTCTTCACCTCAGTGTCATGCAGTTTGAACAAGATAGGCCTAGGCCTGTCCTCTGCGGCCCGGCCCATTCTGTGGCAGCGATTGATGGCAGACCCAGTGAAACCAGCCATTTTCAGTTTTTGCACGACAGTCTGCACTATTACCTCACTGGTGTTCTCGTTCTTCTCTTCTGTGACACCATGGAGCAACAAAATCTTTCGACGGCTCCTCATTTCCAAGTTGTCAACTTCTTTGTTGACCACCTGAAGCTGGTTTTGAAGAAGTTGTAGTGCACCGATGATGAATGATCTGAACGATGCAAACTCCGTGGCAATGCTGGATGCCGTTGCTCTGGATGGTGAAGTAGACGTGTCAATTCGGCCCTTGAAGTCTTCCATTTGCTGAGTGAACATCAACTCAAGTTGCTTCACAGAGTTGGCCATAACCTCCAAACTTAGCTGTGACATGGCACCACAGTTAAAGTTCACAAATTGAGTAGGAAGATGGACAAATAAACTGGAGATAACACTTCCAGACAGGTATTGTAAACTGGGCTACACTTTAGTGCATTAGGTTGCTATAAAAATCTATTAAATATATTTTTTTAAAGGAAAAATTGAGGAGCTGAATTTATTTATTACTTTACTTGGCAACTACCCGCCCAGAAAAAAAAGAAGCTTGCTTGGTATTGAATAAAAAGCCTTATTTAATAATGGTTTTTATTATTATCCTATATCTGTTAAATAAACATAATTATCATATTTAACATATTTTTTCATATTTAACATTTATGTTATATCTGTTTTATTAGATCTATTATCTTATTAGTTATTAGAGGCTGTAGTTGTGCATCTTATTATGTCAAGTGCTTTCAATAAGCTGGACATAATAAAAACTTTTTACATCATACATGCTCAGTACGTAGGATTTACTGATGTGCAAAGTGGCATTTGCAGCACTATGCATTGTTTGAAACGTCCCATATTTCAGTTATTATTTATTAAAATCAGTTGTAAAATATTTGCACCCGTATCCGAAAATCACAGAAGAGCAAAAAACTATTAAAATAGTCGCCGTCGCACATCTGTATCTTTATTTTGTTCAGTAAAAAGGTTTCTTATCATTTTATAAGAAAAGAGATGATATCACCAAGGAGTTTTGCATAGCTTGATTATGTGTAATGACTATTAGCGAGATATAGTTCTAAATGTTTCTTGCCGTGCAGCTTAGCGAATATTATTTAATGTCAATGTAACTAGGGTAGTAGTAGGGCGCCCGGCGAATAAACTGTTGGGGTCAAAAACTGTATGGAGTAGTCCTTACGCTGACCTTTATCCTTAATTGTCTAAGAATGAACCATAACATTTCAATCGTAGTGTGACGGTAAAGTGATTTGAGAATAGAACGCATTTACAATAATCAATTCATGCTAATGCGTTTCATTTGCAAATCAGTAGCAAATGCCTACTTACACGGCCATTTTGTACAGCAGTAAATCCTACTTAGTGAGAATGCACGATGTAAAAAAAAATATCAAGCTAAGCAAAAATCCTTGGTGAAAAAAATTATTTGATTATAAAATTATGCGCCGTGCGAGCGCTACAAACGCTCACTTACTCTTTTGTGTAACATTTACTATTGTTCTCCTATGATACAACTCGTCTGAAGTATTTTGTCCTTACAAAATATACTGGACTCTCGTTTAATGCTGCGCATTCCATAATTTAGAACTTTCCATACCCTTCATTTTCCTTATTGTTTTGTGCGTTTCCTTTGTCACACTGACATAAAACATTTCTATCCTATACAATTTATATTTATCATATGGCTCTATTCCTTTACGTTCCATGCTCTTTATTGTTCATGTCGCGTTGGGCGTTTTCTGTGTCTGGCACACAGGCAATAGTTATTTGTTATACAAGAGTGCAAAGCTGCTTTTTAACCGCGTGCTCAATTTTGATGACTGAGCAAGCGCAAAGCGTAAGCGTTGGCGAAGGAATCAAAAGAGCACAAGGTGAAAAATGTTTGCACTCGAGTGCAACACGTAACTTTTCATCCCACCTTAGCGAGGAAACGACTAAATGCAAAAAAGAACATGGCGCGACTAAAAGTAACACACCAAGAAGGTTCCGAGTATGAGTTATTAACAAATTTAAAAAGGTTGTATGATAAATTCGGCACCATGCAGGTAGAAGTAAATAGGTCTAATGGTGTTTTGAATTCACAAATACACCAAGAAGGTTACAAGTGCGAGTTTTTAACAAAATAAAAAAGGTTGTATGATAAGTTCGGCACCATGGAGGTAGAAGTAAATAGGTTGTGTATTCACAAACATATTAAACACGATATTCTATATAAATTCAAATTTACTTTATCCTCTAGCGGATAAAAACGGCTTTTCCAGTCAGAAATTAAACAGCAAAAACACACTTTCAGAGCTGGTGGGATGAAAAAAACTTTATATCCTATACAATTTATATTTTTTAATAAGGCTCCATTCCTTTACACAACAGTTATTTTATTTTATTTATACTTGTCCAGTGAATAAGTGGGAATGACTTTTTATACCAGAACTTACCTGAGTAAGTATAAAGTAATGTAAATAAATATTGTGGACAATCCACACAACACTATCTAGCCCTAAACTAAGCAGAGCTTGTACAATGGGAACCAGATAGCTGATATAAAATACTTAAATACTTTTTTGTTTGTAAATACGAACTTAGGCCCGTATTCAGAAACAGTTCTCTATTGAAAAGTGTCTAATCTAAATACTCGAGGCTCATTTCAGATTCAAGCACTGTTTCTGAATACGTGCCATATAATACAATATAACACCCCGACAGAGAACAAACATTTGTGTTCATCACACAAAAAATGTTCTCGGTGGGGATCGAACCCACGGCCTACGGCGCAAAAATCAGAGCTACTATCGACTGAGCTGAGAGGCTAGTATGTACTTACTAATATTAATCAAAACTGTACAAAAATCATGTCTAAAATGTAACATAAGACAAAATGTCAAGTACTACTCGAAGCCCGCATGCCCTTTTATTTTTTCTTTTTACTTTCAAGGGACCTACCGCAGACTCTAAAATCAAACTTGCTAGTACTCGCCGTCATCTAACTAGTATTAGACCGAAAACTCTTCATTGATTATAGCTACAATTCTGTTTAACTTTATTACACGGCAAACAATACAATTACGTATAGCGACCCATCGCCCTTCCTTCTTCCGCTTCTTTTTCTCCACTAGAGATGTACTTCTTGCTTGATCCAAATAGGGATGTCCTATTCCCAAAACTGGTTAACACTACCATCATGTTACTAATTCTGAGCAAGTGTGGTGAAAGGATTCTATGAGCGTCTCAAAGTGGCTCATTTCGTTCATATAGGCAACTAATATCGTACTCATTATATACAATTGATTTTTTATCCAACCTATATTGACCCACTGCTGGGTAAAGGTCTCCCCCAAATCCTTCAATATTAATTATAATATTAATGTATGTTAAAAACTTTTTAAAACAAGCAGAATTCACGCATCGATCGCATCGCTTATCGCAAATCGCTTGTTGCTTGGATACAGTTAATAGTTTATGCCGATTGAGAAAAAAAATAGATGAGAATTATACGAGAGCTTAATTCTTAGACACTTCAAAACGAAATTTTACTTATGGCTTTTGGAAAAATGTTTTTATAGCGTTAATACATACATACATACATAAAAACACGCCTGATTCCCATGGGGGTAGGCAGAGATCACGGATTTCCACTTGCACCGATGCTGACACACCTCTTTCGCTTCGCATAACATTCTTCATACATGCTCGTCGGTTTAGGGTACTCCTGACCTGGCCTTTCTCTAAAACGTCTGCGATCTGATCGAGATACATGCGCAGGTCTTCCCCTTCTATCAGTTCCATTCACACTCGCCTGATGCAATTGTTTTGTTAATCTCCTTTAACTTTATAGCGTTAAAGTTGGAGATAATGATGGATGCCTGATGTCCAGCAGTGGACTAACTCAGAGTTTTAATAAAATCGCCAAGGAGAATGTTTTAAAGTCTTGCGCACATGTAAGCGTTCTGCGGGGCGATCAGTGAAACGCTGTCAAATATCGCTGTCATAACCAGTGTGATCCTAGCAATTCGCAAAGTAACTTACATACAAACATAAAATCACGTCTCATTCCCACAGGGGTAAGCAGAGATTACGGATTTCCACTTGCTACGATCCTCTTTCATTCAGTCGCATAACATTCTTCATACATGCATTATATACTACGACGCAAAATAAACAATTTCTATACTATTATTTTTTTACATAACATACAAAACCAATCCCACTAAGGGTACTACTGGCCTACCATGAGCTTCATATGGTTATGGTTATGGCTGTCAAAATTGTGTCAACAGTGTCAACACATTCAAACCCAAGAAGAAAATGAATGTGTGGGTCAGCCTATCTATACACAATTTGACAGCCATAGCAATAACCATATGGAGCTCGTGGTAGCCTTGATATTTTCGCAGAGTGGAGGGTTCTTACGAACTTACATAAGGCACCAGTCCTTCACAATATAAACATTTAAAAACTGGTTTTGTATACCTAAATCATAAATATAAGTATATATGAGTATGTATAAGTATATATAAGTATAGTGAGTATGTTTTGTATATATTTAAAAGGAAATTAAACAACTTTGCTTTACCTCATCTCATCTTCTCGCCATCCGGCCTTTAGACTACAGTAGGCTTACCACAAGCTCTGTCTGGCTTTGTCTGGCTCTGGTTTTGAGTCTGTGTGAGTGTTGACTAAATAAATCTTACGTCGAAACGCTACACACAGTATAATACACTGGTAAGCACTCGCACATACTCAAAACTAGAGCCCAGAGACAGAGCCAGACAGAGCTTGTGGTAGGCCTACTGGATAGAGCCTTATGCAAGGCTTATGCAAGCTTCATTTAACGATAAAGATGGATAATATCTCGGATACTTCCTAAATACACAATGAATACTGCAATCAATTTATTTTCGATAAACTTAACTTGAACGGTAAGTATCATCGATTTTAATTTTATTAATAAGAACTTACTCTAGTAAAATAAATAAATATTGTAGACAAGCCACACAACACTATCTAGCCCCAAATTAAGCCATGCTTGTAATATGGGAACCAGATAGCTGATATAAACTTATAATACATTTAACACCCAGACAGAGAACAAACGTCTGTGTTCACAACACAAATATTTGTTCTCGGTGGGGATCGAACCCACGATCTACGGCGTAGAAGGCAGAGCTACTACCAACTGAGCTGAGAGTACCATAAAAATTTAATATCCAAATAGCTGCTGCTTTCTTTGCAATTTTAATATTATGAAAAATAAAATTCATCCCCTCTATGAAATAAATAGAAGGAAAGGGATGACACATCTGAATTAGCAGGAAAAGACTGGACATAGAAAGCGAAAGAGAGGCAAGAATTGAGACTTTTGGAGGAGGCCTATACCCGCCGAGGGGTCCTTAGTTAGTTTTTATAAAAATATCGATTATTTAAAAATTAAGTATGTTAATTAGGGAACAATAAAGGCTTATTTATTTATTAATGAGCGATTTATGATGCCCTACGATACTCCTGCATCCATCACTATTAAAAGTGTTACTAGAGTGGACTAATACCATGGACTGCGCACAAAGCGTCAACTTTGCAGAAGCTTATAACAAAATAAATCGATGTATATAAAATGAGAGTAAACTTGGTTATCCTAGGTTTTTATAATACCTCTAGTAAAGATTTTCTCTTCTTCTTCCTGCCCTTAACCCACTAGGTGGGGTCGGCACAACATTTATTTTTCTTCCATTCTCTTCAATCATTCGTCATCTCAGAAATCAATTTTCTTGGACATCCATGGTGCACAACAACTGGAACTTCACTGCTATTATTTTTGATTTGTAAAAGAATCATATAAAAAAACGGTAGGAACCGAGCCGTAGTTTGTTGCCTGTTCTTCTAGGCTTGGTCGCGTGGAACTGGCACCTAGACTCACCTAGCTTTAAGACGTTTCAAAGTGATTCTTGTAATCGTATTGATTAAAATTTTATTGAGTATGAGTTTTGAGTTTGATTTATGCCTAACACTCTTTTCGCCACATCACATGACATTCTTCTCTCCTCAAAAAATATCCATACCACGCTAGCCGATTACTTCTCATTTTCCTATACTGGCGCAGTTTTTTTATCTTATTGCAAGAGGCCGCCCACGGCTTCAGTCGCTCCGTTCGTTTTGCGCCCCGTTCCCGTTACTTTTTCGGGATAAAAAATCCCTAAGATCCTATGTCCGTCATCCATCTTTTCTTAGGCCTACCTCAACCTTTATTTCCTACATTCATGCCTAACACTCATTTCGTCGCATGACATTCTTCTATCCTCATAACATATCCATACCACGCTAGCCGATTACGTCTTTTCTCCTATATTGGCGCTGATTTTTCTATTTTTATATTAGCGGCCGCCCGTGGCTTCAGTCGCTCCGTTCCTTTTGCACCCCGTTCCCGTTTCTTTTTCGGGATAAAAAGTCCCTATGTCTGTCTCCTGGTTTTAAGCTACCTCCCCACCATTTTTCAGCCAAATCAGTCCACCCGTGATGGCTTGACCAAGGGAAATAAAAGATGCTGAATATTGGACAATATGCTGAGCTAAAGACCCATTTGCTTCTGTGGCATACGGCATACGGCATATTGTATTTGTAAATTTAATTTAAGCATGTATTGTATTTGTTGTATTTGTAGATTTATAAATGTCTAATGTATTCTTTTTTTAAATGTAACTGTCTTAGCTCTCTTATAACTCCTAAATCCATGTTCTGTTAGTTTGTTTAATTTCTGCCCTTTACTTTTTATCATGTTATTACTTATGTAAACATTTTTTTTTTTTTTTCATATATTTGTGTATTGTATGTTGTGTGCTAAGAAGCAAATAAATGAGTATTTATGTGTATGACTATGTCTAAATAAGTTTTCTTGTATATTATATTACACGAAAATAATTTATTTATTATTTACAGACGGAACAGAATGTAGATTATTTACAAAAAATATTAATATGAAACATAGTGTGAATAAAATACAAACCACATTTAAAAAGAACAATGGCCTAGAAAATATAATAATGAACGCTGTTTTCAACCAGTAGGCCTACCACAAGCTCTATCTGGTTCTGTCTCTGGCTCTGGTTTCGAGTCTGTGTGAGTGTTGTCTAAATAAATCCTACGGCGAAACGTCACACACATAGTATATCTGCTGGCCTACCATGAGCTTCATATAGTTATGGTTATGGCTGTCAAAATTGTGTCAACAGTGCCAACACATTCAAACCAAGAAGAAAATGAAGGTGTGGGTCAGCCTATCTATACACGATTTGACAGCCATAGCCATAACCATATGGAGCTCGTGGTAGCCCTGCTGGTGAGCACTCACACAGACTAAAAACCAGAGCCAGGGATAGAGCCAGACAGAGTTTGTGGTAGGGCTACAGTAGGTATTACAGGTAAACGAGAATATTTGTTTGTGCAGGGCATGGCTAAAATATCGCTTACCAACCGTGGTGATACGCATTTTATATTTATAAAATATAATATTGTATTTTTTTAATACTGCATTATTTATACTGTAGGTTTTGGGTCTGTGTGAGTGCTCACCAGTGCAATACACTGTGTGTGTGACGTTTCGACGTAGGAGTCAACACTCACACAGACTCAAAACCAGAGCCAGAGACAGAGCCAGACAGAGCTTATGGTAGGCCTACGGTATTAAAAAAAATACCCATGTATATCAGAAGATTGTCATAAAGTTTGTTCCGCAAGTACTTATTTCTTTTTAAATCATCATCTAAAATTAGTGGAGAAAATTCTTGTTTTGCTGTATAATACTAAACAAACATAAATAAAAATAAATAAATAAATAAATAAATAATTTATACATTTTTATCTTCTTTTTCTCATCGTCACTGGTTCTTTCGAAACAGTGTGGTGAAAGGAATTTAAGTGCAAAGAGGCTCCTTTCGTGCACTTGCTACATGTTTTCGAGCTTTTTAGTTTCTAAGACATGGCGGTTTCCTCATGATATTATTCTTCACCGTTTGATACTAGCATAGTGCACATACATTTTTGGACAGAAAAAGTCATCGGTACACGACTGTATTTGAACCCACGACCTTAAGAAGGCAGGGCTGCTACTAGGTCACCAGTGTCCTCAACAGATCTAATTAAATATAATAGAAACTTCAAAACAAGATCGTACTTACTTGTTCAAAACTATGCACTAAAACTTCACGAATTATCTCCGCACTGAAAAACTTGGACTTGTCTGAAAGTTTTGTTTGAGAAATAGTCTGATATTCAAGACAGGTACGTGGAACTATTTATTTATTTATTGCCATCACTTTGCGATTCATCCCCGAGTGATGACAGCGCATCGACACAACTCCAGCGCAATCGGTCGCGGTCGGCGGACGACTGATGCAGGAATAGGGGTGGCCCACCCCGAACCCGTACTTTTTTGTCCGTTTGTGGAATGTACGGGACGGGAGACATACTTACTAGTTTTTTAGGAAAAGGAAATTTAATAACGCCATATAATTTTCACCTCGCTGAAAACCGCTCTAAGCTCCCATTTGTTCTATAAGACTGTGAGGTCATATCTCTTTGAAAACTTTTTTATCTTGTATTGTTCCATGTTAGAACTAATCAAACGAAAACTGGCCTATTCTACAGTACTTTTAATACTTGGTAAATTTCATTAGTCCTATTGAATTGGCGGGCTATAGGGTATAAATAAATAAAAATAAATAATGCTGGACAATTCACACAACATTATCTAGCCCCAAGCTAAGCAGAGCTTGTATTATTTGTGCTAGATAACTGATATACATAATACAATACATTACATGTATAGATATTTTTTATTTTATATAGAAAACGACCAGAACACCCGGAACAAATACCTGCAGATCGTACAAATATTTGTTCCAAGGTGGGAATCGAACCCGCAACCTCTTGCGTCGCAGGTGGACGGACATTCGCCCACTGCACCACAGAGGTCGTCGTATTTACTACACTTAGGGAAATCGCAAAGATTTTTATAATGTCCCAAAAGTTAGGAGCCGAGTTACGGTCGCGATAATCCTAAGGAGTTATTCGTCAAGTGTAATCACATCTGGATCCGATGGCACAGCGGCTATCGCAGCTAGCCCCGTACCAAGAGGAAGGTCGCGGGTTCAAATCCCACTCGGCTCATAACTTTTGGAACATTATTAAAATCTTTCTTAAAACTTTATTGTCTTTTAAGTTCAATGTTCAAAACAACAATTTTGATCCTAACACGTTTTCCTATTTTAAAAGTTTCAGTACTTCTATACTTTTAAAATTTAATAAGAACGATATGTGGTGGAAAACTGATTTATTGATCACACAATCAAGATTCTGACCTCATTATTTTATTCCCAAATAATAATGACGTCATTATTTGAAAGGGATTCGTGAATAATAATTTTAAAGCTCTGTTTATAACGATAACAATGACAATAGCCGTTTTCATAATAGGGTGCCATCTTTAAATCTGTCATTCATCGTTTTACAAAGCAGTGACGTAATCGGAATGGAGCGATGTGATTGGCCAGCCGTGGTTGACCCTAAAGGCAGGGCCAACTAATTTATGATGCCACTCTGCCAGTTTTTTTTATTTCGCTACTAACTGCTTCTGACTCTGTGGCCTGGGGTAATACCTACTTAGTTATTATGATTATCTATTCTGTGGTTGGGGTTGAGTTTGTGACCGACTTAGTCAGTTTTCGATGTCAGTTTTTCATTGCCTTGTTATTGAATCACAGCGTTTTCCTTTTAGAATAAAGGTCACTACCCGTAGCATACCATGACCGTGCTAAGAACGTGTCGGGCACGGAAAGCAATCCGCTGTACTCTTCGCCTACTGAAGCGGGTTGACAGCGTTCAGGGTGTCGATTCCAAAGACACAAATCACTCAAGCGATCGCGTAAATCGATGTGAGTTGTCAATTTTTGTTATGCCGGCTGTACACTCTCGGCGAGAGAGTCTCCCCGAGAGCCTCGGCCGGTGAGGCTCTCGACGAGAGCATACCTGTACACTCTCGTTTTTCATTAGTACTGTAGATTCTCGCAGTAATGGACGTAGAAATTGCTGCTGCTGTTTGTCTTTGTACTGTGAGCTATTATAATTTGATAAACATTTACCACAAAAAGAAAATTAAAAAGCCATGGCGAAGAAGAAGATGGTGGATGGTTACTATGCACCGCAATAGAAACCGGTACCTACTTCAAATTGAACAACAGTCAGTTGATATGTGTATTGCATATGTATACCTAGCTAGAGTATTATTAATTCTGTGTATTTAAAAACGCGTCTTCACACAAACACAGTCAACGAACAACTAAATGACGAGTGTGTACATGCACGCTCTCGTTTTCCTCGCGAGACCCAACGAGATCCTTTGACTCGGGCACAAAAAACCGACAAGCGACCGAGACCGACCGAGGCAAGGCGCGAGAGAGCGAGACACGACGAGAGCCCCATGTACATTCTCGTTCTCGGCCTGTCTCGGGGTGTCTCGTCGAGAGTGTACAGCCGGCATTAGAAAAATTTGAAAATGGAACGCGGATTCAGCAATCACTCGACGATCACTCAATCGAACCGTGTTGCTGGAATTGACGCCCTGAGCCCGTTTGCAAAATATTCCCTCCGACAAATAGTTGACGGTCCGTGCATGGCCCGCGACGGTGTCGGTCGGTGACGGAACGATCTAGTGGGCAAGTGTATCACCATGCACGTCCAAAAAAATATTCTTCGTATTGTAATGTATAAACATTATAATACAAAGAATATATTTTAGCCGTTACGTTCCTGGCACGGTCATGGTATGCAACGGGATAGTGGGTAGAGACCTTAAAATGCCGCAAACCATGATTTAATATTACCTCGTGGACTGCTGCTACAATAATTCAATAAGCCCCGTTTAAAATGAGTTTATGAGCAAAAATCAAGTTTTAAAACAGTTTTATAGAAAATTGGATAATACGCAAATGCTTCTTTTTTGGGTTCCGTAGTTAAATGGCAAAAACGGAACCCTTATAGATTCGTCATGTCTGTCTGTCTGTCCGTATGTCACAGTCACTTTTCTCTGAATCTGTAAGAGCTTTAGTTTCAGTTCTTACAAGTTAGGTATACCTTCTGATGAAACTTTGTAAGTAGATGTATTATTTGAACCGCATGAAGATTTTCACACAAAAATATAAAAAAAACAATATTTTTTTGACAAACGTCCACCGAAAACTGATGGAGAGAGAGTTTGGTCGTGATCTAGTAAGTAGCTTTTTTTTATACGTCATAAATCGTAAACCGCAATTCACCTTTCGACGAACTACAAGAACTTTTATATTATGTTATTTGCTGCTACGGAACCCTTCATGGGCGAGTCCGACTCGCACTTGGCCGCTTTTTCACTCCCAGCAATTGCCTTTTTGCTTTATTTACTTCTAATTTCGAGTTTCTCGTGTATTTAATATTTATGGGCCTGCGCAAACTACTTTCTTGAGTCACTTTTTGGCAGAATCTTATTTATTCGTCCGTCACTTCAACGGCATGGGTTTAAACAAATTATCATTCATTTCGTTTTAATTTGGTTAGTGACTAGTTTTTAAGATTGTTTTTATCCTACGAGTATCATTGTTGGTTCAATAGTGTTTTGCGCCCTACTTTCTGATTGATTGGCATTCAGTAGGCAACAAATATTGCACATCGGCTAATTTCGGCAAAAGAGAAAGCGCTATACGAAAGCAGAAAAGTCGATGTGCAATATTTATTGCCTATAACCGTAATTAGTATAAGTTTTACATAAAATGCAAGACTATTAGAAGGTTGGTAATAAGAATAAAAAAACAAATTTCAACATTTCCATATAATTCCATTTAGTCAACAGCTTTTTACATAGATATAATTCAAAGTTCTAACGGCACATTATTTAAATGCTTGTAAATATAACTTCTTTACCTGCCTGCGCACATCTAGGTCGCTGGCGATGGCGGTCAATGAAACGCGGTCAAATATCGCTGTCAAATTTGACAGCGTTTCACTGATCGCAATCGCCAGCGACCTAGGTATGCGCAGGGCTGCTATTCCTGCAACACGCCTCGCATAATCCACGTTCGATTTTAAAATTTTTCAAACAAAAATTGTAACTTCACAGCGGATTCAGCAATCACTTAAACGAATCGGCTTTCAGGAATACGCCCACAGGCCTTTAATATTATTGATATCAATCAAACTGAATAATATGTGGACACTAGGCCTACTACAAGCTCTGTCTGGCTCTGGTTTTGAGTCTGTGCGAGTGTTAACTAAATAAATCTTACGTCGAAACGTCATACACACAGTATAATACACTGGTGAGCACTCACACAGACTCAAAACCAGAGCCAAAGACAGAGCCAGACAGAGCTTGTGGTAGGTCTACATGCTTTTACATATACATATTACGTATATGCGTTTTCCATATACATATAGCATGACTTTATAAAAATAACGACAAAAAAAGACAAATGTTATGGGTTTCCAGAAGACTTAGCATCTAGACTAGTGCTCTAGGTAAACTAGGTACCTTACTTCTAGGTAGACAGTAACATAATAATTATTTTCATGACTTAATTAATTACATCAGTTGAGCTATCTCTAGATCGTTTGTAACGGTCTGCAGATACTTCAACTGTTTCTTGTATATTTTGTAAATATTTGTTTAATTGTATGGTTTCTTAGAGTAAATAAATGATGTAAGTATAGAATATTTGTAATACATTACATACACAAGTTTTTACTTAACTAATTTGCAACAATATCTAGTTACTTATAAAAAGTTACAATCGTCATTACGTCACAAGTCATACACTTTTAATAATAATATGTATAAGTAGCAAGGCTAAAAAAAATGGTAACATCTTACTAAACGAAATTGTGTCTTATTAAATCTATTACACGAGTATTTATAAATATTGTGGATAATCCACGCAACCCATTCTAGCCCCAAATTAAGCAGAGCTTGTACTATGGGAACTATATTGCGTTCTAGCCCCAAATTAGGCAGGAATACATACTTAGAATACAATATAACACCCAGACAGACAACAAACATCTACGATCACCACACAAATATTTGTTCTTGGTGGGAATCAAACCCACGACCTACGGCTATTATACGCGATAAATACCCGTGTAATAGATTAAATCAAGCGAAAAACTTTTGTGTCTTTGAAACTAAGTTGAACGAGGATGCGATAGGGAATTATTTAGCATAAATATTTCATAAAACAACCATATTAAAAAACAATAAATAATTCAGGGGTCATAAAATTATAAATAAATAATTATTAATGACTATTTCCAACTTTAATGGATTTATTTCTGATTTTATATTTTTTATTTGTAAAAGGATCATACTAGTAAACGGTAGGAACCAAGCCGTAGTTTGTCGCCTGTTCTTCTAGGCTTAGTCGCGTGGAACTGGCACCTAGACTCACTTAGCTATAAGACGTTTCAAAGTGATCCTTGTGATACTACTGAATAAATACATCTTTGACTTTTAAAAAGTCACTCTTACACACACCTCTTATATGAAAACAAAGAATACCAATTTGGGGTTGAGAGTCTGGGTCCGTGGGGAACCGAGGCCTCGCGGGTCTTCAAAATTTTGTCTAGGCGACTGATCGAAGCGACGCGTGACCCAAGAGCTGGTGGGTATCTGGCGCAGCGTATAAGCATTGCTATTCAGCGTGGCAATGCCGCCAGCGTTTTGGGGACGCTTCCGTCTGGCACTGATTTGGATCAGTTGAGCTATCTCTAGATCGTGTAACGATCTGCAGATAGCTCAACTGTTTCTTGTGTATTTTGTACATTTTGTAAATATTTGTTTAATTGGTAAATAAATAAGTAAGAATACCATATTTATACCTCTAAAAAACTATGTAACAGATAAGTATAATATCTATTTTGTAAGCAGTATTGGTTTTAACGATTGTTGGTAGCTCCAAATAAAATAATACACTATTATATATATCTTGAATAATTAGATTAAAACGTTAAATATTTTTTACAACAATCTATTCACAAGCTAGATACTTAAGCTTAAAATAATGAAAAAAAAGAAGTTCCTCATTATCTTCTTTGTCTATGCCTTTTAAAAAGAACTCGTGTATATTTTACATAAACGCCTGAAAAGACACGGTCATTACGTGCAGTAATGAAGCCAAAGGCTACATGATAGCGAAATCATCAATAGCCTGAAGAAGTCCACTACTGAAGATTGGCCTCCCCAGCATTCTAGGAAGAACCATTCTGAGCCCTCTCCACCCACCGAATTCCCGCGATCTTAACAATGTCTTTGGTCCATCAGGTGGGTGAGCCTGATGGTCGCCATCAAACGAAATCATAGCGTTAATTAAATGCTCATTCATAATGGTCCTATAGCAGTAATTTAGATTGACACGCTAAGTCTGTTGCCATCTCTATTTGTTGACATTAAAGTGACAGAGACAAGAGACTTTAAGCGAGCCGCTAAAACTGTCCGGGATTATGAATGGGGGGGTAATTAGTCCTTAGGAAGAGCACTGTCGCTTTTACCTCGCGAGTAAACGCGGTACGCATGCTTAGACCCTAGCATCCGATCTAACAGGCTGTGCTTAGCTCTGCGCCGATGAGCCAGGACCTCACGGCTCAGTTCGTGGAAAACATCTTGGATCTGGTTCACTTGTTCAGCCGCGGCGACCTCGGCGAAACTGCATTCAAAATCTTTGGCTAGAATCTCACCTTCCTCTGGGCTGACCTGGAAAGGCAGTTGGATTTTTAAAGCTTTTGGTATTTTTTTAATTTAAAGAAGCAGGTTTTTGATTCGGCTTTGATCGCCAGGCAAGGTAGACAATGTTGTATTGGAATCCTCCTACAATAATGTACCAAAGCATCTTTCTTTTCTTTTCTAGATGTGTATTTGAATTGTGACCAATATTACAATGTGTATGTAAAATATTACGCAGCTGACGAAATTAATGAAACTTCAAGGAGCTATTATTTCCAAGTAAATTTATTATCTATTACTAATAATCTTATAGGTACAGGCGATATTCCAATCCCACTAATATAGAAAGTTTGGACGGATGGTGGTCTGTTAGGTACTCAATAACGCCAGAATGGGCGGGTTGAACGGATCTAGATTTGCCACAGATAGAGAGATTAGTCTGGAATAGCACAAAGGCCACTTTCACTGTCTCCTAAACAAAACGGGCTGGCTTTCAGCTAGCAACATATTATTATTTCGCCTCATTTTCTAACAGGTAGCCTTTTCTAATTCAACTTTTCAGATTTTTCTCCTTGTTTGCTTTGTGTTGTTTTGGTTTGCAGTTTGCTATTGTTTACCACAGCACAGATAATTATTCGACACAGACTTCATAATTCTTTATTTTTATTTTTTTATATTATTTACGCACAGACCTGGTATTATTAAAATAGCATAATATAATTGTGTTTACTAATTTTATATTATATATTATGTATATGTACCTACGTAAATTATTTGTATTTTTCATAAATGAATCTATCATAATATTCCCTCCATAAATAAATTCCCTATAGTATGTAAATATTTCTGTTTTCTTGTCATTGTGATCGTAATAGTGTGTTCTGTGCCCAGTTTTGTATGTATTATTACCTTCCTAGGTAGCCTGCCTGCTTTCAGTTGTCCGTTCTGTGTGTTTTGTTTGTTTTATTTGTCTTACTTATGTCAAATAAATGTATTTTCTTTCTTTCTTTTTCTTTTAAAGGCCACTTTTTATTCTGGTAAACTGTATGGGTTCTGTGGGATGGATTACTTTTCATAGAGCACAGGATCGACATGATTTTTTGCATGGTTGTTTAGGGGTCAGACAATGATAGGCTTACTTTAACCCTGGAAAAATGTACGGTTTCTATGATAGCATACAGAAACAAAGTTTGAACTTATCACAAACATAGAGGAAACATTAGTGTAGATTACTAGCTGCGCCCAGCGCTGCGCCGGCGCAGTAGTAGGTAATTCTTTAATTTAGAATTTTTGTGTGTTGACGGATACTGACCGTGGAATTTATAATCTTTAAAACTAGAATTTTTGTGTGTTTTTGTGTGTGTGTTGGATACTGACCGTGGAATTTATAATCTTTAAAACGACCCTTACCGTAAACTGAAAATGCGTAAGACAAATGGACAATAGGTCTCGAATTGACTTAAATGGTGGCAATATTTTTTAGTTTATGTAAAAGTTAAACAAACGAGCTTACGGCCCACCTGATGGTGAGCGGTCACTCGCCCGCACTAGCAGTAGTACATAATTGACTCAATATTGTTTTTTTTTACATATCCAGTAACATTTTGCTGTCGTAATAATAGTCTAGGTATATTTGATCAACTATTTCTACAACTTTAGGTTCTGCAGGATCGTAGTATTCAGGTATAGTACATTTCTCAAATAATTAACAGAAAGCAGTAGTACTTTTTATTTGAAAATAAAACCTTTGATATGTTACCTCCTTGCTTGTCATGTTTCAAAAGATCGTTCCATTTTTAAATTACACGACAGATATGTGTTTGCCTAGCAATTTATTTAGCCTCTAAACAAGACAAATATGCCGGCTGCTGCTCGCATGTACCTATTTGGCTAGTTCAGCTATTTCGATTTATCTTGAAGAAGGTTGTCAAAATAATGCTTTAATTTCAAAGCATGTTTGAGAAAAATAATGTTGAATTAGTTACTGGTATAGAGGCTTGCGCACATCTTGTGATCTCCGATGGCGATCAGTGAAACGCTGTCAAAAATGACAGCGATATTTGACAGCGTTTCTCTGATGGCCATCGTCATTGCCTAGATGTGCGCAGGCCTTAAGGCATTTGCCTTTATTACCTGTCGTAAGTGCACCATGTCTGCCTTATTCCCCACCAGGGTTAGAGGCACATCAGGATGCAAGCTCTGCTTGGCTCGCCGCACAAAGTTGAAGGATTCCCGGTCTGTTATGGAGTACACGAGGAAAATGGCGTCAGCCCACTGCGCCACATCGCTCGCTGGAAGGTCGTTTATACCCTGAAATTGGTTGGTTCATTAATAAAATTCTTATGGTTTTTTTGTGTTAAATCAATTAGCTCTTTTTGACCAGGTTTTTTTATACAACTTGCTATTAATATTAGCCTACCTTATGTTAATTGAAAACCATCGCCTATAAAGAAGCATTGTCTCTCAAGTCACGCACGTCAGGAACGTGCCCTACGATTTTTTTTTAAATTATATAGACCATCCTTTGGCTACAATCTCACCTGATGGTAAGTGACGATGTAGCCGACGATGGAGCAGCATGGACGATACCATGCGTCAAATAATTTGAACCATACAGATGTTGGGCCTCACTTGTAATTTCACCGGCACATACACTATTCGAACCGAACCACAGCGACACTGCGTGCAGGTGGTAGAAACAGGCATGGTGGTAGGACTTCCCCGGACGTTATTCAATTCACAAGGATCACTTTAAACGTCTTAAAGCTAAGTGAGTCTAGGTGCCAGTTCCACGCGGCCAAGACAAAGAAGAACAAGCAACAAACTACAGTTTGGTTCCTACCGGTTTTTTGTACTGCGCCCAATCACTCTGAGACGTAAAGGTAGATACGTAGTATCCGATATGCGTAGTATCCTATGGTAGATACGTAGTACTGAATCATTACCTTGGGGCAAGTGTCAAGAATCTCAAAGAGTATAGCTTCACCATCCAACATGGCCTCATGTTTGTATTTGCTCTCTGAAAATGATAGAAAAACAAACTTTTATTTAGGTAAATTATTCAATCGAAACTTAGAACAAATTCAAATCGATTAATAATAATTAAGGTATGAATATTAAAGAAAAAATAGTACCTTGTTGGTGATCATATTCTCCTATATACCGCTTTGTCAGAAACCGCACAGTCAGAGCTGAAAATAAAAAATACCACCTTACTAAGGGTTGATTTAAAGGAGTAATCCCTTAAATCGACCCTTAGTAAGGTCAAATATTTGATCGGTCGATAGTAGTCAAGTCGGTTGTCAATAATGTATTTATGAAAACTATAACGGTTTTCTTCTAAACCTACAAGAAACTCCAGAATATCACATAAGTACCATACTCTCATTGAAACTATTCACACCTTGTGTTGAGCTCGTTAAAATACCACTGAATAAAATCTCAAAAGAATAATAACACTGCAAAAACAATAAATAGAAAAAGCTACGTGTCTTCTAAAATTGTCTGAAAACTAATATAATTTGTCGAAACTACTAAAATAATTTTAGTTTCAAAACTGTTGTCTCAACATAAACGTGCTCGTCACTTCGAACGGAAATCGTAAATGTGTTTGGTTTAACTGATGGTCATGATCTGCCTTGCATCGTTATTTGAATGCCAGCCCTAAAATACCGAACTCTTTCTGACCCCCTCTGTTCTTTGGCTGACCCTTTCTTTTCTCTACCCCAGCTTAGAAAGGTGTGAAGACTAGAGTGGGTGATCCATTGGCGAGCTAAAAACGAAAAGCCTGCGAGCCAAAGGTATAAACTGGCCAATGGAGCACCCACAAAACCTCTATAGTTCTATTAGGTTCCATTGGCGGTTTATACATGAGGCTCGCAGGCTCGTCGGGTTCAGCTCGCCAATGGATCACCCCTTTAAGGCCCGTTTTCAGAAACAGTACTTGAGTCTGAGTCGAGTCTCTAGCAAAGATTGTTGGCACTTTTCAATGCAGAACTGTCTTAAAATTTATGCATGCTTGAGGCTCAATTCAGACTCAAACACTGTTTCTGAATACAGGCCTTATTGTTCTTACTTTGCAAAGATTGTAAGTACAGCTATAAATAAAATATCACCGTAAAATATATGAACCGTGAACGTGCGTCATAAGTTGGTACATTCATGAGCTGCGTTTTCTAGTAGCGATTCAGACGCGCGTTTATTGCGATTGCGACGCGATGTCGTAGCAACACGGCAACACCGTCGCTAACTGTGTTAAAGAAAAAAACGCATTGCCGCCAGCACCGCCCGTCCGGTCCAGTGGCTATATGACCACTCAATCGCATTTCGCGGCGGCGCGGCTGGTCGATGGTTATAAAATTGAGTTATTTGGCGTTGAGCTTGTTTGGTACTGGACGTCACAGTCAACAGGGAACTTGATATTGGCGTAGACCATGTTCATCAGAACACATACCTATATATCCTTAGCATGACCCGTCTGCTAAAACTGACATCCATAATGCCCTCAGATGAACCTCGATCGAACCTCGCCTCGATGGTCAGTCATTGCTGCTTAGCAATAACTGACCATGGAGCCAGTCCCAAGCCTGGATAAGTCCTAAGCCTGGTTCTTGGTGAGCAAATGTTCATTTAACAATGTTCATAGGCTTGCTAAGACCCACACCCCTAGGGTAGGGAGAGGGGGGGGGGGGGGAGGGTGACCCAGCACCTGTGGAGTGGGGGGCGAGGTGGTGGGGTACTCTTGAGTAATCTACCACCTTCTCCCCCAAACCCGAAAGATGGGGGGATGCCGCGTGGGCAACGGCATTCACCAGGCCTTTAGCTTGCGCCCCGCTAACCTTCTTTGTTCGCAGAACACAAACCCAAAAAAAATGATGAACGACAACACAAAGACTGAGATGCCATGCGATCCGGCTAGCACCCGGCGCTCCTCGGTACCCGGGCCGGAGAGTGACAAATTGGTCACCGAAGGCGGTGGCGGGGTGGGTCCCCAGGCCCCGCCTCCCGCAACTGCTACTGGGACCAAGACGGAAGGCGCAACGACCTCCTTGGCTTCCTCGGCGCAACACTCCTCTGGACCAGTGCAGAAGAGGAGGCCCAGCAAGAAGAAGAGGAGGGCGGAAAAGAAGGCGGCCGCTGCGGCAGACACCAGTGACGCTAGGCCGGAGGATAGGGAACGCGGTGCCCCGGCACCCTCTGTGCCGAGGGACACCGGAGTAGGTAAGATCCCCCTAAGTGAGGCTGGGCGAAGGAACGCCCAGCGTCTGGAGCGGCGAAGACTCGATGCCGCTCTGGTAAACGAGCTCCGCCAGCACCAACTGGAGGGCGCTCTTTACCCGCCCAACGTGTCGGCCATCGCGCCGTCCGTCGGGATGGTTATGGCGCGCCCACCACATACTGACATGGAGGTCCGACCTTCCATGACGGTGCCAAGACCTGGGCCCGGTTACCCGCTCCATTCCATGGAACAGGGTAGCACGGGACCGGTTGGGGCACCGTCACGGTCAGAGGGCACCCCCATGTCGACCCCCAAAAAGGCTGCCACGCAGTCAAACCCCAGAAGTCAGGGGGCGGTCGTGGAGGAGGAGGGCAGGAAACCAGGTGTCCCGAACCCACAAGCCTTTTCCGAACCCAAACCCGCAAAGGGTAAGGGTGTAGGAAAGGGCCGCAGCGGTGGAGGATCCGGTATTAAACCAGCCTCCAACTCGAACGCCCCTGGTGGAGAGGTGAGCGGCAGCGGCCGGAGTGCCAAGCGGCAGAGGAGCTCGGACCTGGTGTCACCCTCGTCGGCAGCAGCTGACAAGAGGCTGTGCTTGGACCGGGACACCTCTGCAGCGGACGCAGCCACGGCCGCAGGCCAGCAAGAAAGGAGCGGTGGTCAAGCGGGGGCCATGTCGTACGCGGAAGCCTCGGTGTCCCACCTCAAGGTGGTGATACTCGACAAATCCGGAGTGCACATGGACGACCGCAAGACAACCGTGCTCCGAGGTAAGCTGGAGCAGCAAACGATGGAGTATTTCAACGAGCACTGCCAGAGATGGACGTGTGCCTGGCCCAGCTTCTTTGCGATGCCCAGGCCGGCACACGGAGGTCTGCGGGTCGAGCCTAAGGACGACTTCTCGTTGTCCTGGTTAGTCGAGACCCTAAAAGACCTCCCCGGTCTCTGGCCGGGCTCGGGGGGGTACAAAATCGTAGCAGAGCGGGATCTGCCGCGATATTATAAAGGCGTTGTGATGGTGCCCGACTTTGAGGGCGACGGGGAGTACATTCGAACTTTCCTGGCGTTCTTCAACCGAGAGTTGAACATCCGCACCTGGCCGATCTTCGCCCACCGGATCAGTAGGGACCAGAACATCACGAACAATGTAATGGTGTTCGGAGTTCCGGTGGACGAGATCGAGATCCTGACTAAAAACAGGTGCCGCCTGAACTACAAGATGGCGACGGTATATGTGCTCATAAGGAAGCCGAGAGCCGTGGACGTAAAGACCCCGATCGTGGCGCCGGCTGCTGACGCACCCTGCACAAGCAGTGGTGAGTCAGGGGTGGGCGTGACGGTCGAGCCCGACATAGAAATAGGAGAAATAGGAGAGGGGGAGTTCTCGCAGGACGAGATAGATTTACTGCTGAGCGACGGAGGAGGGGAGATTGCGGGGGGCATTTCAGGCCTCAGCATCCTCTCTCCTGCGCCGCCCATGGACGCGGTGGAGTCTGTCCCTCCCGGTGAGAACTCTCTCTCCGGCCATCCACAATAGGATAGTCAGCAGACTACCCTATATCCCACCGATCCCCCCCCCCCATCACTAGTAGTAACAGAGCTCTCTGATACAGTAACTCGGGCAGGACAACAAACCTCTAAATCCCCAACCCCCTCAGGGAACTCCGGGGAAAATATGGATAGGTCTAACATCAAGGTAGCAAATCAGCTTAAGATAGTTCAGGCCAACATCCAGCATAGCGTCACTGGGTTTGCTGCGCTAAGAAGAACCCTGGAAGAGCAAACAAACACAATAGCACTGGTCCAGGAACCCTACATTGTTCGAGGCAAGGTAAGCTTCAACGCTCTGCGCGGCAATGTATTTACTCCACCACTGCAAAATAAGACTCGTACACTTATCTATGTCCCGGGCACGGTGAAAGCATCTATGCTTACTCACCTGTGCACGGACGACCTGACTGTTGTAAGAATAGAAACCGGTTTAGGAGGTAATCTTAACTCTCTAATTCTAGCATCTGTTTACATGGATGGCGGAGCGCAAGCACCACCTCCAGAACTCGAAAACCTACTGAACCACTGCAGACGACTCCAAACAGAATGCATCATAGGCTGTGACGCCAACGCACACAGCACAGTATGGGGATGCCAGGACACGAATGAAAGGGGGAGGGACCTCCTTGACTTCGTTCTTAGGCACAACCTTAACATTCTGAACAGAGGATCGGAACCGACTTTTGTGACGTCATGGGCCAGGACGATAGTAGACGTCACACTAGCCACAGATACTATTGCAGAACTGATAAATGACTGGCATGTCGCCACACATGAGGCATCGTGTGCGGACCACAGGAGAATCAGGTTCAGTCTGAAGATCGGCGAGATGGTTCCGCGAAGATACCGAAATCCAAAGAGAACGGACTCAGGTCTGTATGTAGAAACTATGGACGCAGCCCTGGAGGGGCTGCGGCTGACTGAACCCACAGACGCACTGACTCCAGCCGAAATAGAAACAAGACTAGCATCGCTGGTTCACAGCATGACAACCAGCTACGAAAAAGCCTGTCCTCTAATCACGGAAAGCAATAAGATAATTCATCGCAAAGACAGATGGTGGAACAAAACTCTTGGCAAACTGAGAAAGAAGGCTCGTCACCACTTTAACAGGGCCATGAATACAAACAATGAAAAAGACTGGGCGGACTACAGAGTAGTAAGACAGGAACTGAAGCATGAAATAAGACAAAGCCGCAATAACTCGTGGAGGAAATACAGTAGCTCGATTTCATCCCAGAGCGAAACGGCCCGTCTAAGCAAAATACTTTCGAGTGATACCAAGATAAAACTGGGCACTCTCAAGAAGCCAGACGGTTCTTACACGACAACAGATAAAGAACAATTCGAGCTTCTGCTGCAAACACACTTTCCGGACTGCAACCTTAACGGGAACGCAAGCTGGGCAGCAGATCATGAGGGCCACAACCCCAAAAAAGGAGACTGGGAACTAGCCGATGCCATCGTTACAAACGAGGCACTGTCGTGGGCCATTAGAACCTTTGAACCCTTTAAAGCAGCCGGCACGGATGGCATCTTCCCGGCTCTTTTACAATGGAATCTCACAAAAATTGAGGCAACACTCGCCGCTATTTTCAGAGGTTGCATTGCCTGGAAATACATCCCTCACGCATGGAGGGAAGTCAGAGTAGTTTTTCTACCCAAGCCAGGGAAGTCTGACTACACCCAGCCCAAATCGTTCCGGCCCATAAGTCTAAGCTCTTTTCTTCTAAAGACCTTGGAAAGGCTCTGCGACAGACACATACGCAGCGGACCGCTACTAAAGAACCCGATAAACAACAATCAACATGCCTATCAGTCGGGCAAATCGACGGAAACAGCCCTTCACAATGTAGTGCACAAAATCGAAAGCGCGCTAGACTGCAAGCAATCGTGTCTGATAGCATTCATTGACATCGAAGGCGCCTTTGACAAAACAACTTTCCCGAGCATCGAAAGAGGCCTGAGGAATCAAGGTGTGGAAGAAAATCTAAACGAATGGATCAACAAGATGCTATCAAACAGAGCAGCCCTTATAGAACACTCAGAGGTCACAAGATGCCTAGTCACTAAAGGCTGCCCACAAGGAGGAGTCCTGTCCCCTCTGCTGTGGGTACTTGTAGCCAACGAGCTACTAGACTCCCTTAACAAGGACGGGCTACAAACAATTGGCTATGCTGATGATATCGCAATTATGATTTCGGGACTTTTCGAATCGACCCTATGCGAAAAAATGCAGAAAGCACTCCGGATTGTGGAGTCGTGGTGCCACACTCACAGCTTAACTGTAAATCCCAGCAAGACAGAACTTGTACTCTTCACCCGCAAGCTGAAGCTGCCAAATCTGAATCTACCTTCCCTTTTTGGAACCAAACTGGCTCTCAGCAAAGAGGTCAAATATCTCGGAATATGGCTAGATAGTAAGCTCTTATGGGGTAAACAACTAGAACACGTCACGACAAAAGCCACAAACGTGCTATGGCAGTGCAGACGCGCCGTTGGCAAGGATTGGGGGCTAAAACCAAAGCTTTGTCTCTGGATGTACACGGTAATGGTACGACCGGTACTAACCTACGGTGCCGTGGTATGGTGGCCCAGAACAAACTTAGTCACCACAATCAGTAAGCTGCAGCAGGTACAAAGGCTCGCGTGCTCCCTGATTAGCGGTTGTTCAAAATCCACACCGTCTGCAGGGCTGGATATAATACTAGGACTAACGCCACTCCATCTCCACATACAGCAGGAAGCGATGGCGGCGGCGTTAAGGATAAGATCCACGAACCAGTGGAAAAGTAGTGGCAAACCAACAAACCACTCAAGAATTCTGGACAAGGCCATACAAGCCATCCCGGAAGCCATGAAGGGCACCGACAGAATAGCCACAACATACCTAACTGACAAAAAGTACCAGATAGACAGCCAAGAAGGAACGGAAGATCCAATCTCGGCCTCCGACATCCTTCACGTCTACACTGATGGTTCTAAACAAAAAGTAGGAGCAGGCTGTGGTTTCTACTGCCCCGAAACAGGGCTATCACGCGTGCAACCCCTTAGCAAGGCAACAACTGCGTTCCAGGCAGAAACCCTCGGGCTCTTCCTGGCCGCTGCAGAGATGCTCTCATACTTAGAGTCTAAAACGAGCGCGGATACAGCAATCGCAAGGACACTAATAATCTTCACAACAGACAGCGCAGCACTCATTAACGCACTGGGCAGATCTGACACAAGATCAGAATCAGTCGCACAATGCCACACTGCGCTTCAAGAACTAGCAAAAATACATACAGTAAAAATAAAATGGACAAAGAGTCACGGCTCGTGTTCAGGAAACAATGAAGCCGACTCCCTAGCAAGAGCGGGTGCGAAACAGACACCTACCACGAACGACCTAGGTCTCTGCAAGCCCCCATCGGCAGAAATAAGAAATAGACTGAAGATGCACTCCCAGAAGGAGCACCAAAAGCAATGGGAACGCAGATCAGACTGCAAACACACAAAAACGATGCTTCCAGTGATGGACAAGCACATCACAACTAACCTACTTAGGATGAAAAGGGAAGATCTAAAATTGATGGTAGGAATCATTACGGGCCATTGTGACCTAAACTACCACTTACTGAAGACTGGAGCAACAGATAGCGACTCATGTCGCGGCTGCCTGCAGGAAAAAGAAACTGTGGAGCATGTAGTACTGCACTGCCCCGCAACGGAAGAAGCGAGGTGCAAGACAGGGCTCAGGGAACTGATTGAGTCTTGTCCTTCCACATCCACATCTGAGTCACCATTGGGTCATCTTGAACATTGCTGCCACCAACCCAAAGTCCTTCTCCGCTATTTTAAGGAGTTGGGCTGGCTGGGGTAAGGGTTAGCAGGGGGACAATGCACAATACACCCCATCGCGGGACGTCAGTGCAGATCTTATTCC
Organism: Thera obeliscata; assembly: GCA_947578465.1. Taxonomy (NCBI): domain Eukaryota; kingdom Metazoa; phylum Arthropoda; class Insecta; order Lepidoptera; family Geometridae; genus Thera; species Thera obeliscata. Next base: position 4,660,007 of record OX387922.1, on the reverse strand, counting down.
CCCAACACAATTAGAATTAGAATTAGATGCCCTCAGATAATACCTGACTCTTTTTTTTCTTCTTATTTAATCTGGAAAAATTTGAAATTTGGAAGTGCAAAATTTGCATCAAGCAAGTGTGGATTATTATATATTATTATGAAATAGTTTTTAGTAAAGTCAGTAATAGACAAGTTGGCTGTCACTGGCTTTAAAGATAAAGATGGCGGTTTCCTTCAAAACCATTGGAAACATTTTCGTTCAAATCATCACATATTACACCTCGGACTTTGTGTTAAGACCTCAAGTAATGGTGGGTAAAATACCGTCAAAATTACACAACAGAACTCAAAACAACACCAGAAAACAATTCAAATAAAAAAGTTAGGTGACTTCCCAAAATAACAGAAAACGAATCCCCTGACTCATTTTACCGAGTCGCTAAAAGTCTCTTGTCACTGTCATTTCAATGTCAACAAATAGAGATAGCGTTAGGCGTAGCGGCCTGTTAGATAAAGGTCAGCGTAAGGACTACTCCATACAGTTTTTGACCCCAACCGTTTATTCGCCGGGCGCCCTACTACCCTAGTTACATTGACATTAAATAAAATTCGCTAAGCTGCACGGCAAGAAACATTTAGAACTATATCTCGCTAATAGCAGGCCAAATCATTTAATTTTCTAACCCCCGAATACTGAAACGCAACTCAGATTTAAGCACGTCTCAAGCGACGAATATTTGACAGATTTTCATTGAAAACTGTCAAATATTCGTCGCTTGAGACGTGCTTAAATCTGAGTTGCGTTTCAGTATTCGGGGGTAAAACTATTAGTTTGTATGGGCTTTAGCGATGTCTACCTATCATTACATTAAACCGCATTAACAAAAGTCTAAACACAAAACCACTTCCATCCATGTTTTTGAAATGTCATAATATTATTGTATGAGATTAATAACTGTTTTCATAGTATTCTGTTTCTCGTTTCACACATCACACACAGTTTCTCCTTCTAACTCCTAGATGGAACGAGAAACATGCATCAAAACTATCAAGAATTCGCGATAACACGTAACATGAGATATTTTGGAATAGTGTTCAGTAATACCTATGTAGCTACTTAATATTTAAACAAATTCCCTTGAGCAATCATGAAATAATTTGGTGTTTCACAGAAATACTCAGACTTGCGAAGTATTTATAAATATCGGACGTAACTTTTGTAACCAATCGGTACATTCTGAATTAGTGAATCAACGCGTGCCATTCAGAATTGCTAGAACGTACTCTCCACTAATTACAAAGTTGTGGTTTGTTTTAATTCCCATTCCCTGCCTTCATTTCCATTTGCTCTAGAGATAACCATGAGTTTATGGCCTAACAAAAAAATGGCAGCTATGATTGACTAAATTCGCTGATAAATTCTGATCTTACTTCAGATGTAGTTAAAAATTTGATCAAAAGTTTGCTTAGTTAAACTTTATAAACTAGAAATTTAATGTTCTTTACCTTTGTTGTTGACCGTTACTTATCTTCATCGCTTACATTATTCAGTCTTCCGTAGTTTAGATAGTTATACGCATGTTTTATTTTTGGCAAAATATAAATAAAACATTTAAAATAATATCGTGGAAACATAAATTGTATAAATATAAACGCCGTCAACACCTACTGAGATATCAAAGTAGATATTTTTGTTTTATTCATGAAGTTTTACGAGCTTGAAGATTAAAGTGATGTGTAGGTTAAACGGACTATGATTAGACGGAATTGTATGGTAAATGTTCTACAACTCAATGCCACTAATAACATAATAATATATAGTTGATGCCGGGGGTAGAGGCCTGCACACACCTAGGTCGCTGGCGATAACGATCAGTGAAACGCTGTCAAATTTGACAGCGACACCAGCGACCTAGGTGTGCGCAGGCCTTTAGAAGTCCGCATACATATTACAGTCTCTACACGCCTTTATGTCATAGTACATTATGATTATGATATAAGTGCGGTAGGTTGAAAATTACAGCCGAGGCGTTATTGCAAGCCCGAGCCGTAGGCGAGGGCTACAAGAAAGCAGAGGCTGTAATTATCAAAGCGCACGTATGTCATACGACGTTTTATAACACATTTACGAGAAAATAAATAAAAACTAGACGAATAAATCTTTAATCACTTGTTAAAGCAGTTAGAAAATTTGAAATGTAAATGTCTTTTTAATTTAATTTCATTCCATTTCATTCCAATTTATCCCATTTTAATCAGTTTTGTTCAGTCTCACTCAGTCTCACTCAGCCTCACTCAGTCTCACTCAGTCTCGTTCAGTCTCGCTCAGTCTCGTTCAGTCTCGTTCAGTCTCGTTCAGTCTCGTTCAGTCTCGTTCAGTCTCGTTCAGTCTCGTTCAGTCTCGTTCAGTCTCGTTCAGTCTCGTTCAGTCTCGTTCAGTCTCGTTCAGTCTCGTTCAGTCTCGTTCAGTCTCGTTCAGTCTCGTTCAGTCTCGTTCAGTCTCGTTCAGTCTCGTTCAGTCTCGTTCAGTCTCATTTAGTCTCATTCAGTTTCATTCAGTTTCATTTCATAAATTTAGCATCTTGATAAACCGTACGTTTTACCTTATTAGAAAGCAACCCGTGCGTTTTACATTACATTACCGCACTAGTGCGTAATGACATACATAACGATACTGAAATTAGTGGAATAAGACACCCTTTTCGAGCAAATGTGTTATAAAATAAATTATGATGTAGTTTCTTTCTTTCTTTACAATGCTCTTGAATTTATATTATTACTTGCGGCCGCCCGCGGCTTCGCTCGTTCCATTCCTGTTACTTTTTCAGGATAACACGGCTCACCTGATGGAAAGCGGTTACAGTAGCCTATGGACGCTTGCAACATCAGTAGGCCTACCATGAGCTCTGTCTGGCTCTGTCTCTGGCTCTGGTTTTGAGTCTGTGTGAGTGTTGACTAAATAAATCCTAAGTCAAAACGTCACACACACAGTATAATGCACTGGTGAGTGAGCCCTCACACTGCCTCAGAACCAGAACCAGAAACAGAGCCAGACAGAGCTCCTGGTAGGCCTACAGAAGCATCACTAGCACGTTGCTGACCCTTTAAATATTTTAAAACACCCGTGGGTTAGTCAGTGTCAAAAGTAGATTGGCATTTTTGGTTTGTAAAGTTCGAATATTTTAGATTACAGTTTTGAATTCACTTTGAGCCACCACCGAAACATTCGGTTGACTTGCAAACCGAAATTGGCATACCTTTGACAAATCTGATTGCTCTATCCAAATCGTACGTAGTAAATTGGAAATTCCGGTTCATAAAGGCAATTTATGAACCGAAATTTCCAATTTACTTTTGATGCACTCATTTTTTATTCTCTATGTGCAATCTGAAAATATTATTTATCAGTAGTATTTTTCAGTCACAAGCTCTGTCTGGCTCTGGTGTTGAGTCTGTGTGAGTGTTGACGAAATAAACCCTACGTTGAAACGCACATACACAGTAGGTATAATACACTGGTGAGCACTCACACAGACTCAAAACCAGAGCCAGAGACAGAGCCAGACAGAGCTTGTGGTAGGCCTACTGATAAAAAAATACTTTTAAATCGGCCTATAAATTACGAAGTTATGTTATAGCTTCGTCACGGTACGTCATATACGTCAATATCAAACATGAAAAAATATTCTAAGAAAAATACAACCAAATCGAGAACCTCCTCCTTTTGTATTTCAAGTCGGTTAAAAATGAGTCCTTTTTTGAAATAAGTTAAAAGTTAGTAACTAACAGCCATACTTATAAACGCAATTTAAATTTAATCATTGCTTAAAGTTAGCCCTGTCACTGTTTGTCATTATCCAGTGGTAAGAGATGGCAATAGTTAAAGCATTGTTTATCTTTAGACATATTTCTATAAGTAAGGCCATAAAAGTTTTTGCTTCAAGAGTGTACCTATATACCTACTTACAACATAACAGTATTCGATTTATAAATATCTCGGTAGGCGTAGGTATGTATGAAACAGAAATAGAGTTCACAAATAAACTTAGCACGGCGTAAACACAAATAAACCTATCGTTGATTCGTTTCAAATCAACTGTTAATTAAACAAACTTACTTGGTTTTTCAAATACTAGGTTTATATTGCAATACCAAAATTCTAGACCATTTTTCACTCGTTTTTAGGGTTCCGTATCCAAATGGCAAAAACGGAACCCTTATAGATTCGTCATGTCTGTCTGTCTGTCTGTCTGTCTGTCTGTCTGTCTGTCTGTCTGTCTGTCCGTCCGTATGTCACAGCCATTTTTCTCCGAAACCGTAAGAGCTAGACTGATGAAACTTGGCGAGTAGATGTATTCTGTGAACCGCATTAAGATTTTAACATAAAAATAAAAATAAAACAATAAATTTCGGGGGTCCCCATACTTGAAACTGAAACTCAAAAATTTTTTTTTCATCGAACCCATACGTGTGGGGTATCTATGAATAGGTCTTCAAAAATGATGTTGAGGTTTCTAATATAGTTTTTTTCTAAACTGAATAGTTTGCGCGAGAGACACTTCCAAAGTGGAAAAAAGTTGGTCCCCCCCCCCTCTAACTTCTAAAGTAAGAGAATGATAATACTAAAAAAAATATATGTTGTACATTACTATGTAAACTTCTAACGATTTTTGGTTTGAACGAGATCTAGTCAGTAGTTTTTTTTTTATACGTCATAAACCGTAAACCGCAATTTACCTTTCGACGAACTACAAGAACCTTATTATGTTACATCAAGTAACATAATATAAAGGTTCTTGTACGGAACCCTTCATGGGCGAGTCCGACTCGCACTTGGCTGCTTTTTTATTACCATCACACTCGATAAAAGTTTTTTTCTTAAACATGCGCGGAAATATTGTCATTACTTTTGAATATAGAACACGCGAAGTATCATATTTACGTAGACTGAAAAACCAAAATCACTTCCCGGCGCGTTCTCGCTCCGGCAATGTGTATGAAACGGTGTGCTGTTTGAATTTAGAACTCTTTCATCTATCGTACACATTGCGTTCTCGTGGCTGTATAGCCACAAATGCGTTTACCTTTCGGCACAAAGTGTAAAAAAAAAAAAATTGGCGGTAAAGCGGAGTTCGTTGTTATATGGTTAATAAAAATTAAATTTATTGTGTATTTTTTTTTTATTTCCTTGCATTTTTTTAAGAAAAGCACTATATATGCCTCGGCCGAAATGGCAATTGCCTATTTCGCTGCCTTTGCAATAATGTACTATTAAATTAAAGATCTTTTAGAATAATGATGATGAAATGATAGATTTTTTTATACTACTAGCTGATGGAACAAGCATTTGGCCCACCTGATGTTAAGTGGTAACCATCGCCTATAACAAAGCATTGCCTCGTAGACCACGCACGTCAGGAACGTGCCTTACGATGCACTTCCCTGGGTCCACGAACTTGAGGCATACAGATGTTCAGCCTCACGTGCTAATAATTTCACCGGCACCCACACCCTTCAAACCGAAACACGGCAAGCTTCACGGCAGATATAGGCATGGTGGTAGTACTTCCCCGGACGAGCCCTTCACAAAGAGCTGTACTACTACTAAACTTAGATGATTGTCCAGTGACCGATGATGGTAGGTATAGAGAGTAGATGGTAAATAGCGATATTATTATAACCGGCACGTATAGAAGAACTTTCTTGAATACACCTATTCTACTATGAATTGTAGTTAATTTAAGAAAAGTAGATGGCGTAATGAGTCTTTTCCTTAGAGAACCCTGGTGGTCTAGTGGTAGCGGCCCCGTCTTCCGATCCTAAGGTCAAATCTAATCGTGCGCCAATGAGTTTTTCTGTCCGAAAATGTATGTGAACTATGCCAGTACTCTTAAAAGGTGAAGGAAAACATCGTGAGGGAACAGGAAATTTCGATAACATGTGTTAAGCGTCACGCAAAAAGGGCCTGCTTGCGGAAACCAGTCCGCAGCTTATCACATAAAGAAAGCGAAAGCAAGGTAATGAAGCAAGCAAATGAATGGTTCCGAGCTCAAATGCTCCTTTCAAATGCGTTATATTTTTTATCAGCAGGCATAATAAAGCCAAAACAATGCGATCTCAACTCCAATCCGACCTTCGCTCCGCCTAACGATCATGTCCGGTCCGCTAAGCTGCACGGGGAACGATCACGTAACGCAAGGCCTGCGCACACTTAAGTCACTGGCGATGGCAATCTGTGAACCGCTATCAAAGACAGAGATATTTGACAGCGTTTCATTGATCGCCGACGCCAGCGACCTAGGTGTGCGCAGGCCTGAAGTCATCAACGTACCCCGTGCAGCTTAGCGGTAATTGGAAAATTCAGCAGCTGGATACATCGTTAAATCATTTTTGATAGCTTCTACAAAATATCTAAATTTTGGTAAAAACTGTTGACAAACCTCTCGAGATAAAAGCACACGACTTTTGTCTCGTAGAAAATGGCAAAAGAAAAATTGTCGCTTAAATTTAGTAGGTTCTTATTTTACAGGATAAAAAAAGCGGCCAAGTGCGAGTCGGACTCGCCCATTAAGGGTTCCGTGTAGCAACAAGTAACATAATATAAAAGTTCTTGCACAGTTCGTCGAAAGGTAAATTGTGGCTTACGATTTACGACGTATAAAAAAAACTTCTCACTAGATCTCGTTCAAACCATAATATCGTTGGGAGTTTGCATAGTAATTTACATCATATATTTTTTTTAGTTTTATCATTCTCTTATTTTAGAAGTTAGAGGGGGGACACACATTTTACCACTTTAGAAGTGTCTCGCGCAAACTATTCAGTTTAGAAAAAAACTTTATTCGAAACCTCAACATCATTTTCAAAGACGTATTCATAGATACCCCACACGGGTTTGATGAAAAATCAATTTTTGAGTTTCAGTTTCAAGTATGGGGACCCCCCAATTTTTGTTTTTTTTTCTACTTTTGGATAAAAATCTCAATGCGGTTCACAGAATACATCTACTAGTCTAAGATCCCGCTATAGAAGGACCTTCACCGAGCTTGTTATTTAATGAAACGTATTTTATAAATTAAACATGCCAATAAATATATTCTATATGGGTTGCCTATCAAATTTCAGTCCAGAATAATTATGATTAATTATATATAAAAAAAAAAAAAAAACTTTCCACTGGTTTGTTTATTAAACAAATTCTATACCAATCGAAAGTATAGACCCCAGTATTTTTATTCAATAAACATACCGGTGCAAAATGCTAGTATCGATTTACCTGTTTATACCTGGCTACCCGAGAGTTGCGACCGGAAAAAAATAGGCAACCTAACGTTTGCATATTCTATGGGGTCTATACTTTCGATTGGTATAGAATTTGTCCAATAAACAAACCGGTGGAAAGTTAAAAAAACAATTTAGTTTTTTAATTATTAATTAATCATATCCTGGACTGAAATTTGATAGGCAACCCATATAGAATATATTTATTGGCATGTTTAATTAAATATAAAATACTTTTCATTAAATAACCAGCTCGGTGAAGGTCCTTCTATAGCGGGATCCTATACTATACTCGCCAAGTTTCATCAGTCTAGCTCTTATAGTTTCGAAGAAAAATGGCTGTGACATACGGACAGACAGACAGACAGACATGACGAATCTATAAGGGTTCCGTTTTTGCTATTTGGCTACGGAACCCTAAACATCATATCGATTTTTCTGGACTTCGGTGCTAGTTATTGTTTTTCAATCGACACCTTCCAGCTGCCAATTAGTGCCAATGCTCGTAAAATTGGAAGGACTAAAGCCTTGCGCACATCTAAGCGTTCTGCGGTGGCGATCAATGAAACGCTGTCAACCATAATTGACAGCGTTTTACTGATCGCCACCCCGTACACTTAGACGTGCGCAAGGCTTGAGAGGCAGCCAAAGACTTCGGTATATTATCCAATACTACAGTCAGTCCGTCAGTACCGAGTTTACTGTCGTTATACGTGGCAGTGCTACCTCGTAACCAAAGTATTTATTACCGCCACTCGGCACGCTCAGACGGCTTTATAATAATTTTGCTAACAAATGAACAGTTATTACATAATAAATAAGCTTTGTTTTGCAAAAATACATTCGCGCTTTCACAGCGCTTCTACATTTACTGCAGCAGACGTAATCAGAGGGAATCACACAGGCGACTCTCCATACAAACGTAGTCCCCTATTTCCTCCCTGGATAATGCCTTTTACCATTTTGTCTCATAAAATCCAGATCTGCTATATACGTGCTCGTATGTTTTCCTTTTTTTCCGAAACTTATTGATAAAGAAAATATGACCCTCATATGATTTATAGGAAATACATATTAATTGGATCTCTAGAGGCATTATCCAGGGAGGAAATAGGGGACTACGTTTGTATGGAGAGTCGCCTGTGTGATTCCCTCTTAACGGTATTTCGATTTCATCAGTCTCAATAGTTTAATACTGAATCTATTTGCTAGTTTTGACTTGAAGAATTGAGGTGATTCATACTGAAAATCGTGCACAGAGCTATGTAATGAACTGGGGTTTCACAATCTATCTACATACTCATTCATTATTATATATTTGTTCGTTTTTAGGGTTCCGTAGCCAAATGGCAAAAACGGAACCCTTATAGATTCGTCATGTCTGTCTGTCTGTCTGTCTGTCTGTCTGTCTGTCTGTCTGTCCGTCCGTATGTCACAGCCATTTTTCTCCGAAACCGTAAGAGCTAGACTGATGAAACTTGGCGAGTAGATGTATTCTGAGAACCGCATTAAGATTTTTACATAAAAATAAAAATAAAACTATAAATTTCGGGGGTCCCCATACTTGAAACTGAAACTCAAAAAAATTTTTTTCATCGAACCCATACGTGTGGGGTATCTATGAATAGGTCTTCAAAAATGATGTTGAGGTTTCTAATATCGTTTTTTTCTAAACTGAATAGTTTGCGCGAGAGACACTTCCAAAGTGGAAAAAAGTTGGTCCCCCCCCTCTAACTTCTAAAGTAAGAGAATGATAATACTAAAAAAAATATATGTTGTACATTACTATGTAAACTTTCAACGATATTTGGTTTGAACGAGATCTAGTCAGTAGTTTTTTTTTATACGTCATAAACCGTAAACCGCAATTTACCTTTCGACGAACTACAAGAACCTTATTTTGTTACATCAAGTAACATAATATAAAGGTTCTTGTAGTTCGTCGTGCTACGGAACCCTTCATGGGCGAGTCCGACTCGCACTTGGCTGCTTTTTTATTTTATTATTTTTTGTTAATCTTGTTAATCGTAATAAATACCCGTTTGTTCCATATAGGTAATTATGTCATATCTTCTAAATTATTATGCGTCATAATGTATTTGTATGTGTTAGCTTTAAGAATGGATCGTGTTGACATCTGAATAAACAATTTTTTGGATCGAAACCGCAGGCTTAAGTAGGGTGAACGTAACTATATTTTAAAGTATTCTTTAAAATATTTTAGCTTCTTAGCACCGATATACGTGCTTTGTAAAATGAAAACAGCCAATTATGAGAGCAATATGTTCCAAGATTAAAATGAAGTTACTCATCCCCATACACTGCGTGCTGGATCTAGAACAAAGTCAATAAGCAATTAGCCTTTGATCTAGTTTTACTACTTTCTAGGCCAGTAAAAGGGTACGTGAAAGCACCTCACTAAACTCACAATTCCTACCTCAAGTTCCTCACAGTTCCTACCCAACCTTCTTCTACCTGCCCTTATTGCACTTTCTAACTCCAAGCTAAGTTTGCAACTCGCTTTTTGTGTTTGCAAACGCTGCCAAGTATCGCTGTCAAATTTGACAGCGTTTCACTGATCGCCGACGCCAGCGGCCTAGGTGTGCGCAGGCCGTACCTATGTAATATAATATAATAAAGTCAGATACAGATATTTTTTCAAAGTGATAGCGAATCTATTTTTGCACACCGACGGTTTTTTGTAACCGACGTGAGGTGAAAACTTAGCTTGGTCGAGCTATATGTGGATCGGCAGCACATTAGACCTAACACAAGCTCTGTCTGGCTCTGTCTCTGTTTCGGTTTTGAGTCTGTGTGAGTGCTCACCAGCGTATTATTCTGTGTGTGTGACGTTTCGACTTAGGATTTATTTTGACTCAAAACCAGAACCAGAGACAGAGCCAGACAGAGCTCATGGTAGGTCTACATGTCTTCCTCCTCCATTCCTTTGTTTAACACATATTAAAATTGGGTATTTGTTTGTTGACTCTAGCGATTATACGATGACTATTTTCACAGGGTGCACAAAGACACACGTCCCAGACGTGCGTAGCCTGCGAGACAATGCCTTTTTATAGGTGATGGTTACCACACATCATCAGGTGGATCATAGTATGATTGTTTCATAGGCTAGTTTAGTAAAAAAACCACCCGAAATCATCAACGGAATTTCAGATTCTACATTGATTTATCAATAAAAATTTATAATGAATATCCGTACTGCATCAAAACCCCGTCAAGAGCTAAAGCTCTTAAGTTTAAGAAGAAGAGACCCTCGATGATGAAATGAGGGTAGTCCAAGATCGTGGTGAATGGCAAGAGCAAAGAGAGGCTCATACCCAGCAAAGGTTGCAGTCGGGCTGCGGATAGATGATCCGCCAGGATGATGATGCCAGGGACTCTTAAAGCACCTGCATCATAAATGAAATCATTATGCGATATTTCAGACAACGGATCCCAATTTGAAACCGTCATTACTAATTTTTTTTTATTTTTTTTTATACAACAAAGTTAGCAAACAAGCATACGGCCCACCTGATGGAAAGCGGTTACCGTAGCCTATGGACGCTTGCAACACCAGAGGCATCACTCGCGCGTTGCTGACCTTTTAAGCGTTTTAAAACGCCCTTTATATAATTATAGTTATATAATTATATTATAGTTACATAATTATAGAGATAAATCCCTTTTTATGTCTCGATAGCATGCAACTTCAGTTTACGGGACTGTTTTTTTAACACTTGTTATGTGACCTACACGGTGCACCGCGGTGCGACATAATATACGTACCTGTATTTTTTTTGGCAATCTGTATGTATTTTCTTTCTTTCTTTCCTTCCTCGTGTGTATTATGTTATTTATTCCTCGCATGCACAGTCAGTCACTCTACAGTGTACCTTATTCTATGTGGTTTGAAAGTAAAGTGAGTCAAAAAAGTATAACGCCTGTTCTCGATTTGTACACAAACCAGTGTGCTTACGCTTAAATTAAAATCAATAAATTAATTGTACATTTTGTTAATTTCAAGTTTATTTGGGTAAATAAATGATTAATAAATGCCATTCGCTCTGGCATCACCATCGCATCGATCATACATTGCCAATCCATACCATCGGCTAAATAAACATTTCGAAAATCGACCTTTCTACTTTACAGCTGTTTTTGGTCGCTATACTAATAGCTGAAAACATAAATAAACTCGAGTAGCCGTGTCGACACACGGACTTACGAGAATGCCTCGCGGGGTAACGTGTCTAGGGATTGTTCTATAAGAAAAGAAATTGCCTCAGCTGGGAATGCCTCGGAGACAGATAAAATAAAAAATCATCATCATCATCTTCCGGCCCATATTCCATGCTAAGTGGGGTCGGCACAAAAGGTTTTCTTCTTCCACGCACCTCTATCATTCAAAGGAATAATAACATCTCAAATATAGGTAAATTAATAGGTGTTATGGTTATTGGTTTAATGGGCGGTTTACGTTTATTTATACGGTGTACGGTATAAGTAACGAGTAGCCAGTAGGTAAGCTAGGCTTCAATTCATGGTTTTTTACACTTGCGTATTCAAAGTCTGCGAGTATTTCAATGTAATTTATTAATTGAATGCGTAGTAGACGGGTCTTGGTCAACATGATATTATTATGCGAGCTTTTACTGAAAGAAAACATTAAAAAAATTGAAACTGGTTCAACCATATAAATAATTATATGGTTGAACCGAGTATCAAACCCCTTACATTAGAAAAAAAATCATCTCGTAGCTTTATCATACCAATCGAAGGGCTTCATCATAAGCATTATAAATAAAAAAAAATATAAAAAAAAAATAAACAACTATATTTACCAAATGCTCAAAACTATTCAAATATATGAATGCAGTTAAAATTATTTTTTAAATTCGAATAAGAATTCTTTCAGTAAAATGTTCCATCTACAATATTCAAGGTACGTTCCCTCCATGTGGCATATCCGTGGGACGCCCTGTATATAGCAGTAGTTTAGAAACAACTTTAGACAAAACTATTGATCCTAGAAAAACTTTATAAATGCATTTATAAATGATATGAAGTTGTTTGGTTTGAGCTTTCGATAAAACTGTTGTTTCAGCTAGATTCGTTCATGGGATTTGGTAAATTTATTTTAGTACGATATGATAAACTCTGTATTTTATTGCAAATTGAAAACGTAAGCTTTATTACTGGAACTGTTTACGAATCAAATACCTAGTCGAAGGCTTGAGTTGAGACACACGTTACTTTATATACATTATTTAGCGAAGGCCTACTGAATGTAATGTACTTACATAGGTACTTTTTTAAACTTTCTTGAAATTAATTACCTACTTGTTACACTGTTCACTTTTTTACATAATGTTTATGACTGTTTATTCTAATATAGTAATAGAAAAAAGCTCTTAAATTTCCGGGGCGATAAGTATAGTATAGTTTTCACATAACACACAGTTAAACTAAGTTTAGCCGAGTTCCCGATTGCAACAAAAACTTCCTGTAAACTTTAACGGAACTGGATCAGGAAGCAATCGGTCCGGAAGCACTTCACAATTGGACATACCGGACTTTCCTACGGAAGGGGCGCCAACCACGGCCACCTTCACCTCCGCCAGCGATGACTTCTTGCGTCGGAGACCGCGGCTGGTCATGGTGCGCTGTCGGGCGGACGGGTGAGCGCATTGCCGCGCTACGAAAGCTGAATGCTGCTGCCGCCACGCTCGCGTCTACACTCGAACAAAAACCCCGCGCCCGCGCGCCTGCTAAAAATATATAAAGCGACAGCTCTGACATCGGTTCCCGTGTTAATGGGTCAAGATCTGGCCAAGATCACAGTCGTGCAAATAGGCATGTTTACGTCGCCGAGCTTCCTGACGCGACGGCAACGCCACGTGCCCGTGGCCGACGGCCAACGCCATTTCAGGCACTCGATCTTGATTTAGCTGTTCCAGTGGATAAATCGTGAGGAATTCACTGCGTGGGTGATAGCTAGACGGCCTACGGTCTTAATCACAGTCACGTCGCGAGCTTTCATTACTGAGTCGCACCTGAAAAAGTTTTAGATCTTATTCAACGTTTTATTTGTGAATTATGAAGATGACAAATACTAAAAAACCTCAGCTACTTTTTTTATGACTGACTAGTGACCGGCCCTGGCTACGCACGCGAGGAACAAGGAAGGAAGGAACTGGACTGGAGTCTGGAGTTCTGTAGCAGTGTTTTGTGCCATGAATTATGAGATTTATTCTTCCAAAGCCTCCTTGTCCGTAACCCCATCAAGAGTTGATCGTACGCTTTTTTTGTCAGAGTGTGGTGTGCTGTACAATCAATTTTTATACGGAAACCATAACTTCTGCTGGTGTCTGATAGGGGCGCTTTTCATTTTTCCATACAAAAAGGTGGCAGACGTGGCGACCGGCGTCAGGCGTCAGACAAAAATCACGGTAGAGGAACCAGTAGCCGTACAGCGATGCTTCAAATGTAAACTGAACTTCTCTCCAAAACTCACAAAGGTGCTTCAATGATGACACCTCTGACATTGTTATAGTAATTTTATTTTGTATTGTACTAGCGGTAGCTCGTCTTCACGTTTTTTGGATAAAGTTATGGTACTCGTACTCTAGGTTTCAATCTATATTTGCTCCATATAAAAATATCAAACATAGTAAGTAGGTTCCTATGGATGATGAAGGTCAATACTGTTGTGGAACTACCAATTAAAATTTAAACACAACAGATTACGCAGTAAAATCGATCAAAAACGAGTTGTTTAACTGATTTCCGGCTTTGTGTAATCCCAAATAAAATTAAGTAAACACGAAGAAGGCATTTATAATCCAAACAAATCGGGTCGGAATCTAGAATATGTTTACCAGGTATCAACAAGAGAATTAAGATAGATTTTGGGAAATAATTTCAATAAAGGCAGAGTGTGATTTCATCCAATTTAGTTCAGCTAGCCTACATAGGATTTTAAATTGTACAGTCGACTGCATTATGATCTACTTGAGGCCGCCCGCGAGTCACGTCATTTTTTTTGCAGTTTTTATAGATAAATTACGGAATTCTTTGTGCGCAAGTCCGACTTGCACTTGGCTGAGTTTTTTTATATTTTTCGAAATTTGACTTAAATCGGCCCTGTAGTTATGAGGGCGTGATGATGGAGTTACAAACCACAAACTCGACATTCTCAGTGGCGGCTATAGGCGCTTATAGTTTTTCTATACAAAAATTGCACGAGACCACAACCAACTCCTGCTAGACACAGTACTGAAGAGGGCAATCGTAACAACTCACCCTGTATATTTTGTAAGGCTATTGTCCGAATTCGTTTCAATATGTTGCTAAGCCATTTAAAATTCTAAATATACCACTCCGTTCTCCAACTCAAATAGAAAACACATAAATAGTGTTTTCTAGATTTTCAATAACAATGTAGTAAAACAACGTCTCTATCGTAGTCATAAGTAGACGATATAATAGAGAGAAGATGAGTGATCTTTAGTTGGCGCGATACGAGTCAGAAATATACATTCCTAATATAATACATTCAGGGATGGGCAGTATTTGAATTACTTGTAATTAAAATACGTAATTGAAATATGTTTTTGGTATTCGTACTTCAATAAATTCCTTAAAATGCAATTTGTATTTTGTATTTCAAATACCTGACGCCACGGTATTTTGTAATTAGTATCTCAAATACTTCAGGATTCAAAATACATTTTAACATTAACATTTAACCTTCATTTAGCGATCGTGAGTGTGAGTGCGAGGCGAAAGTATAATGATGGTATGGTAAAGCAGCTATTAGAGTTGGCATCTGCACCTGTTGTGTATTCTGTACGCTATGACTGTACGTACAAATTGGCGAATAAAAGGCAAAAAAATAACGTCGAATTGTCAATGTATGTTATAATATGTATTTTGTATTTCAATTAAAAATAGATAAGATACTGTATTTTATAATTCAAATACATTACTTCAAGATATTATGTATTTCGTATTTGAATTACTTCTGATACAGTATTTATGAATGTGTATTTCAATTAAAGCAAAGCATGTATGTTGCCCAGCCCTGAATACATTATTGTTGGCGCCGTTCAACTACGTTGTATAACCCGAATCAGAGACTCGGACGTTATCAGATCTCAACAGATCACCAAACTATGAGCGAGTATGTTCCGTTTCGAAGCATTGTTGGCAGCCCGCCAATCACTAATCTTAACGTAGCGTGCATTAAAATTAGTTCCTGTTAAATATTATTTTAAATTAAAAAGTGTGTGACCAATACACATCATGCGCTATCTCACACGATAACCGGCCAAACATTAAGAAAATGTGCGATTTTCGCGCCTTGTTTGGCACAGTGCCAACCACTTAACTTCGCGTGGCTATTATTAAAGGTTTCCTGAAAGGACGTTATTGTCTTTTGTCAGACCTTTATCATCACTATCATCATCATATGCAGTCCGACTTAATTCAGCCACTCATTACTGGGTATAGGCTTCTCTTTGATCTTGCCATTCACCACGATTTTGGGCTACCCTCAACCATCTGCGACTTTCACAATAGTTCAAAAGGTGCGACCCTAAGTCCTCCGTCATACCAATGTCTGCTTGCTAGCGAAGTGTGGTTTGAAACATAATTGTTGTTGGCCGATTGACGAGATATACCTACTTTGTGACTAAAATACTGGTCTTCATCGCCGTGCTAAGAATGACGCAAAATATTCCGTGCAAGTATTTGGCACCACACACAAACAGTAACAGAAGGATACAATTACTTATCAAAACGTGGCAAACCACAATAACTGCGTGAGTTCTAAGAAAGTTTTAAGTTTAGGAGAAGCAACAGAAGGTATCGGCAAGCGGAGCAAACATGTTCTCTCCTTCCATTCTCTTCTATCAGTTGTCATCTGTATTCACTTCTTTCTTATCCATGTCATTTTACACACTGTTCATCCATATTTTCATTGGCCTACCTCTGCCTACAGATCCATCTACATTCATACTCATTAGTCACATGACTTTCATCCCTCATGACATGCCCGTACCACGCCAGTCTGTTGCTCCAAAACTTTTCTGTCATCAGTACTAGGTAACTGTATACCTGAGAAAATCCTGCACTTCAGAGAAGCGAAGCGCATCAATTTCTGTGTATAGGAGCAGTGAGAGCAATTATTTTGTTACTAAGTAGTGATATAAAATAGTGTAAAACTCTACTTGAGTTATTTACCTAGGTATTTACTTACGCAGGTATTTATAATATAAAAACGGGCAAGAATCTGTAAGATACAACAATAAAATTTGCTTACACTAACCATATCTTCCATAGCTTGGTGGTCGCGTCTCCGAAGTCGTTCAGGTGTGTCATATCACACTTAAGCGTTTATGCATGGCCTCGAGCACTTCAATGTCACATGAAAACATTGTTATTATTAGGTATTCCGTGATGAAAATAACAAAGATAATGACTCTGATGAAAACTTGTCACTCGGCAATTCATGTTGTGATAGGTAAAATGTAACAGACTATTTTTCAGCGGGATACCTCCCAGCATGATCACATTCTAGAGTTACTTTTAGTTTTGGGATACGTGAGCGTGGCTTTTGACGTAACAACGTCTTATAATTCGATGGAGCCGGCTGCACGCATGAAAAAACATGACGTCATGCGGCGTTACCTCGCTCTGAGGCGTTCCATATAAGGCTTGAAGTGCAAGCGAGCAACAAAGAGGCACAATGGGCCTTCGCGTTCGGCACCGTTCGACATCTGTCTCTCTCGTACTTGAGTGACCGATGCGTCCGCGTGGACAGCTGTATGACGTTGTCACGTTCAACTATCGTCAGTAAACCGACTTTACAGACAACCGATTTTTTTTTCAATTCATTTATTTTCAGTTAACAAGACTTACAATTTTATCGCTTGAAAAATTAATAATTGATCGAGTGGAGATTTTGAAGCCCGATAATATCCCGTGAAGCGCCGTATCATTTTTTTTGTAAATTATTTCTAGAGAATAAAATTATACTTACTAAAACAATTGCCTCGTCTCGTCGTGAGCTATAAACACAATTTTTGAAATTATTTAAATTTGATAGGCTCTAGGGTGTGATGGTATCCAGCATATCTGATGAACAAAACCAGGATAGAGATCGTCCAATCTTAAAGTGCACGTCCCACTACTTCAGTCAGTCAAAGTAAATTGTTCTATATAGATAGTGCAATTCACGAAGACGCGCCCCTCGCGGGGTGCGGGGAGTTTGCTCCGAGCGGCGGCAGTCGCGAACCGTAGTCTATTCATTGTAGTGTGCGTGTGCACTCATAGGTAATTAGTGTGTACCGATAACACTCAAACATTGACGGAAGCTTGCACACATATACTATAAACGGTTAGGAGGAATAGTGGGGCGCGCCTTCGTGGATTGCACTATCTATACCTACATCACAAAGATCATTTTGAAGTACTTTGCTGTGAGCCAACTTCAAGTAAACGTGGTGGAGGGGCGTGCATTTTTAGACTGGTTTATACCTGCTTCTGACAGTTCTTAGTTAGTTGCTATAATAGTCCAACACTTGCTCAAAACCACAAATACGAGCGGACTACGGAATCGTGAATAGGTAAACCATCTCTTGTAATAAAACAACAACTGTACAAGTTAAGGTATCAATGAATATATAATCAGCTGGTATATAAAAACACAAAACAGCTGTGTTTAGTAGCATTTAAATTTAAAAAATATGTTTTATTTAAATACTGCAAAATATCAGTCTTTTGATTTATATTGTGAATGTTTTACATGCTTAAGATGATTTAAATAATAAACAATAATTATGAATTAATATTTATTGTTCTACACAATCATTGCTTCTAAGGACACGTTATTCAATTTTACAATAAGATAATGTATTAAAAAGTTTATTTACATAAAATATGCTTACATACTTAAAAACACTGCAATTTTGAAAATAGTAAAGGTTTTAGGAATAAGTATTACTTAAAATTAAACTTTACATAAATGTAAAAAGGCATAGGAAGTGGGGTTCATAGCGTAGAGTGGAATATGTAGCTAAGACACAAATTATTAAATAAACATGTACGAGAATGTAATTATATTACAAAAATCTGAATAAAACGTGCTAAATGGTTCAAATTACATAAATACATCTAAAATAATGTTCGTTTTTGGCCTGTCTATTAGCTATTTAGCAATATAAAAGCTATAATCAGTATAATATGCCTAGTGGCTTAAGTCAATCATTCGATGAAACTATGCTTTACTCCTAGACATATAAAAATCCTAAAATCGTTGAAAATTATTGCTGAATTTAAAAAACATTGTTTTATAAATTGAGCGTTAGTTTTATCGCAACATAGTACTTATTTTAAGGCAGGTAAAATTTGAATCTATACGTAAACCACGTTATTAAGTCCACTCCCTTCGAGGTTACATGGGCGAGGGGCGTGATACGCAGGGTTTACGCAGAGCGGGCGGAAGAGGTGGTTTTGTTTTTGAACGAAAACACCTGTGGATGCACAGGGAGTACTCTAATTTAAATGGTTTACCTATATGTATAATCACTATCGCAGTGTAATTGTTATGCTACTGATAAAAATGTAGGTAGTCTGTTCAGAAAGAGAGCCGTCGTGGGATTGGAGGGCGCTGCTGTGCTCAATCACCTTTTTTGTTTAGTGGGCAATACAATAGCGCGTCTGTTGGGTTTTGATCCTATCATAACTAGTGTACTATTCCTTTATTTAATTTTTATGATGCAAAATGCTGACAGAAAGAAAGAGATGAGCTGCCATATAAAAATCGAAAAGTTCAGTTCACAATTTGGCCACGACGGCTCTCTTTCTGAACAGACTCTACTATGTCTCACTTCACTTCTTTTTTTTGGCTACTGCGACTAAAATCTACTATGTCTCATCGCCCAATCAAATATTTGACAATTGTATAAAAACTGCAATAATTGCAACAGTCAAAAACTGATTGGGTGATTAATAACAGTTGCCACCGTTTACGAATTTAATAAATAGGTATATGGATTAAAAATTTCAAAAAACTTATTTCGATAAGTACATGCTATAGAATCCAAATAAAATCTTTAATTTTCTTTATTCGTAACACTTTCGACGTAGAAAATTGCGGAATCTAAATCTAAAAACTATGAAGTCCTACGCTTTATGGAAATAACTGTGACGAGTCTTTGAATATAAAAAACCGTTAAAGTCAAATGCACAGTATAATCTCGCATATAACATAATATGCATTCTTGGTGAAATATCACCAACGTTTCGTAACACGCAAAAAGAACGTCACACTTAACTAAATAAAAAAATATGCCGTATAAAACGCTAAAAACCTTTACGTGTAGCAAATTCTTTACAACAATACTGGACATTCAGTTCTAATACAAATAAAATCGATTAGCTATTGGACATGTAATAAACTTTTAATCATAGGACGCGTTTTTATTTTCCCCCCAGAAAGTTACAGAGAAAAAACCTATATCCAGCCATTGACGATGTGGAATGTTTGTAAACAAACCTACTTAGCCTAAAAATCACCTCTACTACTTAACCTCAAAATCACCTCTACTACATAACCTAAAAATCACTTTCTTGTTGCTATTTCTATCGATTTCGCATTACTAGTCGATTTAGGGTCTTGCCTGCAATGTTTTAAGCTAGCAATTATTGCACCGAAAAGAGAATTATAGACTTTTTAGTGGTCGTTTGTTCACAAACATAACACATCGAATTCAGCTGGAGTGTATTGAACACCAATTGAGTAATTCAAACAAACGTAGCGATTTTTTTATTAAAAACTCCTTCTCAATATTGCGCACCTATTCCGTAAACTAAAGTACCAACACATTTTTAATATCATTTTTGGGAAGTAATCATGAATAACTTGAACGAAATGATTCTGTAGTTACCACCTACAGGATATTTCGTTCGTTTTATTATATTACGCTAATCAAATAAAAACTCTGGTCTTCTCATCGTGTAGTTCTTTCAAGCCAGTGCGTGAAAAGATTTTAAATGCGCCTCAGAGAGACTCCTTTCGGTAAACAAGACATGTATAACCAACAAGCACAAACATCTACAACGATATAAAATCTAAAATATTTATTATCTGTTATTAAATTCACTAATGTATGTAAAATCATCACTAGGGATCGAGCCCTTCAAGCACATTATCAGATCAAACCAGCAGCCTTATTATTATGAAATCCATTACCAGTGAACTTTAAGCCGATTGTCATTGGTCGACCCAGTCACAATTTTGTTGGCTATAGATAGTGCAATTCACGAAGACGCGCCCCTCGCGGGGTGCGGGGAGTTTGCTCCGAGCGGCAGTCACGAACCGTAGTCTATTCATTGTAGTGTGCGTGTGCACTCATAGGTAATTAGTGTGTACCGATAACACTCAGACATTGACGGAAGCTTGCACACATATACTATAAACGGTTAGGAGGAATAGTGGGGCGCGCCTTCGTGGATTGCACTATCTATATTGTCTAAGGTATCCAACTGAAGTTCATTTCGGTGTAACGTTATTCCAAAGTACGAATTTTCATCAAGTTCCATTCATTCACGAGGTTTGAATTTCGGTAGGGGTGATGTTGCTTATGTCAGATAGATAGACAATACGAAAGTGACAGTTAAAGTCTAGGCTAGGTTTCAAATGTCAAAAATGAAGCCGATGTCGATTACGAGTAGACTTAGACAATAAGGCCCCAGGGCAGGCATACCACCCTATTCTAATATATAGTCATTTACAATTTTATACAATTTTAACCCGACGATAAAGAGAAATTACAGATACCAAGAATATTGTATATAACCACAAAAGAAATGCTAGTTGTATTACTAACCCGGTACGGTTTCAGCAATAAATATTTAAAAAAATATTGTGGACAGTCCACACAACACTATCTAGCCCCAAATTAAGCAGAACTTGTACTATGGGAACCAGATAGCTAACATAATAACATATTTTTTTTTGTAATTACATATTTAGATTGGAATATAAAACAAACAACTGTGTTAACCACACAAATATAAAGAAAAATGATATGAGAATAAACATTATAAACATGAACACTTAACATCTGCTTTAAGTACAGAGTCTTGCCCCACAGAAATGTTTAGCAGGTATCAAACACCTATCAGACTCAATAGAATAACCTAACTAGTAACCGCTCATCAAGTGCGTTTATTAGCCGGTTAAACGCCATTTGGGGCGCAAAAGTAGCCAATAATTTAATGCTGGCACTCGTCAAAATTATTAAGTGTTTGAATGGTTGAGGCCGTGTATCAGAGGTCCAGGCAGAATCGAGGAATTATAATCAATAGATTTTAACCTCCTAAATATACAACCATCCCAGAATGCCTTCTCCGCGCAAAAACTAGATTACCTACATTAAGACGAGTGTTCGGTTATTAATAATTTGGCAACAGTTTATTTATTAAAAACATTGCGGAACATGTAAGGCCTGCGCACACCTAGGCCGCTGGCGTCGGCGATCAGTAAAACGCTGTCAAATTTGACAGCGATATTTGACAGCGTTTCACTGATCGCTACCGCCAGCGAACTAATTGTGCGCAGGCCTGTACCCTATATCAAATTTAAATTAGCAGTTCTATTTTTAAAAACTTTTGACACTTGCAAATAAAGTTTTATCTTGAACGGTTGGTAGACTATTTTTATTATCTTTATGAATTTATTAAATATCTACATTCATAAAAAAAAAACATTTTAGATTACAAATATATCTAACCTATTCTAGTAAGTTACTTGGAGAACGATTAAAAGGTAGTGTGCAGTGATATAGACTGAGCACTGTTGTTAATGGTAAATAGGCAAAGTATTTAGGGCTAATGTTACAATCAACAAATAAATTGACCAGTATAAAAATACATCCATCTCTTGTTTTGGCTGAAAGATGGAAAAATCGGCCCTTAAATGAATATACATAAGTACATATTATTAAGAAAAATCATACTCGTAGTATATTAAGTAGTACTTTCATTGATTGAAAGTGGACCTTTGGTTAAGTAGCATTATTCTTAGCCACAACAATAGTACTAAACTATAGGTTTTTTAATAAACATTAACAAACTTTTTATCAGGGCTTAGTATTATTCTTGACAATGTCGCCTTATGTCAAAGAATCGAAAAGGAAACAGATGTACCTTTGTCTATTTAAGGCCTGCGCACACCTAGTTCGCTGGCGGTAGCGATCAGTGAAACGCTGACAAATATAGCTGCCAATTCTCAAATCTGACAGCGATATTTGACAGCGTTTCACTGATCGCTACCGCCAGCGAACTAGGTGTGCGCAGGCCTTTATATAAAGAAAGTCGTGTTAGTTAAATTAATTATAATTCAAGAATGTCTGAACAGATTTGGTTGAAAATTTAGCTAAGAACCAGGAGACGGACATAGGATACTTTTTATCCCGAAAAAGTAACAGAAACGGAGCAAGACTTAGACTCTAAATAAGACTATAACTTATAATAAGACCAATTTAGAAGGAAGAAAGTATTGGTAAAAACAGGCGAAGCAGGATTGGAATTTCAAATGTATCACAATCTGGTTTCAACATTTTGTAAATAAGAATGAACAAGTCAATATTACATAACATATAGGAGACTAACAACCTTAATATCACGTAAAAAACTTACAAAACTTAACTTACTTTTAGAACAGGATGAACACAACTATTTTATACAACTTTTGAAGCTATCATGGTTTTAAACACAATTTTTACGAACAACGGGTAGAAGTGTCAAAAACAATATGAGTGAGAAAGAGGGTAGATTGATTTGTCTGCTAATAACATTTATTGTTCTCGTGGACTTCAGATCAACCCGTGATCATGGTGCATGAACTGTGCCGAAATATCGGGAGTCAAAACTCAAAATTAAATAATGGTATAATCCCGTTGTTCATAAAAATTGTATTTTAGTCAATTTTAGTAGATTCAGTGCACAGCGAGTCAGCGATAAGACTCACCAACTAAATAGACTGAATAAATTCGGTACGCGCGCATAATAGTCAAGCCAATGACATTTCCACTCTTGTAATGTGTTACCAACCGCCTTGTCAATTTAGCTCGAAATGTATGTTGAGGCCAACCCTGCTGTGTATTGAATCATCTATCAACTAATTCTACTAATCTGTCATTACAATAGAAAAACACATCAAACCAGAACTAACCTCCTAAGGCTGTATTTTTAATTTCGCCCTAATTCACAAGCCCAAAATCTACAATCTCTTAAAAAAATTGAAAAAGTTTATAACTGTCAAATCGCTTTAATTTTGACAGTGACAAGTGTCAATTTTACAGTAACAACAGATTACAATTACTATTTGATTCGTACAATATTTCCGAAATCACTTTCGTATCACATACCAGTAAATTAATTACTATACACTGAACATACCTCTGATTTTTAGGCCGAACAATTTTTTTATGGGATCATATTTCTACACTTGAAAGTAGGTCAGACTTCTTACTATAAAGTTAAGACCAGCGCACCTAGGCGATGGCGATCAGATGAAACGTTGTCATATATTACGTTGATATTTGACAGCGTTTCAGCTGATCAACATTGCGGGAGGCGATAATGTACATCATGTTATTGTACACACTGTTATTACGATGGCCACATGCACACTGATGGAGCAATTCAAACATGATCATTTACTTTTTTGTTCTGGCACTGGATACTTAAACCTTGTCCCTGATATTTTATAGGACGGATCCGACTTGGATAGGTTAGGAGGATAGGATAGGATTAGGTTATGTTAGAACATAAAAATTACGCACAAAACAGCGGCAGTTGCCGCCGCAGTGCCAGAGAATGTTTTTTTCCCAATAATCTCAAAGGGGCTGCCTGTTTAGTACAATTATTAATCGCTAGATAAAAATAATAATAATCAAAATATTAATCTGCGACAGTGAACATGGGCCTTTACAATTTTCCAGTGGAAAAAAGTGGCATCGTTTTAACAGTGCGTACATTAACTGGCCGTACATTAACCGGACTCAACATTGCAGCACGAGTGTTTGAATTTATCGACATTGCATTTACCTGAGCACTCAAACGAAGCAACTTACTCCTGTAAAATCAGTATCTGTGTACTTAGGTAATCAATATCTGTGTATAGATAAACCAGTCTAAAAATGCACGCCCCTCCACCACGTTTTCTTGACGTTGACTCACAGCAAAGTAGGTACTTAAAAAATGATCCTTGTAATATAAGTGATAAAGAACAATTTACTTTGACTGACTGGAGTAGCTGGACGTGCATTTTAAGCTTTGACGATCTCTACTATGGTCTAACAAGTTACAAAATTAACGAACACACACAGCGGTAATATTAAGTAGTGTTTTATGAACGCCTAGATCACTCATAAGTGTCTTTCGTGTGACACACATCTCGTGTGTGTGTGGGGAATATGAGCGATTTCATAAACCAATCCCATATGATTGATAAATGAAGCTCTACAGACGATTGAACTGGCATCTATTCGGAGTTGTAGCCTGTTTCTTGCATTAGTGGCTGCATATCATCACGTCTCTTCAGCTCGTTTCTATTCGATAATCGCGTTACGTTTTCGAGTACACCGATATCTGAGAGGCTGTAAAAAAATAAAAAAACATCAATTTAATTAATTAATTAATAGCCCGTAGTGTCCCACTGTTGAGCAAAGTCCTCCCCCCATTTTCGCCAGTCGCTACGATCTACTGCAGTTGATCTGTTAAATCTTTTTTTTGTAAGAAATGGATTATGTATACGTATGAATGTATATAACACAAACAGTCTAAGGCCCTGATTTGTTCCTTCTCCATTGAAAAATGACAAAAACCTATGCTTAAGGCTCAACTCAGATTCGGGATTCGTTTCCTGTCATTTTGGGAAGTCACATAGCGTTTTAACTTTAATTGTTTTTCTGATGTTATTTTGAGTTTTGTTGCGTAATTTCGGTGGTATTTTAACCAACATTACTTGAGGTCTTAGCTCAAAGTTTTAGCAGTTCGAATGAAAGTGTATTATGAGATATTCTGATTTAATCGAAAATGTTTCTGATGGTTTTGAAAACAAACCACCATCATTTGTTTTCAAAGCCAAGTAGGGCCAACTTGTCTATGACTAACTTGACTTGACAAAAAAGCATTTTGTTTATGTAATATATCCTTACTTGACACAGGCAAAATTGATCCAAAAGGGACAAATGCCATTAAATAAGAAGAAGAAGAAGAAGAAGAAGAAGAAGAAGAAAACTCAGATTCAAGCAATGTTTCTGATTACGGGCCAAGAGTTATTATAGCCCCTTCCCACCGGTGTGTGATATCGCGCACGGAGGCGGATCAGCTCTCACGACACACCATGGGAACGGTCTCGTGCGCCGAGGTGCGCGGTAGCACAGGGGCCCTTTCTGTGTGCTTTGCCGTGCGTCGTCGTGCACTGTGCGTGATGATCTGCAGAACCACGCACCGTAAAGGCAGCATTACGTCTTCAGAAACGGTCAAAACACTTACACATGTGGTTCTGGATCATCTTCGTGGTTCGGCGTGAAGTAGGGGTTAGCGGCCGCCGGTCGGAACTTGTAGCCAGTCATCACGAAGAAAACGAGGGTAGCTAGCTCACGGAACATCTCGTCCAACCATGCGTATTGGAACGGTACTAGAATCTGTTGAAGCGCATTAACTTTTATCTCCCAATTATATTAAATATACGACTGACCTTTCAGCTCGGTTGTTTATGCCTACTGCAACGTAGGTTGTGGGTTCGATCCCCACCGAGAACAAATATTGGTGTGGTAAACACAGATGTTTGTTCTCTGTCTGGGTGTTACTTTATATTCCACAAAAAAATGTATATAAAGTATTATTATATCTATCTGGTTCCTATAGTGCCAGCTCTGCTTAATTGACCGAGATAGATTGCAAACGTCAAACAAGGGTATCGCGATAAATACCAGTTTAATCCATACGAAATAGATTTCAGTTTTCGAAATAAAACTTATTCTTCTTGTCCTTATCCTACTTTATCTGGGGTCAGCCGTCATCTCTGCATTCCTTTCTTTCTTATCCATGTCATCTTTCACACTGTTCATCCATCTTTTCTTAGGCCTATCTCTACCCAAATATCCATCTACATTCATACTCATCACTCTCCTAGTTACATGACTTTTATCCCTCCCCATGACATGCTCGTACCACGCCAACCTATTGCTAATCAATTATTCTATCACCGGTGCTACACAGAGACTTCCAGAGACTTCCAAAGTCAAAGTCAAAAATGTATTTATTCAGTGGTATCATCACAAGGATCACTTTGGAACGTCTTAAAGCTAGGTGAGTCTAGGTGCCAGTTCTACGCGACCAAGCCTAGAAGAACAGGCAACGAACTACGGCTTGGTTCCTCCCGTTTTTTAGTAAAAACTATAATAATAGCAGTGAAGTTGTGGTGCCACTTCATTTACAAATAAATCAGTAACTAAAATACCTTGAGGATAGAAACGATGAACCGAGTGAAGTAAATATAGCAGACGACCATGACGTAGAAATGGCGAAAGAGCTTTAGTTTCCGAAGGTTGATGGCAGCTTTGCCGTCTGTACTGGATGCGTCTTGTAAGTGGCGAATCGACCTGAAACAAAGTCAAATAAGTATTTATCCAATAGAATCACTTTGAAACGTCTTAAAGCTTGGTGAGTTTAGGTGCCAGTTCCACGCGACCAAGCCTAAAAATTGGCAAATTCTTCATCAGCACTTGATGTGCGGACTGATTTCCGCAAGTAGGCCGCTGGCGGGCCTATTTTTGCATGACGCTTGACACGTGTTGCTCGAACTTTTTTAAGTTCTACGACACGCCGGTTTCCTCACAATGTTTTCCTTCACCGTTTGAGAATACTGGCATAGTGCACATACATTTTTCTACAGAAAAACTCATTGGTACACGACTGGAATTGAACCCACGACCTTAAGATCGGAAGGCGTAGCCGCTACCACTAGACCACCAGTACACTTAGTTATGCTGTAACAAACATAAAAAAATGCACCCGAATTAAGAACATCTTCCTTTTTAAAAATGTGTAAGCCATTATGAATGAAGGGGTTAGTCTCACCTACTATAGCTAGCGGCACGTAAGTCTAGCGCTGAGCGACACGCGGAGGGGATAGCTGCGCATGTGTACTGTCGCTGCACTCAATACAATTAAAACTTTAAGTAATTATTAGCTAAATAACGATAACAACATTATTTTAATGTAATGTTTTGCGAAATAGATCCAAAGATTAAAAAATTAGATTATTAGATAGAAAAAATGACCAAAGATTTGTAGTATGTACCTAAGACATAGTTTTTAACAAGTTCATGGGGAGTACAAAAAGAAAAACATAATTTGTCAATAACAATACAATTGAGAACGCGTGATGTACACTGGATGTGCGCGGGGTATAGTATCGATGCGGGGAGGGGAATGTGACCGGAGCGCCAATCAGCACTACGCACATCCGCCCTTCATCCCGCTAGCCCCCCTCAGGTACCTTATTTTTGACTAACCAATAACGGTCAGCGCTAAAGTTACGTGCCGCTACCTATACTAATAAAGCTAAACTAAGGTTAAGACAGTCAATACAGTACACTCACCAAACGACGGGGAAGAGAATGGCACCGCAGCAAAGCAGCTCAACAAGAACGAATATGTCTCTCCACGCGTTGTATTCGGCCGCGCCTTCTTCGCTTTCCGCCAGAATAATCTCGGCAACGTTGGCCAATACCTACGAAATTAAATATTACAGTAAACTACAAAATACAGTAAACAGCAATCAAAACGGGAGAATTAGTACTTTATTAGCACTTTAAAATTAACGCGAGTTATGCATATTATACAAAGACTAGGCTATAAACTTTCTTCGTCCTGGAATCCTGTTTTCGTTAAGTGTATCCGTCGCGAAAGATCAGCGCAGTGTGTAGATACAGTCAGTGTGGTGCGTTTTAATATGAACGCCAACATATCTAATTCTAAAGACTAAGTGAGGGTAGTTGCAACTGCGACTGCCTCCGCTTCTCGGCGGTAACTCCAATGAACTGCAGTCTGCCCGCGACCTCGGCTGTTATAACACGGTCGAAACGCCGGGGAAATAATAAAGGTAATCGCAATAAATACCCGTTTATTCGGTTGTTAGTAACTCATGCCCCTACTTACGGGACGCTATAGTGCTTGGGATAGGATTTAAGATTATACTAAACTTGCCCAGCACCTGACACCTTAAATAGTGACATAAAAAAATATTCGTCTCTCTAAGTCACTCAACAAAACAATTTTTTTTTCAAATCATGGGTTACCCTCCTTTTGCCACACTAGGTGTAATCGGCGTCGAGCGAACTTATCACTGTGTGCGTGAGAACGCACAAAACTAGCGAGCAGCAGTAAATACCTTTTTGACGTCCGCCTTGTTTGCTCGATACGCTCTTAAGAGGAAATCACACAGGCGACTCTCCATACAAACGCAGTCCCCTATTTCCTCCCTGGATAATGCCTCTAGCTAGAGTAACCATTTTGTCTCATAAAATCCAGATCTGCTATATACGTGCTCGTATGTTTTCCTTTTTTTCAGAAAATATGACCCTCATTATGGTTTATATGAAATATGAATTGGAGGTGATATTTTCTTTATCAATAAGTTTCTGAAAAAAAGGAAAACATACGAGCACGTATATAGGAGATCTGGATTTTATGAGACAAAATGGTTACTCTAGAGGCATTATTCAGGGAGGAAATAGGGGACTACGTTTGTATGGAGAGTCGCCTGTGTGATTGCCTCTTAAGTTTTGATCCAGCAGTGGCTAATGCATGGGTGTAAGCAAGTCTCACCTGCAGAGGAATCACGATCATAAATAGCTTCTTGTCGCGATCTGACAAAATGTGCTTGATGAAGTTCCAACCGGTCCCGACTAGCACGATAGTCACAAACAGCACAGCGCCCTTCAGCCTGGAATCATATTCAAAACTATTTGAAAAATCATGATGGTGGTGTAATAAATGTGTATAAATGCATGCAAAAATCAAAAGAAGGAAAATAAAAGCGTATTGTCCGATTATTAAAGCTTTCAACAATTTTCTCGATTAAGAAATGAACAAAAGATGCCTACGTCTCACTAAGTGAAGTGGTACCACATTGGAACTTCACTGCTAATATTATTTTTTATTTGTCAAAGGATCATTCAAAAATCGGTAGGGACTAGGGACCGTAGTTTGTTGCCTGTTCTTCTAGGCTTGGTCGCGTGGAACTGGCACCTAGACTCCTAGCTTTAAGACGTTTCAAAGTGATCCTTGTGATACTGAATAAATAAAAATTTACTTTAAATTAAATACTCACAGGTGCGTTATATAAAACAGTATAGCCCATGCCGTAACATGTTCCCCGCGCGTTTGGATGAAATGGTAATTGATCCCGTGGAAGGCCAAAGACAGAGCCTTTAGGTAAACGAGCACACACATTATAATGTGGATTCGAAACACAGGCTGACGGCTGGTCTTCAGGATATAAGTCCAGAAGTTAGCGCAGAGGAAGAATATGATAGACATCATCGCGTAAAGGGTAGGCAGGGGCATCTCCCCGGCGGATAGGTAGTTTCCGGCGTTGCTTTCGTATATCTCCAGCTGTAAGAAGTTAAGTCTATAAGTGTACTAGTTGACCCGGCAAACGCTGATTTGCCTTATAAATTATTTCTAGTTTCTAGATAAATTCTAGCGTTTCGAGCGGGATGAAAAATGATTAAATTACTAAAATGGCCATAAAAAATAGGGGTTGGTGATAAAAAAGTATAAATTTAGGGTTGTATGAATTTTAATGCCACATTATAAAAAAATGCGTAAACATTACGTCGAAAAATAAAATAAATTTTTTTTTAGGGTAAACAATCTTTATCACTTAGGCTAGTACAGTAGCAAAAAATTTAGTGGACAATCATCACAGCACTATCTAGACTCGAAGTAATCAATAACTTTTTTATTTAATAATAAATCGGTCTTCTTCTTGTGACCAGTGTGGCGTAAGGATTTTCAGTGCGCCATAAAGAGGCTCTTTTCCTGCACTTAACAAATGTTTTCAAACTTTTTAGACTCTACGTCACGCCAGTTTTCACACGATGTTTTCCTCCGCCGTTTGGGAGAACTTAATAGTTAAATTAGGAAAAAAAATAAATGAATGTCTATGTATGCATATGTTTACTTACGATCATGTTCAGTTTGGGGCCATGACCTTCGCCTTCGCGCGGGCAATTGTTCAAATACAAATTATATAGACCTTGCTCCTTGCTAGTACCCACGAAGAACGCGAACTGCAACAATACATTACTGTAAGAAAAAGAAGAACTAGATATCTTATCTTATATCTTAAAACAAGAAATTCTTGTATATATTTATATAAATCTCGGAAACGGCTCTAACGATTTTCATAAAATTTAATACACAGGGGGTTTCGAGAGCGATAAATCGATCTAGCTAGGTTTTATTTTTTGAAAATGTCGTTTTATTCATGTTTTCAAGAATCAACACTTAGATGCGTAAATCCTAGGAGTTACGCAACAACAACAGCAGATCCCTAAGCCACAACTCAACAACAACAAGAGCACACAACCTCTAATCTGTTCTGTATCGTGTATCTCTAATCTGTTGCCTGAGAGTAGAACTCATATCAAAGGTAAGGTAGGTACATTATCATCATGATGATGCTTGAAGAAGCCCACTGCTGGACATAGGCCTCCCCTACACATCGTTCATGCTGGAAAATGAACGATTCTGAGCCTTCCGGAATCAAAAATGTTAGAGCTGGGCAGGAGTCTTGGCAAAGCGAGGTGAAGACAGGTGGAGTAAGGCGTTAGTTGAATGGCGTCCAAGACCTTTTTTATATAACTAACTGATGGAACCAGCATGTAGCCCACGTGATGTTAAGTGGTAACCATCGCTTATAACAAAGCATTGCCTCGTTGGTCATGAACATCAGGAACGTGCCCTACGATGCGTCCACCAAAAATATAAATATGCAGTTATTGTTTTCTTATGCATCGAGGGCATGACTCCTTTCACGACTTTTCTCTCTCGTAGTTACGGACTTGGTCATCACCACTCTCATCTCAAAAAACCACCCTGTATATCCAGCAGTGGGTGATGTCGGGCTGTGGATGATGATGAGACCATACGTGTGGGTTCGTTCGTAAATACTTACACTGGTATTATAGTAATCATATCCATTTCGCGATACCATCTCAATAGGCAGCGTGCTGTAAATGCAGCCTGTTTCGTCTTCCGGAACAGCTGGAACGGTATTAAGCATCATTTAGCTGGGAGGAGATAATGTACATCATGATATTGTACACTGTTATTACAATACCAGTTAAGCCACATGTACACTGTAGCAATTCAAACATTAACTTTTACACTTTTGTTCTGGCACTAGATACATAAACTTGGTCTTGATACTTTATAGGACGAATCCGACTAGGATTGGTTAGGTTATGTTAGAACATAAAAATTACGCAAAAGGCGAGTGAGCAGAGCGAGCGTGCTGCGGCAGCGGGCGCCTCAGTGCCAGAAAATGATATTTTTCAATGAAATCAAAGGCGTTACCTTAGAGCAATTATTCATCGTTAGATAAACAAAATTAATAATCGAAATATTTATCAGCTCCAGTGTACACGGGCCTTAACAATTTCTCAGTGGAAAAAATGCCATCGTTTAAACAGTGTGTACATTAAAAAAAATTAATAAAAAAAAAAAGTGTGTACATTAACTGGCCGTACATTAACCGGACCCATTTAGCATCTGTAGTCATATCCTAAGGGACCAACATTCTAGGGCCTTTTCGAGACGCACTTAAAATCCTTTTACCATACTGGTTCTAAATAATGAAACAAAAAGGGCATCCGCTCAAGTACCAATATGGAATGGCAAAACCATCCGTCACGCAAAAAGGGCCCACCTGTGGCTACTTGCGGAAAACAGTCCGCTTACCAAGTACCAAGTAAGGGCATCAGTGGTCCAGAGGGAGTGACCCCGCCTTCAGGTCGTAAGGTCGTTGTGATGTCAAACTATGAAAATCATTTTCAAAATTTAAAAACCCCTGACTATTCATTATTCTAGTAGTCACACATTATTCTAGTCAAGCCCTTTCATTGATTCGCATATTGAGGGAGTTGTGAAAAAATATGTGATCCGCCATTTTGTTGCGGCGGCCATCTTAGCCCGATTTTTATCAAACATTTATAAAAACTAAATTGGTTCATCCGTTTGGGAGCTACGATGACAAACGATGACATGGACATACACACCCACACAGATAAGCTTATACTTATACTCCCCGTCAGAGCACTGGTGGTCTAGTGCTAGCAGCCCCGCATCCTAATCCTGAGGTCGTGGGCTCAAATCTAGCCCTGTACCAATGCGTTTTTCTGTCTAAAAATGTATGTGCACTATGCCAGTATTCTCAAACGGTGAATGAAAACATCGTGAGTAAACCGGCGTGTCGTAAAACCTAAAAAAAATAAAGCAACACGTGTCAAGCGTCACGAAAAAAGGGCCCGCCAGCGGCCTACTTGCGGAAACCAGTCCGCACACTAAGTGCGGATTTTTTCCGATTTGCCGAACGTTTTTGCGTCTGGGGTTAAAAAGAACTTACAAAAAGGCACGATGGATCTGTTCTCGTAAAGATGTAGCACAGGAGCCTTGCAAGTCACATTAAGCCTGAAACAGTTTATATTCCGTTAACACATATTATAAAAAACGCTTCACGTATATTAATCTTCATCTTCCTGCCCTATTCCTACACAATTGGGTTCGGTACAACAGTTTTTCTTCTTCCACTTTTTTTTATCATTCGTCAACTAGCTGCTTACCTATTTCTTACTTCTATTAATAGTACCCACTCGTATTAATAGTAACCATTGCATATAACAAAGCATTGCCTCGAAGGCCACGCACGTCAGGAACGTGCCCTACGGTGCACTGCTATGCGGCAAACTTAAGGCATATTAGATAGTAGCTTAGCATACTAACCTCATAGTATCAAAATCCATCTTCAAAAACACTATAGCCGGGTGCTGCGGAGTGAGTACACTCTCTTTGAGGAAACAAGTATCCGTGGAACCCTGCACCATGTATGGACTGATTGCATCGTTCACTGTGCGATCCAGGGTGAATCCATACTGCAGTATAATAAGGAGAAATTAAATTATACCTATACATTAAAAAAGATTAAGGGGGGACTTACGAATACCAACGGTTTTTGGGTACCATTTATGGAACCAGGAATCATAACTGGAGATATAACATGGTATAAAATTAAAGATGATATGTTCATCTATAGTGATAGCCAATAAAAAATGGGCAGTCCTATACAACATTTTCACATGAATACGTTTTTACCATAGCAAAAATCGCTAAAAATGGGGTCTGGATAGGTACATAAATAGCTAAATCCGCTGAATATTATAATGTGAAAATAGAAC
Source organism: Thera obeliscata (assembly GCA_947578465.1). Taxonomy (NCBI): domain Eukaryota; kingdom Metazoa; phylum Arthropoda; class Insecta; order Lepidoptera; family Geometridae; genus Thera; species Thera obeliscata. Next base: position 4,626,196 of record OX387922.1, on the reverse strand, counting down.
GAAATTGTGGCATACAGAGTCTTCTATTCGTCTTCGTTATTATTTTTTACCCAAATAAATTACTTTGAAAGAATATACAATTTTAAAACGCACTATAATTTCTCCATACATTTTTCCAAGGGTAGGTAGATAGTAGGTAGACTTCATTACATTTCGTTCGCCATTCCGCGTTCAGACGCGGTCCTGGAAGGACGGGTGTCACACATTTTTACAAATAATTAGGATGAATACGACAAGGTTCTAAAGAAAGCACTGCGGCGCCTGCTTGAAGAACCTTGTCGTTCTCATCAGTACACAAGATGCACCGTGCGTGTGTGTACTGTGCCTCGATAAAGTTGATACTTTCTTGGACCATAATAAAAGTCATCATTATCAGCCAGAAGAAGTCATGGAACGAACCTTCAAATACGTCATGGCATTGGCTGGGAAAAGAAAATGAAAATGTTTTTACATTGATTATATATAGAATTTTTTTTTTTCCTGGAAATGTACAAGGGAGGCCTATGTCCAGCAGTGAACTTCTCCAGGCTGATGAGGATGATATTACCAATATACCTGTTAATGACAGCGGTCAAATTTAAAACAGCCAATTAAAGGTTTCAAGACCTGCATTTTAAATTGACGAAAGATATTTCGAAAGCTATTCGTCCCGGAATCCTCGTTCCAATCCCAAATGACAGGTATGACCAAGACCTTCATTTATGACAGCTGTCAAACTTAAAATGGTCATATCTCGGAAAGTACTCGTCCCGGACTTTTCTTTCTAATCCCAAATGATAGGTATGACCAAGACCTGCATTTTTAATGACAGCTGTCAAACTTGAAACGGTCATATCTCGGAAACTACTCGTCCTGGACTCCTCGTTCTAATCCCAAATGATAGGTATGTCCAAGACCTGCATTTTTAATGACAGCTGTCAAACTTGAAACGGTCATATCTCGGAAACTGCTCGTCCTGGACTCCTCGTTCTAATCCCAAATGATTGGTATGACCAAGACCTTCATTTTTAATGACAGCTGTCAAACTTAAACTGGTCATATCTCGGAAAGTACTCTTACCGGACTTTTCGTTCTAATCCCAAATGATAGGTATGACCAAAACCTGAATTTTTAATGACAGCTGTCAAACTTGAAACGATCATATCTCGGAAACTACTCGTCTCGATCTTCTCGTTTTAATCCCAAATGATAGGTATGACCAAGATCTGCCTTTTTAATGACAGCTGTCAAACTTAAAATGGTCACAATTCTGAAACTACTCGTTCGGAAATTTTCATTCTCATCCCAAATGATAGGTATGACCAAGACCTGCATTTGTAATGACAGCTGTCAAACTGAAAATTGTCATATTTCGAAAACTTATAGCGCTTCGGGATTTAGAAAAGATGTTAAACGTTAATATGTAAAACAATGCAAATAGCAAGGCGTAATAATTATATTTAGGACTAGTGGCTGCCAGCGGCTTCAGCCGCGTGGTAGTTATGATTAACCCGTTCCTGTTATTTTTTTGGGATAAAAAGTAAACTATATTCCAATCCAGGTATTAACTGTATTCATTTCAAATTTCATCCAAATCGGTCCAGTAGTTTTTACGTGAAAGAGTAACAAACATACTTACAAACTGTCGCGTTTATATAGTAGGATAGTAGGAAGTAGGAATTCCACTTATGTAGCTTAGTTGCATTTTTCGGAAGTTTATTGTAGGAGCGTATTCAGTTCCCCATTAATGTAATCCATCAACCTTTTGCTTGGTTTTGGTGTGTTATTTTCATTTTATTTAGTACCTATTTAATAAAGTATTTATTTACACAAAAAACTTTCAATTAATACATGTAGGTATTTACAAAATGTACAAAATACACAAGAAACAGTTGAGCTATCTGCAGACCGTTACAAACGATATAGAGATAGCTCAACTGATCCAAATCAGTGCCAGACGGAAGCGTCCCCAAGACGCTGGCGTCTGGGTCACGCGTTGCTTCAATCGGTCGCCTAAACAAAATTTTGTATTTTTGTATTTTAATTCCTGAAAAAAAAAATGATTTTATTTTGATTTGATTTGTGAGTAAAGCAATAGCTTAAAGACACATTCGACTTATATAAAAAAGTAATTTCAACTAATTGCCTACCTAACCATCAAGTATCAAGATTATTTGAATAATGCAGAAAATGGAGCGTAAATGGGCTTGAATGTGTTCGTGGTCACTTTGCTGTTGTGTGCTGGCGCAGAAAGCCGAATTCGAGACAGTGAAAAATGTAATAGCGTCCTTAAGGGGGATTTTTAGCTAAAAAAAAACATTAGAAAGGGGTTATACAAGTTCTCAAAAAGGTTTTAAGGGTTCTTATATACATCATAGCATTTATATAATTATGGGGGTATTCCAACCATGCTTATCTGCTGTCTTGTCCAGGGTGCCCTTACATCTGCACACTGAAAGATCTAATTGACGCCACGGAAGACGCAATTAATGTAACTCATTTATGGGCAAAACGCATATAGAAAAAAAAGCAAAGAATAGTAATAATAAACATGGAAAAGAAGAAGAAAAGAAAAAGAGGGTTTTTTTGAGTTTTAGGGGTTCTAAATTATTACAAGGTTGAAGTGATGGGTCATTTCTTATCAAAAGATTTATGGCCTTACAAGCGTTACTTTGGTGTGATGCATTGCTTAAAGTTCGCCCTGTCACTATTTGACATTACCGAATAGTAAGAGATGACAGCTGCTTAAACACTGATTATCTCTTGAAAAACGCTTGTAAGTAATGGGGACAGTCTGTACATAAGCAGCACACAAGTGGTGTGTAAAGTTGGTGAAATAAATCTCTAATCTTAAATCAATGAAAAGACAATAGGGCAGTAGTGGCTTATACAACTTTAAGTTTGGTTCGTCACCTCATATAAATGGCCCATAAGCTTTAAATTTTCTTATACAGTCCTAAAATCTTACCTCTCCGTCCACACGTCCAGAAGGCAGCATAAAGTTGACCACCTTGACATCAAGGATGCCACCTTTGAAGAACCCGAAGGTGGTCAGGTCTACGTAGCGACGCTCATCATCCTTGAAATTGTAGTTTTAAGTTATTATTTTAAAATAATATAATACTAGCAGTTGGTGACCTAGCTTAGCTCGGTATTTTTTGTTGTTAATTTGTATTTTTAAGAAATGTTAAGAGTCATAATAATATTATCTTTATTGGCTTATTCTTACTGAACAACGCCATCTGCTGGATATGCTTGCAGTTAGTTGCTCACAATCGTCAATAGATGGCAGGAGCAGTCACATATTCAGTTTATGTTTAATTATTGAACTCGGGGTGAAATCATCATTTTCTTAAAATGAATCCTAGCTAGATCGATTTATCGCCCCCGAAACCCTCTGTATACTTAATTTCATGAAAATCGTTGGCGCAGTTTCCGAGATCCTAAATATATATATATATACAAGATTTTCTCGTTTAATGGTATAAGATTTGGCATCAATGACTGGCCTCTCAACTCAGTCGGTAGCTCTACCTTCTGCGCTGTAGGTCGTGGGTTTGATCCCCACGGAGAACAAATTGTGCGGTGAACACAGATGTTTGTTCTCTGTCTGGGTGTTATATTAAATTCTATGTATTTTAAATAAAAATGTATCTAAGCATTATATCAGCTATCCGGTTCCCATAGTAGAATTTCTGCTTAATTTGAGGCTAGATAGTGTTGTGTGTGTGGATTTTCCACAATATTTATTTATTTATTAATCAATACAAAGTTATGTCGTGTATGTGTGTAAATTATGTAACCAGTTTAAATTACATTGTTTTCATGGTCTCATATATCATTTAATTACAAAATACAGGTTCAATAAATTAATAAACGTTGTAAAATCATTAGCATTATCATCACCATCAGCCTGAAGAAGTCTACTATAATAAACATAGGCTTTCTTTGCACATTCACATGAATACATGAATATTCACATTATTTAAATAAAATGTTTTAAAACATTAATCGAGAGCAGGGAAGAAGCCTTTTAGAGGAGCACTTAAATCCTTGTACCACACTGGTTCGAAAAAGTAATGGTACAGCAAGAAAGAGAAGAAAATCAAATATTCTGTAAAAAAATATGTCGTGGTTTTGACAGCAGACTGACTAAAATTATTGGACTATTTATATTCTAGGCTAGGTAGCAAGTGACAAGGCAAAATAAAAGATAATCTAGACACAAAATTGCAAACGATACACAGAAGTCAAATAGCCAGGCACAAGCTAATTTACTATTACTATCTATAATTTTACATGCATAAATATTTAGATCACTACAATACAAATGCATAGAAAATAAATGTTGAGAGCTGGGAAGGATAAGCAAAAATGCAGGTATAACCAAATTGTTGGGAACTAATTGTCTTAATTTATTTATTTTGCTTTGTTTGGGGCTAGATAGCATGTCCATAAATTTTACTCCCTCTACTCTCCTTTTGCTGCACCCTAAAGGTTCGCGCACATTATGCCGGGTCGCAGCGAAAAATCAGTTCAAATCGCTTGTATGTATTTTAAATGAACTATCACACACTCAAGGATATTTTAACCAAGGGATACGTCATTAAACTGTTTTCGCCTTTACCCCTCTTGCCAAGTAGTGTCCCATTTTAGTGTACTTATCCAAATGACGTTGTCAGTGTGCCCTTTGCTCTCGAAGAAAACACAACGGGAAATATGACGAAATGCGCCGTACTATTTTGTAAAAACTACAGTGGCCGAACAGATACATTTTCTTATCACGCGTGAGTACAATTTTATCCCCTAGAAGCGGCTATTTTTTCATAAAATCGATTAAATGTGGTTTGTTTACTTCTATTATTACACTATTTTAAGTAGGTACTATTTTTTCAGTGCAATGTAACCAAAAAAGTGGTATACTGAAACAATTCGGATTATACCGTTCATTTTTCATTCGTTCTTCTTTCATGCTTCCAAATAGGGCTTGAAACTATCGATGAAAAGATATCGATGTAAATGAATGAACAAACTAACACACTTTCAGATTCCCAACTGATCCGGCTAGGAAGAGAGAGTGGGTGAAAGCAATCCGTAGACAAGGAGGAAGAAACCCACAAAAACATAACAGAATAATTATGTAGTTTACATTTTGAGCCGGAGTTCTTCGATCCAAAGATTAAAACAATAAGAAAACTATACAAAGATGCTGTTCATACACTACATTTGTCTGAGTTTGTAAGTTAGAGCTTGAAATGCCACATACAACTCTTATAATAATCATCATCATCTTAATGCAGTAGCTTGTGACAATCGGCTAAGCATGGCAAATGATCACAATTTATTACCGACTGACCGACTTCAAACAAAGGAATAGGTTACTCAATTTGGTTGTATATAATTAGTGGCAGATTTGCAGTGTGCCGCCCCTTCTCAGCACCCATCATATAGACTAGATACATAATGAATTTACTTTATTGCCAACTTTTATCTAAATCTAATGATAAGTTAATTATTTTTTCTTTTCCTAAATATATAAAACTAAGCACACTCTATACCGTAAATTTGACAAAAGTTATTTAGGAAGATACTACAGGTACGTTGCGTTGCGGTTTGGTCCGCTCCGGCCGGCGCCATAATATGTGCAGCCTTTTAAATATTTAGGTACTTTGCATTTGATATATTTTTTGCTATCATCGGTGGTTTTTTTGTCACGATTTGCCACCCCTGATTCTTTGTTTATGAACCGATTATATTGATTCTTTTGTTGGAAAGGAGATACTGCGAGGATGGTCCCATACATATGTGACCATTCTCGCAGTATCTCTTTTCTACTTGGCGAGGATCTTTAGAGTGATCGGTATCTTCTTGTTATAAACTTTATCGTGTAAATATACTTTTAGACACATGAAACGAAAGATTATGAGATGAAAACATCACAAAGTCACAAAGTACCGGAAAATAACTTAGGCACAAAGTACCGGAAAGTACTTAATCCAGTAAACATAAATAGTATTATATATTGTTATTGCAGTAATAGATAGATTAAATACTTAGTAGACTTGCAGTAAAACCAGTAAGTAGTAGATTTATGATAGAAGAAAAATGCTTACTATTGTATTTTATTAATTTACGTATCAAGAATAATATTAGAAATTGTCATCGATACTAAATAATAAATAAATAGTAAATCATCTAGCTTTAATAAAGTTAAGTTTATAAGTTTTTATAACTTGCAATATATGCATATGCATGTGTCAGAGAAGTGATAATTCTCATTTTTAATTTAACGTCATCTATTAGCTGTCAGTTTGATTTGGAAACGTCAAGTGTCAATCACTAGGGTGAAATCGATACAGAATAAGCACAGGACGCTATTGTTTTGCTATTGGATCAGTTCGTTCGTCCAGAGTGGAACAAATGGGTAAGCTTCACTTTTACTTTTGAGCGGAGCTGTCGTTCAACCCACTTTGAATCGAAATCATCTCGTTTCTAACCTTAATCTGAAATTATCCGAGTAATCCTGTTTTATTTTTATAAAATCATTATTGTAGTCCATATATAAAGGTCTAAACTATATTGTGAAGCTAGAATTTTGGCCATGTCTGAACTTCCTGAAGAACCGCTCTTTAACCACGTTTCGTTATAATGTACCTATGCGTACTTAGTAATATTAAGTTTTGTTGGTCTGTGGATTGATGATTGCAATGTACAGTGAACGCTAGTGAGTGAGTGTGAGTGGCGGCGCTAGTGTCGCGTGTCGACTCCACTCACTCGAAAAGAGAAGCGCTCGTTTTGCTACCAAGACTCGCATCGTTGCTAGCAAAACGAGCGCTTTCACTTTCCTTTGGAGCGCCACGCCGCCAGGCAGAAGACCTCTCTTAGCATCGAAACTGTCACATCCACCGTAAAAAATAAGAAATAAATAAATGAATATGACTTAGTTTTATCAGTGTAATGATAGCACTCATTGGATACCTCTGTATATCTAGACATAATTATACCTATATACGGTCCGGTGCTCAATCAAATTTGAGCCCCGGACCTGATGGATTAACTATTTTACCTTTGACACGACGTACTTAGAACTACGATTAGGTAAGTAAAAGTATGCAGGCAAGAACTTACTAGCCACGAGGGGGCACTAGTACTAGTAGGTATGGTAAGGTAAAACAGAAAAATCGATAGCTACCCAACCCATCCCCTTCAGTGGCACTAAATAAAACCAAATCAAGCATAAAAATTAAAATTAGTGCTCTGGTATTTTCCGTCATTCATTCATTTTTATCGATACAATTTCATCGACTGCATCAAGCACTAGAGTAAATCAGCAGTGACTTTTAGACAGTGACAACGCTATATGCCAAAATGAAGCAGAAATAAACCCTCCCTCCCGCGTCCCGCAAAAATTGGTTGACCGTGATTTCATTAGCTTTTCGAGCGTTTCGTATCCATTGGTTAAAAAATCCTTGCACACACTACGCTGGGGCGCAGCGGGCTGCATAATGCGCCACGAATTTTGGTTGCAGGCAATGCGGCCCTGCCCCTATGCGGCCCGAAACAGTGTGCTATAGCAAGCAGAAAGTACTTCGTCAGAGCTATCTATAAAGTAGGTATTGCACGTGACGTCTGGTAGTACACTGTAAAAATCCGTCGATGCGCTGCGGCCCGGCCAGTCACAATATGGTAAGTAAGCATTTTGCACTGCGCTGCGGCCCGCTACGCCCCGCTGCGGCCCGGCATAATGTGCGCGAACCTTAATGTCTCTTGTCACTGTCACTTTCAAGTAGGTAAATAGAGATGGCAACAGACTTAGAAACCTGCTAAGCTAAATGACTGGTATAGGACTATTATGAACATGAGCCATTATTTACATCTTCTAAGCAATCAGACATCAACATGTTTTTTAACGGCCGATTTGCGCTATAGATAATAATTTGCAATAAAAAATGTGAGCATAAACGACAGAAAATAAAAAGGCAGATCAGGGTTGCATTACAATTCCTTAAGACATGTTACCCTGTCTAGGGCTTACACCAGAGGTTTTCAAGGCAACATAATGTTGAAAATACTTTGGTACCTAAATAATACGAGTGCATGCACTATAAATAAACAAAAAATCTACAATACATTAAGCACAGCATATCAAATACTTAAAAATAAAACAACAAAGGTGCGGGAATATACACACATCAACATTGTCTAGAGATATTCCATTCCGAATAGATTTTCAGATTTTTTGAGATTTCGTGCCTACTTTAATTTTTATTATCAAATAATATCAAACAGTTCTATTTCATTATTATTAATAAACAACACAAAATAAAGATTCTTGCTATATCTAGTTTCTGCAGAAATTATTTTCAGTTTTTGTAAAAATCAACAAAATATTAAATATCCCTAGACACTGTTGATGAGTGCAGGCATGCCTTTTTAATTCTCTACATTACAAACTAAGGCCTGTATGCAGCAACAATGGTCGAGTCTGAGTCAAGCCTCAAGCATAGAGTTTTGACACATTTCAAATGAAATCATTGTTCCTGCATACGGACCTACCATGAAAGGATTGGAGTTCATTGGGAGTGCTTCTATTGGATCAGTGGTTACCAACGTTTTTGTAACTAAGACTGCTTGGGCTGAATATAGTCAGGAGGATAATTCACAAATTCATGTGGCATCGAATTTGGAATTAACGGAATTGAATTTGTGTCAATTTGAATTGAACTAGAATTTATGACTTTTTATGAGAATTGACCCCCCAGATCAGGCCAGCCGGTCTATTCTTGAACGCGATTCCGATCCCAAATGAGATTTCTGTCAAAACTCCATCAAAACTTAGAGCCTGTCCAGATGGGGCGTTTTACGCGCGAGTGTCCTCGCGCGTAAACATTCGCGCGTTCTCCAGATACTAGAGCGCTATACATCCCGTCCAGACGATTCCTCAATCCTAATCCTAGAAGATGCAGCGCGGGGATTCATAGATCGTCGTCCTATCGTAGTTCAGCGTTACTAGCTTATCAGACAAGAGCGGCAATGAAGCATAAAATTCGTTTTAGCCTCAAGCTGGTGGACGCAGGACAGTGTATTGTAGAGCACGTAGCAGCGTAGCGTGTGCTCTATTTGAAACTTATTGCCTACGTCTGAGTGCTAAGTTTGAATGACACCACAAAATGGAAATAAAATGTAACAAATTTTATTTACAAACGTAAATAAAATTTGTTAGACAACTAAACTAGCGGCTACCTAGGATAACGCGTTCCTGTAATTTTTCCGAATAGAAACCTATCTGGTAATCCAGGTTGCTAACTGTATTCATTCCTAATTTCATCTAAATCAGTCCAGTAGTTATAGCATGATTAAGCTACAAACATAAACTTCACATTTATGATATTAGAAGGATTAGCTAGTTTGTAAGGGGAAGGGTCCAGATTCAAATCGGCACTTAACTTTTGGGACATAATAAAAATCTTTGTATATACATAGTTTGTTTGTGATCAAGATTGCATCCAAACTAGGTTATTTATAAAAAATACAGAAATTGGATTTTAGACCTAGCTCCAAGGAAAACTACATATTACATAGTGCTTATTCTGCAACTTGTAATTGTTAGAATTTAGTGATTTAACATTTGCATACATGTAATGCAGCGGACAGCAGTACACACTAGACGAGTTCTTTAACGACGAACGAAAAGAATAACTATAATAATAAATAACCCTTATAACATTTTATACTAAACCTGCTTACAAATCTGCGTGATTATAATAATATTGGCCCGCTTCTCCAGTAATGCAACACCCTTACAGGGTAAATTATGTATTGATTCAAAAACTAGTTCTAAGATCTGACACTGTTATATTTACATACATAATAAGGCAATAAATATACTGAATACTGAATACTGCAGTTTATCATTAAGTATACCAAAAACTTCCTTAATTTAAACACCCTAGGAATAATACCTATAAATATAAATCCTATCCTTCCCTTACAATCCATATCTTCCTTATTATGATCCTCTATACTTGGGATTTAGTTAACAAAAACAATCTGTAAACAAGGAAAATAAGAAATAACATAATTTGACCAATACTTTGAATGAATGGTGTGCCAGCCCTTGTTTCTAGGACAGTATTTATGATACATACCTCTACTGTACCTAGATTATTATTTATCGTGTGTTTTGGAACCGATAAATAAGTACTTTATTAGGTTAATGATTATGGGATTAGTGAATGAACATGCAGGCTACTCCTTAGCAACTAAGCGACGCCTTTAGCGTAACAATTAGTTTTTAAGGTGAGCTATGCGCAACAAGAGTTCTATTGCAACGGAAGCCAACGCTTAATTCTAAAGAAGACTATAGCGAAACAAGGATAATATTAAAGTGTTCAACCACGCAAAAACATATGATTGGCTTACCGTAAGATGCAGCTTATGGATTCTGCAGGACACCGACACTGCCAAGAGAAGCATGAATAGTGAAGGATATTTCAGTAAAGGAACCATTTTCTTGTTCTAATAATTCGCGTACTAACGGCTCATTCAGCGTACACTAAAATAAATCCGAAAAGCTTAGAACATCCATCGAATCGAATCGATTTGTTTCGCTGCGTTTGCGTTGTGCTTTTGATGGAAGCAAAATCGGGAGAAATGTCAATGTCAGATCTTACTGACATCTCAACGATTTTTGAGACTTTTTGTTTTGTCATGATGACTTGACTCTCTGCACTTAGCAGAGCTGCCCAGGCGGAAATAGATTCGTTTTCTGTAATTTTGGGAAGTCACATAGCTTGTTCATTTTCATAGTTTTTCTGGTGATATTTTAAGTTCTGTTGTGTAATTAATTACTGTGGTATTTTAATCAACATTACTTGAGGTTGAGGTCTCAGAGTGTTAGCAGTTGGATCGAGAGTGTAAAGTGATACTCTGATTTGATGATCGAAAATGAAATCAGATTCAGATGGTTTTGGAAAAAACGACCATCATTTGTTTTCAAAGCCAATTAGGGTAGGGCCGACTTGTCTATTGACTGACTTGACTTGAATAAAAACTATTATAATTGATGTAATATATCCTCTTTCGATATTGGCAAAATTTAGTCACAATGGACCGATTCCATTAAATAAAGAAGAAGAAGAAAGCGGAAAAAAAAATTTTGTCTATGGGCACTATCGGCAATCGATCAAAGCTCGCGTCAGTGTGCCCACCATAACAGCTAATTTCAGGCTAGTTCAAGCATCTTGTAAAAGTGTTTGAATTTGGTTTTTATTGTACTTACATTCACTCTCCAATATAACCTAGCCTACATTAGTACATTACTTAAACTGCTGAACATACAGTGTGTCTTAGCTGTTACTGTTACTGCCGTGCTACACGGTTTGCAACGATGGTTTAAAACTGAAGTTCTAAGGGGAGTAGAAAAGGAAAAATATATTTTCTCAATAACAATACAATTGAGAACGCGAACTGTACACTGGATGTGCGCGGGGTGTGGTATTGGTGCGGGGGAATGCGACCGGAGAACCAATCGGCGCTATGCACGCCGACCTTTCCCTTCCTACCTTATTTTTGACTTCTGCGCAATAACGGTCAGCTCTAAAGTTACGTGCTTCTACTTAGAGCCATCTCTATTTTTTTGACATGCAATGCAAGTGACAGTGACTAGGAATCCTATTTAAATCGACGGGGAATAAGAATGTTATGGTAAAGCCCTAAACTTAGCAAAGTATTAATTTGTCGTAAATTTATTTTTACGCTATAATAGCGTTTGTATATAATTTTGTTAACGATTGTTTATTTACACTACCTATGTAAAAAAGTTATTATTTATCTATCTATTTCACCTCTCAAGTAGCTCTTTTTTAAAAGTAAGGTGGCAACACTTTTCCCTTCTTTCGACTCGGGAAAATTGGTTCGGTCGGAACTTGGAGGGCCGCCCCGTTGTGTTTTATGTTTTCAAAGTGCTACCTAGTGTCTTTAATTCTTGCTACGGACGGACTACAGAAATACAACCACAAAATTTATCCCTTTACTTACAAACTAAACTAGACTAAACGGAAACACAGCCTTAGGTGGAGTTTGGGAGTTTTCAAATTTGATAAAATCGATCAAGATGATGTACGTCTTGAGAAAAGGGTTTCAGTGTTTGTGGTCCCCTAGATTATACAAAACCTATGGAAATGGCTCAACCGAAGTAAGTTACAATGTTTAGTAGATTCAAGTAGATTGTACAGTACATTCACCAATCGCCGACATGACAAGAAAATGTGTGAAAACTATGTGCCGGGCGGGCTGTCGACCCCAGGCAGCAGTGCGTGGGATTGATTAGAGCGAACATTATGAATAAATTAAAAATGTATATACTTTTCTAATAATATTGGTGATGGAACAAGCACATAGCCTACCTGAAATAAACGCCTTTAGAGTATTATCTCGCAATCATTAGTAGGTATTGAAATGCATCACATCTTGCCTTCAACAAAATCAAGCAGTGTGTGAGTGTGATTTATACATTGAGGTGATTTACATGGTTAGCTACTTATTAAGACATGTATGTATATGAAAGGAACCAGCCGGTCTACTCTTGAACGCGATTCCGATCTCAATTTTTAGCATTGACTGAATTCTGACAGAAAACCCATAGGATTTCTGAGGTCTACCAAAATTAGTCAAGAGTCGAGGTCAAGACTAGACCTCAGAAATCCTGGCAGAATCAGCCTCAGAAATCCGGCAGGTTAGGTTAGGGTGTTCCATAAGGTGCATATACAAGTCTACATTAAGTTTACTTGCATGGATTAGATTCGTGGATTAGTACTGTATATTTGTTCTAGTTAATTTATGTTCAACAATGTAATTCCGCAAGGTCACGCCTGAATCAATTAATTGACAGGAACCAGGTTAATGATATAATACTTATATTCTTTTTAGTAAACATTTAAAATACATGGGTGTTGCATGGTAATCATAGATGTTTGTTCTCTGTCTTCGGACAGAGAATAGAAATCTCTGGTTATCACACTAATATTTATTCTCGGTGAAAATCGAACCCTCAAACTAAGGGCAGAAAGCAGGTCTACTGACAACTGAGTAGTAAAGCCTGTTAAAACATGTAGGCATTTAATATGTACATTTAAAACATCAGAGTGATACAATCCCTATTTTTATAACGCTTTTATTAGCTTCACCTGTTTGTATGTAACCAACCCCTTTGAGCTCGATTTTGTCCTACTTTGAACAATCAGATTTGATTCAAACTTTGCACACCTGTCAAAGGTCGATGACAATGCAATAATATGAAGAAAAAAGAAGTAAAAAAAAAAAATATAGTTTAAAAAACTAAAAAAACACGCTTTTATAACTAATTGAACTAAAAAGTTAAAAATAAAACTGTAATAATCAATTGAAAAATTTATATTATTGTACAAAAAAGCGTGGGGTGCTTTTTATAATAACTTCAGATATAATAAACTATTGATAAAATATTTACAACAATCAAAATCAAGCCCCGCACGCTTTTTGTACAATAATATAAATTTTTCAATTGATTATTACAGTTTTATTCAGTTATCACATGCTTATATTGCAATAGTTTTGATACTAGAAGTAGGATATCATATTGAACATTATCAAACCATTTTTATTGTATTGTTTCAGGATATGTACAAGCCGAACAGAGCTGAAAGTACTGGAAATTTAGTAATGACACTGGTAAGTTTGGAACTAACTAACCTACCCCGCACATCATGTATATTTTAACGATTCTATTTGTTTTGAAGAATGAATACAATACATTGTATTATTTAGAATAAATTATTTGTATGTTGTGTTCTATACAGTCTTTGACTATCAAAGAAAACAAAAATTTAACAATTTAAATTAATTCATTAATTTAAATTAATTTAAATTAATTAGCAGTTACCATGGTGTTGTAAATTTTTTTATTTTTTCATACAAAATATAAGAATCAGATGGCAGCTGAGGCTATCTAATCAAAACTAAATTCAAATTTTCATCTTTTTCTTTAGCCGAAGTACTAAAGTAGTAATAATACGAAGTAATCCCGTAAGAGAATGAAATGCCTCAGGGCGCTTGTACACGCTAAGAAAAAATGCCGGGTCTACCCAAGAATTCTTGTCGTAACTAGAAAATAACTGTGTACACTGCTCGCAGCGGTGCACGAAAAAAATCTTATCTGCGCAAGACACGACGCGGCGAACGTTGTTGCGTTTTCGTGTGTGGAAAAGACAAAATTCTTGTCTTGCGCAGATAAGATTTTTTTCGTGCACCGCTGCGAGCCGTGTACACAGTAATTTTCTTGTTACGACACGAATTCTTGGGTAGGCCCGGCGTTTTTTCTTAGCGTGTACAAGCGCCCTCAAAGTTAAAATATCAAACAAAAGCCTTTGTTTTTTTAAATAACAAGCCAATGGAACAAGCCCATATGGCCCACCTGATGTTAAGTGGTAACCATTGCCTATAAGAAAGCAATGACTAGGTCACGCACGTCTGTAACGTGCCCTATGATGCACTGCCATGCATCCATCAACTTGGGGCATAAGGATGTTCAGCCTCACATGCCAGTTATTTCACCGACACATACACACCCTGCAAACCGAAACAAAACCAATCGATAAAACTCGCCTTGTAATAAAGTGTTTTCTTTCTATCTATCTATTAGTAGTAGTAGAGCTCTTTGTGAAGGGCTCGTCGGGAAGTACTACCACCATGCCTATTTCTGCCGTGAAGCGGCATTGCTGTGTTTCGGTTTGAAAAGTATGGGTGTATTTACTGGCACGTGAGGCTGAATATCTGTATGCCTCCAGTTGATGGACGCAGGGCAGTGCATCGTAGGGCATGTTCCTGACGTGCGTGACCTTCGAGGCATTCCTTTGTTATAGGCGATGGTTACCAGTTAATATCAGGTGGGCCATTGTTGTTCCATCAGCTAGTAACAAAAAAAAAAAACTTAATCATAAACTAGAAGGGAGGAAACATATATTACCTTTTACAAACAATTGACTGTTACTATTCCAGGCTGGTATATGCCGCAGCGTAGCCTACTACATGTCGCCATTCATAGGCATATACTTGATCAAGCGAGGGTTCCTGAGTTTCGAAGAGATAGGAACACTGCTGAAGTTGTTTACCGGATTCAACTGCATTATCTCGATGGCAGTCCTGATGAGGGCGTTTGGAAGAGCGCGTAACCCGCAATACCTGGAGTTCTTGGACGCTTTCAACAGACCCAAAGATAATTTAAAAGATTACCTGTCACATGTGAAGCGATTCGACTTTGATTTCTATGCTTGGCCGGCCACATATGTGATTCCCTACAATCCTGATAGGTAAGCAAACCTAATGACATGCATGTGTGATCACAACATTTCATCGTCATCATCATCATCAACCTATATCAGTCTACTGCTGGACGTAGGTCTCTCCCAAGACGCGCCACTGAGCCCGGTCTTCGGCTCTTCCAGTGCTTGCCAGCTACATCCGCAGATCGTCGCCCCACCTTGCTGGAGGGCGTCCTACACTACGCTTACCTAAACGCGGTCTCCACTCTAGTATTCGTTTGCTCCAACGATTGTCTGTTCTACGGCAAACATGATCGGCCCACTGCCACTTCAGCTTACTAATCCTTTGAGCTATGTCGACTACCTTATGACAACCTTACCACAACATTTATTTGATACCAAATGTGTTTATGTGTGTAATATATTTTAGCCCGTGCTGGGACCGCAGTCGCCCGTTCGTGTCAAAGGAAAACGCTCACTTACCCTTCTATCAGAAGTGTATCGTCAAATTCCTTGCCTACATCGCCCTGCATACATTTGCGCTACGCCTCATTTACCCAGGAAGCCTCAAACTAATCCATTTCTCGCTGTGTAAGTCACGTCTTGTTTGTCTTAAGGCTACCACTGACGATACGTTCATTATGCCGCGGATGACGTCCATTTGGCCTGGACGCATGGATTTCCATCCGTTTGGAAATCCAGAGCTGCCTGACGTCCATCCAATTGGAATATTTTTTTACCATTCATGGGACGATTTTGGACGACGACTACTCCATTCGGATTAATGGACGTATCGTCAGTGGTAGCCTTTACTGGCTTCAGTTCCAGTCATGACTGGAACTGAAGGCCAATTGTGGTTGATAAAAAAATTACAATACATTGCAACGTTTTTGATAGGTAAGACCACTTCAAACATACTTCAGTGGCGTAGTGTATTTGTTTTATTTTGCATTATTATTAATAAAAAACGATAAATTATTTTATATCTTGAGAAATTATTCTATACACAGATGCCATTGTAAAATATCTCCAAATAATCTAAACTATAATAGATCATGATTGACCTTACCTATATCCTTAAAACTAAAGTAAATACATTACTTGAGCTACCAGCAAATTGGCTTTAGCTGGGCTAAATTCTGATCTGCATATAATGTGCCTCCTGTACCTGTTGAGTAAGGCTTTTGGATAAAAAGAAAGAATCTCAAAGGGTATTCGATTAATAATTTCGTTCCATTATAACAGGGAATGCACTAGTGGTGTAGTGGTAGCGGCCCCGCCTTTCGATCCGAAGGTCGGGTTCAAATCCAGTCGTGTACCAATGCGTTTTTCTGTCGAAAAATTTATGTGCACTATGCCAGTACTCTCAAAAACGGTGAAGGAAAACATCGTAAGGAAACCGGCGTGTCGTAGAACCTAAAAAAAGTTCGAGCAACACGTGTCAAGGGTCACGCAAAAAGGGCCCGCCAGCGGCCTACTTGCGGAAAAACCAGGCCGCACATCAATTGCGGATGATAATATTTGCCAAATTTGCCAAACAGGGAATGCGCTTGTCGAAGGCCGCGCTACCCTGGTGGAAGAGAACAACGGTCAACGCGTGAAGGTTGTTGCTGCAGATGGTAACTCTATCGACACTATGTTTGTGGACTTCCGTCAGAGGATGCACCCCAACGGGAAAATGCTGGTTATATGCTCTGAAGGGAACACCGGGTTCTACGAGGTTGGAATAATGCACACTCCGTTGAAGGCTGGCTATTCTGTGCTCGGGTGGAACCACCCTGGCTTTGCTGGTAGCACAGTGAGTATCTGCAGTTTTTACTAGCCTGCTGGGTAAAGGGAAGTCGTTATTCCTTTCTTTATTTAAAGAAGTCTTTGAAGTAGGCCTTAAAGTCCACTGCTGGCCTACCTCCCACCATTTCCTTTCCGAGGTGTCCAGGCCCCTGTTTAATAAAGCTGACAATTTGACATATATGTCAAAATGCGACAAAATTGTGGTGTTGTCGCGCTTTTGTGACATTTGTCATGTTTATTAATAGCCTAAGCGCGACAATTCCACAATTTTGTCGCTTTGTGACATACCTATATGTCGAATTGTCAGCTTCATTAAACAGGGCCCAGAGTCCCGCTAACGCTTTCAAGGCCGACCACAAAGTATATGTATAGGGAATACAAACAGAGGTTTTCAAATGAAAGAATGTGATTAGTTGCCTTATATTGATATATTCTTGTTACTTTCAGGGTCTGCCGTACCCTCGGCAAGAGCACTATGCTATTGATGCTGTGATGCAATACGCCATCCAATCTCTCAAGTTCCAACCGGACCAGATTGTCATGTATGGCTGGAGCATTGGAGGGTATTCGGCAGCATGGGCCGCTTCCAACTACCACACCAAGGCCTTGGTAACTAATATTTATTTTATCTACTCTGATACTATAATACAAATATAATAAAACTGAAAACAAAATTCTTATGACAAACATTACGTACCTACAGGCCAAAAATAATAAAAAAAATGTTTCATTACGATACAGGTCTTGTATGGACACCTGTAACATAGTATAACTTTTTAATCATAACGATACACCTATACAACCTCCAGCTGGACAAAGGAAGTTGAACCTCTGCTTAAAAAAATAAAGGTTATTCAAAAACTAGTTCTAAGATCTGACACTGTTAAATTTACATACATAATAAGGTAATAAATATACTGAATACTGTCAATAAACTGAATTTGAATGTATGTATACAGATTCTGGACGCTACTTTCGACGACCTGGTACCCTTGGCCGTGAATCAAATGCCGGCGTCGTGGGAGCCCCTGGTCCGCGAAGTGATTCGCTCGCACGTGAACTTAAACGTGGCGGAGATGTGCAAACATTACCGCGGACCGATTCACTTCATCCGCCGCACTGAGGATGAGATCATCTGCCTCAAGTGAGTCACCATTGGGTCAACTAGAACATTGCTGCCACCAACCCAAAGTCTTTCTCCGCTATTTTAAGGAGTTGGGCTGGCTGGGGTGAGGTTTAGCAGGGGGACAATGCACATTACACCCCATCGCGGGACGTCAGTGCAGATCTTATTCCCCAAACACAATTAGAATTAGAATTAGAGTCACATCTAGATGGTACAGCTCGTTTTAAACCTGTTAACCGACTAATCTAGTTATAGGTAGCGGCACATAACTCTAATGCTGACCGTTATTGCGCAGAAGTCAAAAATAAGGTACCTGAGAAGGGCTCTCGGTATGAAGGGCGGTCGTGCGTAGCGTTGATTGGCTCTCCAGTCGCACTGCGCTCTCTGTACCAATAAGACACTGCACACATCCACACATCCAGTGTGCGTGACATGCGCACACTACGACGCATACGCAGCTATCCCCTCCGCGTATCGCTTAGCGCTAGAGTTATGTGCCGCTAGTTATATTTCTAATCATTGTGGTGTAAGGATTTTAAATGTGTCTGAGAGGCTACAGTACATAATGCTTTCGAACTATTGGTTCTACAACGCGGCAGTTTAAGTATCCTAACGATTTTTATAATTCCACCAGCCAAGGCGACATTTCCACCAATCGCGGCAACCACCTGCTCCTGAAGATCATCGGCCACCGCCACGCAGACGATGTAGACCAAGTGCTGGAAGTGCTGATCCGTTTCACGATGATGGCCGAAGACCGCCGCCCCAAGATAGCTGATCCCGTGCTTGATGCCGGTATGCGCGAGATGCTGCGCTATGTAAGTAATCTCTAAAGCCAGATGCATTATTATTAAAACAGCCCTCACACCTCCAGTTGGTAGTAGAGTGTGACAGATGGCGGAAAGTGTAAAAATATCATCATCATCATCATCCACAGCCCGACTTCACCCACTGCTGGGTATAGGCCTCAAGTTTGGCAAGTTTTATCATCCGCACTTGGTGTGCGGTCAGGTATTTTCCGCAAGTAGGCCGCTAGTGGGCCCTTTTTGCGTGACCCTTGACACGTGTTGCTCGAACTTTTTGAGGTTCTACAACACGCCGGTTTCCTCACGATGTTTTCCTTCACCGTTTTTGAGAGTACTGGCATAGTGCACATAAATTTTCGACAGAAAAACTCATTGGTACACGAGTGGATTTTGAACCCACGACCTTCGGATCGGAAGGCGGGGCCACTGGGTATAGGCCTCTCTCTGTATGTGCCACTGCTGCCGGTCTTGTGCCAATCTCATCCAGGTCTTGCCTGCGATGTTAACCACATCGTCTGCCCATCTTACCGCAGGGCGACCAACGAACAAAATCGGCTTGGAATAATCCCCCAATCGCAAATATAAATGAAATGAAATAAAATGTATTTATTCGCTTGAAAAACTTATTAATAATAATGTAGTACATACTTTGCCGGAGACCGACATGCAAAGTTTAATGTTAAATTGCTAACATAAAGCAAAACTAAAGAAAAATTTAAAAACAATAAACTACAAAGACAATTATAAAAAAATACTAGAAGTTAAAAGACAATTTAGGTGTACAGTACAAACTACAACATATATTTAAATATACAGTATATAAACTTGCATTAATGCATTAAAAGTGTTAAGGTTGCTTCTGTTTCTCTTCCTTACAAAAAACTGTTCTAACATTATTTTTTTATTGTTTCAGATTATGTGGTACTCGACTGACTACAAGTCCACTCACTGCACCACGCTGCCTGCAGATAAATTCGAAGGCATTTTGAACTACGTTCTCAAAACACAAAAATTTGATCTACGTACTTAAAACCCAAATAGTTTTGTTACATTCTTGAAACTTAAAACACCATTCAAGAATAAGCTGTACCCGAAGTCCGAGTTTTGCTAACTCATTTCGTTACCAAATGTTGTTTTCGTTTCGTTACGTCTATGTGTCTGTCTTTTGTATGTAAAAAAGATGAGAGAGCAAAAATATGTTACGTAGTTAGAGTTGTTGTCTCATAATTTTTCCATGCTAAAGAGAGAGACACGTAGGCGAAACGAAAACAACATTTGGTAACAAAATGTTGTAAATGCACTGGGACTTTGGGTACTGATACGAATTCAGAGAAATGATAAATACCGGATCTCACAGAAACTAATTTATTTAATCAGTAATTTATAATTAGCTGTTGTATCAGTGGAATGAAAGAAAATATTACTATTTATTTATTCATATGAGTATGGATTCTATTAT
The DNA here is from genome assembly GCA_947578465.1 of Thera obeliscata. Taxonomy (NCBI): domain Eukaryota; kingdom Metazoa; phylum Arthropoda; class Insecta; order Lepidoptera; family Geometridae; genus Thera; species Thera obeliscata. The sequence continues at coordinate 4,605,736 of OX387922.1, read as the reverse complement.
TTTTCGGGGTATGCAAAAAGATGGTTAAGATATTTCATAAGGCCTACTGCCTGTTTAGCTATAGTGGAGTAAAGGTTTTTCGAAAGATTTTAGAGGACTAATCAATAAGTTTAGTTTTATTTATAAATTAATTTGAGTTTATGCAATTAAATCATTCTCGTAAGCACATATCCAATGTATCTGCATTTATAATGATAATTACCTACAGTTGATAATTCAACTGTGTTCAAAATGTTATTACTATTTTCTTGTAATCATAATTTTACTTTGTGACGCATTTTTTTCTAATGCTCCGTTCTCACGCACGGTTTTGCTTGATCGAGCAATATCGTCCACACATTCAGCATTAATGTATCGATTGACGCGAAAGTACTTTTAATTAATTCCATCAAGCCGGCTTGATGCGAGCCTTTGAGCTCCACACGTTAATATTTACTGACGTAAAACTATCGAGTAATACCGAAAGTGAGTACGGAGCCTTATACTAGCAGTCAGTGACGAAATCTCCTGTATTTTTCTCGTTTGAAGGTATAAGTTAAATTAAATGGGTAGAGATACACAGACCTCATTGACATACAAGAATATGGTAAATAAAACGTATTTCAATATAATATCTAAAAACACAATTAACTAAAAAATAATATACAGAGTGAAGTTCAGTCACCAGCTGCTAGTATGCCTAAACTATCATGAATGTGTATAATATTTTAAAGGAAATAAATATTAATAATAAATTGTTTACTTCTTTCTTCACAAAGTAGGTAAACCTTTATAGGTAAGTTCATAATGCAATGCAAGCTGGAATGAAATTGGATTGAGGCGAGGTTTACAGCTGTTTTGCGAGACTGGTCTTCTTCTTATCGTGTCACTGATTCTTTCGAACCAAGTGTGGTGAAAGGATTTTAATGGATCACAAAACAGCAAGTGTTATAGGGACAAGGTAGTCGAATATATCGATTTAACGATCGATCGAACTTTTTCTTTTTAATTTTGTGCTGGCTTGGTTTCAACGTCCTTCCGCCAACGATCGATCGAAGTTCGAACAGTGTTGCCAGTGACAGATAGTCAAATATAACGGTGAGACAGCTCAAAAGTAACATTTTCACGAGAAAAGAAAAGTAACATTACCATAGATTAAGTGGAAAACGACACATACTGTAGTAGGGCGGCATAAACACAAAACCTAAAATAAGTTCCCTGTCCCATTATTCCCATTTCATCCAATATTTGTATTGCGTCGTGTAACATGGAGGTAACATGAAACAAAAGTAAAATGTTACAACAGAAAAGTTACATTTTGGCAACGCTCTGCATTGAAGCTTGGAGTCAACCAGTTTTTCTTTGTAGTGGTTCTGTTGTGTTGTTCTACGGGTAGATTGGTTTGTTCGGTCAGCGCATAAAAACTGATAGTGACATTGGATATGACATTGACAATTTTAAATTTCAATTCATCCCGTGCTGTCTGATTCGCCAGGATCCGTCCGCCGCTCCGCCCGCTCTCCTCCCTCATTGCTTCCTCTGCTTCCTCATCCTCACCCCACCCCCCGCCCGCCTGGTTCGAATGGAAAATTGGGATTTGTTTTTCACGTTTACTTCTTGCTAATAATTTTGTACATAATCAGTTACAGTTAAAATTAAGAATAAACAAAGTGAGTATGGAACCAAGCTTGATCGCGTCTGTTAAAATAGCTTGCCTGGTGGTTTTGGTTATAATTACATGACTAAAGTTTGTCTTCCCTGGTATCAAGATGCTGCAATGTGCTAATAAGTTATTTTACGATCCGTTTATGTGTAGAATACTCCCGATAGTATTTACATAATAATATTTGTTGTGTCATACATTCTTCTCTCACCATGCTACCATTTAACTTGTAGTAATGTTGTAGACCATTCATCATTACTCCTACAGTAATTTTAGACCAGGTCTGCTTATTTGTTTGTCTCAGAATATCCAATAAGCGACTGGTCACTACACGGGTACATATTGAGCTGGGGCTAAGTTCTTAGTTTCATGTGGATATCACCAAACTGATGTGTAATTGTTATGCAATTTGAATACAAACTTTAGTGACCTTGAGTTTTGATGAGTATCACCATCTAAGACAAAATCTGTGGGTGAAAAAGTGCAAAGCCACATTAATAAATATTTGTCTTATGGAAAGAGTGGCTATTAATGCATATTAACAAAACTGGTAATGCCATTCAACGTATACTATGACATTTGATTTTACGTACCAGGATCAAAAACACTCAAAATTCGCAAACAAATTGTTTATAGGTAATTTTTTTATCAATTACAAATAAATCAAGAAGACTATAACATATACCTTAAACGAGAAAAGCTCAGAAACGGCTCCAATAATTTTCATAAAATTTAGCATACAGGAGGTTTCAGGGGCAATTATTTGATCTATCTAGGAATTATTATAAAATATATTTTTATTGTTTTGAACAATGAACTTTATTGATAATTAACTGAAACATAAACTTATTTTCGCTATTCTAGCAGATGGTGATGTTAGTAAGATTGAAAAATGTTGTTCAGATTTCATCTTTTACTCAGTATGTAATTTGTATTTAAATATAATTTCTAAAACCACAATGTACAAAACAAAAAAATACTTGGTCATACCAGCTTGTATTTTATATAATAACAATAATGTACTTCTGCAACGAAACCACATTATGACAATACAACTTTTCATAAACTTATTAAGTTAATGAGCAATTTGTATGCTTTAAAATAGGCTATTTAAATAGGTATGTGTATGTATATATTATGTTTATTAAAAATCTTATAACTAACATGGCACTAATCTTTCCAGGGTATGACGCACATTAACGACTTGATTGGGGTTCTGAGGGGGCTTCGTCTTGTAGTTGAGGCTGGAGTTACATTGCAGAAGGAAACCTCACAAGTTATATGGCATAATTCCAGCTTAAAAAGTATACTGCAGACCTATCCCACTAACACACTCACACAACCAAAACCCAACTCGGACCTCGCTAAAGACATACTCGAGCGGGCCATGGTTGTTGCACAGGGCTTTAGGCAATATGCTGTTATGCACATTCCTAATTTCAAAACAGATATAGAAAAGGTGGAAATGGATCCCCATATGAAGGAAGAGATAGATGAACTGAACAAGGAGTTCAATAAGACCTTTGAAAGCTTGAAGAAGTCGGAAATTGCTACTTCTTCAGTTGAATTTGCGTCACCCCTTGATGATATTGTGCCTCATGTTTCTAAAGTAGAAACGGCACCTGTGGCAGAGTTGTCTAAACCAGTGGTACCTCCGATAACAATAGTTCCAAAGCCAGTGGAAATGCAGGTTGCGCAACCGTCTGGTACTGCCATCACAGCCAACAAACCTGTTGCTAAGAAGAAGGTTAAAGTGTCTGTAAGTATTTACTGTAATTATATTGTTGTTTGCCTCATCAAGGTAAAGATCAAGCGTGCGTCACAGCGCCCACTCAGAATTCGAGCTTCAATCGTCACCCTGACACTATTCTGTATATCTCTCTCCGAAATAGTAACTGTTCTAAGTAACTTTTATTACTGCTGAGAACTTCCGTGTCAAGAAAGGCATGCTAAGACAAAGACGCTGTTTTCTTTTAATAATACTTGCTGATGGAACAAGCAAATCACCTGTCAGTGGTTATTGTAGTGAAGGATATAGGCGGTAAAGATGGGTAAAATGCTGGAACTTAATCAGTACCACTAACATAGTAATGCAGCCAGCTAGTATAATTAGCCGTTAGATGAACTGCCGCCGTTTTAGGTTTTAGGCCTGCGCACACCTAGGCCGCTGGCGTCGGCGATCAGTGAAACGCTGTCAAATTTGACAGCGATATTTTACAGCGTTTCACTGATCGCTACCGCCAGCGAACTAGGTGTGCGCAGGCCTTTATTAAACGGCACCATTTTACTGACTGCCTGAATGATGCCTGAACGTTTAAACACTTGCATAGTCAAGTTGTTAGATAACAATAAATACTTTTACCTAAACCTAGCCCGAAAAGGGAGAAAGGTTAGTTTTATTATTGTGTTTTTTAGTCTTGTATCAGTATTAAGTAATTGTTTAACACTCGCGGATCATTCAAGCGTAAATGAAACGGCTAGATAGTTCAAACGGCGAATTACATTAATTGGCTGGTACAAATTACACTGTTACAGTAATTTCACTCAAAGATTTATCTTCTAGCTAAGTGAGAACTCAAAAGCGCGCGTGGTGCCCTCATCTCGTATCGGGCGCATGATATCGTTCGGCTCACTCGCCGCCGGCTTGGGGGTAGGCACGGTCGCACAATACGCACGAAATACCATCCAATCGGTCACAGGGCGCACTGATGAGGCAGCCAATGTCTTCATGTCGCCAGCCAACGCTGAACGAATAGTGGACACCCTTTGTAAAGTAAGAGGTAAGACTCCAACTACACCTTTTTAGGGTTCCGTAGCCAAATGGCAAAAACGGAACCCTTATAGATTCGTCATGTCTGTCTGTCTGTCTGTCAGTCCGTATGTCACAGCCATTTTTCTCCGAAACTTTAAGCTAGACTGATGAAACTTGGCGAGTAGATGTATTCTGTAAACCGCATTGGGGGGTCCCCATACTTGAAACTCATTTTTTTATTTTTATTTTTATTCAATTAAATTCATACATGCATTTTCTAATCTAATCTATTTTCTAGGTGCGGCGTTGAAGTTAGGCCAGCTGCTTAGTATACAAGATGACACCATGATATCGCCAGAACTGCAACGCATTTTTGAGCGAGTTCGCCAGTCAGCCGACTTTATGCCAACTTGGCAGGTAGAGTCGGTGATGACGGCTCAGCTTGGCGCTGATTGGCGCTCGCGGGTTCAGACCTTTGATGACAAACCGTTTGCGGCTGCTTCTATTGGTGAGTATGAGGTCATACGTAGACTACGTCGAAGGTTATAGTTCTAGCATGGACTAAAAAGCACTGGAGGAAAAGTGCACTAAATTTGCATATTATGACGGGCGTGACGGCTCTGTTGACAGTAAAACTACCTTCTGCGCCGTTGGCTGTGGGTTCGATCACCACCGAGAACAAATATTTGTGTGGTGTACATTGATGTTTGTTCTCTGTCTGGGTGTTGTATTGTATTCTTAGTGTGTAATTACACAAAAAATGTATTTAAGTGTTAAATCAGTATCTGCTTAGTTTGAGGCTAAATAGAGTTAGTTGTGAATGAATTAATATCAAAAATCTAAAATGTTTATTTTGAAAGTAAAAACATGCTACAAATAAGGTAGAAACACGATAACATTTGCAGAAATTATAAACTGTGTCGTGAACATTAATGCACTCTTCCGACTTAGGGAATTCAAAAAATAAAAGAATTGATCATGTAAAAGAAAACAGTAAAACTTAATTATGTTTATCAAAATTCAAAATGTGATTGTATTTTAGTCATAATCATAATCATTTATTTGCCTCAATGAAGTGTATACATGAAAGATCTTAGAAATAATAAATAAGTGTCACTCATTCCCCATAGCTGGGATGCAAATTTTGGGTTCATGCCATTTAGTTAGTGAGTGAGTGATTACTTATCTACTGCAGTCTCTATTTAATGTTTTTCTGGTGTGCACCTTTTCAGGTCAGGTGCATCTAGCGACGCTGCACAGCGGACGGGAAGTGGCCATGAAAGTGCAATACCCTGGTGTGGCGAAGGGTATCGATAGTGATATTGACAACCTCTTTGGAGTTATGAAGGTATGGGCTAGCAACGATACACTAGACTTTGGAAATCCGAATACTTCAGTTGTAAACAAGGCAATTGCTTTGTTATTGATGGGTTGGATGATATCCATTCATTCCCATACATATCACTACTCAGCAACAGTTAGCGCTAGACTTTTTAATTATTAAAATAACTCCTCTCCTCAGTCTTTTCTGAAAATGAATCTTAGCTAGTTCGATTTATCGCCCCCGAAACCCTCTGTATACTTAATTTCATGAAAATCGTTGGCGCCGTTTCCGAGATCCTGAATATATATACAAGATTTTCTCGTTTAAAGATATAACATAAGATTAATAAAGTTCTTTTTCTACTACTCCAGATGTGGAACATGTTCCCAAAAGGCATGTTTGTTGACAATATCATGGAGGTTGCCAAGAAGGAGTTGGCTTGGGAAGTGGATTACACACGAGAAGCCGCCTGCACAAGAAAATTTAAAACACTGCTCGCACCTTATCCGGAGTACTTTGTGCCTGATGTCATTGGTAAGTTATTGGCTTTAAACATCTGTATGCCTCAAGTTGATAGACGCAGGGCAGTGCATCGTAGGGCATGTTACTGACGTGCGCGTGACCTTCGAGGCAACGGTGAAGGAAAACATCGTGGAAATCAGGAAACCGGCGTGTTGTAGAATCTAAAAAAGTTCGAGCAACACGTGTCAAGGGTCACGCAAAAAGGCCCCACCAGTGAATTCGCGTCGCTGACACCGTACAGAGCGGTCGTTATGTTAAGGTTGCTCGTGAGTTGACCCACTTAATTTCCGCGAGTTTGCGAAATTTAATTCGCAATGGCGCAATCACCCAAGCACTCCGACACTATCCTAGTGCAGGAATTCCTGGCCTTCGTCCAACAAAAGCTGGACGTTATGGACCAGGTTTCTCTGGAACAAATTCTCGTGTCCAGCTTCACCGAGGACCAGATTCTGGAAGCGAAGAGGGTGCTTGCCGACACAGCTGTGACCACCATCCGCTTAATAACAAGGCAGAGAGATGGACGCGGCAAGAAGGACCTGCAGGACATTTTCAAGGTGTTCTTAGAAACCGACCCGGATGATGTGCCCACCTACGTAGCACGAGACCTCCACAAGCTGCCCCCCGTGACCTTTGACCATGTCGATGTTACGAGGTTGCTTAAGGACATCATGCTGCTAAGGACTGATGTCACAGATCTTAAGACAAAGTTGGACAATTCGGAGAAAATTATCACCGAATTGAAGACGCAAGTCGAAGGATTGTGCAATAAAAATACCGAAGCAGTGATTTCGCCCGCGTCAGCACGTAACGTATGTGTGCAGCGTGGTGTCACCCGATCCCAAACGTCACCCGTCAGCAGCGCGACATGTGACACCGATGTGCAGGTTATTGACCGCCCGATTGCCCCGGCCTTGCCAACACCGCAGCCTTTGAAGCAAACATCTCTTCCTACTCCGCCAGCTCGTCAACCGGCGAAGAAGAAAAGTTATGCGCAAGCTTCCGGCCAGCCTCAACCATCGCCAGTGCCTTGCGCTGTTTTGAGGCAGAAGGCACAACAGAAGATCCCCGTTGGTACATCAAAAAAAGTAGATAAAGATGGTTTCACCCTGGTGGAGAAAAAACAGAAATCATCACGAAATAAACGTGGTACCGCCAGCGTCATAGCAACAGAAGTCACCCTGCGTGCTGTGGACCCGACCATCCTCCTTTACCTCTCGAGATTGGACCCGAATACTTCTGGTGATGAGGTCCTTCGCTATGTAAAGGAGAGAATCCGTTTCTGGATCAAGGACCCGCCACCAATACAGCTACATCTGCAGCGGCTAGAGCCATCGGGAGTGAGAGACACGGCCTTCAAATCGTACGTGCTCCAGGTGCCTGCGAAGCATGGGGACATGTTTCTCACTTCAGATTTCTGGCCGCCAGGAATCGTCTTTCGTCGCTTTAGGGGTGCGCTAAAGAAAAAATCCCCTAGGATTTGAAGATTTGATTAGTAATTTTATTTTATTTTATGTATGTTAGTCTCTAAGGTATTTATTACTATGGACCCAAAGTGTTTCATTTTTGTAATGTGTGCATTTGTTGGTCTGAAATAAACGATATTATTATTATTATTTATAGTGGCCTTCTTGCGGAAATACCTGCCCGCACATCAAGTGCGGATGATAAACTTGCCGACCTTCGAGGCAATGCTTTGTCTATATTCTAAGTATGTATTTACAAATAAAAAAGTAATAAGATTGCTATCTGGTTCCCATAGTACAAGCTCTGCTTTTTTTGTGGCTAGATAGTGCGGTGTGGATTGTCTATAATATTTATTTATTTGTAGGGATGGTTACCACTTAACATCAGGTGTGCCATATGCTTGTTCCATCAGCTAATTGTATACAGCAGCAGTGGAAGGTCGCGGGTTCAAATCTCGCTCTTAACTTTTGGGACATTATAAAAATCTTTGTTATTTCCTCAAGTGTATGTAGTAAACACTATCAGCCATACTTATAAACGCAATTTAAATTTAATCATTGCTTAAAGTTAGCCCTGTCACTGTTTGTCATTACCCAGTAGTAAGAGATGGCAATAGTTTAAGCACTGTTATCTTTTGACATATTTTTATGAGTAACGCCATATATAAACAATAAAATGTTAAGAAGTGTAATGTTCTAACAATTTCCAGATGAGCTTTGCGCCCCTGAAGTGATCACCACTGAGTTGATAGACGGTACACCGTTGGACAAGTTATTCGACGCACCGTACGACACCAGACTCGACATCGCAGACAAAATAATGCGGCTCTGCCTTCGAGAGATGTTTGTGCTCAAGTATATGCAGACCGATCCTAATTGGGCGAATTTCTTCTACAACACTAGCACCAAACAGGTTAGTACTGAGCAAGCCAATTTAAAACATACCGATAAAATAGAAATACAAGTAGTTTAAAGCTTAGGGTTGGGGTACCCGTTAAAACGGCACCGCTAAAAGAATTCCGTTGCGATCAAGTGAAAAGACAAACGGCGGCCACAGCGCGGAAGTGTGGCGTCGGAGCAGATCGACGAAACCGCGCGGAGAAGGAGATGGAATATAGTCAAATCCACGCGTTAGAACAGGCAGTTTCGCTAGTGATCCACATCTCCTACACGGGACAAGACATGACAACATTTCTGCGGTACGCTGTAACAGTTCGCAGCGAAGGTGTGTTACAGGCATAACTAATGCATTCTTACAGCAAGCCATGTTACCAGCAAGATTAATAAAAAAAAAAAATAGTTTATATGAATTTGATTATTTCAGGTGGTGCTACTAGACTTTGGTGCGACGCGCGAATACTCAACAGAATTCATGGATCAGTACATAGAGATCATAAAGGCGGCATCTGAAGGCGACCGTGAAACGGTCCTGAGGATGTCGAAGGAAATGAAGTTTCTCACCGGACGAGAGTCGAAAGTAAGGGTTCAACACGCTATCTACTGACCTGTAGAGAAAGTGGCAAATTCATCATACGCACTTGGTGTGCGGACTGGTTTCCGCAAGTAGGCCGCTAGCGGGACCCTTTTGCGTGACGCTTGACACGTGTTTCTCGAACTTTTTTTAGGTTCACCGTTTTGAGAGTACTGGTATAGTGCACATACATTTTTCGACAGAAAAACTCTTTGGTACACGCCTGGATTTGAACCCACGACCTTTGGATCGGAAGGCGGGGCCGCTACCACTAGACCACCAGTGCTCTAATCTGACTACCCCTTACAAACCCTCAAAGAATTTCGAGATGGTACCTAGTACCATGAGTTTTGAGGTGGCTACATATTGGTTGAGGAGAGTTTGAAAGAGTCTTGTCTTCGACTTCATTGTCAAACGGCTAAACCGATTTTAATCAAATTTGTTTGGGACAATCTGGACGTAAGAATAACCTTCCAAATAAAAAAATAATTTTCTAAATCGGTTCATAAATGACGGAGGCATGCAGTGACAAAAAAAAAAAAAAAAAAAAAAAAAAAAAAATGGCAACACCAATTTTAATAAAATTAAAATGGGACCAATCTGGAAGCAGTACCTTTCAGATAAAATAATATTTTTTCAAATCGGCTCACAAATGACGAAGTTATGCGGTAACAAACATTTAAAAAAAAAAATTAAAAAAAAACAAAAAAAAAAACATACAACCGAATTGAGAACCTCCTCCTTTTTGATTGGAAGTCGGTTAAAAAGAAGAACAGCACTGATAATAAAGATGATTCAAATTAATTAATTAACTATTTGTCATTGACATTTGCTAACATTAGTTTTAGTTTTGTGTGCTACTAACAAAATGGTTTTTTTCTGAAATAAAAATATTGTATTGTATTGTAAATTTCCCCTATTCTTTTCCAGATAATGGAGGAAACCCACGTTGACACAGTCATGATAATGGGCGAGGTATTCACACAAGACGACGAATTCGACTTCGGCACTCAGAAAACTACTCGAAGAATACAAGCGCTAGTTCCTACTATCCTAACGCACCGGCTCTGTCCGCCACCGGAGGAAATATACTCGCTCCACAGAAAGTTGTCAGGAGTATTTCTTCTCTGCTCTAAAATGAAAATAAAAATGAATTGTCGTGACATGTTCTATGAGGTTTACGATCAATATAAGGCTAAAAGGTTCCCTCAAGCGTTGTAAATGAGATTTTAACAGTATTCTACATGAGATTTTCATATATTTTGTTACAGTTTTTGGCTTTTAGTAAATTTGTGACGTTTCGCAATATCAACACAGGAAGTTCATTAGTACAAAATTACCATTAAGTAATAGCATAAAAATTCTCTTATAGCTTTAATTGCAAGTGCCTTGTGAGGTGTGATGGTTTTAGGCAGCGGTCACTGCTCAACATCAGGTGCGTTATCTGCTTGCTCCATTACTTGCTGTCATAAGTTTAGGCTGTAAGAGGATTTTTATCCTAAGGAATATATTTATAATAGGTAGGTAGGTACTCATAATGGTCCTATAGCAGTATTTTAGCTTAGAAAGCCGCTAAGTCTATTGCCATTTCTATTTGTTGACATAAAAGTGAGTACTAAAATCAGACGTTATGAATAAGGGAGTTTAAATCTTGAAATTACCATTGTAGGTAACATTTTTAGAGTCTGTTCAGGGGCCTAATTCTCGGGCTGATCTCGATCATTTTGCAATTTTATTTTATTGCTTCTATTCACAACCCCGCACTTTTTCTACGTTTTCCGTATATCGTAGCTATCGAGGCTTCTACGATGAGGTCGTTGATGAATTACTCAAAGAAATCTGCCATTCTCTCTTCGAAAAGAAGCAATTAAATAAAATTGCAAAATGATCGAGATCGGCCCGAGAATTAGGCCCCAGAAAGAGAGCCGTCGTCGTGGCCAAATTGTGAACTAACGTTTCGATTTTTATATGGCAGCTCATCCCTTTCTTTCTGTCAGCATTTTGCATCATGAAAATGAACTAAAGGAGTACACTAGTTGTGATAGAATCAAAACGCAACAGACGCGCTATTGTATCGTCCACTAAACAAAAAAGGTAATTAAGCACAGCAGCGCTACTACTATTATTATTTTTTACTACTACTATTATTTTTAACATGAGTGTCAACTACTAAAACTTTTATATTTTATTCAGACAAAATTAATGTTAAAATAACCAACTAGTCATATAAGTATTGATGGCAATACGGTGCGGTAATGTAGTTAAATAAATCAGATATTATTTAGGTTTTAAGATATTAAAAAATAAATATTGTGGTCAATCCACACAACACTTTACGGACCTCAAATTAAGCAGAGCTTGTACTATAAGAACCAGATAGCTAATATAATATAATAGTTATATGCATTTTTTGTAATACAATATAACACCCAGATAGAGAACTAACATCTATACAGGGTTATTCATTATTAGCAACACAAACTCAGGCCTAATTTTTGGGTCGTGTAAATTTGTTTGGCCGAATCAATTTAATTCCTAAACTGATTTAAGTTTTTGGATCATTATTTTATTGTTATTAATTTCTGTACGCAATATTGCTTAATGATTGCCACGGAGAACAAGACGATGACCCCCACCCAGGCGGTGACTGAACGCAGAGTGTCGCAGGCGGCGTGCGCCGTGGATCAAAGGTCAAAAAAGGTCAGGCGGCTCGCCTTTGATTACAAATGGACTGTTAGATGTAACAACGCGCCAATGATTCCAAAAGATAATCTTAATCGATTTTCTTGGGATTTTCGTAACTAAACTTTAAAAAATCATTTCATATTTTTTTTTATTTTATTTGTTTAATCTAATTCCTGAGTATTTGCAGCTAATAATGAATAACCCTGTATGACACCACAAAAATTCAAAGTCAAATATATATTTATTCAGTAGTATCACAAGGATCACTTTGAAACATCATAAAGCTAGGTGCGTCTAGGTGCCAGTTCCACGCGACCAAGCCTAGAAGAACAGGCAACAAACTATTGCTTGGTTCCTACCGTTTTTTTTTGTATGATCCTTTTACAAAACCAAAATAATAATGACAGTGAAGTTCCAGCGTGGTGTTAATTCTCTTAGTGACTACGACACAAATGTGGCGTAGTAGGCAGTTAAAGGCAGAGCTACTACCAACTGAGCTGAGAGGCTAGTCAAAATACACACACAAATTTATTATCTAGTACTGCACACACACGCGCATTTATTTATTAGAAATGATATTAGATTATACTATTTTCCTTTATTTTGATATTTTTTACTGTATAATGTACCGTAACATGTTATACAGGTAGTTAATAAACAAGCCCGCAAAAACTATGGAGTAAGTTTATATATTTGTATCGGGAGTTTTAAGAGGCATCATCAATGATTGAATATATTTATCGATTATATTTCAAGCCTTTAATTTCAAGCCAGCCGGTCATAGACAGACCAAAACCCCCAAATCATATAGAACAAAAAAGAAAAAAAGATGTAATTAAAAAATGATCGACATAAATAGTAATCATCTATTAATTGCTTGAATATGAAAAATAAAAGAATGAGTACCTAAATGTAGTAAGAAGTGCATTGATAATAATTAGTAGGTATAATAAGAAACCAGATTTTGTTTTAAAATTGTGTTTAACACATTAGAAATAAAGGCTTTTAATTTACTTTATTTTGTTTTATAATAAGTATAATCTTCGCATTTAATAATGTACCTAGCAGGTACATAATCATCGAAAAATAACAAAGAGTAGATTTAAATTTGCATCTCCTAAAGTTGATATTGTTTATTAAAGAGAAACTATTTATGCTTTTGTGCACTATGCCAGTGCTCTCAAACGGTGAAGGAAAACATCGTGAGGAAACCGGCATGTCTTAGAACCTATAAGTTCGAAAATTTGTGTCAAGTGCACGAAAGGAGCGTCTTTGAGGTGCACCTAAAATCCTTTCACTACACTTGGTTCGAAAGAATCAGTGAAACGATAGAAGAAGAAGAAGAGTACTTTGGCTATACTTTATCGACAGAACTCTTCTTTCAGTTTCTTGCAATGTCGGCTAGATGGCGCTATATGTACTGATAGCGACTACTTATGTCACAGAGGGCCTAATTCTGCCCGAGAATTAGGCAAGAGCCTAATTCTCGGGCCAACCGAGATTTTCAATATCCCCTAAATACACATTGGCATTGCACAACCCCGCACTTTTTCTACGTTTTCCGTAAATCGTAGCTGTCGAGGCTTTTATGATGAGGTTGTCGATGAGTTACTCAAGGAAATCATCAATTCTCTCTTCGAAAACAAGCAATAAAATAAAATTGCAAAATGATCCGAGATGATCCGAGAATTTAGGCTCTAATACCAAATATTTGAAGGACATTGAAGTTGAATCGAGAATAAGGCCGTGCGAGGCGTGGTGACGACAGGTTGTGCATAAGAATCATAAGATTGTCGGCTGAGGACTGGAAAAAAAGCGTTGGACGTCCAGCAACACGATGAGTTGACGACCGTATCAGAGCGACGTGGAACGTAGATGGATGCGGTAGCCCTAGATCGCGTGGAATGGCAAAAGCATAGAGGCCTATGCCCATCAGTTCAGTTATACCTAAGGGCGTGGATGTCGGTGACATTACTGGCACGTGAGGCTAAACATCTGTGTGCCACAAGTTAATGGACGCAAGGCGCGTGTCATGACACGCTCCCTCTCCTAAGCTGCCTTCCTACGGTGCGTGATATCATGCACCAGCCCGCACCGCGCACGACGACGCACGGCAACGCACACAGAAAATGCTCCTGTGCTACCGCGCACCTCGGCGCACGAGACCGTTCCCATGGTGTGTCGTGCGGGCTGGTGCGCGATATAACGCACCAGTGGGAAGGGGCTATTAGAGAGTACCTATTATATTCCTTGCACGCTCCCTACGATGCACTGCTTGTTATAGGCGATGGTTATACCACATAGCATCAGACGGGCTATATTCGTGTTCCATCAACTACCTAGTTGTATAAAAAAAAAAACCGTAGGTAAAGTTTGGCTGCAATCATATAGGTACATCACACACAGTCTGACAGACTGTGTGTGATGTACCTCTAAGATTGTAGCCATAGACGCTGATAACAGTCAGGAAACATATTCTAACTTAAGGCCTGCGCACACCTAGGTCGATGGCGATCAGTGAAATTAGACTGCGATATTTGACAGCGTTTCATTGCGATCACCTCAAATGCTGTCATATTTGACAGCGTTTTGCCATCAATCTCATGCCGCCTTCCCACTGGTGCGTGATATCGCGCACCAGCACTCACGACACACCATGGGAACGGTCTCGTGCGCCGAGGTGCGCGGTAGCACAGGAGCATTTTCTGTGTGCGTTGCCGTGCGTCGTCGTGCGCGGTGCGGGCTGGTGCGTGATATCACGCACCATAGGAAGGCGGCATCAGACTGCCTTCACAGCTCAGTTGGTAGTAGCTCTGCCTGGAGGGCGTGGGTTCGATCCCCACCGAGAACAAATATTTGTGTGGTGAACACAGATATTTGTTCTCTGTTTGGGTGTTAGGTATATTGAATTCTAAGTACCTATGCATTTAAAAAAAAAATATATACATTTATTATATCAGCTATCTGGTTCCCATAGTACAAGCTCTTCTTAGTTTGGGGCTAGAGAGTGTTGTGTGGATCGTCCGCATAAAAAAAACAAAAAAGGCCAATCGCCATCGCCTATAGATGTGCAGAGCTTAACATCTCGCAAATATCTTTACGCTTAGGTACTTTTTGCTAGATTTCTTACCTAAAACGATGGAGGCTTCTAGTCAGGGTTTGAAATAAAAGTCAATTTATTTAGAAAGTTTATTTGCAGTTCAAACAGGCGTTGGTGGGAACAAGAAAGCAATCTTACATCGAACCCTGGGACCGTAGTTGGTCATGCCAGTCTATAAACTATTGGTGCCGAATGCAATATTTTACAGCTTTAGAAAGGTTTTGTAAAACAGACGTTTACGAGTTGAAAATTCAGTCAGGCCCTAACCTCTGAAAGTTACAGGTCAACTTAGTTTCAGCACAGAATACATAAAACATAGTTTCAGACCAACTTTGTTATAGCCGAGCTTTGTCGAGTAGGTAAACTTTCGACTCGATCAGAATAAATCTCAATGTTTACCGAAACTTTACGTAAATTTATGCGTACGTATTTTCTGTTTCCATGATTAATCAAACAGCCTTTTCTGGTTTTCTAATATGTTCAGCGTGCTTGTAGTTTTTCAATTCGATTTGCCCAAAGCTTAAAAATAAGCATAATGTTTATTATTGCATACGGCACATATGTCGCTACATTTTGTTCCAATATAATTCAACTACTATTTTAACAGTTACCTACTTAACTAATATTCCAAAATCGGCTCACGGTTCTTTCATCACCATACAAGGTCATCAAGGTACATCTTGATAATCAGACCCTTGGATGTCTGGGGGTAGTCACAAACACGTCCAAGCATTTAATTTGGCACATGACCACTTTTTGTTGTAAGTAGTTAGTTTTCCATACGTGACAGGTTCAAGCCCATAGCCGCCTAACTGATGCGATGTTTTCCTTCACCGTTCGGCCATTTGAATATAAAGGTACATAAAGTGATTAAATTGTAAAATTGTCTATGATTGGGGTAAACATCGGTATACAGGGTGTTTAGAAAGCTCCCGAAAACTAAGCAGGTAGAGGAATTCGTTATGAGTAGGACCCTAGTCTGATGGTCCGTTTAAGTTTTCAGGAGTCACCTCTTTGCATCCGTCATAGGTAAAATTCTTAATATTATCCTTATCACGTTAGTAAAGTTACTATAATAATACTCGTTGACGCAAAATTATAAATACCGGCTTAAACTATTGTAAAAAATATTTTAACTTCATCTAAAAAAAAGCAACGCTTTACTTACTTCTAATACTAGAATTAAATACATAAAGTTATATTCATATCCTGTGCTAATTGTTACAGTGACTGACGATTGTTAAATAGAGTGCTACAATCTACCTATTCCTCGAATATAAATCTATCTGAAATCTTTCCGCCAGGAAAAACATCCCAACTTTTTTAAATTCTTTCATGTTTTAACGTCACGGTTATATATTATGCAAGTCCTTATCAAATACAGTGTAATAGTTACTTCCAGGGCCGGATTTAGAGGTCTGGAGGCCTCGGGGCAACAGATGAACGGAGGCCCCAAATTATTTTTGAAGTAAAGTGAACAAATCCCCCTCTCAGCCATTGCGTCATTGGGATAATCGCTTAAGATGGGTAGTAAATTGCAAGTGCTTATGAAGGCCATTTGAGATAACGATATTTTAGGTACTGATTGCCTGATTGGAGTGAACAAATATATAGATAAATTATTTCTGTTTATATTTAACAATAATATAATCATGTATGTCTAAAGTACTGTAGGTAGGTAAAGGTAAAACAGCGAAAAAATAATATCAAAGGAAAAGATGGTTAATATTTGGAATTTTTTTTCCGATGTCTATTGTGGGGGCCCTCCGTTCGTGGAGGTCCGGGGCTTTCGCCCCGTGTGCCCTCCCCTAAATCCGGCCCTGGTAACTTCAGGAGCTTACATGCACGGGATCAATCGAAGCTTTCATTTGTTTATGTATGACAACGAATGATAAGTTACAGTACCCGAGTATTTTCCATCTGGCTGCGGCTACCAGATTACATTTTTAGCAATGGAACACCATTGCTAACATATCACAAAATTGCGATGTTTTTACTGGTCTGTGAATAACTCTATAATAAACATTTGATACTTGAACAGTTATGGCATCAAACAATACATGAATAGCATGCCACTAACAATAAATAATTTACCTAGTATTATTGATTATATTTAAACGGTAACATTGAACCACTTAGATAAAATTGTGAAAGTGAAATAGGCTATTACTATGAGTAAATTACTTGTAACATTGACCACATTTCTACCAGTAAGCATAGTTTTTTTTTATCGTACACATTATATTTGTCTATCAAGGCAATGGGTATTTTTTTGTACTATGATAGTCTACTACTACAGTCATGGCATGGTCTAAAGTACTACATATTTCATAAATATAGTTTGTTTTGACTTACGCCACAGGCGTCCGATCGTATTAGATTTGATAACATGAAATATATCGAATAACAATTTTTAATTTCAGTATTACGTAATTGGCGTGAATATAGCGCGACGCTTGAAAATGGTAAAACAATGACAACCTGACACAGGAAAATACAAATGCAAAATGTGGCATAGTGAAGCTAGTAACACCCTGTATAATTCTTATCATAATTTCTTACACTGAACTCTTCCGCCCTGCAAGAATGTGATGTACTTCATGAGGTATTTTATTTAGATTACGCGGTGGTAGAATTCAATGTTAATAAATCTCGTCTTTATACCTTCGATGGTTATTGGCTGATAAACTGACGGCTCAAGCATGATTTTCATTAAAATATGAACCTACAGTTGGTGTACCTGTAATTTCGAATGAATATCGTATTCCAATCTCTGTTTCGTTTCATATAGCAACATTCTGCAATTGTTTTTTATCCCACGTATTCCAAGAATGAAAAACCGATAACCGAGCTTTGTTCCTAGAAAAAGATCGTTTATCTAAGTCGAGTCTTTGTGGCGCTCTCAAAGCTTAGAGCTTTAAGAGCACTTCAAAGGACCGTACTTGTGGTTGGGTATACCTAATATCTATTTCGTAGGGAAGTTAGCTTTGTGCTTTCTACATAAAGAATAAATTTCCATCTAAGATTGTCCTGTTTCATAAAACACAAATAAACATGAGGGCAGTTATCAGCCAAAATATTGCATCACTTACAAACGTTTCTATAAATATTGTATACGGCATAATTATACTAGAACGTGCTTCAGTAGATTAGTAATATAAATACGGTTATATACAATACATCCTACATTGATTTAAGACCGTTTCTCTATACACTTATTACACTAACAATCACTCCTATATAATGTTAATTATTACCTACCTACATAACATGATGCGGGGAACTTCTATAACCTACTTCAAGAAGGGGGATCGAAACAGACAGATCGCGAAGCATCAGGTTATTTGAAACATTGAACGAACAGATGTCTCTAAAAGGAAACTTGTAAAAGTAAACTGACACGCAGTTTTAAAAAGAGAAACGGTCGACAACGATCGAGAGAACCGACTGTCCGAAGGCATTGGGGAATGAACAGAGTTAGGCGTTGGACTCCTTGAGGTCAGTGAGTCTCGCGAGTTGAGCCGGTTCTAGCTCGTCGGGAATGGAAGCGCGACCGGCGCGAAGGGCTGCCGGTGGGGAGGGGGGAGCCGCAGTGGGTGGGGATTGGGGCGGAGAGGACTCGCCTTCAGAGGCCGTGGAGCTGGAGGCTGGCAGGGCTGCCTCGGTGCGGACGCACACCGCCGTCTGCTCCGATAGCGACGAGTCATCCTCTTCCTCCTTCCCCTCTTCACCGTTGGCTTCCAGCTCGGTCGGCGGGAAGGGCTGCTCGGGCTCCTCCACCATGGGCGTGGCGGCCGTGATAACGATCTGAGCCACGCCGAGCCCCGATTCGTCTTTCGGTGCCTCAACTTTGGGCGCCTTGGGTGGAGCCATCTTTGGAGGGGGCATGTGCTCCTCCTGAACATATAAAAGACACGGTTTACACACAAATTTTACTGATGTCGGTTTTCGCAAGTGCTGTGCAATGTGCATAATAAAACGTACAAGTAACACCTTTGCGAAAATGTGTGAACAAGCACCATCGGTCCGGCCCAGCAGACTGACCACCAAGTTTGGTGAACCATCAACCACCAAACAAAGACAACTCCTGATTCCAACCAGTCAGCTGCAAGCCTTGAAAATACATTTGAAGGTGGTTGGTTGGAATCAGAAGTTGTCTATATGCTCGGATAACTTCACCAAACTTGGCGGTAAGGCAGCTGGCTGGTCCTGCTTACACCAAACATGTACAATGGAATTATTGGTGTGAACTTGTCGCTCACTGCACTTTCTGAGTTTCTAATATATGTAAAAAAATATTTTGGTTTACGCTCAAAACCTATTCAGTCCGAAAAAACCGCTCTTTTTGGTTGCAAAGGTGCTATGGATTTTAGAACATTCTTTTCTCATATGCGGCTCTCGAAAAGTTTATGACTTGACCCAGCTATAGTACCTAGTAAGAAGGTGGTACCTACATACCTACGTAAATAAAAAAAAAGCCATTAGGATTTCGCGCCAGCTCTGGAGGTAATTCTACATGAGTAAAATTAATTAGGTATGCAAGAGAATCAGTCTATAAACCTATGTATAGCACTCTGATTTAAAATGATGATATCATGGTTTGACCTGCGTGATCTTAAAATATTCAGATTAGGTTTGTTTGAAACGTTTAGGGTGTTATAAATAATCCTGGCGCAACGCTGGAGTAGTTAAATCGTGTTTTGTCACATTTGCTCGAGTTGACAATTGCATGTCAATGCAAGAGACAAAACACGGATCAACTAGTCCAACGCTACGCTAGGATTATTAATAACACCCTTCAAGTTCAAGGACAAGTCTCAAACGTGTATTGGCTCAAGCGTAAAAGTTGTGTGCAATTTTTCAGTTTGGAATACGAAAGCAGAAACAAAGTGGACCTGTGAAGGTACAAACACATTTATAAAAAAACAAACTCACTGTATACACAGATCGCTCATAAACGTCCAGATTATAAGGTCTCTGGAAATTTCAGAAACAAAATTTAAAAAAAGTTGAGTGCATAAATATTGTAACCCTGTACACCACAATCAAACCCTACTTTGTATCAAAGCTGGAAGTTTAACAGCTTTATTCAATATTCTATTTCCTATTGAATGATTTGAGATATGAGAGAAGTTTGCGTTACCTTCTCATGCGAATTATCAGTCAGATATGTATGTGTATTTATACATGAGGGAACTCGAGAGAAATGGAAACTCAGATTAGCGCTTTAATATTGCAGTTGGATACTCGTATAGTATCCAACCTTCCTTATCACGACTTAAGAGGCCGGCGGAGGGTGAATTTTCATACAAACGTAATACCAAAATTATTACTAGTTTAGGCAGATTTTCACTATATTATTGTAATAACTATATTCGTATAGCATTTATCAAGGTTCCTGAATAATTTTGATTTTAAATGACTTACCTCAAATGAAATAAACACAAATCGCATTTTACACATTTTTTTCATTGCAAAATGTGATTGGCGTTAATTTCATTTGAGGTAAGTAATTTAAAATAAAAACTGTTTAGGAACCTAGATAAATACAATACAAATACAATTACCACAATAATATAGTGAAAATCTGCTGAAATTAGTAATCATTTTGGTATTACGTTTGTATGTAAATTCACGCTCCGCAGGCCCCTTAAGAACTTGAGAACTTTTGTCGAAGTTTGATGCAGTTTTTTGCTCACAAGTTGTATAGTGGCTGCTAAAATACGTAGGTATTCAATAAAAAATACAAACTGAGGCGACGGAAGTCATTGATCTAATGTGAGCCTAACTTTGCTACTACAAATAAAAAGATCTGAATATTTTTAATTTGTTAATCGAAAATTTTTACGCCGATTTAAGGTCAATTACCGATACAATCACTATGAAAATAACCAATATTTCAGAACTGAAATCGAATGTTACTAGGGTCTTTTCGATTTGAGTTCTGTAATGCAGGCCTGAGATTATTCATCAGCTTAAACTAGATAATTTTTTAAATAAATATTGGCAGACATTTCACACCGCGTCCAAATAATAGCCCCAAAATAATCAAAGCTTGTATACTATCGTTACTGGAAAACTGATAGATAAAACCCTTTTTTCCACATTTTGAGATTATTATTAGATCTAATAAAAAGATAGACATATTACGCACATATATTACTATAGCATCGAATAGTAATATATTATTGCAGAAAAAAGTGTATTAGTGTATGAGTGCTCTTTAACTCAATACTTGCCTAGTACCTAAATCATCATTGATATTTAAATTACATCTTGAGAATTTACCTACATTTCTTTTTAATCGATGTGCTGTCCGCTTTTGTGATATTATTACGAGTATATTATTATTATATTATTATCTATTCCTTGCACGCACGCTTGCAACAAAATCGCAGGTGCGAGTTAAGGACGTGCTTTGAAATTACGATGACGTCTTAATGGAAACCGCTCAACATCGGGTGGGTTTCCCTGGGTTGTAAAAGCAATAACACACATGATGCAATACACGAAAATACGTGTGTTATCGGTGACGCATCGGTTACTGAGTGGTGGAGCATTATTAAGACATTTCGCCAAATAACTGTTTGCTAGGTCGCATTGGCGCATGTTTTCACTGCTTGGCAGCATTAAGCTTCAATTAAAACTGTTTGCTACTTAGTGATCCTCAGCGTAGAACTCATCATCACTCCCTGCTGGACATAGGTTTCTTTAAAGGCGTGCCATTGAACCCGTTTCTCATCTCCTCATCCAGTTGCTTGCCGTGATCCGGCAAGTCATGCAGAAGTGGAGCAGGCTTAAACCTCTTGACAGGTCACCCCCCTCAAAATGGTTGACCCTTTTTAGCGGCTTGATATAAGTCACTGTCACTATGTCAACAAATAGAGAAGCCAAAACGAACTTAGCTAGTAGGCCACTAATCGAAATGAGTGAATCCACTTCCTAACTAAAAACCATCTAGAAATTCTAGAACAATACACGCCAGTGACACTATTAAAACATGTAACAATTGTTTCAACAAACCTCGGGATCATCGTGATTGGTATCGGCGATCACCTCATCGACTGCATGAAAAAAATTAGAACAATATTTATGTGATAATGTGATAAAAAAAAAAGTGATAATCTAGAATTCTAGATGATATTTTCCTTTGTGAAAGTGGGGCTTAAAATCCCGGGGCCAATGTTAGCGAGATCTGCTTCTTATTTATTCTAGGTGTGGAGGTGTAAGTATGAATGCGAGATGTTTGTTTTATAAGTCAACTGACCGATGATAGTCACCGATGGGGCCCCCATGATCGGCGGAGTGGTGGTGTGTGCGAACGCAAACTGCGTGTCGTACTGGTCGTGGTGGTTCCTGCTCAGCTCCATGTTAAAGCTGCTGTCTGACTGACTGTCCAGAGACTCCTCAATGTCAGCAGGAGGCGGCGGCGGCGGGATCGACGGCGGCTCTCCACTCTTTACGTTGTTGTTTTCAATAGCTAGGACAAACACAAACACTTACCCGAAGCCAACCACAAAATAAAGATATTATTTGAACAGAGGGTAATTCATGTTTTCAATCGATTCATTTCTGAACCTTGACATGATATTATACTGGCATACATACTTTATTAGGTATACTGCTCAGAATTCTGTCTACGGCTCAGAATAAAGATTAAAGCCTGCATACTGTCATGCCATTTTGACACAATGGTTTTCTATTTTGCCAAATGTATGAAATTGAACTGGAATTTAAAGGTAAAACGAAGCAAAAAGCTACATTTAACAATAAAGGTCACTTTGAACATTATTTGAAGTCACTTGTTTTTTATTATAACGTCGTAACTTGTTTCCAAATAAATATATTTTGATTTCATTTCATGGTCCGTCCTATCATGGTCATGGTAGAACTCCTCCAACCGCCGTTTTCCCGCGATCTTTACAATCCCTGGCTATTTTATCGTCCGCCCCTGTAGCTTAGCCCCAAAACATAGTCGTGAGATGTCAAATGTGAAATTGGTAAACATTACACACAGCACTATCTGACCCCAAACTAAGAATATACCCAGTTCATCTGTTGCTAAAAGCCTGCACTGGCTATTTTAGTAACAGATGAACTTTGTAGCAATGTCAATGACTCTTCATTAGTTGAGTATTTAATAGCCAACCTTGTAAAGCGGTCTCTAACTTTTAAAAATACCGGCAACGATATAAAACGCTGCGGCATAAAATAAATAAATGATAATCCCATACCACTAATATAAAAAAAGAAAAGAAAGAAAGAAAGAAAGAAAGCATTTTATTGACCTACTCATATACACAGGAATACCTACCTACTTAAAAAATAAAAAATAAAATCACATAAAAAATTATAAAAAAGAAAATAATCATTAAAGGATAGGCAGGTAGGCAGCTGTCTTTAGACACTACAGGTCAATTAGGCCCCGGCTCAGTATCAACAAGTTTCAAGTTTCAGTAAAAACGTGAAAGTTTGAATGGATTGTGGAGTTACTCTAACGCCAGAACGAATCTGGATGAAATGGCACTAGGCTAATTTTAATCCCCGTAAAATGTATGGTTCCGAGATGTATTTGTTTTAACGTTTCATAGAGCAAAGGATCGACATGACTTTTTGCATAGATAGTATAGGAATCAGAAAATGACAGGCTAATTTTTATTCCAGAAAAGTGCACGGTTTCTAAGGGGTACTAAGGGGGGGGGGGGTACTAAGGTGTTCTAAGTGGTACATAAACCGTATTATTTAAAAGTTTTTTCCCATTCAGTCGCTACAGAGAATAAACTTATCATAAACAAAGATGGAAAGTACATTCTTTTTAATCGCAGGTAACACCGCGGCGCGCAGCTAGTGGATAAATAAACATGCTATAATAAGCCTGAGGGATGATAATACATTGTCGATCTGTCTTTCTTTCCTTATAAATGAATTATTTAAGTCTATTCAGAAACGTCTACCTAAACTAACACTCGCAACAATTATGAAAATTTATCAAATAGTCACACAGTTAAACTAATTAGACTGAAAAAGTTATCTATTCTACTTACAAATCATTTAAAATAATTAACGTTTAACTATCCAACTTGCTCCAATTTGTAATAAATGCACAGCAGATACCTTGACACCAATATCGGTGTCTTAGGTATAATTATGATGGCATTCCTAACACCTTACTTGGCATGGTAACCAAATACAAGCCTATTCGTTGTAGATTTCGGTTCATCAAGGAAAGAGTTAGATTAAAAAGTTCTTCGCAACAAAAACAGTTCCCAACTTCCTAACCTCTTTGCACGAATTAATGAGACTCTGGTAACGTAAAGGTATCAGTCCAAAATAAGGTTATAAATATGGGTCCAATATGTACGTTAATGTCACAGATGTCTTGCGCACATCTAGATCGCCAGCGATGGCTATCATTGTATAGCTGACATATATCGCACTGTCAAAGTACTCGGCAGTGTGTGTGGATGTACGTAAATAGCTAACATATATCGCACTGTCAAAGTCCACGGCAGTGTGTGTGAATGTACGTAAAAATCTACGCTGAAACTGATCGCCATCGCCATTACCATCGTAGATCGCGTTGAGATGGTCAAGGCTGGCCTGTCTGATAACCGAAATAAAGTTTAAAGGCCTGCGCACACCTAGGTCGCTGGCGAAGACGATCAGACGCTGTCAAATTTGACAGCGTTTCATTGATCGCCATCGATCGCGGGCCTTAAAAGTTTCACTCAATGAAAACTATCCTGTATTCCAAAAATAATGTAAACAATCTATTCCTAAAGATTGAATTCCGTGTGATCCGTCTATTTTAAACTCGTTAAAGTCGCGAATATAGATTATTCAAGAGGCTATTCCGACATCTATTGGATAGGTGGCATGAGTGCTCAGCTAAGGGCAGGGTTCATTGGATTGTAGATGTATATATTATAGGTATATAAGAACAGAAATGGATTCCATGTGCATGAATGAATGACGGCAAAGCCAATTTGAACACACTACGCCCCGTATTCAGAAACAGTGCTTGAGTCTGAGTCGAGTCTCAATCATAGATTTTTGCCACTTCAATGGAAACTCAAAAAAGAAAGAAAGAAAAAGAAAAGGAAATAAAGAAAAAAGATTTTTTAAGAAACGGGTACAAAAAAAACTGCGCATTGTTCATCATCAATTAAATTTAAAATTAACGTGCTGGTACTTATATTTTTTATTTGTATTTATTAGTAGGTTCCTAAATTTTTAGGTACCTACCTACTTTTATGCATTTAAATAATACGTTGCCTGGAATGAACAAGCAATAGGAACATTAATTTATTTGTTCTTTCGAACACGAGCTTTTATTTGAATAAAAACTTTTGGAGGAACAAACCAATTTACCCAATAAAATTAAAAAAAAACCATAACTCACTAGTGAGTTATAACAATGAAAAAGTCACAGTTTGATTCTGTGCCTAATTGCGGTGACCATAGAGCTACTTTATAATCAAGTGTGTTGAAAAAATATAAATTCGGTCAATATTACATTAAAAACTTTTTATTTATAGAACAAACGAAAGAATCTAGCTAACTAACTCGTACCGGAACGCGTACAATGTAGACATTCAAATCACGGCTGAGTACATACTCGCTCAGCAATTAGCTGGAGCACAGCTGTGGCAATTAAAAGCTTCTCCAATACATTCGCTTTGTAAAGGGGGCTTTGTAAAAGGAATCCCCCTAACGAATAGAATGAAGTTGCTTTTTTGTACGTTATTCCTTTTATACGTATTTCCGCCATCCGTGAGCTTCGACTACATTTACTGTCATTTTTTACATTGACCGAATGTGTAAATTTTTACGTGTCCTTAATGTTGTGAGTTATTGTACAGTAGGCCTACCATGAGCTCTACCTGGCTCTTGTCTCTGGTTCTAGTTTTGAGTCTGTGTGAGTGTTGACTAAATAAATCTAACGTCAAAACGTCATACACACAGTATAATGCACTGGTAACCATACACTTACACTGACTCAAAACCAAAGCCAGACAGAGCTCATGGTAGGTACAACCGTAAAATACAGGTACTATTTTTCATTTAAAAAAGAAATTCATGGAAATAAAACTCGGAACCGAAGCACTAAAAGGATTTGTATACAATACTGTAATGGATGAAGTAGAAATAAATGGATGGTAGTTTGTTAACTAGGCCACGAGGTAGGGTCTAGTGTCTGTTAAACAGGAAAATTGCCTACATTCGCTCTAAACGGCCGCTATTCCCTGCAGCATACTCAGAGCACTCACGTTTCAGCCACAATGTGGTCTTAATGAAACGCTGCTGTGTGATTAAGTTGAAAATGTGGATGTACATTTCGTAAAGTTTCGAAATAGTTTTAAGAAACGGCCAACAAATGGAAATAATACTTTTGTTACATATTTCGTCTTCATTAGAACAACAGCGCGTACAATTTACTTTCGCATTTCTGCGGAATGCTCTTAAGAAAATACTATAGTCAACAGTATGTTGAGTTTTCTACTGTCATGTTATTCTCATTGAAAACCCGTATTTTTTTAAGGATAAAGAAGAAAGCACAGCACAGAAGTCTAGTAAAATATTATGGCTTGATCTAGGTTCTAGACAAAGCAGCCAAAGACTTTTATGATACATTCACGATTTTAAAATGTAGGTCCTACGTTGATAAGATTAATTTGCATTTTGATTTTCCTTTATTTATTTAATCCCTAGTAATAGTGCTACGGGACCAAGACTGTGACCTAAGTAGAAACTATTTCAATCTGCAACTTCACACCTATGAAACTATCAAACTATTGAACTGTGTTTAAACTTCCACGGTCGCGTCAGTGCCGAACAGTCCTTGAGTTATTCGTCGAGTGTGATTAGGATCCGATGGCGCAGCGGTCAGCGTACCCCCAAGGGCAAGATCGCGGGTTCATATCCCGCTCGGCTCTTAACTTTTGGGACATTATAAAAATCTTTGTGATTTCCTTAAGTGTAGTAAACAACATAAAATCAATAAAAAATGTGTATAAACTATAATTTATTGTGATTAAACTTGCTTTATGCTGTAAGCTTTTATATAAAATACATTATTTATAGTCTAAAATCTCTTTGATCCTATAAAAAGAGTTTTCAGTTCGTTGTAGACTCAGTGCCCGCCACACAAAGCACAGTTTATAAAATGAAGCGATCTTATTCCATGAGATGGCACTTTGTATGGAGAGATTGGCTCTGCCGTTCTGCATGCCTTTGCCTTTGTATTCCCTTATCCGCCTCTGCTTAGCGAAATTGCGATTCCTTCCGACTCGTCCACCGAGGATGTGCCTCTGTGATTGCACCGGCACTCTAACACATCACCTTTTATTCAGAAATAGAGAACATTTTACAATATTGGATGTTTCTAGGGTGGGAGTTATTTTTGTGATGCAAAAAAAGCCTTCGACCACCACGCTGCAAAGACTGAATTGTAAAACAATTCTTGTCAAACCATTCGATCTTTAAATTAAGTTTGGCACAGTTTTGTGTTAAAGGGATCAATTTCAGGAATTACTTTCTTTGTGCACCCCTACGCACCAAAACAAATATAATATCCTCGAAACCTCAAGTTTCTACTGCCAGCACTTTCTAAGACGCGAACTTTTTAGTTTTTTTACAAATAAAAACCTTTCAGAACTTTTAAAGTACCCAGTACACGGACATCACAGTTATCCGTCATCTTAATTTTGATAAATTTAGATTCTGTTTTATAATTTAAACTAAAAGATTATTGTTGATGGCGTCACTGACTGGTGAACCGACTAAGCGGTGGATTATCGCAGCTTTCCTTTATTCACATGCTAGACAAATATGTGCTAAAAAATGGAGGAAAATAAAACCTTATGACCTGAAAAATTGTCTGTGTTGTGCAACTTACCCACAGCTTCGGATGAGCCAGGCTGGTCAGGGGCAGTTGCCGTGAACGCGGGGGCAGGCGCTGCGTTCGGATCTATTTCCCATTCAGGCGCGATCTTTGCAGGCTCCAGGGGATCGCCGTTCTAAAGCATCCAAAATGTTATGCAACGTTCATGGGAGAAACCTTATTTTGATTGGTAAAATTTTAAAAGTTGTGTGTAATTTGAACTGAAAAGTCGGATTTTATAAGTGTTTTTATTTACACGATTTAGGATAATATTTTAAATTAATATTTCGTTTGCCGTTCATAAGTTATCATTGATAGAAGAAAACTATTTTATTTTATATGTTGATTTTATCATTTATGCTATGAAGAAGATTTTACAGTAATTTTAATATTTACACGATTTATAACACATTGTAAAATGACTACGTGTTGCTAAGCATTTGGAAAGTACAAGTCACGCTACCTAGTTTTATAATAACCAATACGGTAGGTCAGGCGTAGGTCACAAATATTATAACAACCCTCTGAGGCAGTTCGACTGAGTGTGGCGGAGTTCGGCCGTCGATTGCTGCTTCATTGTTTAAATAAGGCCTCTTGCAAATGAATCGTTTGGTGAGACAGCTGTGGCACGGCAGCGGTGCGGTTATAGTCACTGCCGGCACTGCACACGACACTCGCACGATACATACGTACGTTTTTCCGAGTGTGATGTATGTAGTATAAACGCCTTTACAAACATTTTTTTGAAGTGTCGGCTAGGAGCACAGTAAAAAAAAATATGCCAGTAATTTCTGTGAACAGGAACTACTGGGAACGAACGCATTTTACGTTTTTCCATGCTAAAATAAGTACACCAAACCAATCGCTGTTAAAAGTCAAAAGTCAGGACATCCATAGGTTGCCTAAGATACGGTTGTCCTACTGCGGTCTGGCTTGCTGCAGGACAAAGCAAGCTTACTACAACCGTGCGGCAGCAGTGCGACACCAAACGCATAGTTTAAAAGAGTCCTAAAGACACGTCACAAATTGCTAACTAATCGATTGGTATAAGTGGGTATAACCCTTTGTGTATTTACATTGTCAAAGAAGGACCCTTTTATGGTTGTATTTAATTGTACCACTACATTCATCGTCATCATCGGCCTAAAAGGGAATCTACTTCTAGTGTTAAGAACACATATTAGTTTAAATAGTACATACACCGGTCTACTCTAATAGACAGAACAAATACATTGATGGAATACTTTGGTCTATCGAGCAATTTATTTAAACTCCACTGTTTATTTAAAATTTACAACTTATAAAATTATTAAAATAAATACCAAATCATCCAGACTATTAAGAGGTACCTCAGTAACCAAAAGTTTTTATTTTGTGTGATTTCCAACAATTACTATGACGTCATTTGTAGGGCGATTACGGTCTGAGTAAGCGTCGCCGTTTTCACACAGACAAACCTATCAATTATATGCTAGAATATTCAATTGGGCTATTAGTGCACGTGTACGAGTATATTTCAAAGCAGTTAATGAGACTATTAAAGCATATTTGATAATATAATCATTGTTTTTTTAATGTTGTTTGTATTCAAATAATGCTGTAAATAATGTACATTCTATTATAATTTATTATTAAATATGTTTATATAGTATGTTTTATGTTATTTTTCATATATTTTTTAAAATTTTCTTATAAAATTTACCTATTGTGTTACCTGTTACCTATTGTGTTGCCTTGAAGGAGGTAATTTTTTCGAGTGTATATACCTATTCAATTCAGTGTTCCCGACCTGAAACCAGGCAGTTAAAGAGCCGTAAATTGTTATCGTCTAAGGACCTTTCATCAAAATTATCAAACCATTAGAATAGTGGCTATAATACGTTAAAATTCATGAAAAGTAGTAGTAAGTTTGTAGTTTAATTATTAGTACATTGTTTGTAGTTAGAATACAAGTATTACACCTACTAATTGACTGATAACTTCCCGAATACTACTATCGTAAATCGTAAGTAGTCCTGTTTTTTTATACTACTAGCCCAGCAGTCGGACAGAACAGGCTGAAAAAAAGACAAAATCGGTGTTTTAAAATCAATTATGTATGTGCAATGCAAACCTCATCGCACTCCTCCACGATCAAAGAGGGGAAGTTCCCCGTGATGCCGTTGACCTCTCCAGTCCACCAGCCGTCGTCGCAGCCGTGTGCTTCACGCGATATTATGCGGATTATCTGCGCAAAATAATAACTTTCACAATTAAGGGTAGACAAAAAGAAACTGACTTATGGACTCTCTTAGGGACTGTTCGGCGTTAGTGCCGAACAGTCTCTAAGGGTGTTATTAATAATTCTGGCGCAACGCTGGAGTAGTTAAATCGTGTTTTGTCACATTTGTTCGAGTTGACAATTGCATGTCAATGCAAGAGACAAAACACGGATCAACCAGTCCAACGCTCCGCTAGGATTATTAATAAGACCCCTAAGAGTTATTCGTCAAGTGTGATTAGGATCCACGCGCAGCAGTCAGCGCAGCCCCGTTCAGGGAAGGTCGCGGGTTCAAATCCCGGTCGGCTCTTAAATTTTGGGACATTACAAAATCTTTGAGACAAAAAGAAAGAAAGAAATACGTTTAAACACCATCCGGGACGTCTTGTAGCTGTCCTCGTTTCAACCCAGGTTTTTTTTATAAAACTAGCTTATTGGAAAAAGCACATGGCCCATTTGATGTTAAGTGGTACATTGCCTTTATCAAAGCATTGCCTCGCAGGGAACCTGTGAGTGGTACCAATGTATTTTATATAATTTGGAATACATCTCGCAGGCATTGTGGGTAAGCCTGCATCTGTGCGTTTGCGTAAGCCTGCATTGGTTTTGATTCCAAATATATGTTTGGCCCCAGTCCTATATTACATAGATAGTATGGTTTAAGATTATATATTTCTCATACAATTTAACAAATTACTAACTGAGAAACCTATTTACTTCTACTACACAAATATTTACGAATTTATAGCTACAATAGATCCAAACCAAAGCAGTTGACAACCGAGTTATATTAGCCGGACACGAGGCGAAGTCGAGTCGATAAATTTATAAGCCGAGACTTATGCGGCTTCATATTTTTGGTCATTACCCAACTTTTGCGGCGATTCTATCCCATCTCAAACAAACAAGATAAACAAAATCGACTTACTTACACAAAGTATTAGAAGTAAGTGAATTATTGAACAACCATGGTTGAAAGCCTCGGTATTATACTCTACTACTCGGTAGAGCTCTCAGTAGGAAGTATTAGCGACATTACAATGGGCGGCCTTATCGCTAAGAGCGATCTCTTCCAGACACAATTTATTACCACAATGCCTATTTCTGCCGTGAACCACATTGCTGTGTTTCGGTTGGAAGGGTTACGTGCCGGTAAGCTACTGGCACGTGTGGCTAAACATCTATATGCTTCAAGTTGATGGACGCAGGGCAG
Organism: Thera obeliscata; assembly: GCA_947578465.1. NCBI lineage: Eukaryota > Metazoa > Arthropoda > Insecta > Lepidoptera > Geometridae > Thera > Thera obeliscata. The sequence goes on along the minus strand of OX387922.1, from coordinate 4,574,421 downwards.
TGCATCGCAGGGCACGTTCCTGACGTGCGTGATCTACGAGGCTGAGGAGAATGCTTTGTTTTAGGCGATGGCTACTACTTAACATCAAGTGTGTCGTATGCTAGTTCCTTCACCTAGTTGTATGAAAAAAAATGGACTCGCTACGTGTAAAAATACGGTTAAAACAACCTGCCACTGGGCTACGATAGAGCTACGATATTGCTACAGGACTGTAGAACGGTTGTAGCACTCTCGTAGCATATGCGAGTGCTACGATATCCATGAAATGTTTTAAGAAAATTATACTTTTTATTTAGTCATGTTTTCTTTAGTGTATTTACAAATATTCTTACATTGGTTGTAGTTGCTCTTCGGAATAATAGAAACCTAATGGCCGAAAATAGCTGGAAAAAATGAACACGCAAACAAAATTGAATGATCCCCTCATAAGACGTCGTAAATTCATGAAAAATCTAAATGTTAGGTTTATGATGTGGCTAATCATCAAAAGTTGCTAAAAAAACTGGCATTTTTCTCGTAAACAAAAGTGTCAGGTTAGACAAGTTGTAAAAAAATGGAAGAGCTGTAAAAATACCTGTCCTTCCTCCAAATTAAGTTCATCAGCAGCAGTAGCATCGTACTCGTACATAGCGAAGCACCAGCCACAGGTGGCCCGTTGGACCTTGAGCTCCCGATCCTGCTTCGGCTCTTCGGGCTTGACCACGGGAGCGGAGATCACGGAGATCTGGTCAGGGGACTGAACCACGTCGGCATCTTCGCCTTCCACGGTGTAGTCCACGGAAGAAAACGAGATTTGGGAGACCAGTCCTGGGGCGCCAGTACCAGTTGCCTAGCGGGGAAATGTTTAAGTATATTCACGGCGAGAACTAGTAGTACAGCTGGCACTCCAGAAAAAGTAGTAGAAATGGCCATCTATTACATAAGTACCACTTATTTTCTTTAAAAAAATAGGTAGCGAACACATTATGGTGAAGTTATGCTTAGAAAGATACCTACTACAAGAGATGTACCCACCATAATTGAACGATAGAAGATGTAGTTATTCCTAGAAGTAATGATGCAATAGGCCTCCCCTATACCCTATGTTTCAGAGAGGCTTACATACATCTTTAGCTATAAGCACTATGTACTAGTACATTTAAATTTGAGCAATAAATATCTTTATCTTAGCAGTGGACTTCTTCAGGGTGATGAAGATGATACATTATCTCACCTGTTTTAAACATTTGTTTTCTCCCTGGCGCGTTACCTTGCTCACCTGTTCTCCCTCGCGGTCTACGTCCAAATAGTTGTGCGGCACGTAGCCCTCCTCGCCGCGGTAATTGCGCGCGCGCAGCCATCCGTCACCGTCGCCTTCGCCAACCACCTCCAGCTGCTCGCTTTCGATGATCGACAGCTCATCTGGGTTTTGAGCCTGTGGAACATTATCTGTCATTTTCGCTCTCGAAGAAGATGTTGTCAACTAAAAAATAAGAGGATTTGGTTGGCCTGCACTGTACCCGAAGTCAGAGTTTTACTACTCATGCTATTTACGGGACGCTATGGTACCTGATACAGGATTTTAGATGAAATAGGCGTTTACATCACCTATACAATCCAGGGTATACAATCTAAGTAAACGAAATCTGTATACTTTGCAAGTTTACAAAAAAAAAACCTGCGGTAAATGTAAACACAAACAAGTAAATCCATGTAGGTTACTTGTTTCTGCATGCGATGTTACGTGTTTGTCACATATGAATTCAGCTGGTGTCAATCTAGATAATGCGTTGGGTTACTCCCATCAATGCCACGCTTTTTTCCCACTCAATACCACGGATTTAAAAAAATCAAATGCGTCGTAAGAAAGAGTGAAATAGGTTCTATGTTTGTTTTTAAATTCGTTTATAAAAAGTTTTGTCACTTCTATAGCAAACATCGCTAAACATCGCAAGTTAGGCCCGTATTCCGAAACAGTGCTTAAGTCTGAGTCAAGCCTCAAGATTCACAGACAGATTTTTGACACTTTTCAATGGCGAACTGTCATAAAAACTATGCTTGAGGCTCAACTCAGACTCAAGCGCTGTTTCGGAATACGGGCCTTAGACCTTGTTTATAAGTCTTAACAAAAAGGGTATATTGCACAAACTCTGAAAAAAAAAACTCATTGGTTTCAACAAAGATTTAAAATACCTGGTAAGAGTAGAGAGCAGTGCACTTGTACAGCGTTGGTGGCGGTGCGTCTGGCGGCAAGCTAGAGGGAGCAGCCCCCTCCACTTCGCCCCAGTTCACCTGCGTTGGGTCATCCCAGCCCGCGGTGAGCTGCTCGATGCGCTTCCGTTCTTCCTCCAAGGATGCTAAGACCAGTCATATAGTTAACATTCAATGTCGAGATGAGCCGATGAAGACGCGTGACCTTCAAAGTGTCAGCTACATAGACGCGGCTATCATCATACGTTTAATATTTTGGGCAAAACATGAAGAATGCGGATGCTCGAGTTTCTGTGGTCTATGGTAGTGCAGGCCTGCGCACACCTAGTTCGCTGGCGTCGGCGATCAGTGAAACACTGTCAAATTTGACAGCGATATTTGACAGCGTTTCACTGATCGCTACCTATATAGTTTACTATAGTTTACTTATTTTTATCACCTAGTTAAAAGACATTTGAAGAATTTGTATAATTTTGACTTGAAGGTAGAAACTTCAAATAGCTTTCTTGCCCGTTGTATCTCTATTAGTATTACTACCTTATAGAAAGTGATGAATTGAGGTCGTTTGTTAAGGAGCCGCAAGTCGTTGGTATTTAAAATAAACGCTGCGTTGGTTTGAGTTTTTGGATTTCCCAAACTAAGCAGAGCTTGTGCTATGGAAACCAGATAGCTAATGTAATACTATTTTTTTTTTGTTAATATATATTTATGATACAAAGAAAAAACATCTGCGTTCACCACACAAATATTTGTTCTCGGTGGGATTCGAACCCACGGCCTACGGCGCATAAAACAGAGCTACTACCAACTGTGCTGAGAGGCCAGGTTTAGTTTTAAAGAAAATTTTAAGGTTACATTTAAATAAACTTTTGTGCATTTACGAGTATGGTTACGGTTAGTTTACGGTATGTGAAAATAGCCAACTAAATTAAATGTCTAATGTTTCTTGTAATGTTAAGGGCTCCTTGTAATGTTTTTTTATAAAATTAGCTGATGGTACAAGAATATATCCCACCTTATGTTAAGCGGTAACCATCACCTTTAACAAAGCGTTGACCTCAAAGGTCACGCACGTCAGGAACGTGCCCTACGATGCACTGCCCTGCGTCTATCAACTTGACGCATACAGATATTCAGCCTTAGATGCCAGTAATTTCACCGGCACCTGCAACCTTCAAACGAAACACAGCAATGCTGCTTCACGGCAGGAAAAGGTATGGTGGTAGTACGCACCCGGAAGAATCCTTCACAAAGAGCTCTATTAGTACAAAAACTAGTAAAAGGCTTTCAGTACCTCAAGAAGTTTAGTGCTTAAACTATAGTTCGACTAAAAGCCTCTTAAATAGGTAGCTTAGTTGTTGTGTGCACCCTTGCGCCTTCCCTAGAGGCAATTTGTAAATGTCACTGTTAGGTCAGGAGCCAGGGGTGTTGTTTACGGGCGGGTTTTAACATGCTTTACTTTAGAAATATTTCCGTCTCAACTTTATACTTGTCAAAAACAGAGACGGAAATATTTCGTTTCTCTCAATCGTGATTAAGCCCACTGCTTAATTATGTACACTGTACAGTCGTATGATATTGATTCGTATAATCGTTTATTTTACGTTCCACCCATAAATTTAGCCCACATAACTGTTGTTTGGGGATGGTATTTATTTTGGTTGCAAAAAGCGTGCTCCTGCGGAGCTGAGTTCATTAATTAAATCAAAGGGTTTAGGAATGCTCTCCGATCAATCAAGCTTTTAAAATCATGTAAGTGCCATTGGCTCCCGGGCTATATAGGCATTGTTTGCTAGGGTTAGTGATGAATTTTTTATCTGAACGATTATTTTCATCGAGACTCTATTATTTAGCAAATGTTGAGTCAGTTGTCCAGTCAGTGCCCACACCTTGCTTCGACAGACGCGTCTGCGACGCTTCAAGCATTGCATTTTCATTTTAGTACAGTGAAATTTAATACGTATTTAAATCCACACAGCCGGTAGAATCGGAGAATCGCGAACTCTCAATTTGTGCTGTAACATTCTAAAACCTGGATCATCCTGAACTAAAAAACTAAACGTGTTCAAAAGTTAAAAGTTGAAATGTGTTGTGATGATCTCTTTGGTGATGTCTGTCCGGCAACTGGCAACTTTATGGCAATGGCGAACGATGAACTTACCGTCAACATCGACGTCTTCGTCCTCATCATCGTCATGTTGTGAGCCTGAAGTTGTGCGCTGGTGTCCTGAAGTGGAGGCCACACCGGATGTAGAGGGGCCAGCTTCCTCGGTGTTGTCGCTGTCGTAAAACGAGTCGGAGCTGGGCTGATCCTGTTTGGTAAGTAACCTTCGCTATAAGTTTGAAAGTATTTGTAAGGTAACTTTGTACTTTTTTGTTGTATAAAAAAGCTGTTGAAATATTATTTTGTTTGTGACTCTTTTCTTGGCTTCTTTAAAACACACTTTGTTTAGTCGACCAACTTTTTCAAAGTTCATGTCGAAATTAAAACTCGAATTCATCTGCTGGTCTGGTGTAGGGTGCAGAGAGCTTTCGTATTATTGTTAGTTCGTTTTTAACTATTTACTTTATCAAGTTTAGTATTGGTTCTTACACTGGCAGCGGCGCCGGACGCGTCAGTTCTGACGCTGAGCAGGCTGCTGCTGCGTTGCATCGGCTCTGTCACGCCGAGCTGGTCCATGTCCTTCAGCCACTCCTCGACAGGAGCTCCACTCACTTTCAGAACGTCGAGTCTCGCCTCGTACTTTACTTTAGAAGTTTCAGCGCGGCGCAGAGTGGCTCGCAACTCGTCAATGCGAGTCTCCAGATCGGGTCCATTAGGATCGTTAGGGTCGACCTGCCGTCATTCCAATGTTAACCACGACACTAGGCTTGATAAATGCACTCACTTCAAAAGCCCACAACAGTCATGCGTTAGTACAGAATGGGCAAACTATAGAAAAGAAACAAAGCTTACAAGCGTTCCCTAGCATACTTCCACTTTAAATGTTGTTAGAACCTCTACTGATTATGAAATATCAGTGAGTAAAGTCCGATTATGAAGGTTTGTAGATGGACTTCAGTTTCAGATATATTCTTCTTCTTGTAATCGTGTCACTAGTTCCTGCGAACCAGTCAATGTGGTGAAACGATTTATAAGTGTGCCTCAAAGAGGCTCCAGCAGAGAGATAGTATGTTCTAAGGTCGTCCATTATGCTTGGTCGCATTTTATGTTATAAGCAATAGTATACTTATCATTTTAGTATTTCTAAGGAATAGATTAAAAATATCATACGCATTCCTTCGAATCTGTGTTTGTAGTACAGTAACTGCCATACGCTTTACTACGGAGCTATGCGTCTGTAGCGATTACTGTGTGGTTGCTATTTTATAGTGAGGTTATTTATAAGTTTCTGTGAAAAAAAACAAAAGTATTCTGTAATCAAGTTTAAATTATTAGATTTTTCAACGTACTATGAATAAAATCGTGACCCTGGAAGATTGTTTGCCCACTTTATTTTTGATGTTTGGGATTTAACCTAAATCTTCACCGTGGAAATTTAAAAAATATATTACCGCTACTAGCTTCAAAAGTAAGCAGCAACAAACAGTGGAATATTACGGTGTCTTCCCTAACTAAATATTTTAGTTCCCTATGTCGACCTAATAAACTCTAAAGTTTAATAATTTTGATAAGATGGCATACAGTTCTAATAAGCTTGCTAGTTCTAAAGTGGTATAACAAAAATGCGTTATAATCGTGCCTTCATAGTGATTTAAATCCAATTAGGTGTAAAACATTGAAACTAGATATAATAATTATAAGTTTAAAAAACTTGAGAAACCGACTTCATTGTCAAACGGCTAAACCGATTTTAATCAAATTTGTTTGGGACAATCTGGACGTAAGAATAACCAAATAAAAAAAATAATTTTCTAAATCGGTTCATAAATGACGGAGGCATGCAGTTACAAACATTAAAAAAATTATTAAAAAAAAATGGCAACACCGATTTTAATAAAATTAAAATGGGACCAATCTGGAAGCAGTACCTTTCAGATAAAAAAATAATTTTTCAAATCGGCTCACAAATGACGAAGTTATGCGGTAACAAACAATAAAAAAAAAAAAAAAAAAAAAATTAAAAAAAAAAAAAAAAAAAACATACAACCGAATTGAGAACCTCCTCCTTTTTGATTGGAAGTCGGTTAAAAAACAACGGCGAATGCGCACCGCGCAAAGCTTTAAAACTAAATAAACAAATTGTTGTGCATTTTTTGTGTGCTGAATTGATATTTACATAAAATGTTGCTATTACTTGCTGTATGCCATTGAGTGCCAATTGGTTACGACAATGCAATTTAACATGGTGGTAATAAGACCACTATTGGAAGGGTGCGGGTGCTCGAATAACAGACCCATGAGGTTAAATAAACACTTGTATGCCTTAAGGGGCCGGCGGAGCGCGTATTTTCATACAAACGTAATACCAAAATGATTACTAATTTAAGCAGATTTTCACTATATTATTGTAAGAATTGTATTTATATTGTATTTATCTAGGTTCCTAAACAGTTTTTATTTTAAATTACTTACCTCAAATGAAATTAACGCCAATCACAATTTTCAATGAAAAAAATTTGTAAAATGCGATTGGTGATTATTTCATTTGAGGTAAGTAATTTAAAATAAAAACTGTTCAGGAACCTAGATAAATACTATATGAATACCATTATTTCAATAATATAGTGAAAATCTGCCTAAACTAGTGATCATTTTGGTATTACGTTTGTATGAAAATGCGCCCTCCGCCGGCTCCTTAAGCTGATAGACGCAGTGCAGTCCATCTATAGCATATTCCTAAGCGATGACTTGCGAGGCAATGGTTTGCTAAGGGCGATGCCTAGTATGGTCGTTATTGCATATTGCTCCTCCCATGATTAATGAGTCCTCATAATCAGCGCTTTTACTTATCACGTTCTTAAATTTTAAAGCTGATTCACCTTTGCTTCTAATAATACTTATATTGCTTCTTTTTCATGCATGAAAAACAGCACTACACGACCATATAATTTCCACCTTTACTCCGTTCACAATTTTTATTTAATCTAGGGCTAGTAATAAGGTTCATTGAACCTTTTAATATTATGACCAAACCTAATACATAGCGTAAAAGTTCATGTTTTTGGTAAAACAAAAGACATACAAACACGCGATGTCATGGTATCGATACGATTTCATCCGTTACATATCAGCCTGAAACCGATAAAAATGATGTTAATAATGGTCAATTTTGAATGTATAAGCGCTTAAGCGCTCAAGTGCTTAAATAACTTTAATATATCAACCAAGCTTTTAAAGCAAAGCTTTTAAACGTGTTGCTAATGTTATGTTTTGTTAGTGCTAAATCTACAAATTATCAAGTTAAAAGTGATTAGCCAATGAATGTATAAACATGTGTTATTTACATTACAAAACAAATACTCACTTCACATTTTACAGACAACAGATTACCTAATATAAATATAAATGGAGTCGGGACAGTTTTGTAAGTCCTACCTACAACAACATCGGACGCTGAAATTGTTTAACTTCGAAATAACCAAACACTCAAACCCCGATGCTATCTAAGAACGGGTCTTATATTTTTTGTCCGAGTACAAACAAAACGTCCTCGCAAAAAGCACGCTCTCAAATTCGAGTGGCGTTTGAGTATTTGGCTGCAAGACAACAATCATTCTCAGCTGACTTGTCATAGAAAGACAGCAGATGGCAACATTTACAACGTCGATGAATGTAGTAAGAGAACTTTACCTTCCACTTAAATCTGACCTTCTGCCCAGTCTCGCGCATGGCTTGGTAGACATAGATCTTGCGAGAGGCGTCTCGGGCGATGGCGGTCTCTCGTATGACGCGGGTGGCCCAGCGCCGGGCTTCCTGAGCCAGCGTCTGCGCCACGGACTCATGCTCGATGGTCACGTGCTCCACGGGATCGTTGTCGCACGGCTCGAACTCGTACTGACGTCGCGGGTAAAAAGAGGAATCTATTACTTAGGCACTTGTCCAACCGTCAGAGATGAACGAAAAGCGAGGTGGCTTGTGACCTACAGGAACCCTACTGACTATAAAACAATTGAAAAGATACAACTCAGAAACGTAATAGACTGCCAGAGAGACAGACCGAGTACAAATCTCCAGAATATTTACGTACTTATACGACACACCATAAGTAGTCATAATGATATCGATTGATACTTACATCAATGGCGCTATGAATATGTTCGTTATTTTGGCAATCTATAATGTAAACATTATGTATTTACGCAGTGTGCATCATGCAGACTACTTAACCAAGCCCTGTTTTTGTGATTGCAAATACAGCTTATTTTCAAACTGCTTATAAAATGCTGCCCATAATAATGTGTATCTAAATAGAGTTGCTTTCTTTGAGCTCATAATAGCGAATTCTCAGAGTTCAAAGGTATTGTTTCAAGACCAAGAACAAGTAGGTAAATTAAATCCAATTAGGCCAAACGAGCTACGAGTACAATAGCGTACAAGTATAGTTCGAGGAAAAATTCCTACAATAAAATATAAGCTCTTGTTAGCGATTCTCGCTATCAAACATGAGAAGATATTCTGAGAAACCGCTGTATAGTGAACTCGAACTGAAGGAAATATAAGAGTTTTCCTAAAGATTTCTCAATAAACACAGGCTTTGATGTTTGCGAAGCCTAGACTGTTTATTTTCGCGTATAAGATATTTGTTCTTTTAGCGTTGAAGTTGTTTACGCTTCCATTATTCTTACAAGCAAGCTTACAGCTTTTATTGTAGAAATATATGAAATTGTTCACTGAAGAACAATTCATATATTTCATATATATTTTTATTTTGGTTTAAGGTGTTGAAATGTATTGAAGAGGTTCGTATCTGTATCTCTTCGTATAACGACAATATTTCCCTGTCTCTACATAACTTTTCTATTGTGAGTTGAGAATAGATGAACAGTGTGAAAGATGATATGTCTAAGAACAGAGTATAAGATGACGGACGAGGGTGGAATGGGCGAACTCACTTAATAGGATAAAGGCAGGAAAACGACGATGTGAGGCTAGTAATATCTACATAGAACAAACCTGGATATGCTGCTTCAGCACTGGGTAGTACAAATACAGGCATTGGAGATTATAGTCCCGTGTCAGCTGCTGCGCCTGATCACGGATTTTGCCGAACGAGTGTTGAGTGGCGGAACACGTCAACAGCTCAGTGCGGCCCATCATCGTGAGGAACTCGGCCACCTTCTCATAGACCGAGGCCTCCATGTGAGCCATGCAGCTCTGCAGCTCGGCCAGGAAGTAACGATTCTGAGAAAATGGTTCATGCTTTGACGTTGCCAAGTATCAATTACGATACATTTGGTAGGTCCATCGGGTAGTGGTCATTAATTTTATATACAACTAGCTGCGCCCCGCGGGGTTACCCACAATTAAAAAGTATGAAAGCGAGTAAGAAAAGAGCTAGAAGTTAGGATTGGGATTCCAATGCCATTCTGTAAAAAATATTAATTGATTTATTACTTTCCTGATGTACCCGATCAATAATCTCGGTAAAACAAGACCCCGGCCAAAACGATCTCATTACAATTGCCTTGCGTACATTTTCGGTTCTGAGTTCTGCGATAGCGAGAGAGGCTATTCAGAGATTTGCAACATAATTTTTGACGTAGTGTAAGATATAAAGTGTAGGGTTAGCGTTGTGTAAAGAGGTTAAAGATCCCGATTTTGTATGGAGAAACGATGAGCGCCTCTAACGGACTTTGCGAGAAATAATATTGCCAAGTAACTTTACTTGCTATGGATAACATCAATTCACGACGGTGAAGTCCATCGTCAACACAAAAATGTACTAAATCTTTTCGTTAGCTTCACGATTCTAACGGTTTTTGTGTAAAATGCTACTTATTCTTAGTTTCGGAATGCATTTGACAGTTTCACGATCGAAAATTTCGGAACTTTTTTATTCATAATATCGGTCCCATTCTATCGTATTGTAACACCTTTACTAGGTAAGCATGTACTGACTCTAAAACAGTTCTAAGATCTGGCAATGTTAAACATGTATGTTTATGTTTAATACTGGGTGAGCAATAGGGATGATTGTATTCAATTGATAGAATGGATTGGGAAGAGTTTTTAATTTATTTTATTACGACATTTTTATTATAAGGAAAAAGCAAAGTCTCTTCTCGTTTTTGTTTCTTTTGTTCGACCATTTTTATTTAAAAAGAGAGCCAAAAAAGGTACACCACATTAACGAACAACCTCTAGCATTTGTTTGTGATTGAACGGGCACCATTTTTGCGGAGTCACGGAATAACGAGCAGGTAAGGTAGGTCTAGCAGCATCACTGTGTTTCGGTTTGAAGGGTGTGGATGCCAGTGCAATAATTGGCACGTGAGGCTAAACGTCAATATGCCTCAAGTTGATGGACGCAGGGCAGTGCGTCGTAGGGCAGGTTCTTAGCGTGTGTTATAGGCAATGATAGATAGATAGAAAGAACATCAGGTGGGCTATATGCTTGTTCCATTCGCTAGTCGTGTATATAAAAAGTTAATTTTATGAATAGTTATGAAAGAACGTAATTAGATGGCTGATATTGGTTCAATAAAGTTTCTCTTTGAGAAAATGTCAACGCTTTTACCTACTTAAATTTTGCCACTGACGTCGACTTCATGTGCAAAAGCGCATCGCTAATGGACCACGTAAACTTAGTTTTATAAGCCTTTGAAATACTGTTGAGTGGAAAAGGACTCATACTTTGCGAGAACTTGCTTTTATGGAAATTTGCCTTTTAAAGAATGTCACTCTCAGTAAAATGTGTCCTCAACATAAACAGAAACTAATTTTAAAATGTTTGTGCCTCTGCGTCATCCAGGAAGTTTCTGAGAAATTGTGTTACTGAAATACTGACATAAATAGAGCGTGTTTTCTTTTTTGTGAAATCGACCGTCTTTATAGTAGGATATTGGCAAAAAATATTATACCGCACGTGTAATATATTATATGTATTATATGTTTAAAAAATAGCACCAGGCAGTTTGAAATGGAATTCCTCTAGAATTTTCCAAAGAAGGACAGGAAAAATATTCCCTAAATACTCTAGTTTAGATACCTGGTGAGCATTAGCAGCGGCGATGCTCAGTATGTAGTCGTTTCTGGCGCCAGTAGACTTCTCCTCGAGCTGGTCACGTCGGGACGACACCTTCGCGCTGTTCTTTTGCAGCGACGATATGGATTGGAAGAAGGAGCCCTTCTTCTTTTTTATTCTGTTAAAAATGTATTTGAAAGAGATTTCCTCGATATGAGTGTTGTAGCATCTATTCTAATGATACTTCATAATTAGAATAAAACTCCTATTACCTGCCTATTTAGTACATGTACTGTATATTGTACACCAACAGAAGTCATCTATACCTATTCACATTTGCGAGTTCGTCTTTACAAACTTTAAATGTCATAGGTATTTATTTATATCGAATCAACATCCAAAAAAAAGTTTTAGGGTTTTATCACAAATAATGACGATACTGCCATGCAACTTTTCATCCCCCTACAACCCCTTACAGCCTTTTTTCGCATTAAAAAGTGGCCTATGTCCTTTCTATTTTCTTTACCTATGTCCTTTCTATTTTCTTTATATTCTCAGGCTAGTATCTGTGTACCAAATTTTAATCAAAACGGTTCATTCGTTTTGGCATGAAAGCGCGACAGACAGACGGAGTTACTTTCACATTTAAATATTAGTAAGGATTTCATGTATTTTAGCTTCGGCTATTCCTTCTGCATAATTCATGTGGTGTTCGTTGTAAGCTAAATGGGTTATCGATCGAAAGCTTCGAACACTATTACAATCAGTTACCGACACGTCGATGTCGAAAATTGCGTTGGCGTAAGCTGGCACCTACACTGAGTGCACCCCTAATTTGATTCGGAGCCGATCTGGCCAGCCAGGCTCTCACTGGGGTCAATACAAGGTGCTTCAGAATATGTATAGTATGCTCTAAAAATATTTTAAACTTGGTCGCGTGGAACTCACCTAAACTCCTTTAAGACGTTTCAAAATGATCCTTGTGCAACAAATGAATGAACAATTTTTGATTTTGACTTTGAATGCATTTCGATCTACGACTAAAAATGATTCTAAAAATCAAAATTATTTCCTCGAGAACTGTTTTTTTTTTCTCTGTAAAGTGAAAGGTGTTCAAACTCAGTGAATCAGGGATTTAGTTTAGGTACCCAGCAATTATTTAGCCGATACGGAATAAGCCTAAATGTTAATGCTTATCATTATAGTGCTACGTGTTATACCAAAACTAGCTGTTGAAACCGTAACAGTAGACTCTAGGGTATCAGTTTCCAGATTCTCTCGATCGCTGTTATTGTTATAAAATCTGTCTGTTTTATTCTGTCATTTCGGCTTAATACCTAGTCTGTGTAGGCAGGCCTACCACAAGCTCTGTCTGGCTCTGTCTCTGGCTCTGTTTTTGAGTCTGTGTGAGTGTTGACTAAATTAATCCTACGTCGAAAAGTCAGATACACAGTATAATACTCAAATTTATATTTCATATTCATTTATTAATTACTTCATGTGTTTTAAAGGTCTTAGGGGGTAATAACGTCCAGAACATGTGCCCCGCTGGGGCATTACAAGGGCCTTACGGGTAATTAAATTAGGTAAACCTAGGCTAGTAGTAGTAGTAGTAGATAATACTAGTATAGTATTATCTTATCTGTGACCTAGGTAACAAACTTCTTATAATAATAAATCTTATAATATCTACCAGTATGTATGACTATAAAACTTGGACGGCTTAAACTCAAAACCAGAGCCAGAGACAGAGCCAGAGACAGAGCTAGATAGAGCTTGTGGTAGGCCATTTTCACCGCCCACACATTCTGTCCATAAACGTCGCAGCAGAACAGTTACGTATAAGGGGTTTACTTACTTTTCCTCAATATCCTTTGCCTTGTCGCGCACATCGTGGGCGGTGTGTTCTTCGTCAAAGTACAGCTTCTTTGTTTTGTCAACGTCCATTACTGTCAGTTGGACCTCTTTGTGGGCGGCAGCGAGCATATCAGTCCACTGGCAAATAAATACCCATTTTACCAAAAGCTCAATATTATTAGATGCAGGGTGCTACAAACCTACCCGTAACGCCCAAAGGAGGTGAAATGGGGCCTTATAACGAGTCAATTCCCAATATTTAACGCTGTATAACATACCAACCCCAAAAAATAAAAGTAAACATTTATGAATGGAAAATAGAAAAACTAATAAAGTAGGCAATTATTAGGTAAAATAGGTACGACCTTTCTGTTGAATAATTTGGTTCCCTGACATATATTATACACACAGCTTACAAGGATTGAAAAATGTTTCGGCTTTTTCAACTGTTGTATTTACGGGGTATTTTGTAACACGTTGTATACAATCAGTCAGATCCGCAGTGGTATTGAAAAACTAATTGAAGAACTCTAGTAGCATCCTAATCTATAGGAAGTCCGTTTTTTATTGTGACAAGACCAAGCCCATCTCGGTATGATTAACCACTATTTAAAATGTATATAAATAAAGCAAAGATTGTAAAAAATATTAACAAAAATGGGATGACTTTTTCAATTTCACAATACTTCTGTTGGTCGAGACGCAATAGAAAATACTACATTGCCTGGAAACGCTGCAGACGTGCCATCACTTTTCTTATCTCCAGCATTGTTCTCAGAAAATAACGCGCAGTTTTTCCAAAGAATTTAAGCAATGCGGATTATGAGTAATATCTCTTCAGGCAGCTTTACTATCTTCTTTCTTTGAGCTTTGATTAAATAGTTTCGCACAAAGATCTTTAAGAAACTATGCGGTCAGAAACTTCAGACTTATTGGGCATCAAAATGTCCACTCACAACCAGTCCACTGCTAGATGTAGGTTTCTTCCAAGACGTGCCATTGAGCCCGGTCTTCAGCTCTTCTCCAGTGCTTACCAAATACATTTCACAGATCGTCGCCCCACCTTGCCGGAGGGCGTCTTACGTTCCTATAGTTCTTATTATTCCTTTGATGAACGCGTTAAAAGAGGGTGTATTATTTTACTCCCTAATAGCTCCTAATGACCTTTAACATGAAAATAGCTCCTAATGAAAACTAAAACATTCAAGCCGTGCTTTTCGATTGTTTCACGGGAGAAAGATATAGGTACTTAACATTTTATTTTAGTCTATCTATCCTTCTATCTACCTATCATAATATAATTTCCTAATTCCTTGCTTCTAATCTCACGGTAGAACTGTAAAAAGATACATAATAATTGTGTTTCAGATTGTTTGAGATAAACTTTCCGTCATGTTCACCTGTTTTTTTGGTAATTCTAGTTCCATCAATATCACGATAAAAAAAAGTATTGTGAAGTCACTGCAGTCTTTTGAAGACAGTTTGCCCTATATAACTTCTCAATATACGACAAAAGCGAATCCGAGAGAATAGCATTGCCGAAGCCTTTGAAAATGGGGATAATAGAGTTTTCCGGTTTCTGTTGAGGCGCCCTGCTGAGCTGAGATTAACGACGTCCAATAGATGACTGCACTTGGGCTGTGACGTAGGGGATTACACTGTTGAGGATACATTATTTTCATTAAATGAACAGCGTTTTAATTTATATAGTGTTAGGGAAAAAAGGGAAACCTCATTATTAAAAAAAAAAAAGACGGGTTGCACTCCGGGAGTGCCGGCAGAAGTGAAAACTTGATTATTAACGTTGAGCATGTTTGATATTTTGGAATGGTTAGGGGGGGCTTGTTTGTTATTTGGCACGCTGTAACATACACGAACATTCGCGCAAGCGCCCTGCGCTGCCTAAACGAAACAGTAGGCCCAGGCATACATTTTCGCCGCGCCGTAGAGAGGGGATAGCTGTCTACTCTCCATCCGTCTTACGCTTTTTCGATCAGGTCACGTGTCCTGACGCGCTGACGCGAGTTTAAGATTTTATACCCATTACAGAAAAAGTGCTCAACGCCGCTAAAGAAGTTTTCACTTCAAAAATTATTTCAGACTTGATCCATAGGGGTTAGTAACACGACAAAATAACTTAGAAACTATGTTAGTAATAAACAAATAGGTATACACGCACACATAATTACTTGGACACTAAGCGAGAGATCGGCCCAAGCACAGCCAGCCAGTGTCTCATAAAAGATAAAAATATATCATTTATTGAATACAGCTATATACGACTCTGTCTTACTTTATTACACGGCAAACAATTATTACAACTACGCAAGACATCCCCTTCTTCTTTTTGTTAGTTATGTATCCCGTCGCTCGGTCCGACTAGGGATGTCCTATTCCCAAAGCCGGCTAGCAATAGATACACAAAAGTGTGTTTCTTCAAATTTTATTGACAGCCAGATAACCTGGAAAATCTCGTTGTAGTTGGGAAAGTTGATGGGAAAAAGCCTCACCTTCACCGAGCCGGTGTTCATATATCACTAGCCACGCTCTCACTAGCCTCCTGTCACTGTCACCCTAAGGCAGGCTCAGAATAGAGCAGCTTGGAAATATCTTGTCAACGCCACAATTAAGGCGTTCAAGACGGGCACTACCTTCAGCAATTAAATAAACGACGAAGAAGAAAAAACATTTTATTGAATTTATTTTTCCGTAGCTCTTTTGTAGTAGAAATACTATTGTGTACGATGTTTCTTTGTTTCTGGGATTTGCTGTTTAAAGGCCTGCGCACATCTATGCGATGGCAATGGCATTAACGTGAAACGCTGTCAAATATGACAGCGATATTTGACAGCGCTTCGCCATCATCATCGCCCTGATATGCGCAGGCCATAAGGCTATCGCAAGGATCTTTTATTTATTAGGCTATCGTTAATCACGTGACGTTTAGACTAAAATGTCTTTACAAATAACAATAAGAAATTTGACAATCCGTCTCAACCCGGGAACGGTGACCTATATGTCTGTGAGACCGGGTGACTTGAAAAATTCGAATAACTTTTTCCCCTGCCGCAGATTTTTGTCGCGATTTTGAGTAGCTGCCTGATTTCCCTTCCCCCACCGTTAGATTAGCCCACGAAATCGGAGTGGGCGCAAGTTCCTGAGTTATGATGCCAACCCGGTGCGGTAGACCGGGGTTACCGAATATGTAAGTAAAACATGCAGAGTTGAATTATTGATTTTTCGTTTTTTGTCTGGTTTATATACATTTCTTGCTTACTTTTGTTATTGTGTCTTTGCATTATTTTATAATCAGTAAGTTTATTGCATGATTTATCAATTTTATCGTAATACCACAAAATTTTTCTTGATCCTGATTAAATATAAACTTTGTTACAGCATGTCGTAGTCAAGGGAACAGCATCGTTTAGAACCACTTCACCATGAACTGCTTGATGACGACAGACTGTCATTGACTTCACCTTCATCATCACTTGCCACAAGTGCAAGAAACATTTGTGTCTTGAGCATTATATAGTGCCTTATTGCAGTATCTGCACAAAAAAAAACTATGAAAATCACTTTTCTTCAGTCAAGAAAAGTGGTTTTCATAGTTTTTTTTTGTTGTTTTTTTTATAGGTAGGATGTCATTTTTTGTTTATTTTAAGTAAGTTTAGAGAGTCTAGAAACTGAAAAAGCTTCAAAAATTTCATAAATATGTTGATTGTTGTGTTTTAAAATGTTTGAAAAGCGATAATGTGTAAAACTAACTAATTTTATAGGTTTTATGTGAAGTTGTCTAATCATAAGAAAAAGTTAATAAACGAGGCTGTGATTCATTAAGTATGGTTGTTTTATTGTCAAATAATTTATAATTAATAAAAAAAGTTGTCAGTTAGTATTAGATTCTGAAAAATCTTCCATTGAAAACCCCGGTGCGTGAGACCGGGGTCACCGAAGATGTAAGTCAAATCGACGTCACCGTTGGCGGGTTAATTGATCTTCAGTGTTTAGATCCTTTGCGATGGCGGTCAGTGTATCGTTGTCAAATATCGCACTGTCCATGTTCGTGGCATTGTGTACAAAATATGCAAAACCCTATGCTGATTAATCACCATCGCCATCGCATATCGCTTAGATGTGCGCAAGGATTTAATCTGTTTTAAAATCTTTAGTCATCTATTAGAAAGCTACTGCTAAGGGAGAAACCACCCTTAGTAATTGAAGATAAAAGTGGTATCGATTCCCTTGCTGCACTTAATTTGACAGCGCCTAAGTAATGGCCGCCCCCGTTTCAGTAAGGAATAGACTGCAGCTCCTTTAGTGCTGTCAAATTAAGTAACTCTTAAGACAAAGTAGATTTTATACAGGGATGCATCCCTGTAAAATTATCACGTAAATTGCTGCCTAGTTTGATTTAAAAAAATCGTACTTTAAAGTATGAATTTTAATATTGTCAATCTGCGGTGGTACAAACAATCGTTGGAGAAAACGAATACTAGAGTGGAGACCGCGTCTAAGTAAGCGTTTTTTTTAGTGGAGGACGCCCTCCGGCAAGGTGGGAAATAGAATAAATAGTCAAAAATAGTCAAAAATATCCTAAATAGTCGACGATCTGCGAAATGTAGCTGGCAAGCACTGAAAAAAACGCACCTCTGAAGTCCGGGCTCAGTGGGGCGTCCTTGGAGAGATCTACATCCAGCAGTGGACTGATATAGGTTGATGATGAATCTGCGCTGGCATGTTAGTTTGGACAGAAGAACTTTTTTATTCTAGTTTTTTTTTATTATTCTTCACTTACCTTTTGAGAGCGCTGTTGGCCTAGTGGTAGTGGACCCGCCTTTCGATCCTAAGGTCGTGGGTTCAAATCCAGTCGTGTACCAATGAGTTTTTCTGCCCAAAAATGTATGTACACTATGCCAGCGCTCTCAAACGGTGAAGGAAAACATCGTGAGGAAACCGGCATGTCGTAGAACCTAAAAAAAGTTCGAAAATATGTGTCAAGTGCACGAAAGGAGCCTCGTTGAGGCGCACTTAAAATCCTTTCACCACACTTGGCTTGAAAAAATCTGTGACACGATAAAAAAAAACTTACCTTTTTGGCGACGTTCAGCTTGTGCTGCCGCAGGAACTTGGACTCGTCTGCTATTTGCTGCTGGAACACTTCGACAGCAGCCAGGCGCGCGCGTGCTAGCTTCTCGTTCTCCTCTAGCACGGTGCGCCACACGTTCCACATGTTCCTAAGTAACATAGCACACTCAGTTTTGGGCAAACAATATTAGATATAGCTCGACCAAGCTAAGTTTGCACCTCGGATCGGTAAAAAAATCATCAAAAAATCGTTGATCTGCAAAAATGGATTCGCTACGACTTTAAAAAATGTAACAAGAATGTTTGTTAAATTTTGCTTAGCATTTATTGTTTTTAAAATTATGCTATAGGTACATTGGTTTTTTATACATTAAAATATGCACAAAAAGATGCAAACTTATAGCTTTTTAAATTAATATGGTGGACAATCCACACAGCACGATCTAGCCCCAAACTAAGCAGAGCTTGTATGATGTCCCCATCGTACAGCTCTGCTTAACCGTGCCGTGTGTAACCGTTTTAATAAATAAATAAATAAATAAATAGCTGATATAATACTTTTATATTGTTTTATAAATACGTTCTTAGACAATATAACACACAGATATAGAACAAACATCTGCGTTTACCACACAAATAACTGTTCTCGGTAGTGTTATGACGAAAACTCTTCAGTGATTATATCACAACATTGTTTTACTACACCGCAAACCATACAACTACACATCACGACCCATCTACCTTTTTCCGCTTCTTCCTACTCTAGGGATGTGTACTGTTGCTTGATCCGATTAGAGATGTCCTATTCCCAAAACCGGTTAACAGTTGGGATCGAATCCACTCAGTTGGTCTGCCTGGATTCGTGGCAGAGCTACTACCAACTGAGCTGAGAGGCCAGTCAAATGCCGTATTAATGATGTTGATGTAGTTCTTTTAACAGGCTAAGCTGCCGTCCTATGATTCCACTGAGACACATTACATGCTAGTTTAAAAAAAAACTAGTTGTAATTATAAAGCCAATTTACTAAACTTATCAAACTGTATGAAACCAAACGTAAGAAAATCTTATTTAAGCCTTCTCATTTCATTGACATGATAAATTGTATCAAACGAAGTATTTCCTTGCTTCAAAAGGCTTCGTTACTTTGTTAGCTGCCTGGACGTAGGAGGACGCGCGTAATTACTGTTTCCTGTGAGGTGCACTTTATGTAAATTGATCTTATAGACGAAGGTAGGTATTTCCTTACACATTCCGAATTATGATAGCAAATATTTGAAAGAAAAAAATGTTGTTGGCATATTTTCTCTTAGTGCTTGTAAGTACCTAACCGAGTTTCGTAAACAGCTACGTAGAAGGATTTTGTTTTCTTAGTTAGTTTTTATATTAACAGTTTTCAGTGAATAAAATAAGCTTTTTAGAGGGGAAATGGTATAAATCTAATATGCAGTTATTGTTTTCTTATAAATCGAATAGACTCTTTCACGACTTTTCCCTATCACTCGTGGTTTCGGACTTGGGGCCTAATTCTCGGGCCGATCTCGATCATTTTGCAATTTTATCTTATTGCTTCTTTTCGAAGAGAGAATGGCAGATTTCCTTGAGTAATTCATCAACGACCTCATCGTAAAAGCCTCGACAGCTACGATATACAGAAAACGTAGAAAAAGTGCGGGGTTGTGCAATGCCAATGTGTTTTTAAGGGACATTGAAAATCTCGGTCGTCCCGAGAATAGGACCTCGTCCTTGGCCATCATCACTCTTCTCAAAATACCCCCTTGTGTTAGGGGAAAAAAGGTTCTCGAATGACGACCACGAACCGGAAGACGAAGCTAAGGGCACCCACCCACCAGTAGGCCTACCATGAGCTGTCTGGCTCTGTCTCTGGTTCTGGTTTTGAGTCTGTGTGAATGTTGACTCCATAAATCCTACGTCAAAACGTCTCACACACAGTATAATGCACTGGTGAGCACTCACACAGACGCAAAATCAGAACCAGAGACAGAGCCAGACAGAGCTCATAGTAGGCCTACAGATGGACCTACGACATTGTTAAGATCGCCGGAAGTCGATGGATGGAAAGGGCTCAAAATCGTTCTTCCTGGAAATGTGTAGGGGAGGCCAGCAGTGGACTTCTTCAGACTGATGATGATGATTATAGATTTATACTCCCGCAATACATGGAGGGTATCCGCAAGTAGAGACAGCATCTCAATAATATCTATGAAAATGTAAATGTACTGCGACATAATACCCGAGATAGGATATTTTCCGACAAAGGACGCTACTTTATGATACGTATAAAATGTAGGAACGTGAGTAATCTCGCGAGTTTTTTTTATGCCTTATCTGGCAGACGAGTGAGTGAGTGAGTAAGACTATGTTCATCATCTTTCTTTCGACAACCATGTTTCCTTTTTCCACTCCCGCCTATCACCCTTTGACTCTGTTTTCTTTCTAACCATTGTCCATCCATCATTGATTTAGGCTACCTCTTTTCTAACTATTAGCCATTCACACACTTGTCCGCCCATTTACCTATTAGAAAACGGCCTATATCATTTTTTTTAATATTGTGCACACTATGTAGCCCCAAACTACAGCTATAGGTTATAGCTATTAGGTATAAAGAGCACCCAGTGTGCGTAGTGCAGCATACATGCAAAGCCCAATCAGACTAAAAGAATAACGTCAGTAGGCAGACAAAAACACACACACGTTACGTTTCCAATGAATGTTTTAGCGATTTCCTCTATAAACATCGACAACATAATAATTGGATTCGATAGAAGCGCACGGCAGGCAGGAAATACGACCGAGCCGCTAACAAGAGGAAATTAAATCATTTTCAGAATATCAGCTCACGGTTAAAGACTGTGGCTGTATCTACTTACCTTGCTCGTTGTCAATATTATTTTGCAAGGCATAACGTTGCCAAAGATAATAATGAAAACAGTTATTCAGATGAAGATGCCGTTACGAATGTCCAAACGTATTTCTGCGCTAAAGTATTTATGATTTCATTGACAATGGGTACCATAAAATTAAACTGGAGTTTTCTCGACTTTCATTGGGCATACGCCCGCGGCTTCGCTCGCTCTGCTCCCGTTACTTTTTCGGGATAAATAATATCCTATGTCCGTCTCCTGGTTCTTTTTATTTATTTATTTATTTATTTTAAGTCTTAATTACAGATGTACTTTTATAACAAAATTTTATTTTACACTACGACATCGACCTGTTTGCCTTTTTTTGGCAAAGGCCTCCTGGTTCTAAGCCCCATCAGTTTTCAGCCATCGTAATTGCTGTACTGGCTAAATACATGCATGCAATGCCCGGCAAAAGGCAAAAGGCCAGCAATCATTCTAAATTACAAAGTAGACTCTTAAATTATCTCTGTCGTGTCATTTAAAAATGGAACGATATTTTACTCCATAGGCATAACCGACCGAGGAGGTAACAGAACAAAGGTTTTATTTAGATTTCGAACTGACTTGCAAAATAAAATGCTGTTTATTAAAAAAAATACAAAAGAACACTTCAACGCGGGAAACAATAGTGTTGTTCGTTGTTTGTCGTAATTATTTTTGATAAAATGATTCGCATTATTTGAGAAAAGTACAAGCCTTGGCCACAAATAAGCATCGATGGACTTACGTTTGAGGTTACATTTACACGTTCGGCCATGAATGCCTCTTTTGCTACTAATAGATACTTAATATTAATATTACAGGATGGTAGTTAATGTCCCGGAATGAGGTACCTATTTAAGGGTGATAATTCCTTTGCTATTTTCACGCTAGGTTTAAATCGAGCTAGGGCAACGACTTTGAATACAAATAGGTATCGTTCGCGATGTTGTTACTTTTACTACAACTTTTGCTTTGTGAATCGGTTAATCGGTTGTAAACAAAGTTGTAGCGCCATCCAATGAACTTTCTAGAAGTTTTGGGCTTAAATTAGAGTGAGTTTTTTGTGTTGAGTTTTTTTTTATTTTTTGTCGAACACATGTGTTTGTTCTTGGTCTGGGTGTTATATTGTATTCTAAGTATGTATTCATTATTATATTTTTATCATATTATTATTTATTATATCAGCTATCTGTATCCTATACCTATAGGTATAAACTTTGCTTAATTTGGGGCTTGAGATGGTGTGTGGATTGACCACAATATTTATTTATACTTTATTTAATATCACGTTTATTGCTAATGTGATCAACGTGCAGTCTCCAGCTTAAACTATGTAATTCGATTATATGCTAATACTGATTAGCAAATCCAATCGCACACAAGTCCTACCTAACTATAGGAGACTGAAGTATTTATTTGATTAAGGGTCGTGGACTACGTATTGATTAGGACATACAGTAGGCCTACCATGAGCTCTGTCTGGCTCTGTCTCTGGTTCTGGTTTTGAGTCTGTGTGAATTTTGACTAAATAAATCCTACGTCAAAACGTCACACACACAGTATAATACAATGGTGACTCACACAGTCAAAACCAGAGCCAAAGACAGAGCCAGACAGGGCCCATGGTAGGCCTACGGTACCGTTCTCAGTACCTATTACTGGTGGTTTCCTTTTCGCCGATACTGACGAAAAGGAAACCACTGCTGCATACACAAAATATAGTTACTATTAGTTAGACTGCCGCGAACTTAGTGCGATATTTAACAGTGATCAAAAATTGGAAAATTTATCATCCGCACTTGGTGTGCGGACTCGTTTTCGCAAGTAGGCCGCTGGCGGGCCCTTTTTGCGTGATACGTGTTGCTCGAACTTTTTTAGGTTCTACGACACGTCGGTTTCCTATAGTGCACATAAATTCTTCGACAGAAAAACTTATTGGTACATGACTGGATTTGAACCCCCTTAGGATCGGAAGGCGGGGCCACTACCACTAGACCACCAAAGCCTCTCTACTTGCCAGCGATCGCAAGAGATCTAGATCCACTTACTATGTGACTTACAACTAAGAACTATGAGTGTACTTACAACTGAGAGTACCTAAACTAAACCATGTGTATGCAATAAATATATTGGGTATTAAGATGTGCTAGGCTTAAGTCTAGCACAGAGCGTGTGATCTTGCGTGACTAACTATCGATTGTTTTAAAAATACCTAGGTACTCAAGTTTATAGTGTGCGTTCACGTGAAAACTAAAACGTTGCTTTAGCTGGGTTTAGTATATCTATAATAAAAGAAAGTCGTGTTAGTTATACGATTTATAACTCAAGTACGGCTGAACCGACTTGGCTGAAAATCGGTGGAGGTAGCTTAGAAGTAGGAGACGGACACAGAATACTTTTATCCTGAAAAAGTAACGGGAACGGGGCGAGCGGGTAACCTCTAGTATTATAAATATCCATTCAGTTTATGTTTTGAACATTGTGGGTGAGATTAGCACAGGACCATCAACAGTGCCTCATACAAAGAGAGGCCTAAACCAAGCAGTGGGTAAAGTCGAGTTATGGATGATGTTGATGGTCATCATCATCATCATTTCATGTTGATGGTGATCCACAGACAGAAAAAATAACCTCTTTATTAGAATTGTATGCCACAGCGCTAGCACACGGGGAGGATAAGTTGTATTTCCACCTTTTTTATCTACTTGACAGTAGAAATAATTCTCCTATCCACCCATAGCACGGCAACAGGGAAAAGGGATTAAATGTTTCCACTGACATTTATCGTGGACATTATAAAAAAAAAAAAACTTGTTATTACAGACCTTGATCCATAGAGGGATTATGTCTCGCTATTCGCCATGCTCGGAGGTCGGATAAAACTGACAGCGGGGAAAAAGTTTTTATCCTTTCCCAAAAATAATTTGTCCTCTCCGTGTGCTAGCCAGGCTGGTGAGCTGTGTGCAAAGATAGCCACCGATTGGCATCCTGACCCAGCGAGAAGGCGACGCGGCAGACCAAAACGGAAATGGCGAGACGAGCTTGATGGCTTCCTGACGGACTAGACAAGCATAGTCAAGGATCGCGATATCTAGAGGGAATAGAGGAAGGCTTTTGCCCAGCAGAGGGCATTATAATAATAATAATTTGAATCTTATCTTATATTAATTTACACTTACCATTTATCTTCGGAGCCGTCGACCTTTATGTCCGGAATGTTGGGTATCTTCTTGTTTAGATACGCGGACGAGATCTTTAGTAGGGCCTGAGGACAAAATAACGTGTAAGATTTAGTAGTAGTAGAGCTCTTTATGAAGGGCTCGTCCGGGGAAGTACTACCACCACTTATCATCACTTATGTATCATCTACTGAAGTGCTGTCTATCCTAAGGTTGTCTGGAAGAGAAGGCTTACAACGATAAGACCGACCATTGCACTTCACTAAGCTTCTGAACTTGTTTTTTTGATAATTTGTGGTGCACATTAAAGAGTTTTATACGAGTATCTATCTAGTATCACAATATTAAGTGATTCAAAGTTACTCTATACTCTTAATAATTTTATAAGTTTAAAAAACTTGAGAAACCGACTTCATTGTCAAACGGCTAAACCGATTTTAATCAAATTTGCTTAGGATAATCTGGACGTAAGAATAACCTTCCAAATAAAAAAATAATTTTCTAAATCGGTTCATAAATGACGAAGGCATGCAGTTACAAACATTACAAAAATTATTAAAAAAAAAATGGCAACACCGATTTTAATAAAATATAAATGAGACCAATCTGGAACCAGTACCTTTCAGATAAAAAATAATTTTTCAAATCGGCTCACGAATGACGAAGTTATGCGGTAACAAACATTAAAAAAAAAAAAAAAAAAAAATACAACCGAATTGAGAACCTCCTCCTTTTTGATTGGAAGTTGGTTAAAAAAACGTGGCACTCCGGGAATGCCGAAAGAAGTGTAAAAAATACCCAAATTTGCCGTGACAAACGACAAATGCGTTGAATACATCCTATTCATCATCAGAATAGGATTGTGAATAATTTGCATGCTACGAATCCACGTAGAGTGTTTACGATTCAGCGTAGAGGGTCTACGCACTGATTGCTACAGATTGCGCTGGGATAGTACCATAGTATGGGATATTATACATCAACTCTTTCATTTAACCTCGTGGAAAATGGTATCGTAACGTAGTTATTAACTGTAACACACCTTTAAATTTAAAAATTTCAAATTTATTATTTATTTGGATCATTTTACAAAGAGTACAGAAAACAGATTGAAAAACGATGAAATTCGCAGGAGTTAAAATCGTGTCTCGAAAATCAACGCCCTCTTCCGCAATACCTATTTAGTACTTTTATTTGTGGTTTAGGGCTGCGCTTTCGAAAAAAGCCTAAGTTTTGATCAGTAATTTTATTTTAT
The DNA here is from genome assembly GCA_947578465.1 of Thera obeliscata. Classification (NCBI taxonomy): domain Eukaryota; kingdom Metazoa; phylum Arthropoda; class Insecta; order Lepidoptera; family Geometridae; genus Thera; species Thera obeliscata. Next base: position 4,548,814 of record OX387922.1, on the reverse strand, counting down.
TTTATGTATTTAACTATGGACCAAGGTTTTTCATTTTTGTGATGTGCATTTTATGTTGTCTGAAATAAATGATGCCTACAATTAATACAAATATTTGCAAAATCTACAGAATACTCAAGAAACAGTTGAGCTATCTGCAGACCGTTACAAATAGATCTAGAGATAGCTCAATAGATCAAAATCAGTGCCGGGGGAAGCGCCCCAAATACGCTGAAAGCATTGCCACGCTGAAAAACAATTCTAATGTGCTGCGCCAGATACCCTCCAGGTCATACGTCGTAGTAATTTAATTTCATAAATTAAGTGCCATAACTGCCATACCAGTTCAAAGTGTCACCGCGGCAAGGCGCCGAGACGTTGCCTCCTACAGAACTTCCGTAGCTACTTCAAGATTAAATCGAATTCTTTCATCTCCAGCCAACAAAGCTCGATATTACGGCGGAACATATCGTGATCATTCTATGAGATGTATTGAAAAGGCAGGCATTTTCTTTTCAGTCATTTGCGAGTTGTCCATAAAATATGAGAATTTTTTATTAAAACATACTCAATGCGAATTAGTTTCGTTGGATTATTTTATGCTATCGGAGTGCAATTTTATGCTATTTCTCATATATACTGAATTCCAAAAACTTCCACATTTTCTCTTTCCGCCGCGATGGCGATGGCGATCAGTGAAACGCTGTCAAATATGACAGCCATATTTGACAGCGTTTCACTGACCGCGATCGCTATTGCCTTGATGTGCGCAAGGCTTTTAGGTTTACTTGCTTCTTCTTTAGTATCGAATTTGCACATTACTATGCCAGTTATAAAAACACACTGTACAGTGTACACCACTACTTATTTTTCCTCAAAGGAAAACTTTTATAAATTAATCTAGCAAAATGTCTCCAGAATGTCTAGATAAGGTATCTTTGTGTTCACCTACCTGTGATTTTTGGTTTATAAAAATTCAAGTCTTTCGGTTTTTCATATTAAAAACGGGCATATTATTATATTATTTAATTATTTATCTCTTGGTGTAAACCAAAAAAATAAACAATATAAACATTAGGAGGAGTTGCAAATTTATATAAACTTTTTTGTTTTTTTTCGTCTTTTTTATTGAATAAATCATCATCATCATCATCAGCCTGAAGAAGTCCACTGCTGGACATAGGCCTCCCCTACACATTTCCAGGAAGAACGATTCTGAGCTCTTTCCATGCACCGGCTTCCCGCGATCTTAACAATGTCGTCGGTCCATCTGGTGGGTCGGCGCCCTACTTTTCGTCATCTGAATAAATACGATAGTAAAAAATAAATAAAAACGGGCAGAAAAAGAAGCGATGTTAAAGATACATGCTGACTTTTCAGTTTATTTCTACCTCCTTTATTTACAAAGGAGATAGCACTGAAAACATTCTCAGTTGGAGCTCGAGCGAGTTGGCTCTATAATCGTCCTTAAGAGGGAATCACACAGGCAACTCTCCATACAAACGTAATCCCCTATTTCCTCCCTGGATAATGCCTCTAGTCTAGAGTAACCATTTTGTCTCATAAAATCCAGATCTGCTATATACGTGCTCGTATGTTTTCCTTTTTTTCAGAAACTTTCATAAGAAAATATCACCTCCAATTCATATTTCATATAAATAATATGAGGGTCATATTTTCTTTATCAATAAGTTTCTGAAAAAAAGGAGAACATACGAGCACGTATACAGCATTTTATGAGACAAAATGGTTACTCTAGAGGCATTATCCAGGGAGGAAATAGGGGATTACGTTTGTATGGAGAGTCGCCTGTGTGATGCCCTTAACATGCTGTTGTGTGTGGACTGTTCTTGAGTATTTGTACTTATTGTGGAGTAGCAACTCATTTGTTCTTTTTAAATCCGTGGCATTACTGAAAAAATGAGTGGAAATTGGTGTAACTCTGTTGTTCATTCATCAGTAGTTTAAATTAGTTGTGGAAACATAACAGACAGACCACTTTCACAAATATAAATAGCCATGGATTTTACTAAAGTTCATTCTAAAGTTCATTCGAATGAAATTGTAACCGGAGTGAAACAGTGTTTCGAGGCCACACAATCCTTGTGGTATTTAATTTATACCACTAGATTATGTAAAAACGAACTACCTAATTTTAAACGGTCACCTTTGCATATTACAGTTGCATTATGCAACAGAATATTTTCGAAAAAACATGCTCACGGTTCACATTCCCTCTTTTTCTGTCCTTCCTATGTTGTAGTAGAAATAAAGCTCTTTGTTAAGTGCTCATCCAGGGAAGTACAACCACCATGCTTATTTCTGTCGTGAAGCAACATTGCAGTTTCGATTTGAAGGGCGTGGGAGCCGGTGAAATTACTGGAACCTGAGGCTGAACATGCCACAAACTGATAGACGCAGGGCATCGTGGGGCATGTTCCTGACGTGCGTGACCTACGAGGTAATGCTTTGTTATAGGCGATGGTTACCACTTAACATCTGGTGGGTCATATGTTTGTTCCTTAAGCTAGTTGTAAAAAAATATTGTGTTGTGTGCAAATATTTAAAAATGTTTGCCTTATGTGGCGTTGCAGTCTCTCGGACGTAAAAGACCTCAATTATTTTCAAAACAGGACTGAAATAACACTAGCCAGAAGTGTCACTGTCAAATAATTTAAGTATATTCTTCTTCTTGCCCTTATCCCACTTTATGTGGGGTCGGCACAACATGTTTTCCTCCCCCATTCCCCTCTGTCAGCCGTCATCTCTGCATTCACTCCTCTTAGCCATGTTACCTTTCACACATTTCATTCATGTTTTCTTTGGTCTTACTCTGCTCACATATCCATCCACATCCATACTCATTACTCAAACAATTGAAGTGTGGGATTCCAAAACGGGCCACACCAAGGATCCCTGCTTATTTAAATTAATCTATTCAGATTCTATCATTCAGATAGGTCTTATTAGGTACTTTTACTCTTTCAAAGAGCTCGTTCACAAAGAGTGCCACTACTACTTACTAAGTTATAAAGTGAAATCAGATAAACCACTCAAGAAAGCTCGAACACTATTTTATTCCACGTAGGAGTTCTATTTCTGAAATCTAACTGCATTTCATCGTTGAGCGATATATTTTTTAAACAAGTTTCTGATGGAATGCGCTTACCTAATGCAATATAAAAAGGTGATCGCGATAGAATAGAAAATAATATAATATAACTTTATTGTACACCATAAATTATCAGGTAAACATGGTCTAAAAGAATAGGTACTTAAAAACTAGAGGTACAATGGGCGGTCTTATCGCTAATAACGATTTCTTCCAGACACCGCGATAAATACCCGTTTAATCCATATAATGGTTCATAGCGACCGCTATAATTTTAAAAATGCTATAAAAACATCGTGAACATAGTAAAAAAAACATCGTGAAGAAACCCATGGCTTAGTCAGCTAGATTAGGCCGACTGAGCTGTCAGGATGGTATAGGTGCTGGGCAAGCCTATTCCATCTAAAATTCTGTCCCAGGCACTATAGCCTCCCGCAAGTATGCGTGAGTAATCACCAGTTGCCCCTGACGGTATATAAATCATCTACAATTGATGCAAAGGCCTGTTTACTTTATTTTTGTATTGTATAGATGAAGCAGCTTTATTTTGTATAATTACATCTGTTTTTTGGTCTGTAAGTGTCACTTTTTACACATCAAAGTATTGAAATACTTGGGCCATAATAATTTGAGCTTACAGCCTCTTGGGCTTTATATTGACCAAGTCTGAAATATATTCAATTTAATTAAAATGTATTACGTTACACGTTGTATATTTAAACTCAACCGATCTAGCACACGTAGCTAATTTATTTCGTCATTCGTTGATTCTCTGACATGAAAGTGGTTTCAGGTGAGTTGCCCTGGGGATGCCCTACTGACCTGACGCTGCCTAACTGATAACATATATAATATATGATAGCGTGCAGTTCTCGAAAAATCATAAACTCTCAAACGAGTGCCACTTTCATTTAAATCCATACTAATAGCCATATCGGCTAGTGTGGCGGTAGAGTCTGTTCAGAAAGAGAACCGTCGTGGCCAAATTGAGAACAAACGTTTCGATTTTTATATGGCAGCTCATCCCGTTCTTTCCATCAGCATTTTGCATCATATAAATTAAATAAAGGAATAGTACACTAGTTGTGATAGGATCAAAACGCAACAGACGCGCTATTGTATTGCCCACTAAACAAAAAAGGTGAGCAGCGCCCTCCAATCCCACGGCGACGGTTCTCTTTCTGAACAGACAATACCTTGGTTTTGAGCGCCCTAAGCATTTTTTTATCTTTGGAAAAAAAATTATTAGGTTATTTGGTTTCATGTCGATAACTACTTTGCCACATAGGTAATTGTAGTAGTTTGACCTTTAAAATAAATATAAAATGTCGTTAGTGCGGCAAACACGAAATCTAGATTAAACGACTGACTTATAAACTAGTTTTTTAAACACACTACTTCTTTCGTTAAAAAAAATATTGTGAAACATAATGTGAATAAAATACAAAATACGTTAAAAAAAGACCAAGAAAAATAAATAATGAATGCAAGTTTTCCACCTGTAGGTATTACAGGTAGAAAGCAGAGTTCAGATCACCGACCTCAGGCAACGTTTCCTCTTTGACTTTTTAAATTCTTTGCTACCGCAAGAAAGACAAGACATCCAGTATAGAGAACAATATAAACCTAAAATCAGTTCGGAAGTTTCATTTGTGTACAAACATACACACATACTATTACATTTTAGGTTTGTCAAACCGAAATATTAATCATAAATTTCTGAAACCAAGCTTTAATATAAATATAGAACTAAAACTAATTCCGGGAATTCTACGAACACGCCCCTGGCTTCAAATCAGAGGATCCGTTTGTGGCTGGAAATACTCCGAACTTAATTCAATTCCGCACCACAGCGTATTGGTTCGATCGGCGAGGATTGAGTATTGCATTCATGACATTCTGATTTGAATTTAGAACCAGAAATTCATTTCTGATTCGAAATTCGAATGTTGATTATAATCTTGTAGCGCTGCAGGCTTCTGCTTCTAGCTAGCTTTGAGTTCCAAATATCTCTAAAATGGAACCGTTACGACCGTTCTTTGTGCATCTATCAATATGCGTTTTCCCAAGTTTTTTAGCATGTCTAAGGCTGAGATTCATAGACCGCACTTTGCTTTACAGCAAAGCAGTCTTCGCAAAGTAACCTTTGTTTATCTAAGGCCGAGATTCATAGACCGAACTTTGACTTTACTTTGATGGAAAGTTCAACTTTCAACCAAAATTATATTTCATAGTTCTGTCAAGCTCTTCTTTATTCAAAATATTGATAGGAAACTTCGATAAACAAAGCTTACTTTGCGAAGACTGCTTTGCTGTAAAGCAAAGTGCGGTCTATGAATCTCAGCCTAAGTTTCCTATCAATATTTTGAATAAAGAAGAGCTTGACAGAACTATGAAATATAATTTTGGTTGAAAGTTGAACTTTCCATCAAAGTAAAGTCAAAGTTCGGTCTATGAATCTCGGCCTAAGGCGTTCAATGATTACGTACTCTGTCTGGGTTTTGTGCGACAAATTTACACTATAGTAAATATCTTGTTTTTATATGCATGTTACGTGTGTATTCTATTGCAATTACCTAACTACATAGATTGGTGAAAATGTTTGTGATAAGTACTAAGTAATGCCTTAAGATACTGTACTGCGAAGAAGCCGTAAAACAGGTTCTACCTAGCACAGCTGATAAAGTACATAGATTTAGTATTGCTAATAGGTAGTTAGGATAGGTTTCTACAGGGTGTAATAAGACTACTCCCGAAAACTAAAACTTTTGCGTGATTTCTTCATCCATATCCACAAATTCATTGAAAATGCTTCCTATGTTAAGTAGCTTATTTATTCATATAAAAACTGGTAAAAACTGAAGCGTCTACTTGCGGTTGCCGCGTGCCCCCACGCAAAACATCGCTGGCTGATAAGTACGTCATTAATCGAAAACACTTTTTTCTCGCAAACGCTTCGACTTCCAATCAAATGAAATGTAATGCGTTGCTATAGTTAGTCCTACCCGTTCCTTATGTTTTCGGGAGATGTCTTATTACACTCTTTATCATCATCAGCCTGAAGAAGTCCACTGCTGGGCATAGGCCTCCCCTACACATTTCCAGGAAGAACGATTCTGAGCCTTTTCCAACTTCGTCGTCGATCCATCTGGTGGGTGGGCGCCCTAATTTTCGTCTTCTAGCTCGAGGTTGCCATTCGAGAACATTTATTCCTCAACGGTTGCCGGTTCTTCGAGCTATATGGCCTGCCCATTGCCACTTCATCTTTATGTAAACCTAAATATTTCACGCTTAGTTTTAAGTAGAATACATTGGACATTTATAAATTTACCACCTTTTTCAACATGTATTTTAAGCAATAAACACTTTGACTTTGACTTCAACTTACTAACTCTACGAGCTATGTTAGTGATTTTGGTTCTTCGGATATCCTCATTGCTGATTCTATCACGTAGTGAAACTCCCAGCATAGCTCTTACCCGGTATAAGTAGTAATGAGGGAATTACTATGTCCCACGATCATAAATAAAACTGGATGCCAAAGTGATGCGTCGAACAGTTTATTTTCCCAATTACAGTGGGCTTACAAATGCCAAAACAATATAATAACACATAATTAATCAGTTGGAGGTTTCGAGAAAAACCATCTGTCAGTCGGCGAGTCTAGAGATGTGCCCGTCGCACGACTAGAGATGGGAAAAACAAAATGGTGGACGATACAATCGCCACAGTGATAAATACCTCGGAGTATGACTTCTCGATGGCGCTACGCTTGATGACGTAGGTGCGCAAGTCTTCAAGCAAGTCGCACTCATGTTGGTTCTTTGCATTGAGCTTGGCGATCTGCTCGCTATGGAGGTTCTTCAAGAACTTGGTGTAGTTGCTCTGAAACAAAGGCAAAACACGCTTGAGTATAGCATATCCACGCCATCTTCAAGGCAGAAATAGGCATGGTGGTAGTACTTCCCCAGACGAACAAATGTTATAGTGTTACGTTACTGTTACAGGTCATATTACATACTCAATACGCCATATTTGTAAGGTTCAAAAGACTTTGGAATTTACAAACTTAATACCTACGCTATCACACAAAAGCATAATAATATTACGACACAGGGATTACCTGTTCCTTTGCAAGCAATTTTTACATTTTATTTCACAGAGAGCTATTTCAAGAAGTTAATTAATAACGCCTCTGAAAATATTTTCAATTACTTTATCACTGGCATCGCTTTTTATAAACAACTTCGGTTTAATAAAAAATTGCTCAGTTTCTGTAGGCCTACCATGAGCTCTGTCTGGCTCTGTCTCTGGCTCTGGTTTGAGTCTGTGTGAGTGTTTTATACTGATGTGTGGCGTTTCGAAGTAGGATTTATTTAGCCAACACTCACACAGACTCAAAACCAGAGCCAGAGATAGATCTAGACAGAGCTTGTGGTAGACCTACTCAACTGACCCAATAACCACATTGTATATGTTTATTAATGCGAAAGTTACGAAGTTTATTGGTCAATGACAGCCTAAGCTACGCCGTTTGAAATGAAACTTAGAATATAGTTTGTAGCCTACTTAGAAATCTATGTACTCTTTATACCGGAAATTTTCAGAGAGCGCAAAAGAAAAGATAAACCAATCGAAAAAGGAAACAATACAGATTTCACTAGCTCACGTGAGCGAAGTCATGTGCGGTCGCTAGTTCCAAATGTGAAAGCAATCAATCCTAGTATCCAGAGGCTTAATAGGGACACAATGTTCGAGGCCACACGCTCTAGGTACTACATTTATGTTGCTGACATCATGAATAGAGAAATTACGAGATTGACCGATTGTTGTCTGCCTTTATTGGGTTTTACTGACAAGTCGATAAAATAAACCTGGGTGTACCTATTGAATATTCGATTCAAAATCAGTAATAAATAAAATAAAATGAGCCTTTATTCCATCGGCCTTAAAAAAACATCTTACTTACTAAATATAACTAAGCAAAAGTTTGTTCTAATATGACACCGGCGTGGTAGTACAGTCGCGGTATGAAAATGTTCGTCACCTTAGGCTGAGATTCATAGACCGCACTTTGCTTTACAGCAAAGCAGTCTTCGCAAAGTAAGCTTTGTTTATCTAGTTTCCTATCAATATTTTGAATAAAGAAGAGCTTGACAGAACTATGAAATATCATTTTGGTTGAAAGTTGAACTTTCCATCAAAGTAAAGTCAAAGTTCGGTCTATGAATCTCGGCCTTAGAGTCGGTTTTCGCTTGCACTAGTGCCTTGATCATGAACACATTTTGACATAATTTGTGACGTTAACTTATCGGTGTATTCTGTCTATTCAGTTTCAAAAGGTAGTATGCGATCGTGATAGGTTGAACAAATCAAGTTGAAAATTTACGAACATTTTCATTCCGCCACTATACATAGATCTGGTTGTCTTTGGACAAAGGCCTCCTCCAGGGTTTGCCATTTGGTGTGGTCCAGACATGATCTGCGCCACTCCTTATGGAGCTCATCTTCCCATTGCTTCAAAATCAGTACTTAATGCCTACTCGGAGAGACCTAGGTTCGTCCAGTAGTGGATTAATTTGTTTTAAAAAGACCAACGGCTTTATAAAGCTTAATAATCGATTTATAACTCTTCAATCTAGTTTAGGCTATCAGACAAGCAATGATCGTTTTCTAGAAAGTTCTTATAAAAATAGTTAAAATGATTTCGAATAGTCGGCCATCGTCCACAATGGTCCTCAACATTTCTAGAATGTTCTTTAATACTCGGAAAATACATAGAATCAGCATCATCATCGTCCCAGCCCGTTTGCACCCACTGCTGAGTATAATTTTACTCACCGCTTCCTCGAATTCTCACAGAGCCTAACAATCTTCTCGAGACTAACACGGGCTGCGATTTATTCGTAGACTAGCAGCCCGTCCCGGCTTCGCACGGGGTAGACAATATTGTTGTACATTATTTTGTTCTATCGCTAATAGTTTCGGCAGCGCATTCGACGAAAGACATTTTAAGACTCATTTTTCTACACCTTCGGTTACATTGTTCAAATTTTAACAAGGATCCCTATTTTTTTTCAAAATGAAATGTAGCCTATGTCAAATTGGAAGAATGTAGCATTCTATTGGTGAAAGAATTTTTTAAATCGGCCAAGTACTTTTTGAGTCTATTCATTACAAACATACAGAAATAGCTACAAATCTTTCCTCTTTATAATATTAGTATAGATGAATGGAGCTCAATACTAGCGGCTAGTCTAAAGTACTGTGAATGTGACATGAGATTTGATTTTATTATTCTTATATTGATTTGTTTTTTTATTATTTTTGACTTCATTATTTAATTTGCGTTTGTAATTTTGTTTTATTTTAATTAATTAGTTGTAAGTACCTAGTCTTTAATAATTTGTTAATTAGTGTAATTGGTTAATATCCGTTCTAATTAATTCAATAAATATCATTATAAATAATAGGCTTCCTCTTTAATGCTCCACTGTTTCCGGTCCCTCGCGAGTCTCATTACTCATTACCAGCATTAGCAACAAAGTCGTTCGACCAACGGGCAGGTCATCAGACCTGGGATGCCCAAAGACCTAGAAGCATCTAGGTCTTTGAGCATCTCTTGGCCAATTACCATTATTATTTATTTATCTAGAATAATTAAAATTAATTCAAAGAATCTAATCGGACAACACCAGGCTTCGTTTAAAAATGATGGTTTACTTTATTTTTAACCAACTTCAAATAAAAAACGAGGAGCTTCTCAATTTGGTTGTAAAGTGCAACATTTTTATATAAAAAACCTACCTACGAGATAACCGCGCAACATCAGGTGAACGAAATGATGAATTTATTTGTATTATTTTTTAATAAAAAAAACAGATCTTAGGGGTCCAAAAAGAAAAAGTAGTTCATTTATTTTCATTTACAATAATCTGAAGATCCTTTTATTTTCGTCGTGATATAACGCGTAGAGTTAAAAGTACATGCAGCCTTCTGTTTTCTAAAGTTGGCTTTTACACCCTGTATGGCAAAGTGTGAATCGGCGTAGAGCTACGACCGGCGTTCGCTGCTACGCGGCTACGTAACTCGAACGTAACTCGATTAAATGGTCGAGCTCCACTATGCAGGTACTCACACCAATAACAAACAAATTTGTAGCCGTTATTACACGTTGGGATTAAACGCCGTACAGCAAAGATTTTATTCATTCATAGTTATGTAGCATCGGTATGTAGATGCATTTTCATAGAATATCTAATTAGACTTTGTGATGGCTTTGTTATTCATAAATAAAACGCCTGATTTCGTTCGCTTATACAAATAGGAAAAACCGCAAGGACTACGGATTTTCATCCCTATTAACCTTTTATTGATTAAACTGTCCCAAAGTCACAGTCACAAGTCTGTTATAATTTGGGCAACCTTTCACTCACGACGTATATAACAATCCGAATATCATATCTCGTTAGTCCGTTCATTTATTATCAAATTTGTTATATAATTTAGGCACAGGTTTACACCAAGCGATTATCAATTTGCGGCATAACTAAATGTCGGAATGCTTTCTGATAATCGGTTTAATTTCCCATTTGTTGACTTAAAGCACGAGTGTGCTGGAATTAGAAATAGCCGTGAACCTGGCCGTGGTAGTAGCACTCACCTTTCTCGGTGGTGGTTGCATGGTCACGCTGCCGCTGCCGCGACGCGGTCGTCTCACTTCTAAAACTCACGAGCGCAGTGCGGATCGACTCAAATCGATGAAGTCGCAAGCCCGAGTGTCCGCCCTACGCTATGCTGGCACCAGGCCTTGCTCTCATCCGCCCAAGTACGCTAAGTGCGCGTCTGAGTGCGCGCGCACGTGCTCCTTCGGAATGTTGAATTCCGTGTTCACCATAGACTAGAACTCTATCTCAAACATCAAACTATACAGCCTATATAATTGTCTTCTCCTATACACAATTAAAAAAGAAAATTCACCTTCTTTTCAACGATAGTAACAATGAATTCTTAAAATAAATAAATGTTGGTTTGGTTGAGCTTTGCATTCCGCCCGTTCGAGGTGTTTCGTGCCGTCAACATAACCCCAATTTAGTTCTACCCTTGGTAACAATCAAACGAGGGGGACCAAACACAATGAAAAATCCCAAAGCCAACACTAGATGGCTCTATTCTATAGTTAAACTATTTTAATATTTAATTGGATTGAGGCACGTTGCTAATACTTGTTAATTCTTTATCAGGTCAGAATTAATATTACGAAGTTGCGTGGCTCTATTCCAGGATGCAAAGACACTGAGAGGGAAAATGACCAGTGCGGTGTGAGGCTAAAAATAAGCATTATAATAAACTTTAAACACTGTACAGTGTTTGAAATTTTAATGACGATACAATGTCTGGGTAGGTTAGAAACTGAAATGTATAAAAATAAATAGACAGACATTTCCCACAGCGCCATCTATAACTCAACTCTTAACACAATCTTTTTGATGCTATCGTTATTATAAGATACCTACAACAGATTTTTTTTTTTACTTTTTTGTTTTTAAGCCCACATTTGGGCCTAACACAGTGAAGGCAATGAGGGCAATGCCACGGGAAACAAAGTTCGCGTGTAGACGAAATCGCAAGTTATGGCTAGATAAGGTAAAGGATAAGGGCATCCTTATCCATGTGCATGTGCATGCATATGCACATGGATAAAAGACAAAATCGGTTAAATAGATTGGCCAAAGTCAGGATATTTACCTTGATTAAATTTTGAGTTTTGACTTTCGATATTTTGGCTGTCACATTTGACAGCGATATTTGACACCCTAGACCTAGGTGTGCGCAGGCCTTAAATGTGCGCAAGGTATGATGTACATAAGTACTTTGCTAAAAAACCCTGTACAGTGTTGTACCTACATGAAATAAAGCTTCCTACAGGTAGGTATGTGTTTGTAATATCGGCCAAATAAACGAGTTTTCTTTCATCTCTCTTGAGTGGCTGTGATCCGAATTCAACGGTGTTTCTAGTATTTTCTTAGAACGATCCCCAAGGAGTTCCAATAAACAGGTATAGTACATAAATACTTTTTGTTTATTTTCTTTTGACAGTTCTATCGAGAACCGGAGAAGTCGGTTTCTTTTAGGTAGACCAAAGTTTTTACAGTTGTCTGCATCGATCTATTATTGTCTGAGATAAAGTTAATTATTATTATCTTTTATTTCATCATCATCATCAGCCTATAGCAGTCCACTGCTGGATAATGTAGGTCTCTCCCAAGGCACGCCACTGAGCCCGGACTTCGGCTCTTGCCTGCAACAACATGACCGGCTCACTGCCACTTCAACTTGCCAGTTCTTTGGGCTACGTCGACAACATTGGTGGCGCCGAATTCCCTCGTTCCGGATTCTGTCTTTAAATGATGTATGTATTATAAATAGTAGGTAGTTAACAGTACATAGTCCATAACAACACAGCAGATATATTTATTAGATTGGTGACATCTTGTAGAAGCTATTTATGTACCGCCGTTGGTTCGTCTGTTGCAGGTTGTGAACTTTTAAACCAAAATGTAGTTATCTTGCAATCTGCATGCCATCTAAACTGCCCTACCCAAGAGCACCAGTTCGTTGTTTAATAGTAGCAACCACTGAGCGCACCATGTAGATCGAAATAAGTCTTAAAAAAAAAAAAAAAAAAAAACTCCTTGACCTAAAATCAGATTTTGACGTGACAACGTCTAATAATTCGATGGAGCCGGCTGCACGCACGAAAAAACATGACTCATGCGGCGTTACCTCGCTGAGGCGTTCCATTTAAGGCTTGAAATGCAGGCAAGAGTGCGGAACGAGCGACAAAGAGGCACAATGGCAGCGTTCGTCGCGGACGCATCGAACATCGTGAAAGCTGCTATACAAAAATACATTCACATGTTTTCGTCAATTAAGAAGTGCAATGAAGTGAATGTGGTGTCAATTGTTTAAGCAACGGTAATTGCGGGCGGCTAATGATGTTGTCACGTTCAACTATCGTTAGTAAACCGACTTTACAGACAACCGATTTTTTGATTCGAAATCTTTGTAACCTCAATTTGAAATCGTTTGTTGTATGCCACAGATAAACAGAGATATTAGGTATATTTCATAATTATAAGAACCTACAAGAATAAACATACAAAATTAGTAGGTACCCAGAGAAAGAAATTGGCAGTCACTCAGCGTAGCATTTAATACCAATTTTAGGGTTCCGTAGCCAAATGGCAAAAACGGAACCCTTATAGATTCGTCATGTCTGTCTGTCTGTCCGGCCGTGTCACAGCCATTTTTCTCCGAAACCATAAAAGCTAGACTGATGAAAGTTGGTGAGTAGATGTAATCTGTGAACCGCATTAAGGTTTTTACACAAAAATAGAAAAAAAACTATAAATTTTGGGGGTCCCCATACTTGAAACTGAAACTCAAAAAGTTTTTTTTCATCGAACCCATACGTGTGGGGTATCTATGAATAGGTCTTTAAAAATGATGTTGAGGTTTCTAATATAGTTTTTTTCTAAACTGAATAGTTTGCGCGAGAGACACTTCCAAAGTGGAAAAAAGTTGGTCCCCCCCCCCTCTAACTTCTAAAGTAAGAGAATGATAATACAAAAAAAAAATATGTTGTACATTACTATGTAAACTTTCAACGATATTTGGTTTGAACGAGATCTAGTCAGTAGTTTTTTTTTTATACGTCATAAACCGTAAACCGCAATTTACCTTTCAACGAACTACAGGAACCTTATTATGTTACATAAAGTAACATATATAAAGGTTCTTGTAGTTCGTCGTGCTACGGAACCCTTCATGGGCGAGTCTGACTCGCACTTGGCTGCTTTTTATTTATTTATGGAGAAGCGTCAAATTCGTGCTAGAATTGGAGACGGTTGGATCCAATTGCTTTATTCGCGATGAGACTACGTAGCGTTTTGAGCACTCCTTATTTCACTGAAAGTGCATTTCCGGCTTCGAATCGAGGAATGGTGGACTTCCGGTAGAGGTGCATTTTCTGGAAACTGAGTTGCAGAGATATTTGATTTCACTGTGATGTGATATAGCGATACATCCGGCTTCAGCAGAGAAGGATGCAAATAACTTATTAGATAACATATTATGCAAGAGCTGAAACTGAGTCTTCTGGTCAAAGGAGAAAAGGGCGATCACGCTAAGTAATTTATTTGTTATAAGGCAAGGCACCGGCTCTTCCATTTCCCACTGCTAGTTTTCATCTTGTATATTTAAATAAATGAATATTGTGGACTATCCACACAATACTATCTAGCCCCAAACTAAGCATAGCTTGTACTATGGGAACCAGATAGCTGATTTTTTGTAAATCTAAAAGTACTTAGCGATATAACACCCAGACAGAGAACAAACATCTGCTTTCACCACACAAATATTTGTTCTCGGTGGGGATCGAACCCACGGCCTACGGCGCAGAAGGCAGAGCTACTACCAACTGCGCCGAGAGGCCAGTCGCTTACCTCTTCCTTATCCATGTCACCTGTGGTCAATAATATTTGCAGCATTTATTTTCCTTACCAAGTAAAGATTAATAATCCTGGCGCAACGCTGGAGTAGTTAAATCGTGTTTTGTCACGTTTGTTCGAGATGATAATTGCATGTAAATGTAAGAGACAAAACACGGATCAACCAGTCCAACGCTACGCTAGGATTATTAATAAGACCCTTAAGGCCTGCGCACACCTATAGCGATCTGCCTGTCGATTCCAGCAACACGGCTCAATTGAGTGATCGCTGAATATGAGTTCCATTTTCAAATTTTTCAAACAAAAATTTACAACTCGCATCGATTTAACGCGATTTGTGTTGCTAGAATCGAGACGCCCAGCTGTCAAATTTGACAGCGGTTCACTGATCGCCGACGCCAGCGACCTAGGTGTGCGCAGGCCTTTAAACAACTAACAACAAATAAGTATATGACTCTACATTGAAGTCTATATTGACAGTTGGTATACCTACTGTCAACATAGACTCCGTCGGTAATCCGCAAGATTTCTACTGCTACGCTCCCATTGAGTCGGGCACTCAATCGAACTTCATAACTTTGAATCGTCTAGAACGGCTAGGGTTGTCAAAAACATCAAACTCCACCACCATGCCTATTTCTGCCGTGCAGCAGCATTGCTGTGTTTTGGAGAAAAGTCTAATTCTAATTGAGTTGGGGGAATAAGATCTACACTGACGTCCCGCGATGGGGTGTATTGTGCATTGCCCCCCTGCTTACCTTACCCCAGCCAGCCCAACTCCTTAAAATAGCGGAGAAGGACTTTGGGTTGGTGACAGCAATGTTCCCATCCGGTCAACTATGACCGGATGGTGACACAGATATGGATGTTGAGGGACAAGACTCAATCAGTTCCCTGAGCCCTGTCGGTTCGGTGGAGGGTGTTGGTGCCGGTGAAATAAGTGGCACCTGAGGCTGAACATCTGTGTATTGACCAGTCTTTCCTGTGGATTAGGCCGACTAAGCTGTCAGGATGGTATAGGTGCTGGGCAAGCCTACTCCATTTAACATCCTGTCCCAGGCACTATAGCGTCCCGTGATTAGGGCTTGTGTAATCACCAATGACCTCTGACACTATATAAATGGAATTTATGGAGGACGTTATTTAAAAACTACACCTTACCTACCTCTAAATATTACCAAGCCGTCCAAGTTTAATAGTCATACATAGATATTATAAGATTTATTGTTAAGTTTGATTTAGGTTTACCTAATTTAATCAGCCGTAAGGCCATTGTAATGCCCCAGCGGGGCTCGTGTTCTGGACGTTATTACCCCCTAAGACCTATAAAATACATGAAGCAATGAATAAATGAATATGAATATGTATATAAATCATCTACAATAGGATGCAAAGGCCTGTTTACTTATTTTTTTTAGTATCTTTATTATTTCATCGATCGACAGTGGGATTTCAGTAATGTATTGGCGCATAAGATAATTTTGTAAGTAAAAGTTTTACCGCGTGAGTACCCTAACTGCCCATGGATTAGTTTGCAGAGATATTCCGAGCTTCATTCATAACTTAGCGGTAGTGGTTAATAATAGACTAGCGGCCTGTCCCGGCTTCGCACGGGTGGACATTTGGTTTTTAAGCACATAAATATAGCCAGTGTTACTCAGGGTGAATGTAGCTTTGCAATGGGGAAATAATTTTTGAAATTGGCTCAGTAGTTTTTGCATTCATTACAATTCATTAAACATACACACAAAAATACAAGATCTTCCCTCCTTATTTATAAGATATAGAAGTATAGATAGTGCAATTCACGAAGACGCGCCCCTCGCGGGGTGCGGGGAGTTTGCTCCGAGCGGCAGTCGCGAACCGTAGTCTATTCATTGTAGTGTGCGTGTGCACTCATAGGTAATTAGTGTGTACCGATAACGCTCAAACATTGACGGAAGCTTGCACACATATACTTATAAACGGTTAGGAGGAATAGTGGGGCGCGCCTTCGTGGATTGCACTATCTACATATATAACTAGATAAGTTTTTAATGTCGTTTTCTATTGTGTTAGTCATACATAAGTTTTGACATTTGTGAACATTTTGTGCATTTTTATATCGCCAATAAATTATAATTCCCACTGTTTTGCAATAAATATAGGTAATACTTGTAATCTAGAATAAGTATTAGCATAATTTTATAAAGGCTCTATGAACTTTGGCCTCATCTCCTTTGCAAAAAATTGAAAATTGGTGCTCTCTATAACACAAAGGGAAAAGCTAAGTAACTCACTGACACCCTGACCGTCCGATGAGTTTCCCCGTACTTCCGTTCGTAATAACTTTGTCTTGCTTCATGAATCATGATGCATCATCTGGACTTCACTTTGGCCGAAACACACTTTAATTTATAAATTACACAGCGCATTCGAGATTAGAGATTCTAGATTAATAATAAGTTAATAATAACTTTGATTAGCACCACACTCGAACTTCATTGTTATTATTATTTTGTAAAAGGATTAAAAACAAGGTAGGTTTTGGGTTTCGTGGAATTGGCCCTTTAACAAAAAATATTTTACGTATGCGTACGTATTTAATAATTAATCGGATGATTATAGACCAAGCACTGCATGAGCTACAGCGATAAACTTATTATTGATATTTGACGCGAGCCTCAGGTAAAGACATTCTTGATAAAACTTATCTACTTACTGAGCCTTGTTTGTCTTTAATAATTATTGATAACGATATAAGATATTTTGTCGGACATAATGGCACTTATCATTTAATATATCACATTAAGATTTGCGCTGGTCGCAATGATTAAAATCTATAGGTATAGGTATTTTTCTGTAGTTCAGTGCACGACAGAATAAATAGGTATACTAACAACAGCATTATATACAAAACAAATGTTTAAATACAAGTTATATATTTCACAAAACAGACACGACCTCCTAAAACAATATCTATTTATTCGATTTTAAGGAAATTGTTTACTCGTCCGCACTCAAACGTAAAAGTAGGTATAATAGGTATTAGGTGTGTTGGGCGTCGGACGAGAGATCTATCCCTCGAACCGAGAGAAATTATTTAAGCTAGGGATACAACATATCTTAGATAACTTTATGTAATGAGTTTCTTCTTCTTCTTATAGTGTCACTGATTCTTTTGAACCAAGTGTGGTGAAAGGATTTTAAGTGCGCCTCAAAGAGGCTCCTTTCGCGACACATTTTTTCGAACATTTTCTTAACTTTTTAGGTTCTACGATACCTATGCCGATTTCCTCACGATGTTTTTCTTCACCGTTTGAGAGCACTGGCATAGTGTACATAAATTTTTGGGCAAAAAAAATTATTGTTACACGACTGGATTTGAACCCACGACCTTCGGAAGGGCCGCTACCACTAGGCCACCAGCGTTCTCCTGGTATACTGAGCAAAAGCAACAGATGTTTACCTAGGCAATAATAACTGTTCAGTATTGCTTAAGTAGATTTTTAGTTACTAATATTGTAAAAACTGACATGCTACAGTCAATGGGGAGGAACACTAACTCTTTATCACGAAAGAGGGCGTATGATCGACTGTACCGTGTTTTGACATAACATCTGTCAAATCGTATGGATTTATAAACCCAATAAAGTTTGTCGTTCTTATTCTTAATAATTTGAGCAGAAATGCCTCAATGCAGTGCATTAAATTGTAAAAATAGGGGAGTCCATTTATTTCCGAAGGACAGTAAGCGGAGGAGGAAGTGGGAAGTGGCCTTACGCATCAAAAACTTTAATATATATCAACTACATATGCAACTTTCTTCATACTGGCTTTGCACTCTCCTCGCAAGTAGGTGTAAATGCCCTCCGATGCAAAGCGGGCAGTCACAAGATGGCGAGATTCGTATAGAACCTGCCCTTTTGGCTGGGTACCATACCTGTAAGGCAATAATAAAATTAATTATTGAGTATTGAATTTAAATATCCTTGTACATTACTTTTACTTTACTAATCTCTGTATCTAAGAGTTTTTACGTATGAATAATTTATTAAATGTTTATAATTATTAAAATAATCCTGTATAATGTGTATCTCTGCTGAGGAGAGGCAGAGGAGAATCAGCATTTACATCTTTGAATGTATTAGAGGGTGGACACTGGTATGCAGTGTCCTCTTGGATGTCGCAGTCAGCACCAAAGTTCTGGTTCCGATCGTACGATTCCAATCTACAAAAAAGAACAGAAAAGTTACCTAGGTACTTCAAGAAAACAAAAAAAAAGCTCTGAATCGAATCATAACCTTAAATATATTATGTGTTTACCTTTCAATTAATTGGGCCTTTTTCCCAGCAGTTGACGCGTTTCTTTTTCGAAGCTCAACTTTAAGTTGAGGAATCGTCATAAACGAGTACTTTTTAATCGCACTAACACTTATAAATCGCAAAAAATAGCAACCACACTCCTGTCACGGAAAGTAAACAAGGTACGGTCGATCGAAGCGCCATCTACGATTACCTTTGAGTGTGGCTCCCCATTGTGATAATGTGGTAAATAAATGAACTGCCGGTCAACCCTAAAACGCGATTCTGATCCCAATTTTAAGTTTTGACGGAATTTTGACAGAAAACCCATAGGATTTCTGTCAAAATTCCATCAAAACTTAAGCAGATTCCGGCTGAAGTAGATAATCACTTCGCCAACTTATCGACTTCTTCTTCATCTACTCATTATTATTGTCCTCGTATTTGCCACTCATCATCATCATCTACCAGCCCTTATCTACTCTTTGTGGGGTAGGCATGGTCCTCCTCTTCCATCCACAGTCGATAATCGAGGACCGTTATTTCCAATGTAGGTAATGGTGGTTCATTCTTCAAGCTGTATGACTCCTACTGTCACAATCAATGTCTGAAGTAATATTTATTTTGTTACGGCGAAACTCTTCATTGATTGTAGCTAGAACTCTGTTTTAATTTATTACACAGCAAAACCATACGCAAGACGCCATCGTCCTCCACCACTAGTGATGTCACTCGTTGCTCGATCCGAATCGGATGTCATGTCATGTCCTATACCCAAAACCGGTTAACAATAATTTATACAACCAAAATCAAATACATTGCAGAGTTAAAAATAAAAATAATTGAAAGTTTGAAGCTGTGTTGGCGCAATGGACACACAAAGACCGGGTGGCATGAGTGTTGCCAACTCGGAGCGGATATCAGCCACGACCACGAGCCAGTTCCTCCGTTTGCCGCCTGTCAGCCTGTCGCCTGTCCCGGCGTGGCCTAACCTGTCTGAAAAATAGACCGAGGCTTTCACAGCTTAGGAAATACTCAAATAAAATAACGTAAAGTTTTATCACACAAATGCAGAACGGCGGGGTTGTATAAATATTATAATAATAAGAATAAATATTGTGGACAATCCACACAAAACTATCTAGCCCAAAACTTAGCAGATCTTGTACTATGGGAACCAGATAGGTATAGCTGATTATGATACCTACATATATTCATTTCTTTTTGTAAATATACCTACATACAAAAAATACCTACAATATAACACCCAGACAGAGAACAAATTACTATGTTTACCACACAATTCACACAAACATCTGTTCTCGGTGGGGATCGAACCCACGACCTACGGCGCGGAAGGCAGAGCTACTACCAACTGAGCTGAGAGGCCAGTCAACATTATTATTCAAAAGAATTAGGATGGCGGTAAGGATACCATACTTATTAGCAGCAGGCTAACATCGTTACAGTGACCTCTACCTTTAAGGAAAGAATTAAAATCATCCTTGTAAAAATGTCGCTCAAAAATATTGTCCTCTTAACTATGTGGACAGACTATTTGAAGCCTGGCTGGTATGACAATATTTAGTGCTGAGTTAGTGACGCAGATCGGTATCGGTTTCAGAATTTGTGACGATCTGGTTCTTGAGTTATTGGCCAAAACATGTGGACCACCGTTCAGTAATCAGGACTGTGTGGCCACCTGTTTTCTTGAATAACTTTGTATCTAATGCATCATAAGGATCATAATATTCTCCGTCACTAAATATTGACAGGCAAATGAGCTTCCTAGACTCTTTACTTAGTTAAGAAGATAAATAAAATATTTTTGAGTTTTTCTGGTTATATTTAACAAAGACGGAGTAGAAAATAGGACGAAGCTCTGAGCATATTCAGTTGACACAGAAAACCCCATCAAACTCTCATTCACACTCATAGTCTTATGCCCGTATTCCCAAGCCGTACCTATTCAGAAACAAAACTTGAGTCTGAGTCGAACCATAATAGTCGAGCATAGATTTTTGACATATTTCAATGGAGAACTGCCAAAAAATCTATGTTATGTATCGTCTATGTATGCATTTAAATATGTGACACATTTCAGTCAAAATATATTTGTTCACAACATAAAATTCAAGTCCACAAACAAAAATTAGTATTGTAGCACGCCATCTGTATTTTAAGCCGGTCAACAGACTGCGCGACTGCAGCGACATGCTTGTCCGGTAGCGCCTCCAAGGGTAGCGCTGGAATCGTCAGACGATAACTAGCATTTTGCCCATTAGAAAAAAAAAATGCAGCGAAATGATAAGCGGTCTCAGAGCGGTGCGTTTCTAAAACCACACGACCTCAGCGCCATCTATAGTGACACTAGGGGAAATTGGCATTTTGGTGATTTTAATAATTTATATGAAACGGCCGGCACGATACGGCGAATTATATTTTTTTTTTTACAATTTATAGGATAACGCTTGACTGCAATCTCACCTGATGTTAAGTGATGTGATGATGCGATCATTGTAATCACTGCCATAACTTTACGTGTTCTATAACTAGCGTGCGTACTTACTTTAACTAGTGATTCGCCCCGGGTTCGCTTGGATGGATAAATTCAAAGGCAGTCACTTCACATTTTTTCTAAATTAAGCCCGTGCAAGGCCGGGGCGATAACTATATTTATTTATTAATAGTACCTAATAAATATAGCCTGCTTATGATAGTCAGGGATAATTCAGCATTCTAATGGCGAAAGATTTTAATAAATTAGTTTAGGCATATCATATACACTTACCAGAAAGCAGAATAATAAGCCACTTAAATATTTGAATTTTTACAGCACGCAAAACCAATAAATCGTTTGATTTAGGGAGTTTTTTTTGAACCAGCAATACAGAACATAAAATAATGTTATATAGAGTGGCGGAGTTACCTACCAATAGGCTGTGTAGGCTAAGGCCTAGAGCGGCAGACATTTAGCGGCGGGCACAACTATGACTGACCGCACTACGCAATATTTTTTTAGCTATGTAGGTAGGTTAGAAATTTAGATTAATTATTTTCATTTACTTACCTAAAACCATAGGTACGTGACAAATTATGTGCGAAATTACGCAGTCTACCATTGACGTAGAGTTCAGTCATTGTTTTCCTTTCTTTGTTTTTATATTGCTAGCTGTTGTTCCACAAGCAAGTAGGCCATAGCCCACCTGATGTTAAGCGGTAACCATCGCCTATACCAAAGCATTGCCTCGTAGGTCACGCACGTCAGGAACGTGCCCTATGCCCTGCCCTGCGTCCTTCAACAATCCTTTCGTTATTTGCATCTAATTTTCTGCTCCAAACTCCGAATACGTAGTAAGTAGGTACCTTACTTTTTTTTTTTTTTTTTTTTTTTTTATTCTCAATTTTAAAGGACTTGGAGTCGCACAGCGACTATGTCAGCCCTGTTATAGCTTACAAGAAACTGCTACGACTTAATAATATGATAAACAAATGTAAAAAGTTCTTGTCAAAGTAATAGTTCAAGCTCTCGTTATTTGGGCATCAAGCTCTGCGAGTGCCACTGCGCAATATTTTAAAAATTGCGCAGCAAAACCCACAGGGCCTGATGCCTTGCCTGCAGTTACACTAGAGATGTTGTTATCCATCATAAAAGAGGCCTAATATTTTAGTAAACACATCTCCACTGCTCACCATCTGCACTAAGAACGATATTAATTCATCAAAAAGTAGTTTCAACACCTGACTAACTTTCTCTTCAAAACTTGAGGCAGAAAATACAATATCCTTCACTTTTCTAAATATTCTGCTAAAACTGCTTTTTTCCTTCTTGTTCTTGTTGGATTTTCTTTCATTTTTCGCCTCAGCCGTTACCTCCATCATAAACGATGATTCTAGAGCAGCAGCGCTATTATTATTCAACTGTACCTTTCCACGTCTCTTACTCTTCCTAATTTTCTTTTTCCGTGCATTAACTGGTCCATTTTCAGTAACATTTTCTTCACTGCTCTCCTTGGATCCATCATCACTGAGCTCTCCTACATTGTTGCACAAAACTTCAGGCTCCAAGTGTATTGAAGCTTGCGTTTGGATCACCTTTGCGCCAACACTTTGACTGTAAGATTTAGTTAGCCTAGGTGGTTCATAGCTCGTCGAGTAATTAAAGGTTGGATTCATAAAGTGCTCATCAAAATTGCAAGTTTTATTCTCTAGGTACTTCGACAACGCATTTTTATAGGTACAATTTTCGTCACACATTATGGACCTAATTTTGCGCTCCTTCAAATATACAGGACACGACTTACTCAGGGCCATGTGCTTGCCTTTGCAGTTAATGCATCGGTACTCCGTCGTCTCACAGTTTGTATGTCCTCGGCCACATTTCGGGCAACACGTCTTTTTCGTTGGACAAGTTCGTGTCATATGTCCAAACCTCCAGCACACAGAACACTGCGTCACCGGAAAAGTGTAAGGATCTACTTTGAATCTGCAACCATATCCAAACACATAGGGAGGCAAAGTAGCGCCTTTGAATCCAAAACGTACAGTCTCGCTCGTGACCCATTCACCTTCTTCCGACATTCTATTCAACCTTTTTACAGACATTATTTTTTGATCGCACTGCAATGACTCCATCAAATCTTCTTCCTTTACATCAAGTTCCAAATACTTCACCACACCATAGCTAATGCCAACCTCATTAGTCATAAAGCATCTGTACCCAGACTCCATAAAGGTTTTATTCAAAATTAATTGGTCTGCATCGTCCTTATTTTCAAATGTAATGACTACTCTATATGGACTTTTGTATTTTATCTTTGTTACATTTGTTATTCCTTCAGCTTTCAGTAACATAGCCAATCCAATTTGTTTTGGTAACAGTTGGTATGACGAGACACATACTTCAAAACATTTATCACTATCAGTCATTACATTGGCACTTCTCTCAGATGTCGATCCTAGGAGTTTTCTAGCCGCAACACGATGTGCCTTCCTTTGCACAAGCGTAAACTCATCCTCCTCAACACATTCTCTTTCGTCGTTGATAACGTTAATCCTCAATCGTTTCGCCGGCCGCGCGATTTAAATTCACACTTTAAATAGCAAAAAACAATTAAAATAACAGGAAAATTTTCAAACCATCCCGCGTCAAAAAACCACAGACAACGTTAAAATGACCTTACTTTTTCTGTCGCTAAGAATTATAAGGGAAGCAAAGGACGCACCCCTTTTTTAAGTCTTACAAAAATTTAAAATTTCTATATTTTACCTACCTTAACCCAGATTCGTGACATTGTTTAGATGTAAAAACAAGTCGCACGTCTTGCTTTGCTTTTTATTTGAAATCGTCAATTAACGGCACTCTTACAGCTCCTTATCTTTCTCCAATTACAATATTCATTATTGTTATTATGTGTGCCCTTCGGGTCCCACTGCTGGGCATAGGCCTCCCCCCTTTCCTTCCAGACATCGCGATCCTTGGCTATGCTTGTCCATCAAGCTCGTTTCGCCATCTCGGTTTGGTCTGCCGCGTCGCCTTCTCGCTGAGTCAGGATGCCAATCGGGGGCTATCATAGCCCACAGCTCACTGGCATACGGCAGACATGACCAGCCTAGTTCCACTTCAGCTTGGCGGCTGTCGAAGCTACATCTGCGATTTGTATTTGAACACTTGACAAGCCTTGAACATTATCATCTTCTTCTTAAATTTAAGAGCCTAGCTCTTGTCGGGTTTTTGATGCAGTTTTATCCAATTAAGTCTTTCGAATGCGGCATCCTTGACTTCCTCATACGACATGACAGAGACCATCATAATCACAGAGCAGCAAACACGCTTAATTCCGTGATCATAATCGGTTAAAATCAATTTGTATGGAGAGCGTACCCCCGAACAAAAATGACCTAACACAAGCTATTTTATTCGATTCGCATGGTACCTACAACTCAACTTCAGGCTCTAATCTTGGTAGGTACCTCAAAAAAGGTCAAGCAGAAGAAAATAGCAGAATAATTTTATTCATTCTCTTTATTGAATGTTTAATTACATTTACAGATCGGTTCAAAACAACAATATTATTATTCTACGGCAACAGATAGCAGAATAGAAGAACAGACAGAACTTATAATATTGGGACAAGTCAGCTAGAAACAATCATATTATTACTATAAATTCATACGGATCAACGGACAACATTTAAGAATTCTGATCAAATTGTAACATACATGTACGATTACAGACACTTATATATCAGAATGCCTACGTACAATAACAATAGACATCTAACTCTACGCAACGCTACGCGCCAACTTGCCCTGCGGATACATAACAAAAAAATTGATCTAGAAAACAAAATATTCATGATTGAGGCGACTATGTGCACATTGAAAACACTTGTTATTTTGCAAGAGCCCTTGAAAACTATTTACAGAGCCATACACAACAAGACTATACTCTCTCACTTCCTCGCCCGCTCGCCTAACACATCGGTACATCGACTTACTTACTTCTACAGACTTTGTACAAATTATTCTTTAACATTCAATCTAAAAAACTAGTTTAAAACAATGGAAATATTGTTGATCATAATACTTATACGGATAATGGTATAAGAAGTAATCTCTTAATTCTAATACTTAACTGATTATAGGCTACATCATAAATAATATAATTATGTAATGATTTTTACTTATTTCTAATGACTGGTACGAGACGGTCAGCCATGGCTTTAACCTAGCATCGATAGCTCTGTGTGGGGCGCATTGCTTACTAGGTATACATAGTGTACTCTGATCAATCAATTTATTATTAGTTAATTGGAGCCGCACCGAGAGCTACCGAGGACAAACAATGCCGCAGTACGTACGCTACTAGTATGTACATACATACGCACTTACCTACGTACACTATTACCAAGCCAACAGATAGATTGGAAAGTACCTTTATATCCTCGTGGCAGAGAGCCCGCGCCGCCTCCAGTCTCCGCACTGCATTCGCGATGCAATGCCTTAACGTACCGGTATATTACCTACCTATCAACAACACACAATACTAATAACGAGACAAGAGTCAACTCTACCTATATAACAATTCCATTCAACTCTTACCTACATGATTATTCACTCAGATAATTTAAATACTCAGTTTAAGTCATGCGCTTATAGCACGAAAATATTTAAAACAAGCTTCCAATTAATACATATATCTCTAGTATTCATAATTATTACACTAATAGTTAGAGAAAAATTACATACATCGTGATAAAAAAATATATTTATAAACATAAACAAATAAGTTTGTATGTACAAAGATTATTTTTATTCCCTGCTTTCGGAATCTCGAATACAAAATTATTAATACAATAAAAATATTATTAAATAAATTTATAAATAAACAAATCACAGTAACAAGGTAATGATCAATACAATAATTTGTTGTAATGTGATGTTATGTTCAATACAGTGGGTTATTGTTTGTGCGGCTTGTGACTTCAGGTGTTAGCTAAACATGAAAACGACAAGTGATTAAAGTAATATCTTTTCTCTAGACTTAATGCGGAAACGGGTACCTAAGCCCTAGTTCAGCTCGCGTAGTAAATGAGTTGAAATATGAAAGGAAACTCTTCTTTCAATTCGACCTGCATTTTGACGTTAAAATCTCAAGAATTACCTTTTCATTCAAAAACAACCCAGCTTCAAATATTATTGGGTTAGTAATCTCCGAAAAACTTCATTTGATTAAACTAAAAGGCAAAAATAATGATTAAAGAAGAAACAATGTTTCAACTCGAATTGTGATGTGAAGGCATCATTTTATTATTTTACAATTGGATTAAATTATGTAAATAATTATAGAGAGTATTATACGAGTAAAACAACACAACATTTAACAACAACATTTTAAGTAACCACTTGATGAAATAAAGGGTGCCGCCTCATCAGACCAAAAGTGAGAACCGGACCAGCCAGAAAGGTGTACCATAAAAAAATACACCGAGGGTCTCCTCGCTACGCGAGCTCAACTAGAATTGTTTAGCTTGTAGTGTTGCCTATCATTTACCTACTAGATTTCAATAAGTATTACAAACCTTCAAATGATCATAAAACTTTTGTTTTACGTGTAACAAAAGAGTTTCATAATAATGCATTTAATTCATAAATTTAACTACATTTACAACCAGATTACGAATTAGGTAAGTTTTTTTATTTACATAAGAATGAGCTTGTTATAAAGGGGGGCTTGCTTAAAGGGAAACCTGAAAGTCAGATAGTTTTTTTCGAATTGAAAAACGTGAGAACAAGAGTTTCCATAATTATGGTTCATGATGAAAACACGCTACTTTCTTAACATTAAATCTTATGATAGGGTACTTTCATCTAATAAAAGATTCCAAATGTTTATTTACGTAACGATAAGCTCTATACGGGGTTTAGTGATTAAACCGTCGACCATGATTCGTAAATTACATACGAGCATTAAGCGAACAGATAATCAGTGGAGTATTCAAAACTTATTTTATTTCATTAAATTCTGATTTCATAAGTTTCAAAAATCTGCGGAACGAATTTTCTATTCATTAATTATGTATTTCACGTTTAAAATTACCCCGTTACTTATAGATTCAATAAAGATAGACATCAACAGATTTGACTACGTTTTAATATCTGAGCTAATTAGTTTTAATTATTTAACTTTTATAATACAACAATGCATAACCGTCTTCGTGATCGGGAACAGGGATGCTCTAGAAGCTATTATATGATCAATATCAATAAAGCTCGTCGGTTTAACAAGCACATCTAAGTTGAAATCTAGTTAGAGAACGGTGATAATTAATAATTTGATCGATATAACCAATAATTATACTGTTGAATTAGATAATACCTACTTAGATTAATCGTATCCGTAACTGAAATTAATTCTGTCTTATGTTTACGGAAATATTTTATTTAACCATTTCATTACCTACGTATGTACATTAAAAAAGTCCTAACTATTTACAAAAAGCTAAATCTTTCCTACTAATTTCATTTTTAAACTAATATAAATATTATATTATTTCATTTTATGGTAACATTTTACTCGAATATACACTCAGTGACATTGTACCATCATAGTTTTATAGGTTATACTGATAAAATGTTGAAGAAAACAGTTGGTGACCAAACAGAATGTACGAATATGCTACAGCCTTAGAAGAACGAAAAATAATAATAAATGCTTGTCAGGGAAAGATAAATTCTTCAGGATTACCACGTCAACATAACAACTATTTCTTAATGATTCGTAGTTCAAATAAAATAAACTCAACAACTAGTATAATAACTAGTCGCGATGAACAAATATAAGGGTGGAAGTGAGCAAAGCGAGCCACGCCCTTTCATTATTAAAAACAGCGAAGTGGCGACGAGCGTTACTCATAAGCAAAAAAGTGCATTTACATGGTTCATAAAACTTTACTAAAAACAAAATTTAATGGAAATAAAAAAATATAAAACGAATAAATAACTAAAAAAAACAAGAACCACAAAAAAACTGGTGTACAAAAACTTGATCTGTTAAAACCACACTAAAATGATGATCAACAGTTTAAGTTCAACTTGTGTACGACTTCTTTTGGAAATAAAAGGATCCTTTTCGCGTCGCGGGACATAAACAACTAAGTAAATATATACCTAGGTACAAATGGTACTAACAAAGGGCCCCACCAGTAGTAGGAAGAATAGTAACAAAAGATTAACATAGATTAAGCTATATTTATCTTTATATTCATATATGTTCCCAATGGGGCGAGAAACAAGCGTTTTACTACTAAATTTAAAATAGCGGACCAAAGAAGGTATAAACATTCGTTAATCATATAGTTGTGCTTTTATAAGATTTTTTCAGACACAAACAAAACTATCGCAACCGAATTGAGGATTCTAACCAAATCCACGTTTATTAGAGTTTCTGGTAATTTAGTTTCATGTAAGTACATACTATACAGTGCCCATTTCGGTATCTTGATACTTTGGAAATAAGTTTTATATACATTTTAATCGTAAAACATGCATCTTCTAATAATCAGCTAATATAAAATCGTGCTATCCCCTGGCTTTTTAACAGAAAAGGATATGTAATGTTTTTTTTTTTAAAACAAGGATCTTTTTACAAGTCATGTAGCGATTTTGTACAAGTATACGAAGAATTATAGCTAATTAACCACTTCTCGCTTTTGAAAGATATAAAAACACTGAACTTATTTAAATAAGCGAAGCAACTAGCAACTGTGTGCAATCCGAATGCACACAAGTGGCCTTACTGAAAAGCGTTACTTAAAGGACCGCCAGCGTCTTGGGGACGCTTCCGTCTGGCACTGATTTGGATCAGTTGAGCTATCTCTAGATCGTTTGTAACGATCTGCAGATAGCTCAACTGTTTCTTGTGTATTTTGTACATTTTGTAAATATTTGTTTAATTGTAAGTTTCTTTGTGTAAATAAATATATTTTATCTATATATAAGTTCAGTGATTTCAAAGAGTTATATGCGAGCATGATACATCAACGGTTGTCTTCTCCATTATAGAGTATGCAACGAAATAGACTCGATATAGTAAGTACTTATATACGATCGAATAGTTTTTTTTCTTATATGCTTTTAATTTGAGATAAATTTAACTAGGTACTGAGTTACAGCTACAAATACATCAATAACATTTTACGAACATGCACTTAAAACTAGATTGTCTGCCCTCGGTCACACGAAAGGGACTATCCGATGAGTATTTGTCGAATATTGCACAAACCACTTTTAAACACTTTCATATTAATCGTCCCAACTCATTTTTCATTCCATTTAATATTATATCAACATTCGGTCACAATTATTGCGACAAAGACAACAGGATGCGTCAAATGTTAAACTGCTCGCGAAAATTAAGCCTTTTTTTATAAAAGTGGCTTTGTGAACGAGCAATAATTATTATATTGAGCTATGCCAAATGTCTAGCAAGAATAGATGCATCGAAAATATTCTCCACACACAGTACAAAATTGGAATGCTGTAAGTCAAACCGGCGTGACATAGCTCACGTTTATTATTGTTCGCTGTGAACCCACCTTCATGCCACTAAAACAAAAAGAGTAGACTGATGAGGCTATTTCTTTCGCGTACACTATTTTTATACGATACTAAGTAGATAAGATTTAATATAAATATTAAAACATATGACGTAACATGATTACACTTCGTATTAAAATGTATAAGTTCTTAGGTCATTTGATGTGTAGAGTTCATCTAAATATTGTAATTCCAATATCCTGCATCTACAAATTTGTGTCCCACGTACATTGAAATTTCATGATTATAATGCAGTTCATAAGTTAACTTTTTCTTATGTAATTTTCACTAAGGTCAATCACCCACTTCAATTATTTAACAGATTGCGTTCAACTCTCTAAAGAAGTTTTAACAGGTGAGTGCGGTCACCACTAAGATATTTACATCAAACTATTTTCTGATTGAAATATACACAATTTTATAGCAATTAATTTCTCTAAGATGAATCAAACAAGATTACGATTAGTTCGATAAACTATTGACATATAAGCATGAGTCAAAAATATTTTTTTTAATTTAAGCTAAGCGCACTATTACTCATTAGGCAAACGGTTTGCAGCTGACTGCCACAAACCAAACCACAGCAACGGATTTACCGGAAAGCAGCATCAAATCGTTTACAAGAGGCGCTTTATAATAAATTGATGGAATTGTTTATTATACATGCAAGGGGGCTTTTTAACGCATTTTTTGTACAAAATGAATAATTTGAATGAATTTTTATTTTATTAAGCTAAAAAATAATGCCCATGGTCAAAGTAACATCGACAAGTTATTATCTTTGGTCAATTTAAATAAAATAATGAACAATTTAATATTTTTATGAAGATGATGTTGGCATCGCATCAATACAATTACATTAATATATTATGTGATCGCACTTTATTGTTTTTCACGTTGCGTGCGCTATATTATAAAGCTAAGTAAATAATATGTACTATTATAATCTGGCTCGTTAGAATATGGGGTTTTCTTCTCAAAACTTATATGAATCAGGCTGATGCGTTGTGACAATGCTATATATTATAGAAGCTCTGCTTTATATATAAAACGAATGTAAAACAAAACTATGCTGGTCTCTTTTATAATAAATAGTATATAGTTACTGTTGGATTTATGAAATACTTCTGAATCTGCACAACTTTATGGTGTTTATAAACTTTGACAATAACAAGAACATGGAAAAAGCTACGTGTATATACCATAAAACTGACTATTGTAATATTGTAAAATTGTTCTAAATAATCTTTGAATGAAGCATTACTGAAAGGCATACTTTCTACCGGACGATAGTATTCGTCGGGCTATAACTGATCAGAGAATAATGTAACAAGCCACATACATTATAGGTGTCAACAAGTATTAAATGCATTTTTAACATGAAAATATTTTAGCTAGCTACATAGTATTATATTGATAACAGTGAGTGTGGATGTGATGTCTGAATTGACTACTAAGGTCTCAAATGACATGCAAAAAATAATGAGATTCGATATGAGGCACAAAGTAAAACAGTAACATTAACAAAAATATAATGCTATGCTATAATAAAATTTACTTGTGCATCTCATAATGCACAAATTACACATCTTAGAGTAACTTTAAGTTAGTCATTGAGCTTTCGATCTATACAAATAAATAATTTATATTACATCAATATGTACAGTTACTAGATCTAGTTCAGTTCACTATACAGGAGATTTCACGAACCCGGCACGGCACAGTTCACGATTATTCGGTCCTCACTTTGCCGAGCGTCTTTTGCGCTTGCATCATCTAACGTCAGAATGTTTGTCGGGGGCGTGCGGCTCGGCCGCGGCCGGCGGGGCGGCGGCCGCGGTGGCGGCGGCGGCGGCGGTGGCGGCGGCGGTGGCGGGGGCCGGCGGGGCGAGCGCGTCGCTCTGCATCACGTAGCTGGTGCCCTGGGTGCTGCGCGCTAGTTTTAACCGGATCGGAGTGACCTTGGCGGTGCGCACCTTGCGCAAGGCGGACGACGCCTCGGCGTACGAGGGCGTGTCGATGGCGAGCGGGTCCAGCGCCGACGGGTCGTAGTGGTCGATGGGGTCGACGACCGGCTCGGGAGCCGCCGCCGCGGCCGCTGCTGCGCCGCTCGCCTCCGGACGCGCGCTCGGGTCCACCGGCAGTTTTATTTTGATCACTAGCTTAGATCCGCTCTCGCTGTCATCCATTAGGGCCTTCTTTTTGAGTGCCTTCTTGTCCTTCTTCCTTTGGCGTCTCTCGTGCTTGCTCAGCTTGTGTTTGTGCGAGGAAGACTTCTCGTTCTCCTCGAAGTCGGCCATCACCATCTTGCGGAACTTCATGCTCTCGCGACGTAGGTCCTCGAAGCTGGGCTGCGGCACGGCGCGCTTCTTGGGCGGGCGCGCGTCGGTCGGCTCCGGCGGCACCTGGTGCACGGCGTGAGTGTTGGAGCCCAGCTTGATCTTGAGCTTGGGTGCGAGCGGCGCGTCCGGCGGCGGCGGCGGCGGCGGCGGCACCTTGCTGGGGCGCGCGCGCTTCTTGCTCTGCACCGGCAGCGGTACTAGCGACGACAGCTTGACATCGTCCGACGGGTCCACGTCGTCGTTCATCGTCACTTTGAGGTGTCGCAGCTCGCGGGACAGGCCGCTGCTGACGTTGCGCTTCTGCTTCTTTTGCGGCTCGACGGGCGGGTCCGACACCTTGTAATCGTCGCGCGTGGGGATGCTAGTCATGGAGGCGACCGCCTTGGGGATAGTGATGACGGCGCGCGCCAGCGGCGAGGGCTGTGCCGGCGCCGGTACGGCAACCATCGTGCCGGCGTCCATGTTCATATCCTGCGTCCAGTACTGGCGGAGCAGTTCCTTCTTGCGCATGCGCCTCAGGTTAGTGGAGCCGGACATGCACGAGGCCGCCATGGCGGATGCGTTCATCACGCTAGCGGGCGGCTCGTAGATGGGCACGGGTGGCGGCGCCACCACCGTGGGTACCGAGCTCGAGTAGTTCGCGTCCAGAAAAGGACCCTTTATCTTAACTTTAAGTTGGTTGCGCGAGTCGGAGAGCGACACCTTCGGCAGCTGTGGCACGTACAGCTCTTTGGCGATGTCGAGCGAGGGTGGTGGCAGCAGCGCGGGCGGAGCAGGCGGCGCGGGGAGGGCGGGCGGCGGGTCCGGCATGCGCGGCGCGGGCGGCGGCGGCGGTGGCGGCGGCGGCGGCGGAGGAGGAGGCGCCTCCAGCGGCTGGTACGTGCGCATGTCCACGGGGCCCGGCAGCACGGCCGGCACGTGGCCGAAGCCCATGCCTATACCCATGCCCATGCCCGCGCCAGCGCCAGCGCCCGGAGACTCCGGCGGCGAGGGAGGCTCCATCATCGGGATTTGGTTTTGCAGGTGAGGCGATCGAGAAGTGTCCTTGAACGAGTGCTCCGACCTTCTATCGTCTCTGACGTCGATTGACTTTCTTCTGTCTCTTAGCGCCTTCAAGCCGACGCTGTCTGTAGTAAACTCTTCTTCGAAGTCGTAAACGGTGCCGACAAGCTTACTTTGAATGGAGTTGTCGGGCAGGTATGTATGCGCGGAGGAGCGGCTCTTGGAGCGGCCTCGGCCGCGCGCGCTGCGGTTAGCAGGCTTGGCGGCGGCGCGCTTGCTGGCCTTTGCGTCGCCTTGCCGCGGTGAGATTCCGGGGCTCCTGCCGGGGGACTTGCACCTGAGGTGCGCCTTCAGGGGCGGACCACTCTTCGGTGGTGACTTTTGCGTAGACTGACTAGTAGACTCCTGTAGAAGATTACCGGATCCGGGCTCGTTGCCGTCGTTGGAGACCTTCGGAGCTCGGCTGTTCTCGTACGAACCGACGCTTATGCCAGAGCCGGAAGACGCTATATTAATAGAGAATTTATCATTTTCTATGACATCGATGTCGTTATTGGGAGAATCTATCGGTTTGGGAGTAGGAGGTGCAATCATCGCGGTGGTCAATGCTATGTTTTGTGAGGAAGAGGTGAATGCGGCGCATAGTCTAGGGAGCATCGGCGCCGACGAGTAGGGCGCGAAGAGCGGGCTCGGCGAGGGCAGCTGCAGCGGCGGGCAGGCGGCGGCGCCGAACAGCGAGCCCATGCGGCTGAGGAAGGGCGACGCGTTGGGCGGGTACGTGGCGTACTGGTTGAGCGGCATGCTGGGCTCGACGGCGCACGAGTACGCCGGCACGGGCGGGTACGACGCCAGTTCGGGCGCCAGCAGGCCCGCGTGCGCCGCCATCAGCACTCGCTCGCGCTCCGCCGTCATCTCCGACAGGGAGCACGAGCTCGAGCCGGACGAGCGCCGCGTCGCGATCTTGCTCTCGCGCCACTTCTCCTGGCTCAGGTAGCCGGTCTCCGGCGAGGGCACCGGCACCACGCAGTTGTTGTTCTCCATCACTTGAGAGTCGTTGGTGCCCTCCACGTCAATGGTCGTCGTCGACGTCGAGTTGTCCACTATCAGCACGGACGGCTGTGACGAGTCGTCGCTTTGCTTCGACAGCGACATCGTGTCGCCCGACGTCAGCTCCGACTGGACGGTGGACGGCTCCTTTATCTCCGACATGTACTGCTCGTTGTGCTCATAGTTTGACTGTTCTCGCTCCAGGTACATATCGTGGGTGAGGTGCATAGGCGCCCACTTCTCGTTGCTGGTCATGGGTATGGGATGGTGGTAATCGTCCTGCAAGAGCATGGGGCGCGGCAGGTCGTGGTGCGGCCCGTGGCTCTGCGCGAGGTGGTTGCTGTGCTCGATCGGCGCGCACGGCAGAAGCGGGGCAACCGGCGGCCGCACCATCTCCATCTCGCTTCTGCGCTCTAACTCGCTCTGGTGCGCATCTCGCAAACGATCTTCTTCTCTATGATCTATTAGATCATTCGTAGGCACTCCATGTTGTTCCTGAGACAAGTTCTCAGTAGGTGGCTTTTTGTTACTGAGCTGCATTCGAAGGCGATCAACCAAATTTAGAGTTTCTTGTACTCCTTGCTCCTTAGAATCTTCCTTAAAGAAGAACTCCGGGTACGATGAGAAGGGTTTCATCAGATCGTCGTCGTGATTAAATCCGTCGTCGACAGATATCATATCGAACCCGAACATTTCATCTTTTTGTTGAGGGGAGAAAATAGATCGATTAGGATACGGATTTACAGTGGATGGTATCTTGGCACTTTTCGAAATTTCCACGCCTTGAATTTGACTGGCGTCTTGAGCGATGTCTATTGCGGTGCGCTTTTTCATGTTTTTCACAGTCGGATTTTCTGTTTCTACTGAATCTATCGTAATGCTTCTTGCGTCCATAGGCGTCCTAGGAGATTTGATCATAGTATTTTCATTTAGGTTGGCTTGGATCTTTGCAATCATTTTGACGCTTGATTTTTCAGTACATTCTGCTTCAAATGTTTTATCGTCAGTCATGTATTTGTCGTGCCCGCCCGGCTTCTCTATCTGCGGCGGGACGACCGTTGGGCTTGGAGCCTTGGGCAGCCAATGTTTGTTGTTATCATTGTAATCTTCACTGAGTATAATGGAACTCTTATCTTCAATATCCGGTGGCGGCGGGTCTAGGGGCAAAGGAGGCGCAACGGCCGGCTTCATGCAGGGAGACAGGCTGGCGCGGATCGGGATCGAGTTCGGCGATTCATATCGGCTTTGCCGCCTGAGCCGGGGACTCTCGGCCGGCAGCGGCGGCTGAATCTCCTTTGTTTCTTTGGCACTTAGCCGTCTGTCGGAAATGTTCTTTTGCTTTGGTTCAGGAGTTCTCTTCGGACTGTCTAGTAGTTCAGTTTTAATAGCCACCCTATCTATGACCAAATTGTGTTTGTCGTCGATGGGAGGTTCGTTCGGCGGCAGAGGAATCTCCTCGTGGTCGTGACCCTCCATGGTGCAAGTGCGCGTTAGAATGGGCGCGTCTGGCGGCCGCTCCGCAGGCGGAAGTTGAGCGGGCTCGCGAGGCGACGCAAGGGGCGCGACACCAGGCGGTTCTCGAGGTCCGGCATCAGCGTTATCAAGCAGATCTCCGCCTGCAGCAGTGCCTCCGGGCCCAGTACATGCGGCTCGAGCTGGTTCCTCTCCTTGAGCAGCCGCGGATGTATCCCCGCACTCGGAATCCCGTTCGGAAGTTTTAAGCTTCTTGTCAGGGGCCTTGCGAGGGGACACATCGTTGGAGGTGCTCTTTCCCTTTCTGCGTCGGCGGGGCCGCTTGGGCGTGGGGCTCGAGGAGCCGGATCTTTCGGAGTGCGAGCTCTCTGTATCACTCGAGGCGCTAGTAGACGAGAGCGGTCTTGACACCTTGTCGAGAAAGGGCAAGTCCAGGATGGGTCTAGAGCCAGGAGGCGAGAACATAGAAGGCTGGCGCGGGCCGAGCTTAATCTCACGCGCCTTGGCGGTCGGCTTGGGTCCGGAGGCAGCTCTACCGCCCTCTTCGTCCGAAGAAGATGAGCAAGACGAGCTACTGCTAGAAGAAGATGATGATGACGAGCTATCTTTTGATGTAGACTTCCTCTTGAGCTCATCGGACGACTTGGAATCTTCCTTTTTCTTGTTAACGCCCTCCGCACTTTCAGGAGCCGGCACTTTGCTCCCGATGTTCTTGATGTGCGCTGCTGCTTTCTTTGCGGCCTGCCGCTGCGGCACATAAGCAATAGTGTCCTTATCATCTTTGGATGATTTTCTAGCAATCTTTGCAGGCGGACTTTTGATCTCCTTTCCTTTACCTTTGCCTTTACCTTTCCCTTTCGGGTCTTCAGGAGATCGCTCTGGAGCACCGGTTTCTTCCTTCTTACCTGAAGTGGTCGAACGCATATTCTCAGACGCTTTCTTAGCGGCTTGCCTTTGAGGTACGATCCCAGGATGGTCATTTTGTTTCAAGTGTTTGCCATCTTTACGACTTTGCGACTCATCTTCGGAAACTTGCATTTTGACGGCCACAGGGAGTTTCTTGTTATTTGATGGTTTTCGCCCCCTTTTCTTTGGAGCAAGCTTCCCTTCTTCTTCTTGTTGTTGTTCTTTCTTGTCAGCATGAACAAACTCCTTCATAGCTCCCTTTGTCCTAAATGATTGCTGGGAATCATTGCTAGGAGATTTAATTCTATCGCCCTTGACTTTATAATCTTCAGATATTTCTTTCTTCTCATCAGAAGATTCATTGCTGCTTGTTGAATAAATGTCTACTGGGAATTTAACAGTTCTTGTTGCTTTGATATGATCCAGATCCAGGTCGTCACTTTCGCTGCCTGATATGCCGAGTCTACCTGCTGCCATTTCTTTTTCCAATTGTCGAAGAGTTTTGCTGGTTGGATGCTCTTTCTTTGAGATTCCAGAAGTGCTAGGCATTGGTTCTTTATTTCTCTTCGAGGCAGTGGATGTGCTGGCAATCGGCTCTTTTTCCTTCTTAACGGTTCCAAACGAGCTAGAAGTCGAGTCTTTCTCCTTCTTGCTGCCTCCAGAGGTGCTTGATAGTCGATCTCTCTTTGAGGTACCAGGAATGCTCGCTATATCTTTATCCTTCTTAGAGCTTCCGGAAGTGCTAGGCACAGGTTCTTTCTCTTTCTTTATTACTCCTGACGAGCTAAGTGATCTTTCCCTCTTCGACGCTCCAGAAGCACTGGAACTCTGATGTTTATCTTTCTTTGAGATTCCGGAAATGCTCGGCACAGGCTCTTTCTTCGTTGAGATAGATTTATCTCTCTTCGAGCATCTAGTAGGCGATTCGTCTTCGGTGCTACTTTCCACCATCGCCTTTGACTGTGGCACTTTCTTCTTTTTCCTATCATTCTTTTTGGGAGACTGAGCTTTAAGAACCTTCTTGGGTTTCGCTTTAGGAGATACCTTCTTCTTTGGAGAAGTGGAATTTTTCTTCTTAGTGTCACCGCCATCATCCGTGCTTGAACCGATAGCACGCGCTCGATATTTGGAATTGGGTGCGATTTCCGATTCACTCTCTTCGCTCGATATTCCGCTGATGCCGCTGCCGCTGCGGCGTGTGCCATTAACGTAATGCTTCTTGTAGGGGTTGGCTTTAGTGCGGCGCGCTAGACCGTTGCGGTCTTTCTTCTTGTCGTCACTGGATTCCGCACGATGAGGCGCGATCTTGGCGAGAAGCGCCTCAAAGTCTTTTTGGTGGTCAGCGGCGCCAGGGTGCGAGTAAAGCCTGTCGTAAATCGAAGGGCCGTGGTTCGCCTCGATGATGGCATTCATCTCATCCTTCGGCATGTCGACACCGGAGGAGAGCACCGCTACTTGTTTATGAAACGTTTGTTCTCTCTGCCTGAAGAAAGATCGCGAAAGTTTCTCTCTCCTGCTGACCATGTAGCAGAGGTTCCGCACTCGCTCGAGGTCCTGCCTCAGCTGGACGAACATCTTCATCTTGTCGAGGTCAGCCTGCTCCTGGCGATGCGACATCAGCTCGCTGTCGTCCGACTTGGGCGGCAGCAGTGGCCGGTTGTGGCTCGAGCGCCGCTTCAGCTTCCAATAGTTGTAGATGTAGTTGATGGCGTCCTGGTCTACGTCCAGCAGGTGCGAGCTGATGTCCTTGATGCTGACGTGCTTCTCGAACTCCTTCTCGATCTCGTGGAGGCGAGCCGTGCGCGCCTGCGTCTTCTCTTCCGACGTCATATCCTTGCGCCGCTTCTTCTTCACTTCCTCCTCCTCCGAACCAGAGCCGGTACACTTTTCCTTCTTAGAATTAACACTATGCTTTTGACAATAGGATCGCAGTTTGACACCGTCATCTGCATTTTCGTCCTCGATAATTGCTCGCATTTCAAGTCCATGTTTAAACGCGCAGGTAACGTGATACGCAGTTTTACAGCTCTTGACAGAACATTGAATGCAAGCCCCTTTACGCTCCCTACATAGCACACATAATAGAGACCACCGCGATGAAGGTATTGATGATATTTTTGTGATTGGTTCCATTTTCTCTGCGCAACCGATAGATACCTCCGGAATCCAAAGAACGCAGCTGACATGGGCCCATTTGTGGCCCGAGGGAGTACATTTCATGGCACCTCCCAGGTTCGGGCAAAGGACGCAGGTAGGCTTCACGCTGTCCCCGCACGGTCTGCACAGCCACTGCCCTGTAACACAAAGGACCCAATCAATAACACTCTGCGTGGTTACTCCCCGTTACTTGTTTCATTTAGCCAGAGAAGTATAATTATCGTATTAGTTTATGAATCGTTCGTCCTGGAAATGTGTCGGGGAGGCCTATGTCCAGCAGTTGACTTTTTAGGCTGATAATGATGATGATTATGAAATTGTCGGTATTGATGATAAAGACTGAAGTTAACAGAAATTTCGTACATTGTCTCAATATATTTAGTTAGATGATTATTTTTACTCTCTTCGTTCGACATTCCTCATCTCGGTGCTTACTTTTTACTATAATATACTTATATAACACACTACTACTGTATTCATTTATACCATGAGCATACGTACCATCTGGAATGACAGTTATGCCGTAGCACGCTTGGTGAACACAGATATTACACGAATCACAAAACACCATCTCGTTGCCATCTTCAGAATCTGGAGATCGACAAACGTCGCATATAACGTTCTCGTCGTACTCTATACCGAGTCCCTCCTCGGATTTCATTATAGCCTGGATTTTGTCCCATGTTCGAACCTGTAATGAAGAAATGTATAGA
This sequence comes from Thera obeliscata, assembly GCA_947578465.1. NCBI lineage: Eukaryota > Metazoa > Arthropoda > Insecta > Lepidoptera > Geometridae > Thera > Thera obeliscata. Next base: position 4,509,183 of record OX387922.1, on the reverse strand, counting down.
TTAGCATAGGAATTAGAACATACTAAGAAGGCTCGGCGAAACGGTTTTTTTATGAGAAAAGTTGATGGATCAAGCACATAAGTCACCTAATTTTGAGCGGTTATTTCTGCATTAACTCACGAAGTACGTCCACTGGATGTGGTTTACGTACACTACGCTTAGCACTCTAGACGTACAGTTACCCAGTTTTTTTTTTTATTTATTTATGTTTTAATTTAAACAATACATAATCTAATTATTATAAAAAGCACTAAAGAAACCACCAGGTTTGTAGGAGGGGGGGTAATGCTTATAGAGAGCCATAAGTCGATATCGAGCTTCTAAAAAGTACAGAATATTTCTAATAAACAGTGGGTGTCAATGCCTCATGGACTTTTGTTAGATTTTTAAGGTTTCGTTTTAATTAGTTTTAGTCTTTATTCACTTTATGTTTTTTTTTGTTATTTAAGTTATAGTTAAATATAATAAAGATTATGCCGAATTTTCTCTATAATATTTAGTTATTGGTAGCTTTCTATAGTAGTTATGTGAGATTTTAATTTAGACTTAGGCCCGTATTCCGAAACAGTGCTTGAGTCTGAGTCGAGCATTAGATTGTATGACAGTTCTCCATTGAAAAGTGCCAATAATCTAGCTGCTTGAGGCTCGACTCCGACCCAAGCACTGTTTCGGAATACGGGCCTTAATGATTTGACAACTGATGCTGTTGATTAATTCAGTTGGCAATTTGTATAAAAGACGAGGAACCAGGTAAGCAGCGGTCCTCAACTCGTAAGTGTTCCGATCGCGCGACACTACAACCGGTTTTGAGCAACCGCCCGCGTGATACAGGGTGTTTAACTTCTTGCTTGAGTGTTTCATTGAAATAGTGTTCTTTAAGTAAGTTATATTTAAAGACCTACGAGTTTGTGCGTGCACCTCAACTCTTATACTCTTTCCAACCAAAGCACAGTAATACGAGGATCGTTGCTTAGCGGTGGAAGGTACAGTGACAGTACTTCCCTAGACCACAAAGACCTATCAAAATTACTATATGTGGCCGATTGTGGCCCATGATGTGTCAATGACACGACTTTCGAATTCTCTTATAGTCTGTATTAAACTAAAATCAGGATGCCCCCAATAAATAAACCTATTCGCAATTTGTTTGCAACTCCTACCAGCTAGACTGACCCGATCGCATAAGAGTCTTCAAACTTACCATGCACCTAACTTTGTTTGCTTAACAGCTGATACTGAAGTGCTCTCCAGTTATTGTGTACCTAATTAGTTATATTAAAGCGATCCTTTCCAATAAAGGCCGACTTGATTCGATTTTAAGTTCTACACCGTTGTGTAGAATATTAAAAGTAAGTAGCTGACCATGATGCGATGTTTATTATTTAAGAGTTGAACGACGCAGGCATGGAACGGACGATGAAATTACAGGCTCAGGCGTAACATTTGTACGCCTGAAGTTGATGGATGCATCGTAGGCACATGCCTAACGAGCGTGACTTGCTAGGTAGTTCTTTATTTTATGGTGATGGTAGCCACCAACAATCAACTGACATTATGCTTGTTTATTAGAGAGCACTGGTGGTCTAGTGGTAGCGGCCCCGCCTTCCGATCCTAAGTTCGTTGGTTCAAATCCAGTCGTGTACCAATATTTTTTTCTATCGAAAAATGTATGCACTATGCCAGTACTCTCAAAACGATGAAGGAAAACAACGTGAGGAAACCGGCGTGTCGTAGAACCTCAAAAAATATATGGCCAACACACACGTCAGGCGCCACGCAAAAAGGGCCCGCCAGCGGCCTACTTGCGGAAAACCAGTCCGCACATCAAGTACGGATGATGAAGTTGCCGAACATTTTTGCTTGTTTATTTTAATAGGCTAGTGAGTGTTGATGACTTAAATTGCCCGTGCATCTCGAGGATCGTACACCGGAGATTTAAAGAAAACACTGCATGATAAAATATATTTTCATTGCTCATACTCGGAAAGTAGGTCTGAAGTTGCCTGAGGGGCCTAATTGAAAGTAATACTTTCAGTCCTAGGGAGAATCGCTTTCTACTGACAGCTGTCAAATTATAAAAAAAACAAGTTCTATTTTCACATTTTTATTCAAGAATGTTCCAACTTTCTAAAGTCTTTCTAACTGCAAGGAGGTTATTGAACCAAATTCCAACTTTTTATTCAGCAAGGAGGTTGGAAACCCATTACAACGGTAAGAAGTTCAAAAAGTCTAATTAGAGCGCGATGTAAAATTTAAATTTAAATAACATAAAGATAGTATTAAATAAAGAAAATATTTTCTAAATGACTTTATTATTATTTACCTTCAACTATTTCTTTACAATAACATAGATTTGAGCAATAAATTACCATTTTTTAAATAATGAAAATGAAAATAATGGCTGAATAATGATGGCCAGCCGAAGGCCCGCCAGAGAAACAAAAAAAAAAGCGGAAAGGCGGCAATTCAATCTTGATTTTCACTCATTTTTCTATCATGTTTTTATTTTTACTTTCCTTGTATTTGTAGTGAAAAGAACAGTGTTTACCTCGGGTGAAAGACTTATTTAAGTCCCTCAAGCTCCATTGGCGCCCTCGCTACGCTCTGGCGCCAAACCCGTCTCGGGACTCAAAAACGTGACTTTCAATCCTCAGGTCAGAAACAGAGGACTACGTTTAAATAGACTCAACCGCCAATCGCATTTACTCTCGACGGATTTAACAAGCGTCCGGTTCGCATTAGAGGTGTAACCAGTGTCGAGGTTCAATTACTTTTCATTTGACCTATTTCCACGTCGCAGGAGAAAATCGATAGTGAATTCTGTTTGATAGCTAGGGATGATTGAAAACTAGTACATGTATTGCAGACATGGGCGTTTGCATTTGTAAATAATTAATACAGCTTATGGGGTAACTTGTCACTCTCGCCCCTAGTGCCTAGCTGGGTTTCCCCAGCATAAATGTTCGGTGTCAATACTTGTGAAACTGATATAAGCCAATTCTAATGATGATTCCATTACCGTTTGAGAAACAAGTATTGGATCTATGTGATTTTTTTAAGAGATCGAGTTCACGACCAACTTCAAACCCGCGACTGGTAGAATAGATCAGAAAGCGAGTTACTTGTAACCAACTAGACCGTCAGTGCTTTACAGATTTGACATATTACAAACTGATACCCCAGTATTTTTGTTTCAAAACAAATACAAAAATACGCAAAAGCAACCTGTTGCCCTGATAACAGACGCAAGCTAAACTAGGAGAAATATACTACTTCCCGTGAAGATAGGTCATACCAACACTGTAAGCAGGATATTGAATTGCTCGAATAAATCTCTCTCGTTCGCATGGATGATTCACAGTAATTGTGAGATCTTAAGACCTATAAAGCTTCAAGTAGAAGTCCGTACTAAGAAATCCGTATTTTATCACGACGATTCATAATTATAAAGATTATTGCAAATAATTAGATGCGAAATCCACCTTTAAAATGTTGACTTTTTGCAATTTTTTGTTGAGCAGTTTTTTCAAAACTAGTATTTCATTAGAAACGTTACATTTTGTGTAGTATTTTATTCATCACACATGAATCGACGTATATGGCTAAACACAAATGCATCGTAACCCAACAACATTCACAATTTCAATTCGCGCTTCAAAACCAAAAAAACTGGTGGAAAAAGGGGCAGAGTCTGAAATTAGAATCATACAACAAGATGCTTTAGTTAGAAACATAATTTCAAATTTGACGCTTTTAGATCGTTCTCGCGAAATATTAGAGAAAACTTCTGTACGCTCACCAGATGGATAAAAGTTTGCAACCAAAATAGAATTGCTTGAACGAGCAATACCATTAGTAAGTAGTTACCTACCCTCTTATTCATATTGGCCACTGAGGGCTTCAATAGCTTAACGGCCGCTAAGTCTATTGCCATCTCGTTTTGTTGACATGAAAGCGACAGTGTCAAGAATATTTTGTACAGCTGCATAAGTGCCTTGACTGCAATCAAATGGTAAAAGGGTAGGATACTACTTTGACTGCTTAGTATCTCGTTGCAATCAAAACCTAGTCGCATCTGTCAATTTCGACATTATTTTAAGATGGTACTGCAATCAAAAAAAAATTGACAAGGAACGATTGCAAAAAGACTAAATATTGACGTAATCAATATGAAATAGCGAATAGGAACTTCGATTTGTGACATATTTATGGCAATAGATAAAAATTACGGTATTATAATAAAAAATATGTTAGTTTCAAACTTTTGATTGCAACAGAATTACAAAATCGGTCAGCTGTCGCGAGACACGTAAGGCACTTGCCGTCGAACGTCAGGCGTAGACATGGCACGGGCGGACTTAATGCATAATAAAGCGTAATAATTATATATCCATGTGGATAAAGTTAATTTAAAATTCAAGTAAGTACATTAGGTATTTAAGTACAAAAGGGTTTACAAATGACTCAAGTGGTTTTTATTTGATTCACTAAAAACTTGACCACTTTGAAACGGTAAAGTCAAGGAATGGTTGAGTTTTACAATGAATTTTAAATGTATCGTTTTCAGGAAGCCACCCCAGCATCTAGTTCGTTGTTCTTGAGTATGATTAGTATGAACTATTGATTGCTTTTGTCAAAATCAATGGGAAAAACTGGGAGCCATGCGACGCACGCAAACACTAAGCGGCTCCGTTCAATCTTATACCTTTAAACGAGAAAATCTTGTATATATATATATATTTAGGATCTCGGAAACTGCGCCAACAATTTTCACGAAATTTAGTATACAGAGGTTTTCGGGGGCGATAAATTGATCTAGCTAGGATTCATTTTAAGAAAATGATTATTTCATTCCGAGTTCAATAATTAAACATAAACTGAATATGTGACTGCTCCTGCCATATTGACGATTGTGAGCAACTAACTACAAGCATATCCAGCAGATGGCGTTAACCAATAAAGATGACTCTTATGATTTCTTAAAAATACAAATTAACAATAAAAAATACCGAGCGAAGCTCGGTCACCAACTGCTAGTTTAAATAATATGAAAATGTATCGTTACTGAATTCTATTGATGAATTGTTTGCACTGACAATAGTAAAAGTGATTTTAAATATTCGTGTCACTCTGCCAACGAAACGAGTTCTTCATCTTCCTCTTACGTCAAAACTTCCATCAATGCGCATACAAACAAACGTCCAGTATTCCTTATTGGTATCCAAGAAATAATTGAACGGGGTTGCTGACTCGTACACCCGTACAAATTACAAGCACCAACCCCTTTCAATTAATGTGTACCGTCTGAAGACTGTATCGATTGAATGTCTTTAAATAGCAACAGCCCCGTTGCACCGATAACCATTAATTATTTGTGAAGTGATTAACTTGACGCAGGCACTATTCAATAAATGTGGATGTAACTATTACCGCTTTTGTAATTGATAGGTTTGACTGACCACGAGCTAGTTAATATTAACGCCGGAGTCATAATTAATAATAAATAATAAATAAATATTGTGGACAATTCAAACAACACTACCCAGCCCCAAACTAAGCAGAGCTTGTAATATGGGAACCAGATAGCTGATATAATACTTGAATACATTTTTTTTTTGTAAATACATACTTAGCATACAATATAACACCCAGACAGAGAACAAACATTTATGTTTACCTCACAAATATTTGTTCTCGGTGGGGATCGAACCCACGACCTACGGCGCAGAAGGCAGAGCTACTACCAACTGAGCTGGAAGCCAGTCAATCATAATTATCACTATGATCAGCCTGAAGAAGTCTACCGCTGGATATTAGGTTTCATACATTTCGGAAAAGAAAATACTGAGCCACCCCTAAGTAGTGGATTGACTAATTAATATTTTGTAATGCAATTTTTATTTTAGATATGGTTTGACTGACGACGAGCTAGTTAATATTAGCGCCAAAGTCATAATTATCACTATGATCAGCCTGAAGAAGTCTACCGCTGGATATTAGGTTTCATACATTTCGGAAAAGAAAATACTGAGCCACCCCTAAGTAGTGGATTGACTAATTCATATTTTGTAATGCAATTTTTATTTTAGATATGTTTTGACTGACGAAGAGCTAGTTAATATTAGCGCCAAAGTCATAATTATCACTATGATCAGCCTGAAGAAGTCTACCGCTGGATATTAGGTTTCATACATTTCGGAAAAGAAAATACTGAGCCACCCCTAAGTAGTGGATTGACTAATTTATATTTTGTAATGCAATTTTTAATTTAGGTATTACAGTTTTGTATGTCATGCTAAGAATAACTACTTTAAGTTTTTTTTTGTGATTTGTATTGCGTATTCTGACGTAACTAAGACCATGCGTGTAAGCTATAAACATAATTATAAGTTTAAAAAACTAGAGAAACCGACTTCATTGCCAAACGGCTAAACCGATTTTAATCAAATTTGTTTGGGACAATCTGGACGTAAGAATAACCTTCCAAATAAAAAAATAATTATCTAAATCGGATCATAAATGACGGAGGCATGCAGTTACAAACATTAAAAAAAAATATTTAAAAAAAATGGCAGCACCGATTTTAATAAAATTAAAATGGGATCAATTTCGAAGCAGTACCTTTCAGATAAAAAAATAAATTTTCAAATCGGCTCACAAATGACGAAGTTATGCGGTATCAAACATATAAAAAAAAAATACAACCGAATTGAGAACCTCCTCCTTTTTGACTGGAAGTCAGTTAAAAATGAAATGTAATATGTGTAAAGTTAAAAACTCTAGCGGCATATGAAAACGTTTTTGTCGTGTAAAAGTACGTAACGAAATTAACTTTCAAAATAAACGTTAGTAGTTTTTAAGTTGGTAATTTGAAACACCAATATTACTATTGAGCTCCGTTTTGTTAAAATTTTAATGACGTCATAGTTCGGTTAGGGTTGATAATTAGCTAGATCGCGAATGTCGCGCGAGTTTGGGACGAAACACAAGTATGTATAATAAATTTAAAATTAATTTCTAACACTAGCATAAATAATCAATGTAACATAAATTACTGTCTAGGAGGGTATAATCAAACACATTATTATAATCTTAGGTTTTTTTTTTTCTAGAAAAGTATATTCCATATACTTTTGGTTAGTTTTGTTCACTTTGGTCCAATAACTTATTTATTTGAGAATTATCCACTCCACTTTTATAGTTTCTATAGTTTCTCACCAAATCCCACCGTGCAGTTCTTTATAATATTAATACACTACACTGCCACTATTATCACGCAACTTTTTAGTAAAAGATTAACAACTATCGGAACGAAAGGTTCAGGCGGACCGCTTGAGCGGCGCCTTATCGCGGACTGACTTTTAGTGCTCCCCGCCAACTGCGTTTATACACCCTTACCGTCAGCAAAATCATAACACTACCTCGATTCTAAGTTGTGTCTTGAGTTACGCTCACTCTGGTATGTGCCGTGCGAGACCGTTTTCCACGATACGGTAAGCGCGCGGGGATATTAAGAAGTCTCGTGTCTGCACCCAAATACGAGCTTGCACGGCACGGCCTTCAGGAGTTAATATAAATCATAGATTAGGAGGTGTTGTCAAGCCAAAAAATATTTAAACATGTATTATGTATCGCAAAAAATACTTTGAAACGTCTTGTAGCCAGATCTAGATCTAGATGCCAGTTACAACGCATCCAAGCCTAGAAGATAGACAGATGACACTTAATTGTATTTACACATGGATACTTAAAAGAACTAGGCGTAACAAAATAAAGTACAATGGGAGGCCTTATAGCTGAAAGCGAGATCTTCCTGGCAACCTTATGGGTCAATAAAAAGCTTAGTTTGGGGCTAGATAGTGTTGTGAGGATTATTTACAATATTTATTATTATAAAACAAATTTTATTCTGAGAATGTAAGATTGAATTGAAATTTTCCGTCTCAAGATGTTGTATGTACCGAATGGAAAAAGCACTCACGAAAGTCGTCAACATCTATTGAATTATAGAACAGATATTCTGACAGTTTTTGTGTGTGTGATATTTATTTTTTATTTTATGTAAATAAAAAGGTATAAGGTATATTTTATCTACGAGTTTTCTAATTTTAACTTTGCGATTTGGTCCGTGGGGAGCTAAGTCCATACTTATGGGATGCAATTTATTATTTCATATACATCTCATTGAGTACCTTTGCTAAATTTCAGATCTTTAGCACTAGTTTTTGATATTTCGTGATGAGTGAGTGGACTACTTCTTTATAAATATTAGTTCATTGAGAATAGTTCCCCAAACATATACTGAACATGATAGTAGGGTGTTTATAATGGAACTAAAACATAGACTTCAGTTATTTTCTAAGAAGATGTTTGTAAAGACTATATAAAGAACTTGGTTAAAAAAACGCATGAAAAACAAGCGTGGTGGACAAAAGACTAAAAATGCGCATTGTAATAACTCCTTACAATAAACATAAACCAATTTAAGATGAGCTTCTATTGGTTGAAACTTTATTGGCGATTCAGTTTTGGTTATAGACGATGAAAAAAAGACTACTTTATTTTGATTTATCGTATTCAAGGAACTTTTCAACTCTGGATATTTTCCTCAAGGTAAAGTCATTCCCAAAGTCGTATTTTTCTTGGTGTAAGATGAATTCGTTATATTTTTATTAAATTTTTCAGAAAGACTTTTTTTATCCCAATAACTGTAATGCTAAAAAAATTACGACCAGTGTCGAACATGGTCGTAGAAACGGTCATGGCGGAAGAATGGTCGTAGATGCGTCCATGCTACATTTGAAATTAACCCTTTTTTAACAAAGCATAACTCTATTCATATTTAAATTATCGTTATACGGAAGAAACGAGTATTTATCGCATTAATTTAAAAAGTGCTAAATGATCATCACTTATAAATAAATTGAAATACTTATTTATTATTGCCGACTGTTACATGGAGTGGCGTAACCACTGACACCCCTAAACTCTGTTGCACTATTTAGTCAGAATAGCTGTAGCCCTTGCGTTTCGCGTCGGATTGAGGTCAAATATTTAATTGGGATAAATTCATCCTGAAATCAATTAATACGAAAACGTGGCGACATGACGTCGTAACCGACTGAGAGGATGCCAGGAGGCCGGCAGAATTGCCAGCTGCACGTAAATTAAATATATTTTAAAAGAAAAATGAAATAATAATTAATAGCCATACTTATAAATGTTTTTTAAATTTAATAACTGCCTAAAGTTAGCCCTGTCAAGGTTTGTTATTACCCAGTGGTAAGAGATGGCATATAAGTAAATCCATAACTATTTAATTAAGTATAAAATATCATCGAGATATTTCTAATTACGACTACAATCGAATGAAACTGTACTTTTTTTAATAATAAAATTAATCAAATTTCATTACATTTTGAATAAAAAACCGTCGTTATTACATGTGAAAAAACACACGTTCCGAGCGCGCGTTTGAAATGCTTTTAAAAATACAACCGAATTGTGAATCTCCTCTTTCTTTATTTGAAGTCGGTTTAAAAGTAGCCGTAGTAAACGTAACAGATTGTGCCCGTGCTTTTGCATAGATTCAGCAACATGACTGCATCGCCACGAACGCTCCTTCATGTGATTTCGTATATTTTGTTGCAATCAAAACCTAGTCGCATCCGTTAGTTATGACATTATTTTGAGCTTCGATTGCAATAATAAACGAATTAAAACAAAACTTATCTTTGACAAGAGAGGATTGCAATAAAATTGAATGTTGACGCAATAAACATGAGAAAGCAAATAGGAACTTCGTATATATAGGTAATTTGGTTTTCGTGCGCGAGACCGACTCGCACTTGGCGGATTTTCTAGTGAAAAGTGCGTTTTGACTATATTTTAACTGGTTAATCAGAGAATCTACGTCTTAACAGTTTTATTGTTCACTGACAACATAATACCACTACTTAGGACGATGACGGAGTTTCATACCGCTCAGTGAGGCGGACACTTTCTGGATACTCACGACATTATATTATGATTCGATTATAAATGCTTTGACAGATATTATATTGCCATTGGTTGACAGGAAGGGGCATTGATAAAACTATCAGAAAATCATACGTTTGCGATCTCAAACTGGGAACATTATCTATGTTATATTCTCAATAGTGTTCTCAGATGTTTTGCACAGCTGTTATTGCAAAGGGGTGCAAATCTTTTATGTTGAAAGTTCACGGGATTCTTATAGGAAACCGGATTTGGATTACGAGCGAGCACAAAACATGAATTATTCGTCCCTGGGAGAACTATTGAATGCCATACATTAAATATGCACGTTGTTCGACAGAACTGTTAAAAGACTTCATAATAGCAAGGTCGCTTCGATTTGTAGTTTTTTTTTGTATAACAGACAGCATCGAAAATTCCTGCACATCACTAAACCAACAGTAGTTTCTTGTTGAGATTTGGTCTTTTGAGTTGAAGCTAAAATTGAGCATTCCAATCCAAGACATATTGTGATTTTTGATACAAAGCAGTCTCAACATAACAAAAAAGCAGCCAAGTGCGAGTCGGACTCGCCCATGAAGGGTTCCGTAGCATCAAATAACATAATATAAAGGTTTTTGTAGTTCGTCGAAAGGTAAATTGCGGTTTACGATTTATGACGTATAAAAAAAAAACTACTGACTAGATCTCGTTCAAACCAAATATCGTTGGAAGTTTGCATAGTAATGTACAACATATATTTTTTTTAGTTTTATCGTTCTCTTATTTTTGAAGTTAGAGGGGGGGGGACCAACTTTTTTCCACTTTGGTTAAAACCTCTTTACAAAACGCTAACACGACACCTTATGTCTTACACGACACCAAAAATGGTGTTGCAAAACTCTGAATAGCCAGCCCCTCAGAGGGGCTATTCTGACTTTTGCAACACCATTTTTGGTGTCGTGTAAGACATAAGGTGTCGTGTTAGCGTTTTGTAAAGAGGTTTTAACCTCTTTACAATCCCGATTTTGTATGAAAAACGATGAGCGCCTCTGACGGGCTTTGCGAGAAATAATATTGCTACGTATCTTCACTTACTATTGCTAACACCGGTGATAGTCTATCGTCAACACCAAAATCGTACTAAATCTTTTCGTTAGCTTCAAGATTCTGACGGTTTTTGTGTAAAATGCTATTCTTAGTTTCGGAATGTATTTGACAGCTTCACGATCGATCAATCAAAATGAATTAGTAAACAAACATTTATTTGTGCATTTTTGAAGTCAATAATTGCTTTTGAGAATGTCTGCAAGATGTTATTTTGCAATGCGGATGGTCGAGAAAAACCGGGTTCGTAAATTACGGGAACTGCGGGCTGGTTTACGGAAAGCTTTCAATCCTATCGAAGATCTTCCGGAGACCATATTTTGTCGTCGGTATCGTTTGTCCAAGGTTGCCTTCGCGTTCTTATGCGAAGAGTTGCGACAGCATAACGACCTAAAGTCTTCGCAGCGCGTGAGCTTTGAATTAAAGGTGAGTTATGTTATTTTCATTAATGTGTACCTACCACCTAAGATTACCAACCCGGTATTACTGCTTATGTAGGTACGTACAAAGGTGTCCCTCAGGAAAACATCCTAACTATATGGTAACTATTTAAGTACTTTAGATTTTTACATAGAAGATACCTATTTTTGTTTGAGCTTCGTAATAAAAATTATCAACATCATTTCAGGTGACTCTGGATACCCACAGTGGCCTTGGCTCATGACACCATTCTTAAATGTTACTGCAACTCCCCAGAAAGAATGTACAACCAGAAGCATATGAAAGCCTTGGTCACAATAGAAAACACTTTTGGCTGGTTAAAAACAGTTGTCGTTGGGCAAGGATAGGGTCTTGCACTACAAGCCAAACAAATGTGCACAGATCATACAGGCTTGTTGTGTACTTCTCAACTTAGGCCTTGATTTTGATTGTTCAGATCCCGAAGAAGATCTAGTTATCAAAAGCCAACATGTGAATTATTTGCAATGTCTGTACCTACCTACTATTCTCGTATCTTATTTTTATATGCTGTGTAGGTACTTTACTATTACTAAGCGTAGCGTGTGCGTGTTTTGTAAAAAGATCATACAAAAAAAGTAGGAACGAAGCCGTAGTTTGTTGCCTGTTCTTCTAGGCTTGGTCGCGTGGAACTGGCACCTAGACTCACTTAGCTTTAAGACGTTTCAAAGTGATCTTAGTAATACTGCAGAATAAATTCTTTTTTTTTATTTGAGTTTTAATTTAAATACGCCCTATACTCCAGATCGGTTTTAATAAATAAGTCTCCTGAGTTTGCTCGTGCGCGGCGTCGTGCTGGTGAGCGGTGGTGGCGGCGACCACGCCGTGGTGAAAAGCGCCGGCGAGGTGATGGTGCTGGATAGTGAAGTATTACATAACATCAGTGTAAATGTCTTTAGGGATCCGTAGTTCTGGATATCAGAACAGAACATATATATAGAGTATATAGCGTCTCAATTCATATTATGCTGAAAGCCCGCAGAATTCTAAGGATTTTTGGTAAACCAGATCTTAAAAAAGTCGAATACAACAAGAGTTACCTACGATTTGGCACGAAAAAAACTTCAAATGCTTCTCCTGTAGGCCTACCATGAGCTCTGTCAGGCTCTGTCTCTGGTTCTGGTTTTGAGTCTGTGTGAGTGTTGACTAAATAAATCCTAGCTCAAAACGTCATACACACAGTATAATGCACTGGTGAGCACTCACACAGACTCAAAACCAGAGCCAGACAGAGTTCATGGTAGGCATACTGAACAATCGTGAATTGTCAGTCAATTGAACCAGCAGTCATCTTTATGGTCTTTATTTTGAGGAATCTATGCCCGATCCATGTTGACAACTTGCTAAAAAAGAAGACTTCGTGTTAGATTCATTGCGGCCAACATCGAAATGTTTGCGTCTTATCACCATGTCAATTTGCCTAGGGTAGCACGAACACGAAGTAAAAAGTGAAGCTAACACCCAAAAGCTTGTCAATTCTTGGAATAAGCCCTCAGAACACATCACACGCTCACACACGCGCGTGTAAAATCGACATTCGTTTAGTATCTGTGCAAGCGCACACAGGCATGCGTGTACAAAACCACATAACTTGTGTATGCCAATCAATTTATTCTGAAGGTTTGAAGATCTAAAACAGGAAAAGATTTGAATCCCTTCTTGATTAAAAAGCAGCCAAGTGCGAGTCGGACTCGCCCATGAAGGGTTCCGTAGCACGACGAACTAAAAAAACCTTTATATTATGTTACTTGATGTAACATAATATGGTTCTTGTAGTTCGTCGAAAGGTAAATTGCGGTTTACGGTTTATGACGTATAAAAAAAAACTACTGACTAGATTTCGTTCAAACCAAATATCGTTTGAAGTTTGCACAGTAATGGGAATATAAACAACATATATTTTTTTAGTTTTATCATTCTCTTACTTTAGAAGTTAGAGGGGGGGGACCAACTTTTTTCCACTTTGGAAGTGTCTCTCGCGCAAACTATTCAGTTTAGAAAAAAACGATATTAGAAACCTCAACATCATTTTTGAAGACCTATTCATAGATACCCCACACGTATGGGTTCGATGAAAAAAACATTTTTGTGTTTCAGTTTCAAGTATAGGGACCCCCGAAATTTATAGTTTTTTTTTATTTTTATGTAAAAAAACTTAATGCGGTTCACAGAATACATCTACTCGCCAAGTTTCATCAGTCTAGCTCTTACGGTTTCGAAGAAAAATGGCTGTGACATACGGACGGACAGACAGAAATGACGAATCTATAAGGGTTCCGTTTTTGCCATTTGGCTACGGAACCCTAAAAATGACGTAGGTAGGCTGTGAGAATAGTCGGAATGGTTCACTTCAATATCTGTCATTTTTTTTATGAACACCTGGATATTTACCATGTTCGTCGTAGAACACATCTGTCAAGAACTGGATATTTATTCAACATCAGTCTCATCGATAAGAGACTGCCGGCAATACTTAAATTTTTCATCCGTTTCTTCTTTAATTAGGATAATTTAAAAGATCCACCGATTTTTCTATTTGCTCAACCTTTTAGAGAGAAGAACCAAAAACAAAAATTTATGAGTTTTGACTCCCGATTTTCGACATAATGTCTGGCCTGAGGCCGAGATTCATAGACCGAACTTTGACTTTACTTTGATGGAAAGTTCAACTTTCAACTAAAGTTATATTTCATAGTTCTGTCAAGCTCTTCTTTATTCATATCAAAATATTGATAGGAAACTTCAATAAACAAAGCTTACTTTGCGAAGACTGCTTTGCTGTAAAGCAAAGTGCGGTCTATGAATCTCAGCCTATGTCTGGCCAATAACATTTCGTTTGCTCGTAGAGACTTAAGTTTAGCCCATGATCATGGTAACTCATGATCATGGCAACTGTGCTGTAATATCGGGAGTTGAAGCTCACAAATCATGGTAAAAATAGTGTTCAAATCAAAACCATAATAGTTTCTAAAGTTATATTTGTCACAGTCCTCGTTCAAAAAGATTGTCATTGGCAATAACATTAAACGGCAAAACGCGAGTCTACGTGATGCGATCGATGCAATGCAATTACCTTACAAGTACACGTCGGGCTGGGAAGAACGAGGTGCAAAAATCAAATAAGGGGAGAGGACGTCCGGGCCAAGGAGTTGCCAACCGAATTACATTAACCGATATCGTCAAGTTTTTCACATCCAACTACACTATTTCTATGTCATATCATAAATAAAATAGATCGTAAACGTGAGACTTTGAAGTTATAGATTCAGAAGGTGAAAATGATCTTAAAATCAATAGATACATAGCTAAGTAACCTCGAACATTTGCGTTTTTATGTCTCTTATTTCAAAGAAATCAAAGCGGTCTTTATTTAGTAAAATCACAACGAAATCACGTCTGGGCAAAGTCTTATTATTGCTTCTGGGTATTTTTATTATTAGGGTTTATTTGTACCTTACCCTTTCAAATCACGTCTTTTTGTTCGCTACTTAACACATTTTGTAAACTCTTTTAGGTCTCCCGCGATACAGGCTAGTCCTAGTGCCGTGCGGGGTCCATTGCATATCTGGATATTTGTAAAACGTGTTTTCTCGAATAAATTATAGAATTTCTTTTTTTTTCTTATAAACTGAATCTAGGCGCCAGTTGCTCGCGACCAGAGCAACAAAAAGCATGGAAGATCAGACAAGATTCACGGCCTGGTTTCTATCTAAAAATATCAACTGCGCACTGTCAGGATACCTAAAGCAAAATAATGAACAATATACCTTCACGCAGTCCATCTCTTACCCGGAGAATCGAGCGTTTCAATAGATTGACGTCATTTTTCAGCTATGAGTA
This sequence comes from Thera obeliscata, assembly GCA_947578465.1. Taxonomy (NCBI): domain Eukaryota; kingdom Metazoa; phylum Arthropoda; class Insecta; order Lepidoptera; family Geometridae; genus Thera; species Thera obeliscata. Next base: position 4,493,799 of record OX387922.1, on the reverse strand, counting down.
CCTAAAGGGCACCCCCATTTTCAACTAAAGAGGAATAAGATATAGATACATTTACTAACCTCTAGTTCTTCGATAACTTTTTCAAGTTTTTCTTCGGTGATTGGGGCCGCCCCTGCTCTGGCCCGCTCGGCGTTCAGAAGTTTCAGCCAAGCAGTGTCAGCCGCATCTAAGTCATAGTTGCAAGCCGCCTCAGCACAAGCCGGCGTCGAACTCAGAAGGTGTTTCTCCGATTGGTAGTTAGAGTCACGAGTTAGATGAATGTATCTGTCTTTAGGCCTAGAAAAAAACAATAAACGCTGTCATTCAAGTTAAGAACACAATCATAAAACTAAACCAAACCAAACATGCTGAATGTTTATAGTTTTTGTTGCTTTTCGATGAGGGAATCGTAACTGGGCATAACTGTGTTTTACGCGATATATGGAATTGTACGATATAGAGCTGTTACAACAAATTAATAATATATTTTCAAATAATATGTTTTTATTTTATCTCCATAATTAGGAGACATACCAATTAGATTAAATACGTACGATGTAAAACATAACTAAATAATCTTAAAATATATGAAACGAATGTATATTTAAAAAAAAAAACACGTAGATAATTTACTTATAAGAATGAAATTTAAACCAACATTTTCCAAACAGATTAATTCGTCAGCACTCATTTCAGCAAAATAAGTTATTGTAACACTCGGTAAAGTATTTTAATTTTATCAATGCACAAAACTAACAAACAGTCACTCCCTCAAAAAAGTAATACACCAACAAAAAAAATTAAGTAAACACTATTACTTTTTAAAAACGAATTTATGTAAATAAATCCGGTTTTTGCAAAAAATAATAACCGCACGATGCTCTCTTGTTATTAGTTATTAGTAAACGATTAAACAACCCGTGAAATAAAATAAAAATGTTTAACCAAATCATATTATAAACTACAAAGAAAAGGTTGTAGCAACTCTGTAGGTTCCGAAGATGTGTTGATTAGACCGATTGTCGAACGCGACTGGCGAAGGGCTGGTTGGGGTAAACAGTAGGTAGATACCGGCTTTTGTCGGAGAGCAAGGTGAAATTTCACAAAACAGTCGAACGCACGTGGCTCGGTCTGACACTTTTTTCCTCTTTCGAGTATACGCGTGCCCCGTTCAAAACGATAACTTTTAGAATGGAGGACTTTGTATGGCCTAAAGTTGCTCGGAAACGTTAGGACTTCGAAAGGAAAGGAAGAGTTTAAAACTGGCTAGTTACCAAGTCTTTCAATTACTTGTTTACGAACTAAGGTCATAAGATCAAAGGTCACCAGTTGCGCAGAATAACATGAATTCGTGTGTATGTTTCAGGGCTGCTTTCACAGATTGCTAATCGACAAATTACACTTTTTATAAAGCAAAAATAAGAACAGTTGTCAGAATTTAATTTGTCGATTAGCAATCCAAGAAACTAGCCCTAAAGGCTAGTTCGGACTAGGCTAATAATTTAGTAGAGTATCGAGTAATTTAGTGGCTAAACTACTCGCTACTGCACTGAAATCGTGCGCATTACAGTCCAGTATAATAGTACATAAGTAAGTGGTGTTTCGCAAAATGAACGGGCTGCAACGCAATAGAGTACCTAAATAATCTGATTAAACTGATCGTAACGGCTATTTTAGAAGAGGTGGATGAGGAAATTTGTGTGATTAAGAAAAAGAAGTTATTGGTACGAAAATGGATCAATAGAAGAGATACACTAGGAGCTACTAATTGTCTTCTGAAGGAATAAGCATTGGTAAATCCTAAACAAATTTCAAAGTTGTTTCTTCACTCCAGCGAAACGACATTTTTGCGGCTAATATGAATACTATGAACTCGACTAATCAACAGGTTCGGACTTGTTTCGCCGGTGAACCAGTGAGCAAGCGCACGATGGGATGCGCTACTCGCCCGATAAAAATAGAGTAAAATGGATCGACTCGACTTAATCGTTCACTAAACTACTCGACTAAATTTTTGTGGTTCACACACATTTAGCCACTAAATTACTCGGTACTCTACTAAGTTATTAGCCTAGTCCGAACTAGCCTTTAATCGTTCACTAAACTACTCGACTAAATTTTTGTGGTTTACACACATTTAGCCACTAAATTACTCAGTACTCTACTAAATTATTAGCCTAGTCCGAACTAGCCTTAAGAATCCTGCTTTATAAATTAAATTTTTAGTAATTCTTTACAATAATTTGAAGCACTTAGAAACAGTTTTTCACTGTACATACTTATTGTGCACTCATGACTTGACTGATTAGTTCAACTATTTCAAGATTTATACCTATAATTACTTTTACTCCCAAGGATCAGGTTTAATTCCTTAGGTGGTTTACCTTTTAAATTTAGGTAATAAAATGCAAGAACTTCTAGTATATTAAAAAGTGATTCGTTTATAAGGCGCAAATAGTAATTTCGAGAACGGTAAGCTGATGACACCCACCCGCCCGTAGGCAACGAGCTTGCACGACGTCAGCGCACCCCTAGTCACCCAACCCCCCTGAAAAGCTGGGATTGAAGTAACAGTTTATTTGTTGCAAAAAATATCGTGGGATGGACTGGGAAAAATATTATTTTATGCGAAGTAATAATGTACTTACAATTTAAAGTCTGTGTGGTCTGGTGGTTTTGGATTTTCAATTATCTTGACCTTCGGCGCGGGTAATGAGTCAGGATTCACTGGCACCTGCACCCCTCGCTCCCAATCCTGCTTCCATGGGTCCGTGATGACCCAGTACTCGCTGGACGTGAGTGGCTCGTTATCAGGCAATTTCATTGCACTAATAAGGTCTTTTCTGAAAATTGACAAAAGACACACTGATTGGCGTAATCCTCTTCCGAGATTCTGTAGAGGAAGCCTGAAACGTAACCAGCACTGTACGCGAGCTCCATCCTAACGGTTTAAGAGGGAATTACACCGCCGAGTCTCCATACAAACGTAGTCCCCTATTTCCTCCCTGGATAATGCCTCTAGAGAGTCTAGAGTAACCATTTTGTCTCATAAAATCCAGATCTGCTATTTCAAATAAATCATATTAGGGTCATATTTTCTTTATCAATAAGTTTCTGAAAAAAAGGAAAACATACGTGCACGTGTATAGCAGATATGGATTTTATGAGAAAAAATGGTTACTCTAGAGGTATTATCCAGGGAGGAAATAGGGGACTACGTTTGTATGGAGAGTCGCCTGTGTGATGCCCTCTTAAGACTTTACTTGGACTAAATCGGGCTGGCTTCTTATCTCGAATGGTAGTAGCTCTGCTTTCTACACCGTATTTGTGGGTTCGAATGCGACCGAGAACAAATATTTGTGTACTGAACATACATATTGGTTCTCTGTTTATGTATTATTATATTCTAAGAATGTATTTACAAATAAAATGTATATAAGTATTATATCATACATATCTGGTTCCCATAGAACAATCTCTGCTTAATTTGGGGCCAAATAGTGTTGTGTGGATTGTCCACAATATTTATTTAAAAAAAACGAACCGTAATACATAATCATGGAATACGAAGGGAAATAGTTCACCTCGAATGCTGGAAATTTACAGCGGAAATATCCATGGAATTTCTGAATGAAAATAGAATTATTATTCCACATAGAATATCACAGGGAGAGAAAAGTGGGGGGTAGGTGCCCAAGAGGATTAACAAGGTTGCATTGTGATATTCTGTTTCATACATAGCCTTCATTAGGTAATGAAGATTACGTAATATTAAGGTATACCAAGACTTGCAGGCTTTTGATTCAACTGTATTCTTTGTTAAAGTTCTCGAGGGCTACGTAAAAGGCTATTTTAAAACCGCTTTTATAGCTTATTATTTCTTTAACCTTCATAGCAGAAACCTTACTCCTGTTATGGATTCAGTTAGCTTTTATTAATTTTTGCCATAGAAACAAGCTCACAGGCTCACAGTTTGTAAGAGTCTTAGATCCTAATGAAATATTTTACGACTCAAGGATTTCATAACAATGTATGCCCAGTCTTGCAGGTTCTGCAGCCTTAGCCAGAAGACATAAGGCTTGCGCACATCTGGGCGATGGCGATCAGCTGAAACGCTGTTAAATATCGCTGTCATATTTGACAGCATTTCAGCTGATCGATAAAGTTATTTTTTAGTTTATGTTTTTATAGTAAAGTTCCCGTGTTACTTGCCTACGACTTATTGTTTGTCTAGCTAGTTGATCGATATTTTAAAATTTGGCATCCTATAACTGAAGCTACACATCATTTCAAGACGTTTTGTTTCCTTGGTTGGATTAATAAATAGATAGTCAAAACCTTTCTCGGAAAAATACAGATGAAAACATCATTTTCCTAATCGAAGAGAAGGGTTATTTTCGGAAAATTAGACATAAAAATTAGTCATACTGCCAACCCCCTGGGAGTACTATGTCGCTTATTGTGATTTTATACCCAACATAGTCATGTCACATCAGGTGGGCCATTACGCTTGTCCAATCAATATGGTATACAGAAATAATGTTTTCGTTCGACAGATTCTTATGTCGTTGTCGACTCAGAACAGAAAAAATAAATAGAAAAAGTACGCATGCGTAGCCCACGTAACAGCAAGTAAGTTGAGTACCGCGCACTTCAGACTCTGTTTACTTTAGTCGTGTCTCCTGAGCTCTAATTGAGCATGTTTTCAGTGGTCAGTGCTATCTCCTTTGTAAATAAAAAGAGCGGCCAAGTGCGAGTCGGACTCGCCCATGAAGGGTTCCGTAGCAACAAGTGACATAATATAAAAGTTCTTGTAGTTCGTCGAAGGTAAATTGCGGTTTACGATCTATGGACTTACAAAACGAAAACTACTTACTAGATCTTGTTCAAATCAAATATCGTGGAAAGTTTGCGTAGTAATGTACATCATATATTTTTTTTAGTTTTATCATTCTCTTATTTTAGAAGTTAGAGGGGGACCAACATTTTACCTCTTTGGAAGTGTCTCTCGCGCAAAGTATTCGGTTTGAAAAACACAATATTAGAAACCTCAACATCATTTTTGAAGACCTATTCATAGATACCCCACACGTAAGGGTTTGATGAAAACAATAATTTTGAGTTTCAGTTTCAAGTATGGGGACCCCCCAAATTTTTTGTTATTTTTCTACTTTTGTGTAAAAATCTTAATGCGGTTCACAGATTACATCTACTTATCAAGTTTCATCAGTCTAGCTTTTATAGTTTCGGAGAAAAATGGCTGTGACATACGGACGGACAGACAGACAGACAGACATGACGAATCTATAAGGGTTCCGTTTTTGCCATTTGGCTACGGAACACTAATAAACCCTAAAGGAGGTAGAAGTAAACTGAAAAGTCAGCATGTATCTTTAACATGTCTTCTTTTTTCTACCCGTTTTTAATATTTTTTTATTAACCGACTTCCAATCAAAAAGGAGGAGGTTCTCAATTCGGTTGTATGTTTTTTTTTTTTTTTTAATGTTTGTTACCGCATAACTTCGTCATTTGTGAGCCGATTTGAAAAATTATTTTTTTATCTGAAAGGTACTGCTTCCAGATTGGTCCCATTTTAATTTTATTAAAATCGGTGTTGCCATTTTTTTTTAATAATTTTTTTAATGTTTGTAACTGCATGCCTCCGTCATTTATGAACCGATTTAGAAAATTATTTTTTTATTTGGAAGGTTATTCTTACGTCCAGATTGTCCCAAACAAATTTGATTAAAATCGGTTTAGCCGTTTGACAATGAAGTCGGTTTCTCAAGTTTTTTAAACTTAAATTATCTTCGTATTTACTCAATAAATATTCACTAAAGAATACAAAAAGATATAAATTTGCAACTCCTCCTAAAGTTGATATTGTTTATGCTGTAGAGGTTTTTTTTTCTTTTCCAATGCTTACTGTCCCTGTCTTCGGAACACCGGCTGTGCAATTTTGTAAGAATGAATGGGTCCGGTTAATGTGTGGCCAGGCCATTGAATGTACACCTCGATAAAACACGACACACGTCACACGACCTATGCTAAAAAAGCAGCCAAGTGCGAGTCGGACTCGCCCATGAAGGGTTCCGTAGCATCATGTAACATAATATAAAGGTTCTTGTAGTTCGTCGAAAGTTAAATTGCAGTTTACGATTTATGAAGTATAAAAAAAAAACTACTGACTAGATCTCGTTCAAACCAAATATCGTTGAAAGTTTGCATAGTAATGTACAACATATATTTTTTTTAGTTTTATCATTCTCTTATTTTAGAAGTTAGAGGGGGGGGACCAAATTTTTTCCACTTTGGAAGTGTCTCTCGCGCAAACTATTCAGTTTAGAAAAAAAGCGGCCAAGTGCGAGTCGGACTCGCCCATGAAGGGTTCCGTAGCATCAAGTAACATAATATAAAGGTTTTTGTAGTTCGTCGAAAGGTAAATTGCAGTTTACGATTTATGACGTATAAAAAAAAAACTACTAACTAGATCTCGTTCAAACCAAATATCGTTGAAAGTTTGCAAAGTAATGTACAACATATATTTTTTTTAGTTTTATCAATCTCTTATTTTAGAAGTTAGAGGGGGGGGACCAAATTTTTTCCACTTTGGAAGTGTCTCTCGCGCAAACTATTCAGTTTAGAAAAAAATGGTATATGAAACCTCAAGATCATTTTTGAAGACCTAGATACCCTACACGTATGGGTTCGATGAAAAAAAGTTTTTTGAGTTTCAGTTTCAAGTATGGGGACCCCCAAAATTTATAGTTTTTTTTTCTATTTTTGTATAAAAATCTCAATGCGGTTCACAGAATACATCTACTCGCCAAGTTTCATCAGTCTAGCTCTTACGGTTTCGGAGAAAAATGGCTGTGACATACGGACGGACAGACAGACAGACAGACATGACGAATCTATAAGGGTTCCGTTTTTGCCATTTTGCTACGGAACCCTAAAAATCATGCTCTATGAAAATTTAAACAAATCTATCTCACGGAAACTATATATTTAACCGGGATGAAAAAAAAATGCCTTATAAAAAATTGCCAATGTTCTATTCCAAACTATAATCTATCTCTGTGGCAAATTTCCGTTCTGGCGTGATTTTTAGTATCAAACATCCATCCATCCAAACTTTCACATTTATAATATTTAATAGGATTTACAGTTGATATAAAAGACACCTTTTTATCAAATGAGATAGGAACATATTTTTGAGAAAACTCGGAGAATCCTTAAAAGCTTAAGGCTGAGAGCAGACTTGAGAAACGACAGTTTTAAGACAGACTACCGCTTTACAAAATTTATGAAGACGCGCAGACTTCAAACAAAACGTCTCATTGACAAAATTTTCTATACCAGAACTGCACAGCGACGAATCTGACTACGATTGTCGTTTTCTCTTTTGTTTGTATGTGGCCGCGCACAACAAAAACAAAACAATCTCCCAACACAACGTACCCCGTAGACAAAACAGTTTTGTTTTAGGTGTGCGACGTGTCGCAGACAAAACAGTTTTGCGGCAGACTTGATAGTCTGTCTAAAGACTGTCGTGACCCAAGTGTGCGCACAGCCTAACAAGCGTTTCTCAAAAGATAATCAGTGTTTCAGCAACTGCCATCTCTTACCACTATGTAATGACAAACAGTGACAGGGCTAACTTTAAGCAACGGGTCACATCACACCTAAATACCTAAGTAACGCTTGTAAGAGGATATGTTCTTAACTAATTTCGTCCAAATCAGTCTTACTGTTACGAAGTGATTGATAATATTTAAATATCTATATAAATATTAGACCCATCAATAGAGCACTGGTGGTCTCGTGGTAGTGGCCCCGCCTTCCGATCTGAAGGTCGTGGGTTCAAATCCACTCGTGTACCAATGCGTTTATCTGTCGAAAAATTTATGTGCACTATGCCAGTACTCTCAAAACGGTGAAGGAAAACATCGTGAGGAAACCGGCGTGTTGAGGAAACCTTAAAAAGTTCGAGCAACACGTGTCAAGGGTCATGCAAAAAGGGCCCACCAGCGGCCTACTTGCGGAAAAACCTGCCCGCACATCAAGTGCGCATGATAAACTTGCCGAAACTTAGACCCATCAATTTTATTTAACAATTTTATTGATTTTTAGCTTGTTGGGAGTTTATGCACCTTATATTTTTCTTATTTTTTGGTCTAGATTGACCGGACTACATCGTAACATCTAAACTTATATATTCATGTTATTTTGTATGTTTCATTCCAGGTATTCATTGTAAAGATATTTTTTAGAAGGACGCCACTTTTGTGGGATTATATGTTTCTTTGAAGTATTGCGTAGGTAATAGAAAATGCTTCGTCTTTAAACCCAGAATAGAACCATATCGATCAGATGAGACTCGACTAGCTAACAGAGGTCTTTCATGACGACAACCGTCGATGTACTTCTCGCTCGCACATTTCCTTTGAATTATATAAATTCACTCAATACTCAATACCCAATATATTTTTTGCATGGTAACATGGTTTAGTTTAGGTATATACATAGTTCTTAGGTGTAAGTCAGTATCCCATGGACCCTGTGTATAGGGTAAAGCAACATGGAGTACTCAACGTATTTTTCAAAAAAGCGGCCAAGTGCGAGTCAGACTCGCCCATGAAGGGTTCCGTAGCAACAAGAAACATAATTATAATTATGCTCTTGTAGTTCGCCGAAAGGTAAATTGCGGTTTACGATTTATGACTTGTAAAAAAAATTACTTACTAGGTCTAGTTCAAACCAAATTTCGGCGAAGTTTGCATATTAATGTACATCATATATTTTTTTTGTATTATCATTCTCTTATTTTAGAAGTTACAGGGGGGGGGGGGGGGGGGAGGCAGTTTATCACTTTGGAAGTGTCATCATTTTTGAAGACCTATTCATAGATAGAACACACGAATTTGATGAAAAAAAAAATTGAGTTTCAGTTTCAAGTATTACCCCCAAAATGTAATGATTTTTTTTCTATTTTTGTATAAAAATCTTAATGCGGTTCATAGAATACATCTACTCGCCAAGTTTCATCAGTATAGGCGCTTACTGTTTCTGAGAAAAATGGCTGTGACATATGGACGGACAAACGAATTTGGCCTAACTGATTTTCGCTCTTGGTAAACTTTTAAGTAGGAAAACGTGTTAGGATCACAATTATTTTTCTTATAGTCAACTCTTGTTCACAAATGAAAATGACACTCTCTTATATAACTATTGGCTTTATGATCTGTATACCTTGCGAAAACACTAAAAGTGAGCAATTTACTTCATTTTGAGGAGCTGTTCTGCCCATCATACAAAATTTTCACGAGACCAAGAGTTACTCTACCTTTCAAATAAATAATGGATTAATGAAATCGGATCTCATACGGGGGAGATTTCCAGTAGCCCCCTTTTCTGAGGAAGTAAATTGAAAATCACTCCAATTAAAAATCCTCGGCGTCAAACAAATTCTAAAAAAGTCAAACAACCTAGCCAAGTTTCGTCCAGATCGGTTGAAAGATTGTTAGCGGACATAGCACCAATGCTTCAACAAGTCTTCTTAGAATGAACACAAGTAAGACGAAAATCATGTGTGCTGATTTCTCCGTTCCGGTACATGTTGTCAGCTAGGAACACCTTCAAAGTTGTAGATCTGGGTCAGGCGATCTAACTTGAACCGAGAGGTCAGCTGAAGACTCCAACGTGGGTAGCGTTCAGGAAATTACGCCACATCTTCTATCCACAGATATCGTAGTCCCAAGACGAAATGTACAATCAGTGCGTGCGCTATCAGCGATTACTTTACAAATTGCGATGTGGTCGCGTAGGTTTACTCCCACCAATGCCACGCTTTTTCTCACTGAATGCCACGGATGAAAAAAAAAAAATGCAGAAGGCTGATTCTGTGTGGACTGTACTGGAGAACCTGCTGTGGAGTATTAAATGAGTCTTTAATACTCCACAGCAGGTACTCCAGTACAGTCCACACAGAATCAGCCTTCTGCCTGTTGATTCCGCCAACACGGCTCGATTGAGTGAACGCTGAATCCGCGTTCCATTTTCAAATTTTTCAAAAAAAACTGACAACTCACATCGAATTACGCGATCGCTCGAGTGATTTGTGTTGCTAGAATCGACGCCCAGGTCTAGATCAAGTCGTGCAGTGGACAGGCGGTCAAAGTAATAGTATATTTCATTACAAGTGCGGAAAGGCTGTCATTGGAAAGAGTTCCGACAAATGTCTACCCGAGCCGAGGCGCAGCCGAAGGCGAGGGTTGACAGTCGGAACAAGTTGCAATGACGGTTCCGCACGTGTACTGAACGACTATTTTTAATACAGTTGCGAAAAAAATGAAGCAATTTAATAAAACTATTGGCTTTTTAGGGTTCCGTAGCTAAATGGCAAAAACGGAACAATTATAGATTCGTCATGTCTGTCTGTCTGCCGTCCGTATGTCACAGCCATTTTTCTGCGAAACTGTAAAAGCTAGACTGATGAAACTTGGCGAGTAGATGTATTCGGTGAACCGCATTAAGGTTTTTACATAAAAATAGAAAAAAAAACTATAAATTTTGGGGGTCCCCGTACCTGAAACTGAAACTCAAAAATTTTTTTTTCATCGAACCCATACGTGTGGGGTATCTATGAATAGTTCTTTAAAAATGATGTTGAGGTTTCTAATATCGTTTCTTTCTAAACTGAATAGTTTGCGCGAGAGACACTTCCAAAGTGGAAAAAAGTTGGTCCCCCCCCCTCTAACTTCTAAAATAAGAGAATGATAAATCCAAAAAAAATATATGTTGTACATATGCAAACTTTCAACGATATTTGGTTTGAACGAGATCTAGTCAGTAGATATTTATACAAAAATAGAAAAAAACCGATAAACTTTGGGGGTCCCCATACTTAAAACTGAAAATAAAAATATTTTTTTTCATCATACATATGGACACCCCACCCCACACGTATGGACGTGTGGGGTATCTATGAAAATGATGTTGAGGTTTCTAATATCGTTTTTTAGGGTTCCGTAGCCAGATGGCAAAAACGGAACCCTTATAGATTCGTCATGTCTGTCTATCCGTCCGTATGTCACAGCCATTTTTCTCCGTAACTATAAGAACTGTGAACTGCATTCAGATTTTTACACAAAAGTAGAAAAATAACAAAAAATTAGGGGGGTTCCCCATACTTGAAACTGAAACTCAAATTTTGAAAAATGGCGCCAACCGTAGAATATATGCAGAGATTTTTTTTTTCTTTACCCATTCTGGTAGGAAAAGGGAACTATGCCCATACAGTACATAAGTCTTCAGTAGATTTTTTTTATTGATATGAAATGAAAATGAAATTTAATGAAATTAAACCTTTTTTTTTTTGTAAAGAGGGAAATGCCTTCGCATTTCTCTTTCGCTGCGGGGAAGAGACGAAAGAGGGTATGTGGGGCATGAACCCACTAAAAAACCCCCCTGTGAGCCGTCCGCCGCCAAGAGTGGGACGAGAAAAGGTCATGGTGTATATTCACTTTCTCGCCCCGGCGGTAGGCCCAGATTCCCCTAACCGGACCCTTGCGTCTATATAGGAGCCACCTTGCTCACCAAGGTCACTCCTTAGTCAATAATGAAATGAAACCTAACCTAACTCATTTAATCAAATCATTAAATTTGATATTGAAACAAATTAGTAGCTTCTTTTTAGAAATATACGTATTTTCATGAATCATAAAAACTTCATGGTTGGTTTTTCTTTTTAATAGACATTATTTTGACAGTTTGAAAGAGAACGCACGAATTCGGGAAAGGTAAAAAAAGCACGAGTATGGTGTAATAGCCCACATCCCGAACGCTATACGTCCCTGCAATACCCCACTTTTTGAGCAACTGAAATGTACATACGAGCGGAGGTCAAAAATTTCGCGGAATGGCAGGGAAAAGCCAAGGCTAAAAATGAATTTTTATTTCTGCTACTTACTTAGTACCATACTACGGATATATGAAAGAGCTTGCTTACACCTTGAAAAAATAGTTATTTGTTATACAAGAGTGCAAAGCTGCTTTTTAACCGCGTGCTCAATTTTGATGACTGAGCAAGCGCAGAATTCTAAAGTTTAACCACGAGCGTAGCGAGTGGTTTAAAAGTTAGAATCCTAAGCGTTGGCGAAGGAATCAAAAAAGCACAAGGTGAAAAATCTTTGCACTCGAGTGCAACACGTAACTTTTCATCCCACCTCAGCGAGGAAATGACTAAATGCAAAAAAGAACATGGCGCGATTAAAAGTAACACACCAAGAAGGTTCCGAGTATGAGTTTAACAAATTTAAAAAGGTTGTATGATAAATTCGGCACCATGCAGGTAGAAGTAAATAGGTTTAATGGTGTTTTGAATTCACAAATACACCAAGAAGGTTACGAGTGCGAGTTTTTAACAAAATAAAAAAGGTTGTAAGATAAGTTCGGCACCATGGAGGTAGAAGTAAATAGGTTGTGTATTCAAAACCTTATTGAACACGATATTCTAAATTCAAATTTACTTTATCCTCTAGCGGATAAAAACGGGTTTTCCAGTCAGAAATTAAACTAAACACACTTTCCGAGCTGGTGGGATGAAAAATATTTTGTCAGGGCCTACTAAATAGGGTGAAATGGTCGACTAATCTTCTTTACGTCAGTTAACTTTTTTCCACAAAGTTCTTTTTATAACGCTTTTATTAGCTTCACCTGTATGTAAGTTTGTATGTCAGTTTGTATGTCAGTTTGTATGTAAGTTTGTATGTAAGCTTGTATGTAAGCTTGTATGTAACCGACCCTTTTGAGCTCGATTTTGTCCTCCTTTAAACTATCAGATTTGATTCAAACTTTGCACACCTATCAAAGGTCGATGACAATGCAATAATATGAAAAAAAAATGAAAAAAAAAAACCTAAAAAGTAGAAAAAAATTATAGTTTTAAAAACTAAAAAAAAACGCTTTTATAGGACAAAATCGAGCTCAAAGGGGTCGGTTACATACAAACATACAGGTGAAGCTAATAAAAGCGTTATAAAAAATAAGTAAAAAAAAATAAGAAAAAGTAAAAAAAAAATATAGTTTAAAAAACTAAAAATGAGTGACTTCTCGCACCACAACGACGATATCGTCGTTGTGGTGAGGTCACTAAGTGACATTTTTTGACAAAATGAGTTATTGATGCCAAAGTGTTTTGAAACCCATTATGTACCTTCTCAGAATGTAAAAGAGTAGATTTTACTAAAATTGTAGATAATACAAGAATGTCAGAAGTGCATAACTACCCGTAGAGGCAAAAATCTGTCTACAAAAATCACCTAAGGGTTCTTAAGTAGTTTAATTCAATCACTTTACTTACAATATTCTTCAAGTCTTGGGATTGCACTGCTCACTAAAGTCACTTAGTGATTTCTTGCAGATAAAAAGCTATTGGATGAAATTAAATTCTGTTGTCCGGTAAGAGTCATCAACAGATGTTGATGACTAGATATTAAGTAATATTTAATCAAGGTATTACGTTAATGTGTATGCCAGAACTAATTAACTTACTTTTTGTTATGTATCTCAGTAACCATATAATTACTTACATTAATTTGTTGAAAGTTAGTGTGTAAGGTAAAATTATCTATATTTTATATGAAGAAACCTCTTTTGTAACTATAAGTGTTGATAAGTTACACTCATTTTAAGAACAAAAAAACTTTAAAACGCGATTATCTCGAGACTAGCTTTTTGCACTTAGTTACTTCTCGCACCACAACGACGATATATATATATATATATTTAGGATCTCGGAAACTGGGCCAACGATTTTCATGAAATTTTGTATACAGGGGTTTTTGGGGACGATAAAACGATCTAGCTAGGATTCATTCTTAGAAAATATCGGGTTATTTGTGTAGTAAATAATCAACTTTATACTAAAATCATAACTCCTAGCGCCATCTGTTACTTAAGTCATGAGTTAGTGGGACAAAGAACGCCATCTATTGACGAGTAGTGGAGTTTATTATTATGTCGGTAAGATCGAAAAATATTATTAATATTTCATCAGTATGTAAGTAATTGGTATTTAAATATAATTCACAACAACAGTTTACCAAAAAAAATACCGAGCGTAGCTCGGTCACCAACTGCTAGTATTTTATCAATAGTTTATTATATCTGAAGTTATTATAAAAAGCACCCCACGCTTTTTGTACAATAATATAAATTTTTCAATTGATTATCAGTTTTATTTTTAACTTTTTAGTTCAATTAGCTATAAAAGCGTTTTTTTTAGTTTTTTAAACTATATTTTTTTTTTACTTTTTCTTATTTTTTATAACGCTTTTATTAGCTTCACCTGTATGTTTGTATGTAACCGACCCCTTTGAGCTCGATTTTGTCCTTCTTTGAACGATCAGATTTGATTCAAACTTTGCACACCTGTCAAAGGTCAATAATGACCAATGACCGGAATAGGTAGATTGAACTGGGGTCATTGATCCGAAACTGCTGAGTGCATTTTCAGCACCCATCTTGCACTGACCTTAGACATGCCATGGAGGATATTCAAAATGATTGTAGACGATACTCCAATCATTTCAGCAAGTTATTCCTACTTGAATCGGGCATCTTCAAGTAAAAGTTTTTCGACTTTTTGATAATGTCTGAGGAGGCCGGCCCGCGTGATGATTTTCGATAGTGATTCTATATCTTTCAAAGAGCCGAAGTGTGCGAGTGATAAGGTCATCGACGGCCGTCTTTTCCTTAAGGTTGTTCGATTCCAATACAAACTGAATTTACACAACTATGGGCAAACAAAGTATGAAAATGTACACTGAAATAGCTGTAATAGAATTTTACAGTGGTCTTTATTGCCGGCCAGTTATATAAAGTTGGAGAAAACTGTATAAGAGGATAACAGAAATATTAATAAAAAACCAAAAAAGTAATTTTTTCGTCATTCTTTCTATTGGGTACTAGGTTTTAGATCAATTTAATTTTGTACATCACTGTTTCAAAATAGACTTAAAAGCCTGTTAGTTCTTTTTCTGAAGCCCCGACTGCCACGACCAACGGCTGACACTCCAACTTTATAACTGGCCGGTAATAAGGACCACTGTAAAAGCCTATTACAGCTATTTCAGTGTACATTAATACTTTATTCGCCCATAGTTGTGTAAATTAAGTTTGTATGGAAATCGTACCCCCTTAACGACCAATGCGTCAAAATTTCTAGCATGACATTTCTCATAAATACATTTTCCTATAGTGTTCAAAAGACTTTTGACTTGCATTTCACTGTCGCTAGCCGATACTGTCTAATCGTTGAACTCTTCCCAAATAATATAGCGTCGCTGACCGCTTATGGTAGTCGCGATTAACCCATGTGCGCCAGCCCTAATAGGTAGGTATAGGTCGCAAATTGTCGTACGTGCGAGCGTTCAATCAAGGCGGACGACGCAGCTCCTGACACTCTAATTGTGTTATTGTTGGAGTCTTTGTGACGCGATTCTAGCGGTGTGCAAACGCATTGATATTGACAAGGACGAAGGTTCAGATGAGTCTTGAAGCTTGCGTACCCAATTAAATCTTTTAAAAAAACATTGAATAGTAGCATGTTACCCACATCATTTTTGTCAATAATTTAGGTTCTATAGTTTATTATGGTTGCGGGATGATCCTAAAGGATTCCTTTTAAAATATACCTACAGATTTTTTTTCCATTTCTAAGGCCTAAAACATACACAAGCGACGTAAGGCAGCAGGCGTGGAACAGGCTTGGCGCAGGCGTGCGCCGCTTCAAAACTGATGAAATCCTGAAGCGACGCGGCGCAGACACGCTGTTTCGTTACCTGCGCCGCGTCGCTTCAGTATAATTCAAAAACGTCGCCTGCATACATTTATTATGAAATCGTTTAGAAGCGGCGCACGCCTGCGCCACGCCTGTTCCACGCCTGCTGCCTTACGTCGCTTGTGTGTGTTTTAGGCCTAAGTGTGCTGTTGCCTCTATTCTGTCTAGTGTGCTGTGTACAGTAAAATATTTACATTACATTGCAAAGAATTGGCCAAGAGTATGTCGGGCCACACACATAGATGATTCCCTTAGTCCGTTTCCGCTTAGAATCATTTATAATACCGCTACGGATCCCATGCGACGCTTAACTGTGAAACTTATTCTGGTTCTGAATTCGCTTTGAAAAAAAAAAGAAAATCAGCCGGTGTCGACACGGAGCATATGGGAACCTCCCGAAAATTCTCATCGTTAAATCGCTTATGGCTGTTTGTCTACCGCCACCGGCACTGGGAAGTCACCAGACGAAATGACGGCGCCGCGGTAACGATGCATACATTTACTATGACCGCCTGTTCACTGCATCACGACCAGTAGGCCTACCATGAGCTCTGTCTGGCTCTGTTTATGGATCTGGTTTTGAGTGTGTGTGAGTGCTCACCAGTGCATTATACTGTGTGTGTGACGTTTTGACGTAGGATTTATTTAGTCAACACTCACACAGACTCTAAACCAGAACCAGAGACCGAGCCAGACAGAGCTTATGGTAGGCCTACTGTACGTACCCGCAGTCTGAGTTTTACTCTATCAGTTAGAACATTTACATCATTTTAGTTGATTTTAATTTTTAAGATGTTTCGTCTTGTTGGGTGGATCTAAAATGGATGATGAATGCATGGTGAATATATTACTTTACCTTCTTCTTCTTCTGTCTTCTTTTTGATGAAAGCCAAATAAAAATAGAAATTTCGTTTCGCTGTCTTTTACTTTGGTATTGGTACAGAAATATCTTGTTCTCGTTGACGACGCCGCAAAATATGTAACAAAATCGGAAATCAGACCTCACTTTTTTGTAACTAATCGAAACATTTTGCTATTTTTCATTATAAAGAACTCCCAGAAGTCTATTCAACAGAACATGAATAATAAATTTTTGAAGAAAATTTTGGATTTTTAGAAAACCACGAAAATAAAAGAACTGTAAGATATATTTATATATGTATATCTATGGCCTTATACAGGACCTTTTATAAGCTAAACCATTGATTTTCAACGTGGTCTAGATGGACCCTCAGGGGTCCACGGTAGACTCGCCGGGGTCTACGATGGCGTGAAAAATATTGGGGGTTCACAATGAATTGTGGGATAGATCTGAAAACATTCCTTATAATCTCTATTGTTACTTAAAAAAAATCACACGATAATCTATCAGGAAATCGGAAGATTTCTATGGTTTTCAGTAATTTTTATGGTTGTCACAGTAAGATAAAGAAAGTAAGAGAACAGAAAAAAAACTAGAGAAAATTGAAAACTGGTAGGTCCGCAAGCATTAAATTTGTATACAACACAAATAGGATTTTTACTTTTTTACCCGACTGCGAAGACGGAGGGTTATGTTGTGTGGTATTAAATTAATACCTCTGAATTCCTACGTGTTACGCATCTGATACTTTACAGGTAGCTTTACATTAAACTAATGAGCACTATGTGTAAAAATAACAATAGAACACTATGTCCAAATAAGCATGCTATGATTGAAACTTAATAACTTGGTTCACTCATTTTTAGTCACCGCATCCTTTAAGTTTTCGAAAAACATTAAAAATAAATTAAAAAAATCATAACTCCAGTTCTAAATTGCATTAACTTCTGGGAATTCTGCTCTATCATTAAAATTACTAAAAGTTTAAATGTAACAAAATAAAAGAGATATGCGATTTTCTCGAGTCGCTAAAAACTTGGCGGTTAACAGTTTGATCTCGCTGTCAAAACAAAACTGGACGAATTGTAGCACAATGTGACGACTTGGCTGTGTGTGGACAAGTCTCGGTGACGGCGGCGGTGGATAAACGCCTTTTGGATTGAAATAGAGCTGAAGGAAGTATACAAAAATTTAAGTAAGAGGATACGATAATTTAAAGATCAATAACATGTTTTTTTATTGTTTTAGGTTGTCAATGAAACATATCAGCATTAAGCTGATATGGATCAACTGAAGATATTTTGGAGCGATGCGAGAATCATGTCTCAACGGGGTACGGATACGGAAGAAAACATGGCCACCTCTATTCATTCATCGATCAATTCCTGGTTACCTCTAAGCTGCAGACACTGTCAAACAGAAAATGTAAGTGGCATTCACAAGATGCAGAGCAAGTGGACGATAGAGCCTAAAGTAAAGTATGGAATTTGTAATTTGTGATTTACCATCGTTTAATTGATGTTGTAAATACGAATGCGCTTTGACGTAGTCCATAAACCAGAGCGCGAACCGAATCGCGAGAAAATCACAAGAGCATTTTCTTCAATTGGCCAATCCAGTGTTACGTTCAACCTCAGAAGTTTGTAAAGCGTAGCCGTATAAAAAATACTTTTCCAAAAGGTGGTTTTGTTAAAAAAAAAACAATTGGCGATTGACTTTCTATTGTTGGGCGCGACTTTGGAAGTTTGTAAAGCGTGGCCGTACAAAAAATAATTTTCCAAAAGGTGGTTTTGTTAAAAAAAAAACAATTGGCGATTGACTTTCTATTGTTGGGCGCGACTTTGGAAGTTTGTAAAGCGTGGCCGTACAAAATAGTACATTGTTACCTGAGTGTTGAAAGTCACGTTTTTTGAGTCCCGAGACGGGTTTGGCGCCAGAGCGTTAGCGAGGGCGCCAATGGAGCTTGAGGGACTTAAAAGACTTTCACCCGAGGTAAACACTGTGCTTTTCATTACGAATACAAGGAAAGTAAAAATAAAAACATGAAAGAAAAATTTGTGAAAATGAAGATTGAATTGCCGCCTTCCCGGTTTTTTTTTTCTTTTTCTCTGGCGGGCCTTCGGCTTCGGCTCGCCAGCATTATTCAGCCATTATTTTCATTCTCATAATTTAAAAAATGGTAAATGTCAAATCTATGTTATTTTAAATAAATAGTTGAAGCTAAATATTAATCAAGTAATTTAGAAGATATATTATTTATTTAATACTATCTTTATGTTATTTAAATTTAAATTTTACATTGCGCTATCTTATTAGACTTTTTAAACTTCTTACCGTTGTAATGGGTTTCCAACCTACTTGCTGAATAAAAAGTTGGAATTTGGTTCAACGACCTCCTTGCAGTTAGAAAGACTTTAGAAAGTTGGAACATGGTTGAATAAAATAGAACTTGTTTTTTTTTATAATTTGACAGCTGTCAGTAGAAAGCGATTCTCCCTAGGGCTGAAAGTTTTACTTTCAATTAGGCCTCTCAGGCAACTTCAGACCTACTTTCAGAGTATGAGTAATGAAAAATACTTTTTCAAAGGGTGGTTTTGCTACGGGTAAAAATAATGTTCTGTAACCGTTTCATAAAAAGATTCATAATTTTATTAAAGCTTCATCATTTTATTTTATTTACTAGCAGTTAGTGACCGAGCTTCGCTCGGTATTTTTTAAATTAAGTACTGATGAATGATGAAATAATATTTTTCGATCTTACTAACATACTACATTATAATAAAAAGCGGCCAAGTGCGAGTCGTCGGACTCGCCCATGAAGGGTTCCGTAGCAACAAGTAACATAATATAAAAGTTCTTGTAGTTCGTCGAAAGGTAAATTGCGGTTTACGATTTATGACGTATAAAAAAAAGCGGCCAAGTGCGGGTCGGACTCGCCCATGAAGGGTTCCGTAGCAACAAGTAACATAAAATAAAAGTTCTTGTAGTTCGTCGAAAGGTAAATTTCGGTTTACGATTTATGATGTATAAAAGAAAACTACTCACTAGATCTCGTTCAAACCAAATATCGTTGAAAGTTTGCATAGTGTAGTTTGCAATGTACATTATATTTTTTTTAGTTTTATCATTCTCTTATTTTAGAAGTTAGAGGGGGGGGGGGAACTATTTACCACTTTGGAAGTGTCTCGCGCAAAAAACTATTAAGTTTAGCAAAAAACAATATAGCAAACCTCAACATCATTTTTGAAGACCTATTCATAGTTTTTGCCATTTGGCCACAGAACCCTAAAAATAAGAACAGGTTATTTAAAAAAAAAGCAGCCAAGTGCGAGTTGGACTCGCCCATGAAGGGTTCCGTAGCATTAAGTAACATAAATTATAGGTTCTTGTAGTTCGTCGAAAGGTAAATTGCGGTTTACGATTTATGACGTATAAAAAAAAACTACTGACTATAGATCTCGTTCAAACCAAATATCGTTGAAAGTTTGCATAGTAATGTACAACATATATTTTTTTTAGTTTTATCATTCTTTTATTTTAGAAGTTAGAGGGGGGGGACCAACTTTTTTCCACTTTGGAAGTGTCTCTCGCGCAAACTATTCAGTTTAGAAAAAAACGATATTAGAAACCTCTACATCATTTTTGAAGACCTATTCATAGATACACGTATGGGTCCGATGAAAAAAATTTATAGTTTTTTTCTATTTTTGTGTCAAAATCTTAATGCGGTTCACAGAATACATCCACTCGCCAAGTTTCATCAGTCTAGCTCTTACGGTTTCGAAGAAAAATGGCTGTGACATACGGACGGACAGACAGACAGACAGACAGACAGACATGACGAATCTATTAGGGTTCCGTTTTTGCCATTTGGCTACGGAACCCTAAAAAATACGAGTGCAATGAGATAGAAACTTCCGGAACTTGTGTATCGACATCGAGTGTTTACGTAGTAGGTAGTTTAGTTCCAAAACTCGTCAATAGATGGTAGTTGATAGTTCTCTGTCAAACATAACCCTTGAGTTCTCACAGAGCTTAATTTTGGCTTCTGAGCAACAGATGGCCAGGAGTTATGATATTATGATAAAGTTGTTTGTTCAAAACTGGGATAAGCCGTTATTTTCTAAAAATGATTCCTAGCTAGATCGATTTATCGTCCCTAAAACCTCTTTATACTAAATTTCATGAAAATCGTTGGCGCCGTTTCCGAGATTCTGATTATATCCTTATTAATATTATAAATGCGTTTGTAACTCTGTCTGTCTGTCTGGCTTTCACGCCAAAACTACTGAACCAATTGAAATGAAATTTGGTACACAGATAGTTGAGGGCCTGAGGAAGGACATAGGCTACTTTTTATTGCGAAAAAAGGGTTGCAAGGGGTTGAAAATAGGGGTTGAAAGTTGTATGGAAGTATCGTCATTTTTAGAGCTAGAAACTTAAAATTTATTTTTTAGTCTGTTGATTTGATATAAAAAAATATGACATTCAAAGTTTGTGCTGGGGGGGTAGAGGGAGGGGAGTACAGGGGGGAGTGTGGAGGGGAGTACAGGGGGGAGTGTGGAGGGGATGTGCGGGGGGAGTGTGGAGGGGAGTACAGGTGGGGGGGTGTGGAGGGGAGGTGCGAGAAGTGATGCGGGGGAGTGTGGAGGGGAGGTGCGGGGGGTGTGTGGAGGGGAGGTGCGGGGGGAGTGTGGAGGGGAGTACAGGGGGGAGTGTGGAGGGGAGGTGCGGGGGGAGTGTGGAGGGGAGTACAGGGGACTGTGGAGGGGAGGTGCGGGGGGAGTGTGGAGGGGAGTACAGGGGGGAGTGTGGAGGGGAGGTGCGGGGGGAGTGTGGAGGGGAGTACAGGGGGGAGTGTGGAGGGGAGATGCGGGGGGAGTACAGGGGGATTGTGGAGGGGAGTCTGGGGGGAGTGCGAGGGGAATGTGGGGGGGTGTTGAGGAGAGTGGGGGGAGTTCGGAGAGGAATGCGGGGGGGATGAAAGTGTGGCGTAGTACGACACCATATGTCTAAGTTTAGTAAGAGGGCAGACGACTGTGTCACGTGCACGCGAATATGACGTTGTTATTTAATTACTGCTTTCTTCCGCTGCAAATTAAAAATGCTACCCATAGACACTATACCATGCGGACGAAGTCGCGGGCACAGCTAGTATATTTATACAAGATTTTTTCGTTTATAGGTATAAGATTTAACAAAATACACACTAGGGGTGTTATTAATAATCCTGGCGTAGCGTTGGACTAGTTAATCCGTGTTTTGTCACATTTGCTCGAGTCGACAATTGCATGTCAATGCAAGAGACAAAACACGGATTAACTAGTCCAACGCTACGCCAGGATTATTAATAGCACCCAATTTGTCCTTATCTTACGGCCAATAACGGATTCAATTTTTTAAACGCCTAACTTATTAGATTTTTTTTTTAAAAAATGTATTTATTTATATTTTGGTACTGTTACTTACCATACTAAATAGTACCTACCTCAAAAAAAATCACAAAGCATCAAGTCTTTTAATATGACATTTTCACTTGATGTCATATTAGAAGTGTTGTTTTTCCTCATTGTC
Organism: Thera obeliscata; assembly: GCA_947578465.1. Classification (NCBI taxonomy): domain Eukaryota; kingdom Metazoa; phylum Arthropoda; class Insecta; order Lepidoptera; family Geometridae; genus Thera; species Thera obeliscata. The sequence continues at coordinate 4,471,540 of OX387922.1, read as the reverse complement.
GAACCCCACATCTTAAAATACTTTGCCTAATTGGATTCATAAACTTACCAGGAAATTTCTCAAGTACATTCCATCGATCTACCAAGTTTTGGTATTTTATTAATTTCTGATATTGGTCTTATAAAGTTTTAAGAAAATATTTTACTGGTAGGGGTGCCCAACAAAAGCAGAAAATAGGACAAAAGGCATTCATAAACCGACTTATGAACACTTCCATAATGAGTCCCAAATTTATTCACGAAGTTATATATACTCAGTTTCAATCAAACTGGCGCAATCAAACGCGAAGCGATTATTGAAATACGGGCATAAACTCTTATATGGATTTTCAGCTCCGGATGGACATGAGACAGATTTTCAACGCAATTGAAAAAAGTTATGCCGATTTCAGTGTGATCGAACGGTTGATGTGATGAATATTATTCTTGGAAGATAGATTGCATTGTTTCGCAAAGTTAAGCAAAATTGCATCTATAACATAACATTTTGATTATTTCGAGTTTATGCAAATGCTAGGCAGAAGAATATAGGCCCGTCCATAAAACGCTCAGCTCGCAAGTTAGTTAGTATGTTAGTATCATTTATAGATTGGTCAATTAATTGGTTTAGTACACAGTGTAAAACTTAACACGCCGATTTTTTTTATAGCAGAGCTGCGCCGTGGCAGCCAGGCAACATAGGTAGGTATTATGTATTCAAAATTCCCGACAACACATTCAATTGTAATAAATAATCTTATACCTGGCCTAGATAGACGTTCCCATACGAATTTATATATTTTAATTACCTGCATTTACTTGCTAGGATTTTTTTAACTAATATTTAATTGCTAGGATTTTTTTTACAACTAACCGATTGTAAATGCATATTGCCAACCTGAGTAAATAACAATAAACTTGAGTGATTTAGTTTTAGGGTTGTGATGTTAAGACTTGAAAATCAAAATTAATGAAAATAATAATATATTAGAGGCCATATCCTACAGCGCCAAATTACGCCAAGCTTGTACTATGGGAACCAGACAGCTGATACAATAACGAGTTCTTTTTTTGAAAGTATTTACTTATAATGTTTTAAATCTCCCAAACAGAGTACAAACATGTATGCTCATCACACAAATAATTGTTCCAAGTGGGGATTGAACCCACAACCTACAATGATAAAGCTGAACTACCACCAAGTGCTGTAAAGCTAGTCAAAAATACTTCTACTTATATTACCTTAAATATATTGTAACTCCCAGAGACAGTTCCAACAAACATTGTGTATATTCATCACACAAACATTTGCTCTCAGTGGGGATTGAACCCACAACCTAAAGTATAGAATGCTGAGCTACCTCCAACTGACTTGTAATGCCAGTCAAAAATACTTATACTTATATTTACTCAAATACCTAGCATTCGTTTTTGGTTAGAGTATAATTTTGATATGCAAGTCAAAAAGACAGACAGCCACGGGAGGTAACTCAAGTCTGTATAGATAAACCAGTCTAAAAATGCACGCCCCTCCACCACGTTTTCATGAAGTTGGCTCACAGCAAAGTACTTCAAAATGATCTTTGTGCTGTAGGTAATATAGAACAATTTACTTTGACTGACTGAATTAGTGGAACGTGCAGTTTAAGATTGGACGATCACTACCAACTACTTGTCACAATGAAGCTTTGGTATAATATAATCATAAACAGAATTCAGTTTACAGAATTGATCAAATAAATTTCAGTTTGTCTGCTAGCATGGGCATAAAAAAACTGTTTCCGAAGTTAAATCAATGGGGAATTAAAGTTTTGATTACTATCAAAGACATTATGACAAAAAGTATATAGTTTTATATGCATTCTTACTACCTTAACCATTATAATATATAGACAGAACACAGATTGATATGGATTTGCCTAGAATACTACACCAGCTGACTTCACGAAGTTAAAATTAAGTAATCAGGCTTTATAAGTAAGAGAAACTTTCTTTGGGAGATTAATGAAACGTTAAGATTCTTATAGTAACATGCAATTTGAATATCTTTATCAACATACTGAAAATATTGAGTAGGTAAAGCAGGTCATTTATTCATCTAATTATAATGACAACATCATCATAATTTTAAAAATCTGTGTCTTAATAATAATAGAATACCTAGCGAAGATATACCTACTGTATTAATGTATATTGATAAAGATTATAAAATAAATAAGATAATTATGTACTCAAGCTGTTCTTCACCTACTTATTAACCGGCGACTATTTAATGACTAAATAGTGTAACCAATTTTATTTACAATTGACTTTAATTTAACACATAGCAATGCGGTTATACGTTCGTATGTAAACTGTTGCAAACGTTAAAAAAACTATTCGCTAGGATATTTCAAGCAGTAGTTTGCTTTGCTCGTTTTTAAATCAAGCAGTATTGCATTTCTTGTTTTTATATCAAGCAGAATTGCATTGCTTGTTTTTATATCAAACAGTATTGCATTGCTTGTTTTGTTATATTTAGCCTTAGTTTGCATCCATTCTACAACTTGTATTTAAATTTTAAAACTTGTTTGATATCCAAGAATATCGAGCCAACTTTTTGCAAAGACCACATAAGTTATAGTGTAGTGCCTTTTGTTTTGATAGTTTAATAGTTAAAACGCGAGGTATTAATTGATTTCGCCAAGCAATTGAAGCAAGGCCTGTGACTCTCTTGGGTTCTATGACTTGGGTAATGTTAATAGCAACTTAATTTTGTTTTGTACTTTTTCCACTATGGATCAAGTTGTGAGCAACTAACATTTAATCAATTTAAATATGTAAGAAAAGATTAGTCTTTAAAAATGACATCACTATATCTATCTCTAGTTTAGAGAGCACTGGTGGTCTAGTGGTAGCGGCCCCGCCTTCTGATACGAAGGTCGTGGGTTTAAATCTAGTCGTGTACCAATAAGCTTTTCTGTCGTTAAAGTTACGTGCACTATGCCAGTACTCTCAAACGGTGAAGGAAAATATCGTGAGGAAACCGACGTGTCGTAGAACCTAAAAAAGTTCACCCAAAACACGTGTCAAGGGTCACGCAAAAAGGGCCCGCCCGCGGCCTAATTGCGGAAAAACCAGCCCACACATCAAATGCGCAATTGAAAATTGCCGAATATTATCTATCTCTAGTATGTTATATGTATGTTATCTATAGCACACTTCCACCATCACCTTTTAGGATAGCACAGTATGTTAGATCCTCAACAGTAGAAGTATTACAATAAAAACTAGCAAGAGTACCTTTATCAGAGTTTTAAGATTCATCTTATACAGTCAGTTACAAATGTAGCATTTCAAGTGCACACATACTCAAATTTATATAGTTGGGCCAACATTTAATTTGATATTATAAAACAGCGTTTTACTTCAAATAAAGCCATAAAGTATATTATGAAAAAATTATCGGATTAAAATCTTACTAAATTGACAAAAACTGGGCCAAGTGTAAGGCATCCTTCTGTTTCAGTCTCTATTTATTTATAAGAAAGTAGGTACAGTTATGGACCGACGACGTTGTAAAGATCGCGGAAAATCGGCGGATAGATGGGCTCAGCCTCTTTCTGGTAATGAAGGCCATTCCCAGCAGTGAACTTCTTCAAGTTTGATGATCATGATGAGGTAGGTACCTACAGTTATCAGAGTCTGATTGTAGTTTACTTTCATTTCAGTTTAAAAGATATTTATTTCTCAATTAACAAAGTTCATATAAAGAGAATATATAAAATAGGTATTTGAAGCAATTATTGATTGAATTCAACCCACAAGGTCTTGTGCAGTCTTCTTTTAAAATTATCTTCAAGTTTTTGTTTCTTCACCTAACATCACCATACTTAGTGCAATCACTGTATTTATTCTTGTTTAAGGAGTATTAATAAACTAAAATTGCAAACCCGTTGCTTTTTTGAGTTATATACATCAAATTTTGATGTATTTTAAAAATTAGCTATTTTCTTAGCCATGGTTAGCAGGGATCAGTACTTGAGTTAATGGAATAGTAGTCAATAGAAGTATTTTATAGTTATCATAGTAGTAGATAGATTAGGTACCTACATAAATCCAAATAATAACACCTATATTTCTTAATCACCCAAAGTCATATCAATCTGTGTTCATATAGCATCTTAATCCACATTTAGTCTTACTTACACGCATTTCTTAAAAGATAATCAGTGTATAAGCAACTGCCATCTCTTACCACTAGGTATTGACAAACAGAGACAGAGCTAACTTTAAGCAATATCACACACCTAAGTAACACTTGTAAGTAAGGCCAAATGTGTTTATTCAAAATAGATAAAATTATATACATATATAAATCAGACCATAAAATCTAGCGCTAAATAGTAAGTACTATTTAGTGCTAGACTTTTAGCTCAAACAGCATTAGTAATTCTACTATGCTACTAATGTGTAGTTTTGATGATTGGTTATCAAATGTTTTCATTAAAAGAGCATATGGCTACTTTTAGCCCGGGCACAATGCAACAAAGCCGCGGGCAGCAGCTAGTTATCGCGTGGAAAGCCACCATTTATATTGTTGGATTCATTTTTTAGCGGCTTGTTTATCACGTCTTGCTACTGTAACTTTTATTTAAACTGACTTATTAGTCAGCAATGCTAAATTATAGCTATCAGACTATTATTAATGAGCTTTAACCAAGACCTGAATATAGAGTAGTCAAAATATGTTATGTATGTAGTTACAAGATGTATGTATACGTCAATCATAACAGAATTACTTAGTAAGCTCAGAGTTCTACACTTCTGCAATAAAATCATCAATAGTTATCATCTGGAATAAGATCTGGTGCCACATGAAGGCAAGTTACTGGCAGTATATGCTATGTAGTTCAATAATTTTGACTCTAGTACTTATATGAAAGAAAATAAATTCTTATTAATAATAATTCAAATTTGATTATTTTATTTATTTAAATTCACAAAACAGTTTATAAATTAGGACCAGAAGTCTGGTATTACCATTATATACTATTAATAAGCTAATTTAAATAATGCACTTACCTGAAGAGTTCTGCAGGTGCTTCAGATGCATTTCTATTATATATTGATGACATCTTGAGGTCATTGGCTTGCCGGAGGTGCCAGTGAACATCCTCCGGCTCCGTTCTTCGGCGCTTGGAGGTGCTAGGAACACCGGACGGGCCTGCCTGCAAGCCGGAAGGCCCTGGCTGGTCTTCAGGCCGACTGCCCGTTGCCCTCTTAGAGCCCCTCACCGACATCTTGTTTAGTGTTTGTTCACAACCTACATGTTCACGATTCCACTATGCCTTTGCACTTGGAACGCGGAAGCAACATCGTATAAGTCACATCGTTCACTACATGGTTCCACTTTATACGTTTAAAATACCTGAAATGAAAGAAAGGATAGTTATATTTCAGAAGTTTAATTTGACCAGTGGATATATGTATTGATACTAGGACATGTAAGTAATTCCGAAGCTGTACGACGCACGGAAAGTTGCAGACCAGTATCAAAAGTGTGCTGTACCACTTATGAGTTTCATTACTTTGTAACCAGACAACAGTTCAGGACATTAGAATCTGGATATGAATCATGTTTTTGACAAGAACTACCACACAAAGTGCCATGCAGGGCTAAAAGACAATGAAATAAGCACTTGAAACACACAGAAGACTTTCGACTTTTCAGGTCTCATAGCAATCAAATTATTGATTAGAATCAGTTAGTTATAAGATTTACCTCAACATGTTCACGAAAAGGCGCTTTACCGGTTATATTACACATGTTTTCACGCTCAGAGTGAAAATGAATAACAATCTCGTTTGACGTTTCACTTTATTGCACCGAATCTATGGCGGGCCACTAGACGACCCTGCGGATTATCATCTACAGCTAGCTGCTGGCTGCATTTGCTGGTCAATTGATTGCGCCTACGATTAGTTACATAACTACACTCACTAATTAACGAAACAGATTCCTGTTATTGCATTTAACTAAAAAAATATCCGTAAATATTTATATCAAGTCTCCATTGTAAGCTACTAACAAAGTTGACAACATAGATAGCAGCACTGTTTTGTTGCCCGATAGACATCAGTCGTCGCATCTTCCTAGCTTTTAGCTGCGAATGTATCAAAAGTAGGTTGTATAGGATGCTGGTAATATTGATTGCTCTGAAAACGAATAGTGGAATCCTTAGAACATTACGTACATTTTCTAGGAAAGACATTTGGCGCCATTGATTCTCGTACTCAGGGTGGTCACGTGACTACGTACGAATCACCAACGCAAGCCAAGTAAAATGGCCAAAACGCACATCGAGTTCTTTTAGTGTCATTGGTTTTGAAAGGAACTTCCCATTTGTATAATACATCGAGGCGTGATTTACAAAGCTTTATTGCTGTTATTAATTTGATCACAAACACATAAATTAAACCTAGATAACTGCAAGTAGCACAAATTTAACAAAATTTCATCGGACATGGAATCCAAGATATCAATAGGAGGTTTCGCGAAATGGCCACCAGGTGGCTGCACTGCAGGCAGGGCAGGGCTGGACTCGGGTATTTAAAGAACGTCAAACTCAAAGAACTATTTATTTTAAAAGCTTCCTTCTGGTACTAGTTATGATTAGTTGAGCTGATCCAAATCAATGATCTCGTCGTCGTCATTACTAACGTATGCGTCACGCACGTCACGCGTGTTTGAGTTGTTCAAGCTTTCACTTTCGCTGGCATTACCGGAGTGCCACGATAAAATGTTTAATGGTAGGATGAAATGCTACCAAGTCTTTTTGCAGCTGATGTTAGGTCCATGTATTGCAATCAACAAAGTTGATACTTCCAATCCAATGCTACTTTGCCACCTATAGTTTATAATTTCACTTTAAAATCAGATCTAAAAGTTCAGGAATCTCTTTCGCAGGGAATCAATCAATCAAATATAAATACGAAATAAAATAGCAATAAATAATACAGAGCAACTAAAACAATTCAAATGATATTATCAGAATCACATTATAATTCTAAGTTCTAAAAAGCTTTTCTGTATTCTTTCAATAAACATTGAAATGCAGTTTCACAGACAAAAAAATGCAGGCTCATATTAATGCATTGATTACCGTAATAATCTATGCATCTGTCATGTTATTTCTTTGTGAATAAATAATAATTTGTAATTTGTAATTTGTAATTTGTAAGGTGCGTGGCGATACGATATTGCGTGAAGTCCAGCCCTGAACCAAGGGTAGATTTTATGTTGCCAGCTAAAATAAATGTTAATTTATTTTTAATATTTCTCTGTCATGTCTGTCTACTGTCTACTGAACATCATATAACTTTTTACACTGGCAAAATTGATTAGAAAAGGACAGATGCCATTCACTAAGAAGAAGGATTACGTTGACAATCTTGCATCTTGACTTGAATGATCGCCATATCGCCATCATATTGATGACTAAGAAATTATCGTAAAGAAATCTCTTCTGCTAAAAATAAGGGAGAAGCCACTGGTTCTTGAAACACAGTTTTCACTAGTTTGGGATCCTATGGATTGGATTCATACTATGGCTATGTCCATAATATTCTGTTAGATTTGTATGTTATCTTTATTATAAGTAGTAAGTGTAGAAGGTCTAAGTTTAAAAGAATGTCGATTCTTGAGGACGTGGATGTAACCTACTGATTGATTCAAATTTAGGATTGTGTAAGGTTTAAGTTAAGTATGGTATGATTCCGACTTCAGCAGCAAGCTCTGCTGCGCACGCACCTGATAACGCATTAGGTGCGCAGCAGAGCTTGCTGCTGAAGTCACAAATCACAATATAGGTACTTTGGTAAATTCGGATAATCATATTTCATTTAGCTTGGCACTCAATATCCGTCTCTTTGCTCCTAACTTATTGAAGTTATTGAGAGAGGGACAATCGAAGTAAGTAGTGAAACGGCGGCTTTACGAAGATTTGTCACGCACCCAGCATCATCGTCGCAGACGCAACAGCGCCGCCCTACGAAATTCCTACGTATCCACAGATTAAATAAATACTGTGCAGAGGTCGTCGTGACATCTGTCATCGATTCGGTTGATTCGTGGATTTTGTGGAGTCAGTGTGAGTGTATTGGTAAATACGTGTCCTGTCCTAACCGAACGAGGTCACCCGTTTCCGTATACGTTACGGGATAATCAGAAAAATCAGTTTTACGAACCACAACAGTTGGCAAAAAAAGATGGAAAGTAATTAACTCAGAATCTGGTTATCTATTGCAATCTCTTACCATTATGTAATGACAATGTATATGTAGTAATGACAAACAGTGACAGGGCTAACTTTAGGCAATGATTAAATTAAAATTTCTTTTTTATTGGCATGTCTGTAAGTGCCTATGTACGAGGCTCTCTTCTGTAATCAGTTCTGTGGTATTAAGTACCATCAGATCTATGAGGTAGGCCGCAGAGTCTCGCTACTCTATCAATGAACACCTACCTAACCTACACAGGCAGTTTAATAAAAAAACACTTTACACATAGTTATACATTTATTGACATTAAAGATTACTACATAAACTAATACATAACAGTTTATATTATTATTCGTAATTAAAATTAAAAAAATCTACCTGCAAATAACAAATTTAATTATCATAATCTTTGTAAACAAAAAACACTTTACTAAAAAGAACCGAAATTTGAACAGAAAAAAACAAAAAAACTCATAACTTAATGTGTCTACAAAAAAACTCATAACTTTTATTATAAGTATACAGAGGTAGGTACACTTCTATTACCGATATAATTGAGTATAATACAAATAAAATTCAGCCCAAAAAAAGTTAGGTGTAAATTTTGAAGCAAAACTAAAACGCGTAATTATTGGAATGCTTGAATGAAAGAACGCGAAACTTATCAAGTATACCTACTTACTAAATTAAAATTAAAAATATTGGAAGAGAAGGAAGTTTTTGGAAGGTTTTGGAAGGCTTAGGTACATTCATCACGTTACAAATACGAAAAAATACTTACTATAAAAGTATAAAAAAATGATGTTACAAAGTTAGTCCATAAGGTACCTATAAATTCAATATAAAATATATCTTCATCTTAAAGTATAAATAATATATTGAAATTCATTATATACTTCTTTGTCTATCGTAAAAATGGAATGGCTAGGACAGATTTTGTTATAGACAACTTAAAATGAAATAATGCATTTACTCAAGAAATTAATAATACAAGTTTTGTAAGAATTATCTAATGTGAGACAGCCGTCGAAGCACTAGGGTAGAGGAAGGGGAAATGGACTCCACACGTCTGCAATATAATCCCGCTTAAACGGGCAATAAAGGAAGGGAAAGAGGCGCACTTCTACGGTTATCTCAAAAGTTAGATAACAAATACATAACCATTTCAACATAAACAACAGAATTCAAAAAACGAAGGGCGCTCCAAACTTTCGCGGATACGAACCGAGCAAACACGAGTGTGGAAGACGGTTCCATCTCATCCCATGTCGTTCCTCGCGCCACGTCCCAAATCACATAATAAGGGGGCGGAACTACATGAGACGAGAAGTCACAGCGAAAGTTTGGAGCGCCATTCATTGAGCACTAGCGCGAAACGGGACTCGAGCGAAGATATACCTAAGCCTCGATTCGTGCCGTAGCTAGAAGATAAACATGATATAAATTAGTAATTTAAATACAAACGAAGTCCTGAATGATTTCTGTCTATGCAAATCTATTTTCACGACTATGGCGTTACCTACTTTGCAATTTATTATAACAATTTCTAATGGCACAGTATAAAAAAAACAACAATGAGGATTTATGGCTAATTCAAAAAGCTATCATTTTAATACTGAACTAAAAACCGTCAATGCGTGAAAAAATATCAAGTAATTTAATAATAGCATCATGATTCGATCAAGCATAACGTAAAAAATGGTTTACTTAAAAAAACGTTACATATTTATTTATTAGGTAGGTATGTATAAATTCGCTTGAGTGCGATAACACACATGATATAATAGGAGTCAAAATACATTTACTTAGATATATATTGCACTGTTTGTGTCTAATTAGGGCTTTACAGCCCTATTCGTAAGTGATATTAAGGCCTGCGCACACCTAGTTCGCTGGCGGTAGCGATCAGTGAAACGCTATCAAATATCGCTGTCAGATTTGAGATTTGAAAGCGATATTTGACAGCGTTTCACTTATCGCTACCGCCAGCGAACTAGGTGTGTGCAGGCCTTTAGTGTTTCAGAACAAAACAGTGCCGGTAAATTCGAAGGAAAAATATAGAAGTTCGTGTAAAAAAGAACAGCACAAGTGCAATCTTACACACTAGGTCCACTATTAATTACATACATCAAGCACAAAAACTACGAGATTATATTTGGTATAATATGCGATAAGGTAATGTTAAATATACAGTAGAGTTCGGATAAGATGGATGGAGAAGAAATTCATTGTAAACTTAGTTGATTTGCTTATAAACCCAGCGATAATTATTGGACAGGCATAAATAGGCACGTGCGATTTCGTTTGCCGCTTCTAGCTGGTTTTTTTGTCCTTTGAGTTTAGTTTGTTAAGACAGGTGTTATTGCCTCGTGTGAGTTATTTGGACCGGCAACCCTAACCTGCCGAGCAATACTGCCCGGTGCGGTAGAAAATAGTAGGGCGGTGGTACCTCCCCGGACGGACTTTTACACAGAGTCCTACCACCTATAACTATTTAAAAAAATACCGGAATAAACACGTTTTATTTCTACACGTTCTATACGTTATTTATTTATGTATAATATAATATCCGAATTCTACTTCTTATGCTTAGTACAAACCAAGCAAAAGCGAAGGTGAACAAGTAAATCACTCGTACGCATTCACTAAATGTTACAGAAAAATGGTTTATTCAGCTTGTACCCTGAAAAACCCATTAAATCATAATTGCAATGAAAGTTATCACGACAAACCTATTTTCTACCCTAAGCCTCGATTACACGGGCACACATATTAGAACTATTGTGAAATATTATTAGCAATTAGTATCTAAATGCAACAAATATGATTTTATATTTAGACCACCACCAACACAATAACACTCAAAAGAAAATTATTTCGATGCTCTTTCCTTGCGTTATGTTCTCGATATTGAAAATAGAAAAAGGAATAATACGCGGCATGACACAAATAACTTTGCGTCTTGTTAAAAACCAGTTTACATTACAATGCACTGATGATGCCATCCTGTAACCTTCAGATCCATATATTCCTATCAGTCCAACCATTAAATCGTATCAAACTACCTTCTACAACAAAACTGTGATCAGTTAATAATCTCTATGCGTTTCGAACGCGTTTACAGCAAAATACTGAAAAGCCTAACTTTACCTGCGCTGCTTTGAACAGGCAGCATCGAACCTAATTCATTTGCGAATAATAATAAGCAAAATAATTTGCTTTATTTGACATGAAACCCCGATAGAAAACGTGAACCAATACTATACTACGACATTGTAACATTAAGAAATGAGAAAAATATTCATCCATCGCCTATCATATCAATAAGAGTACAGTACCATAACAATTACACTAACGCATACACTCACACACGCGCTCTAAAGATCCCTACAGTGTCTCACTATCGGGGTCTCAGATGACTGTTGAAAACTTTTATAAACGAAAAATATATTAATTTGTACAGATCTAATCCAATTGCACCAATCATGGTGCAAAATACTAAATTATACGTATCCATTACCAGTATCCTCAATTCTTATTAATTCAATTTCTTGTCTTTCCATTCCTTTTTATTCAAGCTTAAAATAAATGTGTGTGAGAAAAACTCTACGTGGCAATACAAAGTACAATACAATTTATACATCACAATTAGATAGATGAACCGAAACCCTTACATTCTTAAACTATTTCTTATTCTAAAGTTAATGTACCATTACCTGACTTTCAAACTTTATCCAGAAAATAAGTAACTCAAGGGACCTGCATACAGGTTGGAAGAAATTGCTACGTTTCATCGGATATGGAGTGTTTTGGATGGAATATGAAATAATGGAACGGTCTAATCACCTACGTTTAGTAAGAAATCTTTATTTCTTTACTAACTATCCAGTAAGAGTTGATCTAACAGTTTAAAACAAATAATTTCTGCACGGTGCAAGAGCCCAGACGAGACTATTTAACGAAAATAATATAGGATTATAAGATAGAGATTCATTCAATACTCCAACCAAACACTGCACTTCAGATGTTAATCATTTTTTATTCTTCCGGAAGACAGAAGACCATTTGGCATACCTTAGTCACAATATTAGTAGTTCTACAAACTAATGGTTACATTACAAATACATCAATACCAAGCCTACAGTGGCATGTTAAGAAGTAATTACCTACACAAAGGGTACAAGGTTCTTATAAACACAGGATTCTCTTTTGTGCCTCATTATACTGGCCGCTATTTCAAAACTACTGCTTATAATATAACATTATCATCAATAGATAGATAGATAGACAATTAAAGCGGCGTCTAAGACCCTTACGCGTAAAGTTATCAGTGATAATAGCCAATTTCGGCAAGAAATATAAAGGCCGACCTATGAGATGAAAGATTGACACACTACGTCTGCTAGTACTGATTTTTAAAAACATCAAGAACAATAAAAACCTTTAGAAATCTGTTTAAATCCTTCACAAATACATACATTGACTACAGTCTATGTATGCGAAACCACTAAAATACAAATTACTAGCGATCCGCCTCAGCGAATCCGGGGCGGGTCGCTAGTGAGTAGTCTGTTACGCAGGGATAATGTAGCTTTCTAATAAAGGGGAAAAGATTTTTTGAAATCTAGTCTTCATCTAGTCTAGCCTTTATAATATTAGTGTAGAAGATATAGATGAAACCAGCTTAAGAAATCGAGCAACAATGGGCAATATTCGCGTCTTCTTGTACCCTCTGCGGAAAACGTGTTCTGGGAACAGTTACAAAGGTAGCCTCATCTCATATGATGAAAATCGACTCCTGGTTTTCGATGAGGAAGTCAGTGAAGCTGTTGATGGGCGCGATGGCTTGCAGAGACATCAGGCCGTTGGGCGGCCAGGCCAGGTTCGGGCCGAACACAACGGCCAAGTTGCTGGACGTCATTTTGTTCAGGCAGCTACGATCTTGCACCTGGGTACACATAACTCTGTATTATACTATAATTAAAGACATTTAAATTTATTGCTCATGATTTATTTATAAGTCCTGTGCAATCTAAATTCACTAGCCCAGGTATTCCAGAATGTTAAAGAACATTCAAGAACGTTATATTCTTATCAAAATTAAGATTTATATGAAAAGTCCGTATGTGATAGAAAAGGATAGACATAGATTTTAGCAACACTTTGCTTTGATGCTATTCCTATTAGTCGTAGCGTAATGTTATATAGCTTATCGCCTTCCTCGATAAATGGACTATCCAACACAAAAATATTTTTTGTCCACAATATTATATATTAGTATAGATTTAAATTGCACAGGATTTATAAATCGTCAGCTACGTGCGTTATGGGACGATGCAGCCCTTGAGACCTGATTTTAAAGCATGAAATACAGAACGAGGCTTGATATGTACTAAGATTAGTCCGTACAAGACACACACATTGTTTTATCCTGTGGGAAGTACCTAGGATTGAGATATAGGATACATACATGGTATGTTCAGGTACATACCTTCCAGAGAAACTGCATCACGTACTTCAGCAAGTTATAGTTAGCGAGAGGAAGCCCCTCCAGAATCAGGATCTTCACTTGGCGGGGTTTTTCGCGGTGAGTGTAGGCTGGAACATAGCAGGTACAAAATTAAAACAGAGAATTGCCAATGATTTGTAAATACGTAAAGTTATAATGTGTTAGATTGCCGCTTCAAATTTATTCAAGGTGCTGTAGGTCTGCGCTGTGCTAAATTAGATTGATTTAGATGTCAACAGTAGGGGAGGCCTATGTCCAGCAGTGGACTTCTTCAGGCTGATGATGAGATGTCAACATGGCCTGAAGAAAGATTGCCAACTTGCTACTTTGCTGCAAAAGCTACCATGCAGCAAAATAAAAGGATTTCCTATACCAAGCTTAGCACGTAATCAACGGATCTCAAGGGAGAAACAAAAGGTATTAAATAACTATTCATATCTGAAATCTCGATATTCATAAACTAAAAGCTATCTGAAAAGCTTTAGAAGATTTACTAAATTGAGAATGCGAGGCGATAATCCCCAGACATTTAAGCTCAAGTCACGGTTATTCAAACTGTCATAGCACTGAATTCGCTTAAATGCAAACGAAGAGTGCATTTCCCAATAACTAGAATATGAACTTCGTTCACACAAGACAGTTCTTAAGTTGTATTTTGCCTGTGGCGCATGGCGTTGCCAAGATCGTCTCTTGCAGATGTTTTGCGTTTGTTTTGTAAAACGTAATAGAAAAACGGTAGGCACCAAACCGTAGTTTGTTGCCTGTTCTTCTAGGCTTGATCGCGTGGAACTGGCACCTAAGACGTTTAAAAGTGATCCTTGTGATACTGGATAGATAAATTTTGAATTTGGATTTAAACACTTTATTGCACAAAAAAATAAAATCAAATGTACAAAAGAGGGGCTTTATGCTATAAGCATTTTCTATCATTCTATCATTCGTCGTCTACGTAACCTGCGAGACGTAATGTTTTGTTACAGACGATGGTTACCTAAGTGGTTATTTCCTTTGCCCTATAACAAACCTCATGGGCCGATGTTGGATCATATTATGCTAGTTCCATCAGGTATCTGTATAGAAACTAAAAAATCTTACATGGAAACTTGAGTATCTCATCATAGAGCTCATAGGTAAGCAGTGGCTCCTCCAGATCGCGGAGGAAGGTCTTCAGCAGCACAGCAGCGATATGCGGATCATTGCCGAAGTCAATGGGCTCACCGCGGTTCAATGCCCGCTGTTGTTCCTTGAGGTTGATTGTGTTTGCCGAGCGACGGAATATCCCCTCGGTCTCCATTGCTAGGGGTATCGGATCGTGTTATTCGTGTCACATGGGAAAGAAACAGGCATTGAAATTAAGACCCATAAAGAGTGGAAGAAAGAAACAGGCATTGAAATTAAGACCCATAAAGAGTGGAAGAAAGAGTGGAACATGTACCTTGAACTTTGAACCATCATGAAATGATGATTTGATTTAGAAGAAGAAAACTCTTGTTGCTATTAGCAGTTGGATCAGCCGGGTGATTGTGTAATTCTGTTGCTATCAAAGTTTGATACTTACAAATAAATGATACTAACAAGGAACAGTGATCACGTATTTTGTTGCCATCGTGTTTCAACCTTTCGTTATCTATCTGTTATTAGTATAATAAACGATATGAAGAATTTTTAGCCGTAAAAAAAGTGGTCAAAGAATTATGACATATCTGAAAGTCTCGATATAATAACGTAATCTCACCATCAGGCTGAGACAGGAACTCGACGCACGCTCTCACAACTGGCGGTATAGCGTCGACCATATTGATATTGTTCTTTTTAATGAAGCTCAAGGAGACCCCAAACTGCTGCGTCGGCGGTGGATTCATCACTTTAACCACGCCCCTGTAGTTCGCGCCAGCGGCAAAGTTTTTGTTCCCCACTTTGGCGATCTCAGCTGCACGCTGGTTCTTGGAAAGTAGAAGCCTGTCGTATCTGGATCCGTCAGAAAATTGTTAGCCATGCGTTATACCCAAAGCGTAATAAGAAAACAAAAATACATGGTTAGTCACTTTCGAATTGAGATAACTTTATTTTGTCGATCTCGATTACTGGAACCTGACAATCTGAATGCTCGTTTAGCCGTCGATTTCGGCTGAAGCAGTCTTATGTTATGCTTGAGATATTTCCTAGGTGAAAAATAGCTTCTTCAGCCGAGGTTGCCATCAGCTCAGCCGAATTTTTACAAGAAGTGTATAGCAAATCAAGACTAGGTGTCGAGAAAATGCCTTTTTGTAATGTAGACTTATCCCGTTTGTGACAGTCTGACAAATGAAGATCTATTATGCAGTCGGCAAATAAGTAGAGCCTTGTGAAACTAGCGGCAGGTATGATCCGTGCAACGTCTGTGTTCGACAAGGTTTCAAAATCTATATTGAGACTACTCGATCTTAAATTCTCAGTGTTCACGTTGAGTTATCAGTTGCTCGTCCTTTTGAATCGATTAATCTACGAGTTGATTAGAATAATAGTAATGAAATTGAATCGGCAAGGTTTTGTGATAACATAGATGTATGCTAGATAGATGCAGTCATAGAACATTTCAGGATTATACTTATTTTGTCGTTGGCTTAAAATGCGAGGCAGGCATCATGACAAAGAAATATAGTATCGTCACTCCCAAACAGTTTGCTACCGTTGCAAGCTGGTCACTCAGGTCAGAATGTACGTGTGAGAATGAGAATGAGAATGAGAATCATGTAGATGAAAAAGTTATTCCTAAGTTGTGCTTTCTATGAATACTTAAAACAAACATGCATGGCAAACTAAACTGGAAAACAACAGGCGATACGTTTAAATTAATGCTTGCAACAAAATACCTAAAAAATAATGTTAAGTATAAAATTAATTATATAAACCAAACTATAGAGCGCAGTACGGAAAAAAAATATACAAAAATGGATTTTAAAATATTCATAAGCCATAATACAATAAAGATAGTTCTGATTTTACTTTACGAGTTTGATAGTCATCAAGAAGAAACCGCGAACCGAAGTAAAAGCACGTAGTTTCAAATATAGTTCGTAGCGAGTTATTTTTATTATTAATTTAAAAGATCTAAACCAAAGCGTGTTAGCATCGCGCTTATCCATATCCTACTGGCAAATATACAGCTCTAACCAGGTACCCGCAATTAGTAAAAAAAAGACCTTTACTCACTCAAGCACCGCGTCGGGTATGCAAAGCTTATCCAAATTCAAATATTGCTGCAGCTCATGCAAATAATTCACATACATCATCTTCCTGCCGAACTTCACGCTTATAGCAGGTCTGAGCATCTGCCAGACTATACGAATGAAGTTAGTCGGATGCACCAAATACAGCGCTTTCAGGTTCTTCTTGTATTTCCTGTCGAAGGCTTTGTAAGCCTTCCATAGCCAGGATAGGGGCGGTTTGTTCTTGCTTGACAGCCCGCAGTGGAAATAAACCACGCTGTAATCCTGCTCCACGTATTTGTCCAACGTGAATATTAAAAATCTGAAAGAGTATTCGTGGGGTGAGAATGTATTTTATTGCCCTCGATATCACGGAGCATTTCAGGTCTGAAACTCCGCGATTTTCCAACTGCAGAAAAGTGCAATATCTATTACTCTAAGACTCTTTAAAGCCCCTTCACGAGCAAAACTTGCGCCACAGTGCGCTTATTTTTAACTGTAAGTCATAAAATAAAGTGTGGAGTTGACTCGTGCTCCATGCCTTGGTGCTTTACATTATGTTTATATACAACATCACCGAAGGTCAAAGATTTACACAAATGAAGATTTTTAACAATATCTTCTATGTATGTAGAAATGCCCGAGTCTGTTTTTATGAGTATCGTGTAAAATAGGTTAAAACACGCAGTTTTACGAACATACAAAAAAAGCTATGGATTTCATATAAATAATAATATATAATTCTTCTATAATTAAAAATCTATAATTATATAATTCTTCTGTGTATTTCTTCGCTCGCCCCGTTCTCGTAACTTTTTCGGAATAAAAATACTGTGGCCGTTTCCTGATTCTATAAGCTACCTCCCTACCAATCTTCAGCCAAATTGGTACAGCCGTTCTTGAATTATAAATAGTGTAACTAATACGACTTAAGTTTACAAGCGTATTAAAATACACTATAAAAATTGAATATTATGATATATTTTCGGTAGTTCCACCCAGAATTCCAAGTGTTACTGGTAAACAGCAAATAGCATCCAAATACTATTTGCTAGTATCCAAATAACATCGTTTTGCCCGGGGTCAAGCCCTAATGTTATCAAGCCGCCTGCTGCAGTTACGGACAGAGCAACATTTTGAAACGCAATTATTTACGTCTGGGCGCCCTACCCGAGGGCTAAAATCACGGGCGCCACCCCAAACCGCGCTACGGTTTTGCGACACTAATTTACAGCTACAACCCGAGGCTCCAGCGACCGAGGCTTCATAATTAGACTAACTCAGGTTGCAAATTGAATGAGTACGTTATATCACCCGTCAGTTCCGTGATGCAAAACCCAACTACGACTCAAAATATTCGTGGTTTGATTTGGTTTACGTAAAAATCTGAAGTGAACTATCGATGTTTTTAACTGAAAATAATATCCTAAACATCAAAAGCAATATTATCATATAAACACAAAGAGCCTTATCCATAACGGCGGACATAAAGTTCGGATTTAAGTTAATATTCTTAATAAATTATTTATATAATGTGAACAAAAAACGATACTAGAAATTTAATCTATTGGAAATGGAGACGATTATGAATAAGGCATAAAGGGCGCAAAAAAAATAAAAACTAAACAATACAATCAGTGTAAGCTACTATAAATATCAATGAAAACGGTGCAAAAAAATATGTATTTGCAACCATTTCCGTGCAAAGAGAAGCATATAATATCGTGTTAAGTTACACGTGTCGCAACTTTAAACCCACATCGCAAAGTGCGAGCATTTAAAAAGATTCCTCCTCTACAACGGCTAGAGAGCAACTGCCAAGGAGTGGAACTCTTTACCGTGTCGTCAATATTTCCGAAACATTACAACCTTGGAATTTTCAAGTCAAGAGTGAACAAGTGGATAATAGCTAAGCGTGCTCCACCTTAGGCTGCATTTTCACTTTCCATCAGGTGTGATGATAGTCAAAGGTTTAGATATCAACAAAAGAAACAAAAAAAGATAGATCATTTAACAAATACCTAGACTACTCTAAGTTTAATAACAATAAGATAAAATGGCAATGTCTTCCACAACAAAACCTTCAATTATATGAAGCCTAAGAATAGAATTCAATCAAAAGAGATCATACAAATATCCAGAGATGTTGAAATTGAAGTGGCTTCTTTGAATAAGTCATAGCAGACGAATTTATTAAGCGAATAGAAAGCGACGGTTTCCTGCGACGCAACGGCTAAGTAAAGATAAAAAACTTCATTGGGAAAAGTAGGTTCGAGGTGAAGCTTATTTTCAGATTGCAATTTTTACCACAGGGTGTCCCAGAAGTTTTATGTTAAGTACTATGAAATATCAGGATTTTTATGAATAAAGCAATTTTTATTTGAAGAATAAAAAACAGAATGCTTCAACTAAAAAATCACCGAATTTACGTCAGCAAAAATACAGGCATTGTAATAAAATTCTATTGCAAACCCTTTCACATGTAAGTAAATTTAATTTCTATTTGTTTATATGTATCCCGTTATCTAACATTAACTAAGTTGAATTGAATTGGATAAGTCGTAGATATTTGGTGTTCCCGTGAGTCACCAGAAGAAAAATCACAACCCTCGGGAAAACATACTAGTTCTGGGACACCCTGTATAAATCCAACGGCAGACGACGAGACGTTTTAGGTCGAGGACTTTCTAGGAAAGGAAATTAATTTAAAGGTATGATTAGATTCGCTGGGAAACTCTGCGAAGGACTGCCAGCGTGATTGAATCTTAATTTATTTTCTGTCAAGGTTTTTATCTTTTGTAACAGCTTGCAGCATTTCATTTCTTTAACTCCTCTACAAGGATATAAGGGAGACTACTACTCAACGCTCGAATAAGTTTGTTATTTAAGTCAGTACTAAAATCAGTTTTTAAATAATTATCATCATCATCATCAGCTTGAAGACGCCCACTGCTGCACATAGGCCTCCCTTTACACCTTTCCAGGAAGAACGATTCTGAGCTCTTTCCATCCACCGACTTCTCGCGATCTTAACAATGTCGTCGGTCCATCTGCTGGGGCGCCCTACGTTTCGTCGAGTTTCAAATAATATGCATTAATAGTTGAACTGATTTTTGAATAATATGCATTGTATTTTTATGTTAAGTATTTAGATTTTCTTAAATTTTCTTCGTTAGTGTAGAAAGTCTCTTCTAAAGTGAGAAATTCTGCCTGTATTGCTAAACTAACAATATCTCTTATTTTATTTAATATAAGTTCGCATTTTCAGAGTTTTTATGTTTACTATCATTACCTATACTGTGTGTGTATAATATTTTTTTTTATTTATTTTATTTTATTTATTTTATTTTATTTTATTTTAATAATAATTTTAATATAAGTTCGCATTTTCAGAGTTTTTATGTTTACTATCATTACCTATACTGTGTGTGTATAATATTTTTTTTTATATAAATACACTTACATTTATGATCAAGTACCACACCGGATGATCTTTGTGATTACTTTTATTGATAGGAATTAGGAAGTAAAGCCTCCTATTCATGGTAATCATTTGTTTCGCAACAAAGTTAAATTAACGTGTTGCGGAGTTGCTGTCAACATGTTGCTGGCAACACTGCGTGTTGCAGAGTTCATAACGGCATGCTGATAGCTCTCGCCCGACGAGCGTAACCATCAGTTTAGCAACAAATGTTGCCGTGTTTGAACGTGTTTGCAACAGTTTTTAAACATGGCAGTAGTGTAGAGCAATGATAAAATAATG
This sequence comes from Thera obeliscata, assembly GCA_947578465.1. Classification (NCBI taxonomy): domain Eukaryota; kingdom Metazoa; phylum Arthropoda; class Insecta; order Lepidoptera; family Geometridae; genus Thera; species Thera obeliscata. The sequence continues at coordinate 4,450,840 of OX387922.1, read as the reverse complement.
CAATAGGCATGAAGACAGTAATCAAGTATCGCCAAAATATTTATCTGATCTAATGAAAAAGGATTCAAAGATTTTGATATATGTATTTATTCTCTTATTAATGTCGAGATTAATAAGTTATTTTTTAAAATAAATCTACAAAATACAACAATCCGCCATGATGGCTCAAACACCGGTCAGAGCGAATTACGTCACGTTCTCGTAAACGTCATTCCGATTTAGTACAAAAGCACCAATGTTTACTGTTGATATACTATAACCGTGACGTAATAACAGACGCCATGACACCAGCGAGCGTTTTGGCGTGAATTTGAAAATTTAAATTCAAATGTACTTTTATTGCACAAAAACCTTAATTTTCTACAGAAATATGATATATTTTAGACATAATAGATACTTCTGAATATGATAGAAGAGATTTTGAAAATTAGTCGTCAGGCCTCCTACTTCCTCGGGCAACATTTAAACGAGGACTGGCGTGTGGACAACTTATATTCATTTAAACAAAGTTTTCAGCAGCATTCTTGCCGTTCATCAACAATGTTGGTCAATTGTTGCGAAACAAATGTTTACCACGAATACGCAGCTTAAGTTTAAGAACGAGGTATCAAAGACTTCTTAATACACATAAACGGTCCTTCTCAAAAAAACAACCTGTATTTATAATAAATTGGCACACGTACATGTACTGAAATCACGACGGCTTAGAACGTCTGCTATAATATGACCCTGGCATGTACCTAAACTAAAAACTAAATCATTGTTACAAAAAAATCATCTCAAAAATCTTTAATCGTGAAGTAAGAATTTAACAAAATATATTATTTATCAAAAACGAGTAAAGTCCATATTCGAATATCAAAACCACTGAGTTAGTATTCAGTCAAGGATGAGACGACCCTAATTACCGTGCATTCATTAGGTACTATCACCGCACAAGTTTGCGGTGGTGGAAATTCCAATGGGAATTGGGTCAGAACAACAAAGGGTCCCAGATGCCTTTTAGCGAGTGCCGATAACCGACGACAGAGCCACCCGCAGCATTCAAGTACACCCATTTCTGAATTCATGAAACTTTAGGGGTGCATTTCCATTGCATTCGTTCAAAGTTGCCGTCAAAGGCAATGACGATTTCAATTTCAACCACTGCATTGAAATGAAACTTCTGAAACCAGAAGGTAATAAAAGCAGATCTATAATCTATTCATACCATCGTTCTTTCCCGTTCCTATTTTAAAATTGTTAATCAAATAACAAAGTTTGCATAAACCGCTGAATGCACTCTAAACTAAAAGTGAGTTAATCTGTTGGTATTCAAAATAAATCAGACGGAAAAACACTCTTCTACCCTTTATTGTATTTATTTTGTATTTGTATTTATTGTTTTACTTTTATCATCATCTTTCACAGAGTTCATCCATGTTTTCACCAAAGAAAACATGCAAGACTAGAACTAGGAGAGGAATGAGTATGAATGTGGATAGATATTCATATATCTATCCACATTAAAGATCGTGTCAGCAGAAAAGCAATGCAATATTCTTGTATCGCCAAACTTTCGATCCTCAGTTTTGCTTTTTCTATTTTGAATGTGTTTCTGTCAGTGGAGTATGAAAGCAGATTGGCATTTCTGGTTTGTTAAAACAGGTCAGAGTTAAGGTCGCTCGATTCCCATACAAATTGATTTATACAACTATGGGCGTGAGAGTACAGTATGTAGACTAAAAGAACAGTGGTTGGCTTTTTTATGGGTCTTTATAAACGGGTCAACATATTTGGTTGAAGAAAACTGTCGATTTACAGTGAAAATAGCATCAAAATTTAGTTAATTTTTGTCAATGTATGAGTAAACACGGATAGTGGCTGACGGCTCTGACGTCATTGCAATTATGTTGGAGCGAGACGTTGCAAGCTCGCGGCATCCACGTCCGCGCTGTTGCCATACGTCCCAGTCTTTTCATAATTCACTCGGCTCAATAATTTTAAATTTTGCTAAGTTTAAGCCCTGCACACATCTTAGTGATCTGCGATGGCGATCAGCTGACGCTGAGAAATATGACAGTGATATTTGGCAGCGTTTCACTGATCGCCATCGCCATCGCCTAGATGTATGCAGACCTATAATTATATTCCTGAGGCAGCAAGAAGTTTGAAAGTCTATGCAAGCAGTACGTCATAGAAACAACACTTTTTGACGTGATTACGTCTTATAAATCGATGGAGCCGGCTGCACGCACGAAAAAACATGACTCATGCGTCGTTACGTCGTTTCGTCGTTCCATTTACCTGAGCCCGAGCCGAAGGGTAAATGAGGGTAAGGGTAAGGGTTCGGTCGGGTTCCGGGTCCGGGTCCGAGAGTTCGAGTCCGACTCCGAGTCCGAGTCCGAGAGTCCGCGAGTCCGCGAGTATTTTCTTATGACGTTATCACGTTCAACTATCGTCAGTAAACCGACTTTACAGACAACCGATTTTTAAACTTCTTGCTGTCAGTTTCCAACCTCCTTGTGCCCTCTCTTGCAAAAACACAATGTTGTCATTGTGTTGTCATTGTGTTGTCATTGGTACGTACTTTATTATTTCGTTGGTTTGCTGTGAAAAAAGAGTGCTATCTACTATCTAAATCAGATATTTTTTTTCATTCGTGACGCCATGGAGCCACGAACTTCGGTATAAGGTTACAAAAATCATCTATACTCTGGTCCCAGGAAAAGTCGCTAGCGAAGTCTGGGACAAATAAAACGATGTCATCATGGATATAAAAACGTAAGTATGTGCTTATCTACGTACGCAAGTTATTATAGTTGTCGTATTTTAAGGTTAAAGAAGTTTATTCTCATAAAAACTAAACAGTTCACTTATAATGAGATACAGTTTTAAAATTAAGGTAATATAACTAACTAAATGCCTCTGGGGCCTTACAAAAAAGATTATTCTAGTAATGTATATAAATATTTCTTCAGTTTACCCTTAAATATATTAACACTAGGACACTCTTTTATATCATCAGGCAAATTGTTATACAGCTGTGCTCCCTCAAACACAATCGTTTTCTTACCGTAATTCGTTCGCGACTTAGTAAGAGTTAATTTGAGCTTGTTTCTTAGGTTATGTTTATTTTCTTTATATTTTAGTTGTATGTTTGATTGGATTGAGTCTGTTGTTATTTTTTTTATTAGGATGCAGGTGGAGTATGTGTATAGTTGCTTAAGGTTAAATAATTTAGTTTTTTCGTAGAGTTCTTTAGTTGGTGTTAGGTAATGATAATTAAAAAGTACTTTTATTATCTTGTTTTGGGTTCTCTGCAATGGAGTGAGATTTGTCACAGCGGCTGCGCCCCAAATTTCTATTAAGTATTCGAGATGTGATTTAACTAGTGCGTTGTATATAATAGTACTTTACACAGTAGTGTAAAGTACTAGTGTTGTAGTAGTATTTTACACAAATCTATCGCAGATTATTGAACTTATGGCTAACTATCAAAAACTCTCTATGACTTGTTGCAGGCGAACAGAAGTGTGGTGCAAAAAGATGAAAACAGACGATTCCAATCCACCACCCACAACGGGGAGTAGATCCTAATCGGCGGTGATAGAGAAAACCCTGTACACACACTTGCTTTTCATCTATAAGTAAAAAAATATAAGTTTGTAATGAATAAACACAAAACACAGTGGTGCCGATTTATTGCCGATGATTTATTTCTATACATATCTTGTTTTTTATTGTGTAGCCCAGCGGATGCAAGTGTATGTCAATAAAAGCTTTGTGGTTGAGAAATAAATAAGTTACATGTGTACATAATAATAATATGTAAAAAATAAAATATTGTCTTACAGAGTATGTACTCATTTTTACGTGAAATTATGACAAACAATAGGTATTTACGGTCTATAATTGAAAACATAAAAAATATAGGTAACCTAATTTCGAAACCCGATCAAAGCTGGATATTCTGCAGAAGGAATATTACAACTAGAATAAATCATTTTGCAAAATGAAAAATTTGAGCCAAAAAAGTCATAGGTAGATAAGATTTGAATTCGGTACCGTAGCTCTGCAGCCGAGGGGCCTAGCCACTGGTCCAATTTAACCGATGTCAGTATGTTGAAATTAGCTTATAGTTTGAAAACAACAAAATGCTTGTCTGTGTGCGTAATTAGTCTGCTTCAATCCCTGCGATTTTGATTTTTCGAACTTTGAGTACTTTTCAGACCAAAATAAACACGAATTATAGCTAGGGACATAATAAATAATTCGCTATAAACGGACCACATACTACTACCAAATAAAATACACGTTTTCATTTAAAAAATAAATAAAATGATGAAATTAGAACATCAACGCCATCTCTTGACACTGATGCGCCTAGCGGACCACCACGGACCACGTTAAAAATATTTCTTAAACCAGCTCTCACTTGAGATTAAAGTTTTTCAACTTTTTGAAGATCCGCTTTGAGCAATAGCTATTTGCAAACCGATGTTGCCCATGAATTTCCTTTTTCTTTGGACTTGTCATAGATATGACAAGTCCAAAGAAAAAGGAAATTCATGTGACTATAGTCACAAACCAGAAATGCCAATCTGCTTTCATACTCCACAGACAGAAAAACATTCAAAATAGAAAAAGCAAAACTGAGGATCGAAAGTTTTGCGATACAAGGATATTGCATTGCTTTTCTGCTGACACGATCTACTTTAAAGAGTTTCATGTGCCTTTATTGAAACGATGTGACCCATATATTTAGATCTCCGCATAATAAGAAAACATTATGTGCATAATATGCATATTCTAGTTTAGTAGGTAGAACAAGCCGATCTAATGTATCTAGAAAATTAATATGTGCATGTTATTACCGCATTAAATCAGGAATAATTACAGATTTTTACGGATCAGTGATCTAAATATTAGAGACGGGTGTCACAAAGATTTTATCATCGTGGCATATCATGGTTTTCATTGTTTTTAATTTTCTTGTAGTTACTAGGTAATTTATTTTAATTTTAGGCACTTTTTATTCTTCACAACCCTCACTATATAGATTTCTATTTACTGTCAGAAAATGTCCGATACATTCCAATTCTCGGTTAAGCGTAAAAGTGAATGAATGCAAATCTTTGAATTAAACTTTTGGGACATTATAAAAATCTTTGAAATTATATATTTGAAATTTAGGTAGAACATGGTTTTAGTAACTTTAAAATTTACCTCATGGTTCTCAGAATAACTGTATCTATCTCTTATGTATCTGACTTCCCTTACTGACTGGTCTGTTGAAGCACTCTGCCTTAGCGGCTCCTAACGAGCATATAATTTGAATTAGTTTAATCGACACTGTATGAGCATCACATCAACCCATATCGGATAAGATTTAGGTGACCTTAATTTAAGAGAGGTATCTATTTAGATCATCGTAAAATGTAGGGTAAGTAGCACTCGATTAATTATGCAAAGATTTTATAGTTTGATGAGCTTTTCAATAACGGAGGGTACTGAGCAAAATATTGCTGGAAGATTAACGTTTTTACCTTTGAAAAGAAATCCACTCCTTAACGACCATCTCTTACTTTGGGAGTAAACTTATGCTTGAAGAAACCAGCAGGTTGCGATCACGTATTAGTTCAAAAATTTACAATTTCAATAAGATTTTGATTGAAACCATTGCAACAAAAGTTACATGATCGGCCTGCTGTTCGCGCGAGCTTCAATAATGGGGTACATACGTCTGTCAATATAGTCGTATTCGTTATTGTTCTCGACAAGTATAGAGCAAACGGAAACAAATTTATTTCACGAAAAGCGTTTTTAAGAGATGGTGAAACGAGCACATAGATTTTTTTATTGATTTTATTGTAGGTATTTATTACTACACTTAAGAAAATCACAAAGATTTTTATAATTTTCCAGAAGTTTAGAGCCGAGTGGGATTTGCACAAGCGACCTTCCTTGGTCAAATCCCGCTCGACTCTTAACTTTTGGGACATTATAAAAATCTTTGTGAGCACATAGATGTTTGATAGGCCATGAAATAATAACTTATGTACAATTTTTTTTCTAAAGTTGATTTATTGATCGAGTTGAAAGATAGACAACCTATACCGTATGTTTAGGTGACTATTTGTAATACATCTACGTAGATGACACAGTCGTTTCCGTTATAAGCCTTTCTTTTCAGGCTGCGTTCAGGCTGCGCTACGTAAGTTGTTTTTTTCTCGTGCCAAAGGGAACGGATTGTGCCCGTTCCCTCCCTCAGTAAATTCTGATAAATTATTAATTCGTTTCCAATATTTTACAAGTAGTGCTCGCTTAGGCTTCGTGGAAATTGCTTAGATTGGATGACTCTAAGATTCTTGTTATTTTTATTATCCTTATTTACTTAAACGGATTTGTGAACTGCTACTTCAACGACGTTTAGGAGATGTAGTATATTGAGACAAAGCGAAATGAAATGAAGTCAAAAATTACGTTTACAGAAAAAAGTAAATGTCCGGGATCGATGCAAATCTCAAAGAGATCAAAACAAGATGGAGCTTGCGCTGGCGTTAGTCAAAATCGCTTCCTGTTTTGACGTATATAAGCGTAAAGTTCACACTAAGTTGCGTCTCTGAATCTTAGCTTTAAAGTGAGCCAGTAAGAAAGTCAACGAAGCGCGTTTAAGTCTTTTGTTTGTACTGGTCGACAGCGGAAAGATTGCTCAGGTTAATTAACCTCATTAAAATAATACAATTTTAGGCAAAAAACATTTATTAATATACAGAGCATAAATCATCAATAAAACATGACTTTTCAGCATCATTGCTTATTTTCTGTAATGGCCGTAAATTGTGTTATGACTATTATTAGTTGTGTATTATTAGTTTAAAATTAAGGTGTGGGTGAAATAAGCACGTAAATGCTTGGAAGTTTAAATTCAGTTGGAAACAACACACGCTTTGCCACCGTTGTACATCGTCATACTGATGTGAAAATAATGCTTGAAAAAATAATGTTTAATGTTCTGGTTGGAAGATTTTGGGGGAGACCTCTGCCCGGCAGTGGGACGGTGCAGGTTATAAAAAAAAGTGTTCTGAATAAACCTTTCGAAAATACTTTAACCAATCGTGTTTTTGCGTGTAATTAAGATAGGTATTTAAATAATGTTTGTAATGATAATCAAAACAATACGTTTTGGTCCGTGGTTTGGTACGTGGTTATCGTAAAAACTGATCTATTTTAATTTGTAAATGACCAAGATTTACAAAAAAACTAATTTAGTTTTCTCTGTTTCTTTTAAACCAAAAACTTACAAATCTTTATTTTCCAACACCAAAAAACAGCTTTTGAAAAAAAATGCGTGCAGCATCCGATGCCAAGATATTACCTAATTTCAAATAGAAGAGATTCTAAGCAAACTGGAATTCTTCAAGAAAGCTTCGAAGGTATATATTGAAGAAAACTGTTTTTCCATTGCGACTTCGAAGCATAATTTAAGAACAATCAATTTTCACCGAAAGCAACAAGTGAAATGCTGAAATTCGTACAAGTATAAAACATCTTATCATAGTTTGGAAGACGTCGATCATCAGCCCCCCATCGAAGATAAAAATGCACACAATGTATCAAGTTGTCGATGTAAAATCTGGAATTAAAACATACCTCAAAAGCTTATCAGGATCCAGGTCCTTGCTCGGTGGTAGACGACAAGCTGAGACGACGATGATGCGCCTGCCGACCTCGTCGTCACCTACGACTTCAACCAGCCCCGTCCCAGACAGCTCCAGGAAGCACTCGTCGTCCAGCGAGCAGGCCGCGATCTAAACCAAACAACAAACAATGACAAACAAGATGTCCTAGTCTTGCAACGTGAGACAACACGGCATTCTCAACCTTACTTACAAGGAGTAAGAAGAATGTAAGCTAGAGAATGCAGCGGCGTATGCAAGCACCGTGCAACCCGACGCCAGACTACTAACTAAGCTCCATCAACTAGCCGGGCAGGCAGGGTGGGTGGGTGAGGGTGGCTGTATCGATTTTATCCCACCTGCAGAGGGAATTCACAGGATTGCACCTGCGTTGAGAGCTATGTGAATTTGAAATCACAATTTACAATTTCAGCCATATTATAACGATGAGCATATTTTATGAAATTCCTAACTTACTTCAAAAGGTTTGGCTTAATAATGTTTTAAGGCGACAAACATGACTGATTTGAAAGGTGTCGGTTGATCAACCCAAAAAATAAAAACATAGAGTGTTCCGTTTTCAATACATATAATGATAGCATTGAAATCATCAACATGGTTTTAAGGTTTCAAAGCTCGATCGCTTTTCAATTTCTTTCATTTCGACAAGATCCCAGCTTACTGAACTACCGCCAGGCTTTCTTTTCATTTCCAGAAGCCGGTAATTGAGTTGAAAAGCTTATTGAGTCGGAGATTCAGTTTAATGCGCTTTGCGCGTCATGATTGAAGTTTTGCGAATTGAGGTCAATAATAAATTGAAAAATGAACAGCTCGGTATCTATTCAGCACCAAGACGTTGGGGCACCTAAGTTTTTCCGGCGCTCGGGGTAAAGAATCGTTCGAAAGTTCCAGATTGGAAACTGTTAAAGTTGCAGAACGAATTTTGCTGAACCCTTTATATTCGAGGCTCGGATATAAGATGAGAAGTTTAATGATTCAGTGATCTTCATGAGTAATTGTGCTTTTCGCGCGTTCTTGATCTTCGTTATTGCATTTAATAAGACTAGTTCGAAAGTTCCAGATTGGAAACTGTTAAACTTGCTGAACGAATTTTGCTGTACCCTTTATATTCGAGACTCTGTTAAAAGATGAGTCCTTTAATGATTCAGTGATCTTCGTGAGTAATTGTGCTTTTCGCGCATTCTTGATCTTCGTTATTGCATTTAATAAGACTAGTTCGAAAGTTCCAGATTGGAAACTGTTAAAGTTGCTGAACGAAGATTGCTGAACCCTTTATATTCGAGGCTCGGTTATAAGATGAGTTGTTTAATGGTTTAGTGATATTCATGAGTAATTGTGCTTTTCGCCCGTTCTTGATCTTCGTTATTGCATTTAATAAGACGTTAAGTCGTTATTACATTACGTGTTTCTTCGTTTTTTTTGTCTATTATTTTTTTACCGATCATTTGTTTGGGCATGGGCATCGAAAACACGTTTTGTTATTTCTCCAACCTATATAACCTATTGTACTTACTTCTTCTACTTGTCGTGTCACTCGTTCTTTCAAACCAGTGTGGTAAAATAATATTAAGTTAGCCGCGAAGAGGCTCCTTTCTTCCCAATACCTAGGTACTTATGTTACAAAACCTAAAAAACCAAACAAGAAATAAATTTACTTCAAAACATGTACACACCTTGCCCTTCTTCTACTTGTCGTGTCATTCGTTCTTGCGAACCGTGAAAGAATTTGAAGTACGCTTCGAAGAGGCTCCTTTCCTCTCAATACCTAGGTTATGTTAAAAAACCTAAAAACCCAAACAAGAAATAAATTTACTTCAAACCATGTACACACCTCGCCATAAACTTGGGACCCCCGGGCGAGCTCTTCTTCAAAGTTTTCTTCAATCGTGCCATCGCTTGCAGAATGATGTAGATACTCGTCGTTTATATCCAAGAGCTCAGGCGGCAGGGGCGCTGAAAACACTTCTCAAGTTCAATCTTCTATCTATTTTTAATAATGGTAAATATCCCGTTGTTTCATAAAAATAGTGTTAAAAACCATGATAGTTTCAAAAGTTATATCTTCTATGTAATATGAGAATCAAAGTGATGACATTAAATACGTAGGGTTCGGCTCGTTGCAGTATGTAGTCACACACTAAGGGTGTTATTAATAATCCTGGCGCAACGCTGGACTAGTTAATCCGTGTTTTGTCACATTTGTTCGAGTTGACAATTGCATGTCAATGCAAGAGACAAAACACGGATTAACTAGTCCAACGCTACGCCAGGATTATTAATAAGGCCCTAAGGGTGTTATTAATAATCCCGGCGCAACGCTGGAGTAGTTAAATCGTGTTTTGTCACATTTGTTCGAGTTGACAATTGCATGTCAATGCAAGAGACAAAACACGGATCAACTAGTCCAACGATACGCTAGGATTATTAATAAGACCCTAAGAGCCTGTCCAGATGGGGCGTTTTACGCGCGAGTGCCCTCGCGCGTTTGAATTTATATTGCGTCCAGATGCCGCGTTTTACGCGCGCTCCTACGCGCGATGTAGGTATTTGGGAGGGACCCAGGGACAGTTATAAACATGGCGCCAGACAAAGCAGTCGTGTTGTGGCTTGCATACCGCAGATGGAAACGTCGTAAACAAAGAGAAAGTCGTCGATTTAATGTGCATCCAATTCTACGTGACAGAATGACACATGGTATGTTTATAACATTATACCCAAAGCTCAGAGAACATAACGAAAAGTTTTTTAACTACTTTCGGATGTCAGTAACATCGTTTGATGATTTACTAGAAATTATAAAAATTATCACTCTCCATTTTCGTTCCAAATACGTCCACTCGCGTCAGACTCGCGCGCACCACTGGACGCAGCAATGGCACCAGAGTATCTCGACTCGCGCGTAACACGTGCGAGTCGAGAGTCCAGCGAGTTGCTCGCGTTTTACGCGCGATTTAGGAATCGCACGGCAGCGTCTGCGTCAGCTCTTAGAGCTCTTAGAGCCTGTCCATCTGGATGTATAGCGCTCTAGTATCTGGAGAACGCGCGAATGTTTACGCGCGAGGACACTCGCGCGTGAAACGCCCCATCTGGACAGGCTCTTAGGCCCGTAAAAAAAAGCAGCCAAGTGCGAGTCGGACTCGCCCATGAAGGGTTCCGTAGCATCAAGTAACATAATATAAAGGTTCTTGTAGTTCGTCGAAAGGTAAATTGCGGTTTACGATTTATGACGTATAAAAAAAAACTACTGACTAGATCTCGTTCAAACCAAATTTCGTTGAAAGTTTGCATAGTAATGTACAACATATATTTTTTTTAGTTTTATCTTTCTTTTATTTTAGAAGTTAGAGGGGGTGAACCAACTTTTTTCCACTTTGGAAGTGTCTCTCGCGCAAACTATTAAGTTTAAGAAAAAAACGATATTAAAAACCTCAACATCATTTTTGAAGACCTATTCATAGATACCCCCCCCCCCCACACATATGGGTTCGATGAAAAAAACTTTTTTGAGTTTCAGTTTCAAGTATGGGGGACCCCCAAAATTTATAGTTTTTTTTCTATTTTTGTGTAAAAACCTTAATGCGGTTCACAGAATACATCTACTCACCAAGTTTCATCAGTCTAGCTCTTACGGTTTCTGAGAAAAATGGCTGTGACTTTCGGACGGATAGACAGACAGACAGACAGACAGACATGACGTATCTATAAGGGTTCCGTTTTTGCCATTTGGCTACGGAACCCTAAAAAACACGATAATAAGGTAATTTATCATGTTTGATACCACTATTTTTATGAACAACGGGGTATTTACTAACCATGATTTAGTTTTGTAAGTTTTGACTCCGGATATTTGGTTTTTTCAAGGTAAAAATCCCATTGTCCACAAAAATTGTTTTAAAAACCATGAAAGTTTCAAAATAATATGCACAGATCATTTTTTATAATATAATGTACCTACTAATTTGTACGCAACCCTCGATGAGCAAGTCCGTCTTGCACTTGTCTGTTTTTTTTTTTATATTGTGGTTCCGGTTTAAGGGGCCAGCGGCGGGAAAATTTTCATACAAACGGAATACCAAAATGATTTGTAATTTAGACAGATTTACACTATATTATTGTAATAATTGTATTTGTATAGTATTTATCTAGGTTCCTCAACAGTTTTTATTTCAAATTACTTACCTAAAATGAAATAAACACCAATCGCATTTTACACATTTTTTTTCATTGTTTTTCATTCATTTTAATTTCATTTGAGGTAAGTAATTTAAAATAAAAACTGCCCAGGAACTTAGATAAATACAATAAAAATACAATTATTACAATAATATAGTGAAAATCTGCTTATATTAGTAATCATTTTGGTATTACGTTTGTATGAAAATTTACCCTCCGTCGGCTTCTTAATAAAGAAAGAAAAATTATTTATTTGTAAAGCGACCAAAACTTACACGAATAATTGATCGAGTGAGCGAAGCGAACGAAGATCTTACAAAATAGGTACCCAGTTGTCATAAAATGGTAGAAGTGACCTGGTCTGATGATGGAGCCAAGGTCTGTCCAACAGAACTCTTCAATCAAATGGCAAATTGAGATAAAACTTGTTAACCATACAAAGATAGAGCGGGATAGTCAGAGGCAAGGCCATACAGTGAATATGGGCAGAAATACTTTCTCAAAGTAGATAAAACACAATGCGTAATGGTGGCACACTTTTTTCTGATTATCATCTACCTATGTGATAAGAAGTATTTGGATCGCATCACGAGATCTTAGTTCGGGGCGAACTACTAGTTTAAACTTAACTTATACTTATCACTAAACTACAGAGTTCAGTTCAGAACCGAACCTTTTTTTTTAAGCTTTTTAATTCCGACGCGAAGTTTAGCTCCGTTATAAAGATTTGTAAGTCTGTGTAGAGATTAGTAAACGAAGATTTTGAAATCTGATCTGTACCATGCATTATCTGCTGACGCTACCGACTCTGAATTACGTACTTGGTTAAGAATGCTGGAGCAATGAAGAAGTAACACACACAAGAAGAAGTAAGATACAGCGGCGTGTTACCGTTTTGTTTTAGGAATTTATTTGAGGACATGCCTGTACTAAATCTGCCTTTATTACGATTATTTTTTGGCTGCGTTGATTTGATTTGTAGATACTTCCATGCTGTAGTTAAAATTACTATACAAATAATCAGTCTAGAACCTAACATAGTAGGTACTTACTTCTTATCCTTGTCAACATCAGCATTTTCTAGGCTTTAGCAAAGTCAACGAACTGGAATCACTAGTATTTGCAATACGTTACATCGGAGGGGACAGTCGCACACCACAACACCCAAGCGAGAAGTGCCTAACAATAGGTGCAATTTTCAAATCAATCTACTAACGGTTATAAGTGGTTTAAGGGGCCTACAAACGGTGTGCTATTTCAAATTAAATGATTTAAAACGTAATCTCAGAACCTATTACTTGCCTACGACATCTTGCTAGTTTTTAATTTAAATGTTTTTTTATGCGTTTTAATTCTGTACTATGGATTTGAGTGGTCTGTATATTATTAATTTAATGTATTTAGTTACTAGTTAAAAATATATTCATATTTAACTGACAATCAATCTCTAAAAAATAAAAAATTGGAAGAGTATTTGCCCCATATTTACGAAATTTTAAAAGGTTAAATAAATTAAGTACCCTAGGTTTATTACTTTGTGAGCCTCTTGTTTCTGAAACTTAAAACACTACCACTTAGTGGTGGTGGCTTGGAAGATACATAAAATCACGCCTCATTCCCATGGGGGTAGGCAGAGATCACGGATTTCCACTAGCTACGATCCTGACACATCCCTTTCGCTTCATTCACTCTCATAACAGTCTTCGAATCGGAACAACGAGTATATAATGAGTACTATATGAAGTCGCAGAATTTTTCCCTCCGGCTACGGCTCGACGGACGGACACAGCGGACAAATAGCCTTGTTTGAAGGCACCTTTACAAGATAATGCCCCAATCTAGCCAAATGGGTCATGAGGTGCACTCGTCGCAAACTTTTTGGGTATTTATCACGAGGAAGTAAATAAATAAATAACGCTATCTAGCCCCAAACTAAGCGGAGCTTGTACTATAGAAAGAAAGAAACCAGATACCTGGCTGATACATTACTCACAATACTTTATTTTGTAATGACATACATACTAAGAATACAAAGTAATACAGACAGAAAAACATCTGTTTTCACCAAATAAATATTTGTATTCGATGGGGATCGAACACACGCCCTCCAGCACAGAAGGCGATCTACTACCAACTGAGCTGTGAGGGCTATCATGGGCTACAGAAAAGGGCTGGAAAATGATTATTACATACTCTACATTACACAAAGAAGACGTAGTGATCAGAGTAGAGAAAGGTATGCTAAGATGGTTTGGACATGTAGCGAGAATGGATGAAAGGAGATTAACAAAACAATTGCATCAGGCCAGTGTGAATGAAACTGCTGGAAGGGGAAGACCTAGGCGCATGTATCTCGATCAGATCGCAGACGTTTTAGAGAAAGGCCAGGTTAGGAGTACCCTAAACCGACGAGCATGTATGAAGAATGTTATAAATAAATATTGTGGACAATAAATATTGTGGACAATTCACACAACACTACCCAGCCTCAAACTAAGCAGAGCTTGTAATAGGGAACCAGATAGCTGATACAATACTTGAATACATTTTTTTTTGTAAATACATACTTAGAATACAATATAACACCCAGACAGAGAACAAACATTTATGTTCACCACACAAATATTTGTTCTCGGTGGAGATCGAACCCACGACCTATGGCGCAGAAGGCAGAGCTACTACCAACTGAGCTAGAGGCCAGTCAAATGTTATGAGAGTGAATGAAGCGAAAGAGATGTGTCAGGATCGTAGCAAGTGGAAATCCGTGATCTCTGCCTACCCCCATCGGAATAAGGCGTGATTTCATGTATGTATGTATGTATAAGTAATAGATTCAGTATTTTTAACATGTTCCGTATATCACTAGTTTATAGCATATCCTTAAGTGGCCCCTGTGAGGTCTACACTTCGCGACTACACTAAATATGAGCAATTTACTGCGATTTTCGATATTGTTATAAGACTAACTCAAAAACAAACATAGATTGGATGTTAGTAAACGATGAGTAGTAAAACAAAATGTATATTCAGTTGTACGAGTATCACAAGGATCAATTTGAAACGTCTTCAAGCTAGGCGAATCTAGGTGCCCGTTCCAAGCGACTACGCCTAGAAGAACAGGCAACAAAGTACGAAGAGCAATTGTACATTGAAATAACGGTGGTTGCCTTTCATATTAGTCGTTATTTACGGCAAATTATATTAAGTT
This sequence comes from Thera obeliscata, assembly GCA_947578465.1. Lineage (NCBI taxonomy): Eukaryota > Metazoa > Arthropoda > Insecta > Lepidoptera > Geometridae > Thera > Thera obeliscata. The sequence continues at coordinate 4,435,777 of OX387922.1, read as the reverse complement.
GAAGAAAACTGTAATTTGCGCACTGCTAGTGCGCAAAAATAAGAAACTAAGATATGCATTTGTTTCCGGTTTGTATGCAAATCGAACCACCTTAATCAGAAATTCCCGATGACAAAAGAAATCTATTATGTCATTAATGTAGCCTACCAAGTTTCGCCTCCTGATCAGAAGGTCTAAGTAGCTAAATGTCCAATAGAGCAAAAGGTCTAATGAGCAGTAAGTCTAACTAGGAAATTGACCATGTAGAAAAACGTCCAACTTGATAGTTGGACGTTTTTTTCTGAGTTTTGTTAAGTAGTGTTAGCCGGTTTTGAATAGCACATCCCTACTGGGACCGAGCGACGAGAAATATCACTAGTCGGGATAGGGAATTAGGGAAGATGGCGGTAACGCGTAGTTGATTTGTTTGCCGTGTTATAAAGTTATACAGAGTTCTAGATTTATACAATGGATAGCTTTTGCCGTAACAGTAGGTAGGTGCTTATTGGTAAGAAATTGGTGACAGTGACTTGTAGTGCTTGGTTACCATACCAAGTTAGTAAGGATACTCAGACAGAAACAACCCCAAACATTGTGTTTGGCATAAATAAATGAATGACTAGACACCACAAGATCCCCATCGGGCAAACCATATAACCACCTATACATCAAAACTTTTGTTTAATACAATATAAATATGTAGGTAGTTAGTTATTGTTTTTATCAGTCTGCCTACGCACTACACTTTATTTTGGAATACACATTTATTATTTTTATGGATATACATCATCCGGATAGATACTGAATAAACATAGGTACATACATTTTTTCTGAATTATTATGGTCACATACACCAATTAAAATAGAATTAAAACATTAACAAGTAAAATATATAAATAAGTTCAATATAAGTAAGTACTCATAGGTTCATCTATACTAATAATATTATAAAGAGGAAAGATTTGTACCTATTTTTGTACGATTGTATGATTGTAATGAATAGACTCAAAAAGTACTGGGCCGATTTAAAAAATTTTTTCTCCAATAGAATGCTACATTCTTCCAATTTGACATAGGCTACATTTCATTTTGAAAAAAAAATAGGGATCCTTGGTAAAATTTGAACAATGTAACCGAAGGTGTAGAAAAATGAGTCTTAAAATGTCTTTCGTCGAATGCGCTGCCGAAACTATTAGCGATAGAACAAAATAATGTACAACAATATTGTATATAATAAACATAGGATAGTCAGCACTGGAATATTCTACTTTGAAAATTGTTTTCTAATGAGACTAGGTTCAACCTTACTGGACTTAACTATTAACAAGCTGGCTTTTTTAGACTGGCCTCTCAGTTCAGTTGGTAGTAGCTCTGCCTTCTGCGCCGCAGGTCATGAGTTCAATCCCCACCGAGAACAAACATTTGTGTGGTGAACGCAGATGTTTGTTCTCTGTCTGGGTGTTGTATTGTATTCTAAGTATGTATTTACAAAAAAAAGTATGTATGTAATATAACAGCTATCTAGTTCCCATAGTACAAGCTCTGCTTAATTTGGGGCTAAATAGTGTTGAGTGAATTGTCCACAATATTTATTTTATTTAAGCCACTTTTGTTTGTGCTTTCTTATAAAGTTACTTGTTTTATTCCTAGGTAAAATATACTACAATGATTGGGTTTCACCCCTTTTATCTTGAAGTTCCTTGAACCTCCTCTAAACCTAAAGTATTTTGATGACTATCCCTTCATTGACATTTATGGTGTCATTGTACCCCCAACATTGATAAGCTTGTTGTGTCACATAATTTTACCACCAAGCTAATGTAATTAAACTATTTGGTATTTATCTTTGTATAAATTAATGCTGTGTTCTGAAAATAATCTTACCGAGTCCAGGAGCTTGGGTTAATTCAGAGTCATCGAATTCCAAGCTTGGTTCATAATCATGGAATTCAGACAGGCTTGTGTGGTGGTCTTCGGGGTCCATACTACCGCCATGGAGAGCTAAACAAAATACAATTAATAATACAATGTGTGTGCTCCCAATAAACACTCAAGGTCTTTTCTTTTTAAACATCACTGCATACAATGGAATGCGCCCATCAGAAATTTGTTGATACTTAGTAGGTATTTTTTCATAAAATAAGTAGTAGATTCGCCTTCCTACACCAAACAGGATTTTTTTTATTTCAAAGTATAAGGTAGGTAGCAGATACAGAACTTACCTTGAAAAACCCGAACCGGGTTCAATTTTGGATGATGATCTTGATCCATAATCTAGCTACCAGCTACCCAGCAGTGGTTGGTCGCTATCTCTGATTCACACATGAACGTAGATGTCGTGCGTGCCAAAATGTCACTTGGGTCAAAAATGTTAAGTTAACATTTTTGACCCAAGTGACATTTTGGCACATTAAATTAACATTGTTAACACCCTCCAAATCTATTATGCACCACATCAAAGAAGACTGGGATGAGTTCTATTAAAGAACCAGAGCTAACCAATTTGTACAAACAAATTGCTATCAAACTGAACGAAAAAGCAATATGGAAAATCTCACACGAACTGAATTATGTAGGTATTGTATTCCTGAGTGGTTTTTTTGTTGCACTTTGCTTTGGTTTCGATGACATGTAGGACACCATTTCTGACATTGTCAGTAAACCTTGGAAATGCGCATTTTTTTTAAACTAAGTGCCAAGCCAAGCTATGGCGCGCTATGGCGAAATAAAACAGAACAGAGTGAAAGTGAATGAAGTTACAAAAATTGCTTGGCGGAAGGACTTTGATTCTAAGCCAGCACAAAATTAAAAAAATATTTAGTGATGTACCAACTCGGGATAAATTAACTCGATCTAAGCCGAGCTAAAATTCACTACTACGAAATACATAACTCGAGTTAACTGAATGCTCAGCTTCAGATTAAAAAAAAATGGATCAGACATTGGAATATATATATATTCTTCTGTAATTTTTTTTATTATGTATCTATTTTTAGATTATATTAGGAGTTATTGTTTGACATCGAATCATTTTCTATATATTTTCGGCTTGACTTTTAAATTTTAGAAATATTTATTTATTGTCTGTTAACTCTGCAATTATCTGGCAGTATTTTCAAAAACAGAACATAAAATACGAAAATCTACAACAGTAACCAGCACTTTTTAAAGTTAACCTAAAAATAAATGAATGTAGATTGGAGGTTACATTTAAAAGTGCCAGTCATTGTCACAAAGTAGATAAATGTGATACTTGTTTGTTCCGAATGAAATAGTCTCAAAAATAAAATAAGTAAATGAATGATCGACAAACTTCGCTCTCAGTTTCATTCGGTTTTTGAATAAGAGTCGGAGTGAATTCAACTCGAGTCTCGAGTTAACCCGAGTTGACCATCAGCCATCACTAAGCGTTATAAACTCTGGGATTATTTTGTGATGTTTGTTGACCTCTAAAAGAGTACTCTGTGGGTTGTTGGTTGGGCTCACAGGCTACTAGGATTAGCATGTTGGGCTTTTCTTGGGTATAATAATTATATCCGTAACCGGATCGATCGACAATATACATTCTAGAACTACATAGCTTTTAAATTAAAGACTAACTATACTTAGACACGTCTCACCCTGACACTAAACATTGTCAAACTCAGTCACCATACATAATAATTATGATGATGTTTGGGTTTCCCGCCGCTGGTATTCCAGATAAATCATGGCAACCACCAGTAGCCGTCCTGGAAACTACGTAAGTTTGTCAATAGATAGGACCTACCGAACAGTCCATAGGTTTGATGTTTTGTGTGAAAAGTTAACTGCTAATTTTGATATTTCAGCATGGGAGCTATCTTTGTGGAAATGTATTGGAATCAGGCCCCAAACACATGTAGAAACTTCATGGAACTAGTTCGCAGAGGTTACTACGACAACACAAAGTTTCATCGTGTTATCCGTGACTTCATGATACAAGGTGGAGATCCGACTGGTACTGGTAAAGGTGGCCAGTCCATTTATGCTATCACATTTGATGATGAAATATCTGATGATTTAAAGCATACTGGGGCTGGAATACTATCCATGGCTAATTCCGGGCCTAACACAAATGGTTCTCAGTTCTTTATTACGTTGGCTGCTACACAATGGCTTGATGGAAAACATACAATTTTTGGTCGTGTTTCTAATGGTATGCAAGTTGTTAAGAGAATTGGGCTGATTGAGTGTGACAAAGAGGATTGCCCTGTTGATGATATTCGAATTGAAAAGGCTTACATTTATTCAAGATAATGATGCAAGATTGGAGAATAAAGTTATCAGTTTTCATACTTAATAATGTACATTTTTATTTATCCTTATTTCCTGTATCAATTATCATCAATCAATAATGAGTAATTGAGCATCATTTTCAAAAAAATAAGGAAGTAATGTAGTGATATATCACAATAGGTTTTTTAAACTTGCAAGTTTTAAACTGGAATCATTTTGCTGCATATTAATTGCTACACAATTTCTATGTAGTAAGTTTAAGTTCATTTAAAGCTAGGAAGTGTAATATGAAGTTAACAACTTCATATCTACTTTGCCTTCATTTTTATAGTATTACTGGCAGGTGAGACTTAACATCTGTGTGCCTCAAATTCACACATTCCTAATGTGCGTGAATGCGATGCAATGCTTTGTTATAGGTGATGGTTAATGATTACCACTTAAAATAAGGTGAGCCATGCTTACATCTGCTACCTACCGCTTAGAAAAAGCATTTACTCTAGTGGTGCATGTATTTATTATGGGCGACAATGACCGCTCTTCAGTACAAAATAATAAGGTCATAGGCATAGTTAATGATCATATAATCATAACTATGGGCCTTATGCAGAAACAATGCTTGAGTGAGTCTGAGTTAAGCCTCAAGCATAACTTATTGACTGGCCTCAGCTCAGTTGGTACGACGGTAGTAGCTCTGCCTTGCGCCCTAGAGAACAAAGTGTTTGTGTGATGAACATAGATGTTTGCTCCCTGTCTGGGTGATATATTGTATTCTATGTACGTATATACAAAATAATTAAATTAATAATCATTTAATGTAAATAAGTAGGTATTTATGTATTGTATCAGCAATCTGGTTCCCCTTACAACCTACGGCCGCAGCTTGATTTGGAATTAGATAGTACGACCATATTCGTTAAGGTAAGGGAACAGGCCTGTGGAACATTATTTACTTTTATTTATTTTAAAGATATTTGTGAGTTACAAAATTGAGACTCTTCTTTTTCCTAATAAAATTAAATGACGTGACGTCTGTCCATTTCGATCATTTTGCCAGTGTCGAGTAGTTTAGTGAGTTTAAGAGCGATTTCAGACTAGCGTATTTTTTGCGCGTATACGGTCGTTTCAGCAAACGCGCTTATACGCGCGCTAAATTACGCGCTTCTAAAAACCATACTCGCGTAAACGGGCATATTTCGGCGTGTTCGCTCGAACCGGTGATGTCGTGTCAGTATCAACATGGTTTCTGTTGAAGAAACATTACTATGGAAATGGGCGTGTGGGGAGGTTTCTCTCGCAGCTCGCACATAAACGAGCTTAGTAGGGATGCCAAAAAAAGTGTATTGTATCGATATATCGTATCGCATCGTAACTGTATCGAACTTGGTTGCATCGATACGCGATATTATCGATTTCCTTTGTATCGATATATCGTATCGTAACCGTATCGCATGCCTTTCAATTAATATGCGATATAATGAGTATATATCGTGCAAAGGGTTATCTTTTTAGTAGTTTTTCTATTATTTCTTTTATTTTTTTAAAAGAAACAATTAATTATATGTATTTAAAATAGTTTTATTCAATAAAATAAATCACAATTGCCATTGGCAACGCAATAATAATAATTTTGATAAGCGCTGTGGATTTCACCTATTACGGCTTTCGGAAAGTGTGTGTCCAGCTAAAGAAAACAGGCGTTCAGAAGGAACGATACGGTAATGCGATATTTTTATAAGAATGCGATATATCGAAGCGTATCGTATGGTCCAAATATCGCATCAAATATCGTTATATCGTATAGTGCTGTATCGATATTCCGATATATCGTATCGTAACGGGCATCCCTAGAGCTTAGAAGCGCGTCAACGCTCGTACGAGTCGAGCGTGTGACAAAAGGCGCGCCTATACGCGCCTACATGCGCTTCCAAAAACGAGCTCATACGCGCGTATAAAACGCTAGTCTGAAACTGCTCTAAAGCAAAAGCGTTTTTGCTGCTCTTTTGAGTTTAGTGATGGTATAATAAATAGATAAAATACTTTTTCGTCAAGTCAGTCATAGACAAGTCGAACCTACCCTAATTGGCTTTGGAAACAAAAGATGGCCGTTTTTTCCAAAACCATCTGAATCATTTTCGATCAAATCAGAATATCACATACTAACCGCCCGTCCCGGCTTCGCACGGGGTAGACAATATTGTTGTACATTATTTTGTTCTATCTAATAGTTTCGGCAGCGCATTAGACGAAAGACATTTTAAGACTCATTTTTCTACACCTTCGGTTATATTGTTCAAATTTTACCAAGGATCTCTAATTTTTTTCAAAATGAAATGTAGCCATGTCAAATTGGAAGAATGTAGCATTCTATTGGTGAAAGATTTTTTTAAATCGGCCCAGTACTTTTTGAACCTATTCATTACAAACATACAAAAATAGGTATACAAATCTTTCCTCTTTATAATATTAGTATAGATAGTTAAAGATTACACGATTTGATCGAAAAGGTGGGTCCGGTTAATGTACGTCCAGTTATTGTACAGCATGTTATTGTACACCATGTTAAAACGAAACCTTTTTTCGTTTATTGGATTCGTTTTAACCTGCCGTACAATAACTGGCTGCGAATTAACTGGGTGCACAAAATTGTCACGTGATGTTATTGTACAGCATGTTAATTGGATGCCATTAGGGCCCGTGCACACTGAGGCAATTCAATTATTTCTTATTTTTTGTAGGTAATGGATACTGCTCCTTAAGAGAATAATCCTTTGGGGTAAATGTAAACAAACATTTTCACTTTCGTTATTTATATGTTCTAACATAACCTAACCTATCCAAGTTGGATCCGCCCGCGCCCCTATAAAGTCTCAAGAACAAGTACAAGTATCCGCTGCCAGAACAAAACAGCAAAAAACAATATTGAATTGCTACAGTGTGCACGAGGCTTAACTGGCATCGTAATAACGGGGCGTACAATAACAACACGTGACGAAATTGTACAACATGTTATTTCGCGACCTTTTATTGTACGCCCCGTTAATCCAAACCTTGGCATCGTAATAACGGTGTGTACATTAATCTGCTGTACATTATCCTGTTGTGCAATAACGGGTCG